>CM065804.1:196347000-196989500 GCA_033398695.1 Orobanche coerulescens
CTCACACCCAAGCATTGCCCTGATAGGCATGTAGGAAACAAATCACTAGCAGCACACATGATCATACCAGAACATGGTTTCGAATTCAAAAGAATTTCCAAAAACCAATGATGCTCATTCTTACCCAACATTCGACTTTGCCGAATGCACCCATTATCGATACCCACAAGGAGCAAACAAAAAAACATAGCATCTAATCAAGCTCACAATCAAGAAACTTGATTATTTATTTCACTGAAGCAACACCAACCGTCCGATAGGAACATACCATCTTTAAATATTAGAGACAAGGGATCAATCAACCGATTGAGCATTTCAAGAGCAATGCTTCGACTCAAGAACATAGCACTCCACTCCGATGTCTTGCCCAAACAAACAACCACCTCACCATTAGGGATGGCAGTCGGGTACGACGGGCGCGGATAGTGCCTATCCACATCCGTACCCGCGAGGCAAACCTATACCCGCGACCCGCGGGTATCCGCCACCCGTTGGGTACCCGCAACCCGCCACCCGTCGGGTATCCGCAGTCCGCTATCTGACGGATACCCGCGATGCAAATAAAGGAATTCGATATAAATAAAAATTTCACACAAATTAATATCCATAAATCAAACTCAGAAATTCAAATCCTCTAACCCACAAAGTTCAAGGTTTAAATCCACAAATCACAAAGCAGAAAATTAATATCCAAAATCATCAACTAAAAACGAAGTTTAAATTCTAATGGAAGCATATTATTCGACGTCAACGGCTGAAATAGAGCTATTTTCCTTGAACTCTTCTTCTTCATCTTCAAGACATGTCCAAAAACTTCCATTCTTTCCTTCACCTATCAATGAAATAAACAAATATTTACATTAGAAATTGAACAATCTGAAGCCATTTTGATTTATTAGATTTTAAACCATTCGTGAATGAATATTAGAAACACTATCGTAATTCTGAAAATTCAAGAAGAAGAAGAAGAAAGCACAGTCAGATTCATCATTCATGGTGTGCAGAAAATCACAATTTAAATCATGCTGCTCAAAACAGATTCACCGCAAGAGTGAAGAAAAATTCAATTTGTAGTAGGTAACTAACTGAACTCAACAAGCTTTTGAAGAAGAACAAGAAACCAGCCGCGTACGAGGTCAGAAAACAAACCTAAAAATTGTGTGTCGGATGAAGCCGGAGGCGGAGCCACATAGATATAAGATTAATTGCAATTATAAATTCACATACCTTCTAGTTGGTTACGAAGCCAATCTTGACAACACATTAATGCTTCCAACAGCTTTGGTGTGAGCCGACTGCGATGTTCACTTAGAACCCTCCCACTAGTGCTAAAAGCTGATTCTGAAGCCACTGTGGTAATTGGGACAACAAAGATATCACGTGCAATAAGGCGAAGTGTAGGATAATGTGTCCCAGTTACCTTCCACCAACCAAGTATATCAAAATTTGTATCAACACAAGGAAGAATGTCTGCTTCCAAATAACGGTTCAACTCATTTTTCGTTCTTACCACACTATTACTCTTCTTTCTTCCAGCAAGTGTTTTGAATATACTCAACACTTCAGAAGAAGAGCTAGTAGAACTTGTAGTAACATCAGATGAAGAGGTCACACACTCTTCTTCATTTTGAGATTGGTATTGATCCATCAACCTAACCAACATCTTTTGACTCTCATCAACATACGAGTCGGCATTATCTTCACCAAATAGACAAATATAACAAGCTTCCAACATAGGCAGTTTCCCTCGGGGATCAAGAATAACAGCAATTGCCATCAAACCATGAATTGCATGCCAATATTTATCAAATTTAGTAACCATCTTTGTAGACATCTCTTGAATTATGTTAATATCACTTTGACACCATGCATTCATTTTCACTTTCACCTCACATATTTTTGGGAAGAAAGTATTGGCTGTCACATACTTTGTCCCAGAAAATAGTTTAGTGACTTCATGAAACACACTTAATCGTTCAGAAACATGAGAAGCAAAATTCCAATCTTCAACACTTGGGCAACAAACAAAGTTCTTGTCAAGTTGTTTCAAACGATCAAAAACCTTCTTATATGGCAAAGCAACACTAAGCATGACATAGGTTGAGTTCCACCTAGTTTTGCAATCAAGACATAACTTCTTAGTCAATTCAACCTTTTGTTGTTGTGCAGTTTTCTCAAATTTTTCATACCTCTTTGGTGTAGCAAGCCAATAAGCACAAGTATCACGAATATTTTCAATGGACTTTGCTATTACCTCTAATCCATCCCTCACAATCAAGTTGAGGATATGTGCACAACAACGCATGTGTATAACCTTCCCACCCAACAAAAGATTAGATGCCCCAATCATGCCTTCCATGTGCTCAACCAATTTATCATTTGTAGAACAATTATCGAGAGTCAAAGTAGATACCTTGCAATCAAGATCCCAACTTTGAAGGCTTTTATACAATGCCTCAGCCAAAACTTCAGCTGTATGAGGGCATGGCACATATACAAACCTACAAAATTAAACATAAATTATGAAAACTTCATCAATACAAGTTGACAAAAATTAAAAATTTGAGAAATAATAAATTAGGAAATCACCTTAAAATAGTGCTTCTAAGCTTCCAAGACTCATCAACAAAATGACCGGTGACTGCCATATATCCTCGTTTTTGATTATCTACTGTCGAAGATCGATCATGTCGCAATACGACCATTGTTCCTTTGCAAGTAATTAAGAGCTCTCTTTTTCTCTTCTTCATAATGATCCAATATATCTTTTCTAATCGTGTTTCGAGTAACCATTTTGAACAAGGGTTGCAGTGCACTAACAAAGTTACGAAACCCAATATGATCAACAATAGACAATGGATACTCATGAAGGATAATCATCGAATAGAGTGCTTTCCTAGCAATTTCTGGATCAAAGACATAATTTTCAACAGAAACTTGCCCCTTCTCACTAGATGCAAACCTCAAACTAGACTGTATTTTCCCACCCTTTTTTCTTTTGTAAATACAGGACTTCAAATGATTAGATAAATGAGAAGTACCATTTCTCGTTACACCCGAGAGAAGATTTCCACAATGGAGGCACTTGGCCTTCCAAGCTCCATTCACTTTCTTCCTCTTGAACTCATTCCAAACGGGTGAAGTGAGCTTCCTCTTTAACCCATCTCCATCTTCTTCTTCTTCTTCTGGTTTTTCCTCCACATTTCGACCTTCTACTTGTTGACTTTGCCCTTCATTCGATTCTTCAAGTAGTGGAGGAAATTGCTCATTTGTGGGAGTAGGAGCAGAGGCTTGTGAGACAAGTAGGCTGCTGCTTCTCGGAGTAGACATATTGCCAAATGGAAACCTGTTTCAAACCATAAAAGTGAGAAACAAGTCAAAAAGAATTAAAGCATATGAACAACTAATGCATGATTATCTTGGCACTAAGGATGCAAGAAAAGCGAGAAACTTCATTCCTCCATCATCAGTTAGAGAAAAGTCTAAATAACCCACTACAGAAGGAAGAGAGAGAGAGAGAGAGAGCAAAATCCTGAAGCAGGCTCACATTACAAAGCTAAATTCAACAATGAAAAGAAAGCTAATCACAGACTTGAGTCATTAAACACAGTAATTTAATTAACAATTTTAACCGAAAAAATTACAATTGAAGGTAGAACTTGTAACACCCCAATTCACAAATGGGACATTACACGCCGTAGAACCCTCTTGAGGTCTACCAGGCTAACACATGACACATAACCACAATGAAAACCCCAAAGATGCACTCAAAAGTAAATAGGGCCGTGGCCTCGGCCAAATCATTTCAACGGAGTACATAAAACATAATGTAAATAGCAATTCGATGCCCACGCAGGGGACTTAAACCAAGTTCAAGAATAAACAGTTTAGTTCCAATACTCGACATATGCAATAACCAAACATAGAAATCAACAAAACAGACTCGAGCCACTATCATCAAGCCATCCCGTCCTTCGCGTGCGAGCCCGTACTCGCTCCTCGGCTCCCCGTACAGAAATGCATAAGACGCATTTCCCCCATTTAAGGGGTTAGCATTCGAATAGCTAGTGCAAGTACACAATTACACCACATTATATACAAAAATACGGTTTTACACAATCATCTCAAACATAAGTCATTTTCCACATATATATTCCGGAATACTACATTGGCAATCTCATAAATTCCCAATCATCACCATATCACAAAATCACAACTGGTACCCGTGGCCGTACCCCTTAGTATCGACCCCCAGACATCCCGTCGAACACTCCGGGTGGGATACCACTTCCGCGGCCGTACCCCTTAGTATCGACCCCCAGACATCCCGTCGGACACTCCGGGTGGAAGTTCAATCACACACGCACACAAGTTCCCTTCCGCGGCCGTACCCCTTAGTATCGACCCCCAGACATCCCGTCGGACACTCCGGGTGGAAGGAACACATCTCACGCACCCAAAAATCACCATTCATCATTCATTTCGAAAATCACAATATACATAACGAAATGTAATGCATGTACTTGCCTTGAATGAAACGAAACGAAGGAAACGACGACGGAATAGGTTTCGGTCCGAACAATCCTCCCAAATCCAATCCTAACACAATAACGGTATACACAAGTCTCAATAATGCGGAAAGGTAAGAATTAATCCTAATTCTACCCGTTGGGACAATTCGACGGACACCAAGAGTGCGAAAGGAAATGAAATCGGTCAATGGTATAACAATGGGATTTCATCCCAATCAAAAACAAGAAAACCAGGAATCACGAGTATACTATCAATACTAACAACAACATCGGCTAATTCGGATTAGAACACAAGATCACCACCAAACCCTCCCCGAAATCAAACTAGGGTTAAAGGAATTCTTACCTCTTGAAGAATCAAGCACTCAAATCCGAAAACCACGTGTTAGATCCGCAATCCGAGTCACCCGATCGAAAAGAGAGGAAGAAATCTACACAAATATGTGGTGTATGGAGGAACTCTCCCTCTCAAGACTCTCTCTCTCTCGCACGGTTGAAGAAGGGGGAGGAAATGGGCGATTCTCGCCGAATAAGAAGCGAGATATAGCGGCCCGCCGTGTGCCGCGGCTCGGCTAAAGCGTGCCGCGACACGAGCCAAAAATTGTGCCCAGTGGTGGTGGCCGCTCGTTGTCAGCCGGCTCATCGAAGTGTGCCGCGGCTCGGACTCGGCATGTGCCGCGGCCTGCCGGATGCCGCGGCACTCAGTCTGATCGATTTTGGCCGGCAAGTGTCACACGGTGTCGCGGCCGGACAAGTGTCTTGCACCGACTTCGTATGTGCGCGGCGCACAATCCTTGTGCCGCGGCACAGTCTGATTTGTTTAGGCAACAACTGGGCGATGTGTGTGCCGCGGCTCACAATTCTTGTGCCGCGGCCCACACCCCCCCTCGGGTCCCAAAATGACGAAAAATGATCCGGAAGGAGAATAAAAACAACAGGGATCGATATTTGGGCAACAATAACACGAAATGGAAGTACAGAACCCAAAACGATCTGAGGTACACAACCAAAGTCGAATAAGGGACAAATTCCCTAAACCTCTAGGAAATTACAAAAACGGCCCAAACCACCGAAAAGTCACGACACAACGTCGGATTAACAATCCGAAACTCGCAACATGCTCTACATAAGCATACGAACTCATGGAAGTAAGAAAACGACGAAATCAAACGAATTTAACGAGAAACGAATACACATGCGACAGAATATAACACGAGATGAAATTACGTAAAAACATTATCAAGACCCGTCTAAACGGAAAAACTCCAAGAATAAAATAGGTTCAGAATTACAAAACAGTGCTAGGCGAGTTGTCCGAAACGAAAATGCACCAAAATAGAAATTACCCAGGATAGAAAATGCGGATATTACAGAACTAAACCTTGAGTTGAGTAATGAAGAGTGAAGGAGAGAGAGAGAGAGTGATAGAGAGAGAAAACGTGAGCCACGGATATAAGAAGCCCCCAACAATAAATCACAGAAGTTTTCAGAAGTGTACTTACCTGAAATGGGCGAGAAAATCTCCCTCCCCTCTCCTGGACTACGGCGACACACACAACACACAACACATTACTGCTACCAATAAAGAGGTTACAAGACCCACTTTTCTATTTCTCCTAAAATCTGAACCCGATTGTTCTTTTGGTAAAATTAATAAAATAAGAATAAATTTTTGAAATATAATTTCTAGTAGAAGAAAGACAAGACGAAAGAGCTAGGGCCAGAAACCATACCTGAGCTATCGCAATTAGAAGAGATCACAAGGGAACCGGGAGAAACCGACGGGATGGTTCGCGAGGAGGAGGGTAATGGTGGGGGAGGGGAGAGAGAGAGAGAGAGAGAGAGAGAGAGAGAGCAAGTAGCAGATATGAAGAGAATGGAGGGTGTTAGTGTGTGCGGCGCCGCTGAACTAATTAGGTAGGATTAGGGTTTTGTTTGTTGTGTGAATCTTTTAAATAATGAGTGTGGGTCGGGGGTATTTTATGGATATTTTGTGGGTATTTTTGTGGGTATTTCACGGGTATCTTCGTGGGTGTTTTTCGCGGGTATACGGGTTTCGCGGGTACGGATAGTACCTATCCATATCCATACCCGCGAACCTAATGGATAGTAATTTTATACCACTAAGCTATCCGTGGATACCAAATGCCCACCAAACCCGCACCTATTAGGGTCGGGTGCCCGCGGTTATCCGTTACCCGCGGGTAAATTGCCATCCCTACTCACCATGCTCGCCCGACCACCAATTAAGTTATCGAACGCCCATGTAGCGGTACGTCATTTGCAAAGGCTACCCACCAAAGTAGCTCACTGAAATTTTGTTCGCAACATTGCCAAAAAAAGCCCACGAGCTAAAAAGGGACCGCACTACCGAACCGACGAAGCATTTCACTAGCAATGCATCAACTCATAAAACATAGCTCTCCACTACAATGTTCTGCCCAAAGAAACGACCGCCTCACCGTGCTTGCCCGAAAAAAGTTTCTAGATTTCACAAGGTAATTAGTTTTCATATGAACTATATATATATATATATATATGGATACAGTCATGCTATTTATTTATCATAATATACATTTTATTACTCTTTAAAAATTACAAAGTAGAATCAATTTCTTTTTTCAAAATAATAAAAAATAAAAACCCTAAATCAACCTTCAAGAGACACCATCCTCATTAGCCATAACCGTGCAGAGAGACGTGTTGCAGTTGTTGATGTCGCTGTTGGTAGGGAATTAAATATTCAAGCGAGAAAAATAAAATTCCTCAAGATGATGGCAGAGCAGCAGGAGAGTGGTTGTATGGATTCGCTCCACATCTAGCATGTTGAAATGTATATTCAGTTTTTTGAATTCAATATATATATTTATTATGAATTACTGTTCATTGAGAAAAAAAATAAATATACATTACAACATAGTATATGTAGGTGGCTCCACATACTCATTTCAAGGACTAATTCCATTTGAACCAATATATATATATGGATAGGTTCAGGTAGGAAAGCTTTTTTCCGTAAGAAATAAGAATGATTTTGGGCCCTTGATCTTTGGTGATTAATGACTGCGATTTGTGCAGGTTGTGCTAAAGAGTTAGCCTAAGTGTCTTCTGGAATATTTTGAGGATATTTTTGTAATTATACAGATTTTATGTTTGGTATTTCCTACAATCATGGGATTTCATATCCCACTTCTTATCTCTTCCCAAATTTTAGCACCTTTGATAATATTGTTTTGATAATTATTGTGATGTCATTTGTGTGATAGTTAGCACTTAAATCTGTAAAATTTTGTATTGTTAATACATTGTATTTCTGTTAAGGTTTTAATAGTAGAGTTTAGCATTAAAATGTTATTTGTATTAGCACATTTAATAGGTAATACTAGCACATATCGTATGTAATGCTTGCATAGCAGTTTAAGGGATTTACAAATGGAGTCTTATTGCATTTATTGTATTTTTTTAGTAAATGACGCGAAAATCATTTTGTACCTATACTTGAAAACGAGTATGATTATTTATCTTCCAAAAAAATAAAGCACAACATATTGTATCAAAATTGACTGTATTGTACACAATAAAGCATAACAAAAAAATCACATAATTGAAATATAACCAGAACCGCACTCTGTTTTCCAATTTGCAGCACACACAAAACAAATGATTAGCACTTGATTCGATTTTTAAAAATACAAATCAAATAGAAAAAAAAAAGATAATGTTAGTTTTTAAAAAAATAAAAATAAATACACCAAAAATATAAAATATTTGAACGACTAAAAAATATGAAATCCCATAAAAAATAGATATTTGTTCCGGGAAATCCTTCCCGTATTGGTGTCTTACCTAATACTAGTTGTAGGGGGATAAGAGTTATGGTAGGTTCTAGACTCTTCCATAAGTAGTTGGAATCTTGTTAGATGTCTTACCTTAACTAGAATCACATGTATGGAAAGACTCTCTTTGTAAAGCCTATATAAAGGCCCTCTATTCATTGTTATCAATACAATTGATTCTGTCTTTACTTTTCTCCTCAAACACGTTATCGCACGTAGCTCGAACGAAGAAAAAAATCGGCGAGCATCGCTAGCTCACCTCCGCCCGCCGCCGTCGGCCATGCGCCGCCGCCGATCGCCGCCGCCAGCTGCTCCCGCCGCTGCCAGCGCCACCGCCAGCTCCCGCCGGACCCCAGAAGCTCCGACGCCGCTGCTCCGCCCGCCGAAGCTCCGCCGCCGGACCCAGCTCCGCCGCCGGACCCAGCTCCGCCGCCCTGCTCCGCCGCCTTGCTCCGCCGCCGGACCCGAAGCTCCGCCGGACCTCACCGCACCGCCGCCTTGCTCCGCCGCCAGCTCCCGCCCGCGGCATTGCTCCGCCGCGGCTGACCCACACCGGGCGTCAGCACCTCAAGCCGGACTCCGCCACCGGACCGCCTCCGTCGCCGGGACCGCCACAGGCCCAGAGCGGACTGCGCTGCCACCAACCGCGCCGCCACTGCCGCCGCGCCGCGCTGAAGCGCCGACCACCGCCGCCGCCGCCCGCCGCCGGCCAGTCCAGTCCAGGCCAGTTCCGACTCTCGGACCAAAACCCGAACATCAACTTATCTTCGGAAGCCGTCAAAATTGCGCCTCCGGTTTCACGTCGTCGCATCGAGTACCAACCGGTAGATCGAAGCACAAGACAGATACAGCACATACCTAATTTTATAATCGAGGTAACTATCTGACTCGTCCCTTTTCAATTCTCTCCTTTTTGGGAATTTTTCTTTTGGGGACACGGGTTTTGGGTTCTTTATCTCCCACGCTACTTTGCGGTGGATGAGACCGCGAGAGAAGTCGGTATCTCTGCGTGTCGAAGAAAACTGTGTGACGGTCTGGGAGTCACGGAATTGTTGAAAAGTCGATACTTGTGGTTGTTTGCATACACCACGTATCTGGGTGCGATCTGATATCGCCGTTTTTTTGTCGACTTTACTAAACAACAATTAAGGGAAGTAAATCGAGTAACGGTTATGTTACACGCTTTTAAAAGCATCGATTGTGACCGTTTACATTGTCACTGAAAATCCAACAAGACTAACTTCCTCTTGTTTATATCTTGTAGATGGCACAAAGCTCCAATGTTCATCCGGAGTTCGACATCCTTGACCATGCTGGTAAGGAGTACCATAGGTGGGTCTCAGACGTTCGCTTGGCGTTCGTCGGTAAGAGATTTACTACCACCATCTTTCCCTCTAACGAGCCTAACGCTCAAGAACCGAGCGAGGAAACCAAGGCTAATGCACTGATGTATTTGCGTAGACATATACATCCGTTGTTGAAAAAGTGTTATATGAACTTACAAACCCCTAAAGAACTATGGGACACACTCGAACAACGATTTAATAATGTGCATGATCAGCGCTTCCCCGAATTGCAACTTCAGTGGGAGCAAATCCGATTTTTGGATTATGCGAATGTGGAAGCCTATAATCAAGTGCCCTCGATCTTCGCTGATCTTGGTTTTGTGGTGTCAAGAAGTCGATCAAGATTTGATCGAGAAGACTCTTAACACGTTTCCGTGGGAGCAAGTGTAATTGCTCATCGATTGCGCGTTGCCTATGAGGAAGGGAGAATTAAGAACTTTAGTGACCTTATCTCCCACCTCGCGAAAAAGAAAGGCACCATGAGATTATTCTCAATAGCAATGCGCGCCCGGTGAGTACGAAGCCGATTAGGAGTAAATCGGGCTACCACAGAAAGCACCACGACAAAATAGAAAAGGCAACGCTACTCAGTTTTTGCAAGCACCACGGATGCATGACTCGAGCAAGCAAGGGAAAAGACGAGGTCGTCGTTCCAACGTGTGGAAGAGGCAAGGTGGCTCGGCCACGGGACCTAGTGGAACCCAACCACGTGGGCCGCCTCCTGCCGCCGGGAATGGAACCATTCGATTGGAAGGCCGGAATTGCTATACTTGCGGATCGAAGAAGCATACTTACCGCAATTGCAAAGCGCCAAAGAACATCCAAGCTTACTACAAGCACTATAAACAATATTTGGCTCAAGAGTCGAATTACATGGAAGTAGACAATGAGAATACGGAGGTGAACCATATTGAGATCCCTCCTCTCACCATTGCGGACAAAGACCAACATATGGATGTTGCCGACTTTGACTAGTTTTACGCTTTGGTTATGTTTTGTCTTGTTTCTAGTTTCCGAGAACTACTTTGGATTTTCATGAATGTAATAAAGTTGGCTATGATGAATAAAATTCTTTTAATTGCTGTGATTGTGCAAAGATGAATTTTATTTTTCCCTTCGAAAGCATGTTTGGTTTATCAAAAATAATTGCTAGCAACGAATTGCTTGGTTAAAATAAAAATTTGATACATTGGTAAGATTTCATCAAAACTTTTGATCAAGACTAGGCGCATCCTCCTTGGTATTTGTTTATGCTTTGAGAGTTCAAACGGAATCAGTGGTTTTTAAACAGCCTTAGCTGTACCGACATTCCTACTTTCTCTGCAAGTCTACTAAGTTGGAGTTACCGAAAGGATCATTAGTAGAGATATAAATCGTAAACCAAGACGCGTTTTAAAGTATCTAAACGCTCCTATGGCCATATTTCCATAGTATTGTATCAAAAATAATGCCTTTGAAAAGGGTTTAAACCTTGCTCTTTCACTCAACAATAGGGAAATACCAAAACAGCAAATTAAAACGAGCACTGAGATCTGAGTTTAATGATCCAGAAAGTGCACGACCTATGGATAGAAAGATACGGAAGTCTAGTTTCCAGAACAACTGACCGTTCGTCCATAGCCTTCTTAACGAAGAAGTTATTGCTGTTTTAGTGAACAAAGGTCAAGCTGCGCGGAAATTATTTCCAGCGATTGTGCTAACTTTGATCCTAACCAACTTGGTCGAATTTCCCCAAACTCGATGTAAATGAGTTTTCGCTATGTCTCTAAACATAAGACTAATTGAGTTTCATGTCTTATTGTAGATGTCTCGTGGCGAAATTGAGTGCCTTGCTGATAGTGGAACAACCCACACTATTCTTCGGAATAGGCAATTATTTAAGGATATTGTGCCATACATATCCTCAGTGACAACAATGATTGGTTCCTCCCAAGTAATTCAAGGGAGGGGACCTGCTCATTTCTTGCTACCTAATGGTACGCATATTAATGTCACAAATGCTCTCTATGCCCCAAGAGCAAACCGAACCTTGCTAAGTTTTAGGGACATCCGTGCCAACGGTTATCACCTTGATACACATTGTGAGAATGGGACAGAATTTTTGTGTGTTACTCTGGCAGAATGCGGAAGACGCCGCGTTCTCGAGAAACTTATGAGTCTAAGTAGTGGTTTATACCAGACTACAATAAGGGTTATTGAATCTTATCTTTGTGAGTCACGAAATGTGTGATTCGAAGCATACCAACTATGGCATGACCGACTCGGTCACCACAGACGCGACATGATGATTCGCATTTTGAAAAACTCACATGGTCATCCGTTTTCAAGTCCGAAAGCGATTGGAAGCACCACTCGATATCGGCATTGATGTGAGTGAGCTTGATACCGTATCACCGGACTAAAGATCGCACGCCCTATTAAGGTTGACGGTGCATCTCTCGTAAATCCCGAGGCTTCCGTGGCAATTTCTAATGCCCATAAATCGTTTTGTAAAGCCTGTTCACTAGCAAAGTTGATACCCTCTCCGTCCTTTGCTAAAGACTCAACACAGAATATTCGCTTCTTACAAAGAATTCAAGGGGACATATGTGGACCTATTCAACCAGAGTGCGGACCATTTAGATATTTTATGGTTCTGGTTGATGCATCGACGCGATGGTCACACGTCGCTCTGCTATCCACAAGAAACGCATTTGCTAAACTCCTAGCACAAATCATCAAGTTACGGGCTAACCACCCCGACTTCCCAATCTCGTCATTAAGATTGGACAATCTT
This sequence comes from Orobanche coerulescens, assembly GCA_033398695.1. Lineage (NCBI taxonomy): Eukaryota > Viridiplantae > Streptophyta > Magnoliopsida > Lamiales > Orobanchaceae > Orobanche > Orobanche coerulescens. The sequence goes on from CM065804.1 coordinate 196,359,491, forward strand.
TGGAGAGTTTACGTCAAAGTCTTTGACGACTATTGCATGTCGATTGGGATTGATGTTGAACATCCCGTCCCCACGTTCATTCGCGAATGGCCTTGCCGAGGCTATGATTAAGCGATTCTGACTTATCGCCCGAGCAATGGTATTGCGCACCAACTTGCACAAATCAGCCTGGGGATATGCAATAAAGCATGCGGCTATACATATTCTATTTCGACCCACAGCCAATCAACCGTTTAGTGCGTACCGGTTGGTAACTGGATATGAGCCTGATATTTCACACTTACGCATTTTTGGTTGTGCGGTATATGTGCCAATTACGCCTCCACAGCGTACTAAAATGGGTCCGCAAAGACGATTAGGTATATATGTTGGCTATGAATCGCCTAAAATTATCCGCTATTTGGAACCTTTGACAGGAGATCTGTTCACTGCAAGATTTGCAGATTGTCACTTTGATGAGACAAACTTCCCGTCGTTAGGGGGAGAGAGGAATCGAACGATTCCAGTTGAACGCCAGGAAATTGTCTGGTGTGCTCCCTCCTTGCCTCATCAAGATCCCCGCACAGCTCAATCCGAGCTAGAAGTGCAACGTATTCTCAGTCTTCAGAAAGTTGCGGATTCGATGCCCGACAGCTTTACTGAGACTGCGAAAGTGACAAGATCTACCATTCCCGCTGCGAATGTTCCTGCAAGGTTGGAAGTCCCAGTTATAGGGCAAGGTTCAGCCGCCCAAAGGAATGATGCCACCGGCGTCAACTTTAGTGGTGGGACAGAGGGGGAGGCCAGTGGGTAGAACGGATCCCGAACCTCGACCGAGACGAGGAACGGAGGCACACAATCCTCTCCTCATCGACACCGTGACTCCGTCACACGCGAGTATCTCTGACTACGGATATGTCCTCGAATCAACCATGGAACAATCGCCGGACGCGTCGGAAACTTTGTTGATGTCGGAAAATAAAGAAATCTCGATGCATATGCAGTGAATACGCATTATTGGGCCAGTCGTCCACGCTAGTCGACGATGCTTTTGCCTACTCCGTCGCTCAAGAAATTATTGAAGACGACGACGCCGAGCGCTCGGTTCTTGAGTGTCAACAACGAGCCGATTGGCGAAATGGAAAGATGCAATGCGGTGAACTAGACTCAATGGCTAAACGTGAGGTATTTGGCCGTATCGAGCTAATACCCGTGGGCGTTAAACCATTGGACATAAATGGGTCTTTGTTCGTAAACGCAATGATAAGGATGAGGTCAAGCGTTACAAAGCGAGACTAGTTGCCCAAGGCTTCTCGCGGCGCCACTGGCATTGACTACGAGGAGACGTATTCTCCGTTATGGACATCATCACTTTCCGCTACTTAGTCGGTTTGGTAGTGTCCGAAAAGCGAACATGCGGCTTATGGATGTGGTTACGCGTATCTTTATGGGGATCTAGATACGGATATCTATATGAAAGTCCCAGAAGGGATTTCATGGCCCAAATCAAGTAGCTCTAAACCACGGAGCGCGTCTGTTGTGAAATTGCGTCGTTCACCTGTATGGCTTGAAACAATCCGGAAGGATGTGGTACAACCGCCTAAGTGAATACTTGATTGGGAAGGGATACAAGCAGTGACATCTGTCCATGCATATTCGTGAAAAGAGCAGATCTTTGGATTCGTGATTGTAGCCGTCTATGTAGATGACATGAATGTCATCGGTACCATAGATGAGGTCAATGAAACGGCCCGCTACCTTAAATCCGAATTCGAGATGAAAGATCCGGGAGGACTCGATTACGCTTGGGCTTAGAGCTAGAACATCGAGATGATGGTATACTCATTCATCGATCGGCCTATGTCCACAAAATGCTCGGGCGATTTAGCATGGACAAGGCACATCCTCAGCTACCCCATGATTGGTGAAGTCTGGAAATGAACAAGGATCCGTTTCGTCCTAAAGAGGAGGATGAAGAGGTCCTTGGAGCGAAACACCGTACCTTAGCGCAATTGGTGCGTTGTTGTATACGGCTCAATGTACTCGCCCGACATCGCATTCTCTGTGAATCATTAGCGAGATTTAGCTCCGCTCCACGATAAGGCATTGGAATGGAGTAAAACACATCTTTCGATACTTGAAAGGCTCCGGTGACCTTGGATTGTTCTTTCCCTACGCAAAAGAGAGTGATATTAGAAAGGAATTGTTGAGGTGAAGACGATGCATACCGACCGTCGATCTTCCTCCGATATTGCGCTAAGCATGGTAGCTTGACTACGAAGTGCTAATGCAAGCAAGCTTACCCCTTATGCAGAGAATCCTAACGACACGTTAGTTGGATTTCTTGATGGTTATCTCTCGACCCGCATAAAGGACGTTCCCAATGGTTATGTGTTCACCATTGGGAATACGGCGATATCTTGGCGATCTACCAAGCGGACCCTAGTTGCTACTTCCTCGAACCATGCAGAGATAATTGCATTGCACGAATCCGTAAGGGAGTGCATTTGGCTCGATCGGTCATAGACCATATACGAGGAACGTGTGGATTAGATCCCACCACGCAACTCCTACTTGCATCTTTGAGGACAATGCGGCATGCATTGAGCAGATGAAGTTAGGTTTCATAAAGGGTGACAATACCAAGCATATTGCGCCGAAGTTCTTCTATAATCAGCAGCAGCAGAAATTGCTGAATATCGAAGTGAAACAAGTGAGTTCCGATGAGAACATCGCAGACTTGTTCACTAAGTCTCTGCCGAAATCTACATTTGAGAAACATGTGAGAAGCATCGGAATGTGTCGATTATCCGAGCTCAACTAAAGATGGCTCGATGGAATGAGCCGTCATGTATACCTCAGGGGGAGTATACTTCACATAATTCTGACATTTGTAGTTGGTGCGTTGCGCTCTTTTTCCTCACCAAAGTCTTTGTTTTTCCCACGGGGTTTTATTTGACTTGGAAAGGTTTTTTACCGAGGCAACACATTGTGCACCATGTTAGTATTAGTGTTCGACACAGGGGGAGTGTTCCGGGAAATCCTTCCCGTATTGGTGTCTTACCTAATACTAGTTGTAGGGGGATAAGAGTTATGGTAGGTTCTAGACTCTTCCATAAGTAGTTGGATACTGTTAGATGTCTTACCTTAACTAGAATCCTATGTATGGAAAGACTCTCTTTGTAAAGCCTATATAAAGGCCCCTCTATTCATTGTTATCAATACAATTGATTGCTGTCTTTACTTTTCTCCTCAAACAATATTAACCTAAAATATGAAATCCCATGAATATAGTAACTTCCCATGATTTTAGTAACTTCCCATAAGATAAATTCGTCAAATTACATTGGTACCCCCAATAATTAAATTCGTTAGCACTCCTATTTTCCCGTGTTAGCACACCAGAATGGAATCTGGGTCATTAGTCTCCAAAGATTAATGGTTTACAATCATTACTATTTCTTACACTTAAACTATTTCACTCCATAACCCACCCCTATATATATATATATATATATATATATAGTGTAACTTTATTTTCAGAATCCTGTTAAGTGCGAGAACTGCGAGAACCACCTTTTGTACTCCTAATAATACATAATGTACATCATGTCAATGCATACAACCCCTACTGATCATAACCCCTACTATATAGTAGGGGTTATAGATATAGTAGGGGTTATCATCAGTAGGGGCTATTATATTTAATAAAAAAATTCAAAAATAATATAAAAATTGTATTTTACTATAATACCCTTTGAATTAAAAATATTTTTTAATATTTAAAATATATATATATATATATTATTATATATATAGTGTAACTTTATTTTCAGAATCCTGTTAAGTGCGAGAACTGCGAGAACCACCTTTTGTACTCCTAATAATACATAATGTACATCATGTCAATGCATACAACCCCTACTGATCATAACCCCTACTATATAGTAGGAGTTATCATCAGTAGGGGCTATTATAGTAGGGGCTATCATCAGTAGGGGTTATCTCCCGTAATAAAAATTGTATTTTACTATAATACCCTTTTGAATTAATAATATTTTTTAATATTTAAAAAAATCTCATTGGTTTAGAGGAGTTCTCGCAGTTCTCGCACTTAAGAGAGTTCTGAAAATAAAGTCCATATATATATATATATATATTTAAATAAAATGTATTACATAATGTAATCTAAAGAAAAATAGCAACGCAACATGTTTTAACCATTTTGAATAACTTATTGTCCCGGCCCTCGGGGGCGGTCTGAGCCCAGTGCTGGCAGTGCAACCGCAGTAGGCCCATTAGGATGCATAGGTCAAAAAAAAATTACGCCTCTTGATTACGCTACTATGACAAGCGGATTTTTTCATACTTATTACAGTCCAACCAATGGTGATTATAATTTGATTGAAGTCATTTCTCTTTTGTTATAAATGTTTATCTTTTTTATTGAGCTTTTATATTTCTTGATTTATGAATTTGGAAAAGTCGCATTTGTATATAAATTATTGGATGTTGAAAACTATTATATATGAAATAAACATTATAAGAGTTGTGTATAAAATAAATAATTAACACCTTGAAATAAATATAAAAAGACCCCAAGGAAATTTCTCGCGCTGAGACTATCGTGAGGTCGGCAGGCTTCACCCCATCCGAACGCTCGATTTGGCTCAGTTCCTTATTGGACCTATTTCACATCTTTTGTTTCTTCCCCCAATTAATACAACCAAAATTCCTTCCTGCCCTCATTCTATTTTTTTCTTCTTCATCTCTTGCCATCGAGCCCTGGTCTATGACACAGCCGTGCGTGAAAAGGTGAGTTGTCACCTTCTGGAAAAGTTTATGGCCCTCGTCTTCTCTCAGTCTCATCATCTCATGAAAACAAAAGAGGAGTTCGGGTAGATCAAAGCTGTTGCCTTGGTTTTTTCAGTACATATCATATGTTGTGAGGGAAAGGTGGTAGGAATTGCAGTCCCATAATTTAGAATCTACTCGTACAATATAATTTTAAATACGATCATTTTCATTTGATATGATTTGAACTGATATAGGACGTATTCGACGTTAGCTATCAGTCTTTTTAGTTTTGAGTTTTTTTTTTAATGCTTCAACTAAGTGAAGACACTACTACTAAATAAGAATAGTGGCGTTTGGTAAATTAAGGATACATGACAATTTTTGGCTTTTGAAGTATTGTTTTATAAAAACTAATAAAATTAGTTTTTTTGATAGCTAATTTGGCAGATATATCTAAAAGCTACTAATTGACTGTTAACAATTATTCAACAGTTGACAACTACCGTAAAAACTAACAATCAATCCCTACGACTAATTTTGGCCAAACATGCGGGCCATACTAGTTTCGAGGGAGTCATCTACTCAACAGCTGCCTTGACCCCAACTATAACTAGGGCTGACAATTTCCGACACGATACGATAACCCGACACGAACACGTACGAAATTAATGGGTTAGTGTTTGGTCTTATCGTGTTCGTGTCCTTATCGTGTCGACACGATAAGGACACGCTAATTTCGTGTCGTGTTCGTGTCGGATTCGTGTCGTGTTCGTGTTCGTGTAACCCGATAATATTTATATATTTTTAGCACTAATTTTATTATCATTTTAAATATTTTAAGTTTATTTTTTGATTTTTTTATTTAAATTTATCGATTCGTGTCGTTATCGTGTCGTGTCAACACGAAAAATATCGTGTCATATCGTGTTCGTGTTGTGTATGTGTCGTGTCCGTGTTTCAACTTTTCGTGTCGTGTTCGTGTTCATTTCGGACATATACTTAACGGGTCGTGTTTGTGTTCGGCCTTATCGTATCGTGTCGTTATCATGTCGATCCGATAACGATCCGACACGCACAAATTGCCAACCCTACCTATAACAATATTCGAAGCAATGTGATTTAAAATGTCCAATGGCTTCCGAATCTCGGGGGCATTTGTTTATTAGACCTAGTCAAAGGTATTAATTATTTAAAAGACTTTCTCAATACAAATGTTGGCCAAATGACCTTCTATTTAAATTAAGTAAAAGAGATTTTGCAAAAACCTAAAATATCCTTCCATAGTAAATGACTATTATATCGTCGTGTACTTTTGATTTTTGACTAATTATTTTGCAGATTTTTTTTTGTGTGATTTGATCTAATCCATTTTTATTGTTTTTCTTGGCTCCACAAAAAAGTTCTCCCTCCATCATTTTTCTTGTAGAAACCTTGAAATTCATGATGTTGAGGATGTATGGGCGGCTGAAGATGAACAAATGATCCTCTTTTGGTTCTTACAAAGGAGGTGAAAAGCTTTGAAGAGATCAGCTAATTTGTAGGTTTTCTTACTATTTTTTCTTGATAATCATATTGATTTTGTGATTTCTGCATAATTTTTATGATTTTTGCAGCATAACGATTGTCCAGTCGTTATGTGTTATGCATAACGACACTGCCTTCGTTATCTCTTGTTTTAGCGATTTTTTTTTTAAAATCTAATTAAAATGTATATTTTTTTATGGTCTTTGTCTAAGTATGATATATACACTGCAGTAGTTATATATTAGTCGTAACGGTTGTACACTCGTGGTCTGTTATGCATAATGATATTGCATTTTCTATCTAATGTTGAACTAGCCTATTTTTTTAAAATTCTCAATTAAAGTGTCATATGCTTCCGTAATTTATATTTTGAGTATCACATATGCACTACAATAATTATACATTAAGCATAATGATCGTACAGTCGTGTTGTATATGCATAACAACATTGCAGTCGTTATTTGTTGTTCAACTATCCCTCATAGTTATAATCTTATTTTTAATTTCCTACTTGAAACCACATGATTCAGGCATGTTGCAGTAGATTGCACCAATATTTGAAATTTTTTTGCTTGACGACAGTCATGTACGAAGAAGCTAGTACAAGTGTACATACTACTGTAGGAATGACTGAGGAATTCGCTATTATGATTGGGGTGCATCAATGCTCGGCTCTTAGACCTTTCCTCTTTGCCATAGTCATGGACGAATTGACAATGTCAATTCTAGATGATATTGTGCATGATGTTTGCAGATGATATAGTATTAGTTGATGAAATGGAAGACGGAGTTGAAAGAAAGTTGGAACTCTGGAGAAATACGCTAGAAACTCGTGGTTTTAGACTGAGCAAATGTAATATTTGAAGTGTACCTTTAGTGGAAATGGAAGTAGAGAGGCGGGTACAATCACTTTTGATGGGAATGTTATACAAGGATCGGAGTTTTTTCGTTATCTTGGGTTTATTCTTCAAAAGGATAGAGAATTAGACGGTGAGGTGGCCTATATGATTAAGGCGGGATGGTTGAAATGGAACAGTGCAACGGGGTTACTATGTGATCAAGGGATACCTTACAGATTCAAGGGAAAATTTTACCGAACAACAATTAGGCCTGCACTTTTATATGGCACTAAATCTTGGGCTGTAAAGCATAGTCATGTGCGTAAGATGAATGTGGCGGAAATACGTATGCTAAGATGGACGTGTGACCATACGATAAATGATCGACTTAGAAATGATGTGAATAGGAAAAAAGTACGAGTGGTCCCTATAGAGAATAACCTGTTGGAGAATCGGTTAAGATGGTTTGGGCATGTGAGACGAAGACTGATTGATGCACCGGTGCGAAGGTTTGAAGAATGGGGAGCGCATAGGCTGGTGAGGGGTAGAGAAAGACCTAAACAGACATGGATAAGAGTGATTGAGAATGATATGAGGTTTCTCGGGATTAAAGAAGTTATGGCATTGGATAGGACGATGTGGGGGGAGAGAATTCGGGTGGTTGATATTTATTTCTTTTTTTCCTGCATAATGATTATTACTATTTTTTTATTTATTTACTTTTTATTATATATTTATTTATTTATTTTTGCATAGTTATTATTACTTTTTTATCTACTATTTTTTATTACATACTAAACTTTCACCTTTCACTTTTACCTTTTCATATGACTGTTCTATTGCAGATGACGTGACGTTTTCAGAGATTGATTCATGTTAGCCGACCCCAAAGCATTTTGCGACTAACACTCATGTGTTGTTATTGTTATTGTTGATGACAGTCATGGATTCTAAGAAAATGGTGTGAATTCTAGTATGTCACTTTGTGGAGTTTGAAAAAAATAAAGAAGGCACGTGGATGTGAAGATATGTAGATAATAGTGAAGGAAAAATGCTAGTAGTTTTTAAAGTTCTCCTCATGACTAGATGACTTGTTAGGGTTGTATACGTCAAAGCATACTTTATGCTTGTATTACCTAATTTCTCGGTCTTTATATATGAGAATATTTAATTCATTTATCACATGTTTTGAATATTTATTCACGTCATGGTTATGCAAATGTTGTCTAAATTACTTTATATTGTAGATAATGTGGTGTGTCGAGTCACACAGAAGATCACATTATCGGTTCCTTATATAGTAATATTTAGTTCACAACCTATATAACATTAGACCGTTATGTGAGAGGTTGTAGTATATGTTTGAGATTGGTTGGTCTTGACCATTAGCATATATTAGCGTATTCGCTATACGTTGAACAGGATCGAGGTGAGATAGATTCTTCTGTACTGACTATAAGAAGAACGTACATCTCGGACAATTGTTATTTCTTAATTCTAGTAATTAATATTTAATTATATATATTTAATATTTATTGCTTTGATTTATCATGGGTGAGAGCCACAATGATTGACTCAATATGCTCGATATTTTGGGCAATATTATTATTATTGATATGATAATTAATATTATAGCTAGAAATCGTGTCCCGACCAGTCGGGTTGATCATGTCTCTTGAGGCACTCGAAATGATTATTATATTAAACCCTGCAGATGGAATTAATTTTCCGATATAATAATAAAAGTCGAGTGGTATACTCATGTATAACACTAATTAATTAAAAGCTGTCAGTAGCTTAAATTAATTAATGGACATGGAATATCTTAAACACGGGAAATAATAAATTCAAAAAGGAGCCCAATTTCGTAATTTGGGATTTTGATAGGAAGTGCAATATCAACTTTTTAGTGGACTAAGTTGATATTTAATAGAGTCATTATATTAGGAAGAGTTCTAATATAGGAAGAGGACATATATTAAGAGTCCTTACCATATCCTCCTTAAGGTCCCTAGAGTAGCCCAAAACACCTATAAAAGGAGGATATATGGTGGCCGAATTTATGCTTCTTAGAACAAGAAATTCAATTTTTCTTTCTTTGTGTTTAATTGTGGATCTTCACTTCTGTCTTGGATTCCACAATTTAGCTAACACAATATTTTTCTAAAATACATAAATATTCAAGGAAAATAGAGAAGAAAAATTTCTAAGGTAAATGGGGATTTTATTTTCGGCCGACCCACATATTCCTATCCAAGTAGTCCGGTAGATTGTTGCCCACACGACATCCGGATAATAGGCGGGATATACTCTAGAAGATTTTGAGGTAGAAATACAAGTAGATCAAGGAAGAATAAAATGAGGTGTTCGATCGATCCAAAAGGGAATTTCTACCACTTCGAGTCAAAGGTATTAATTACCGACTCCCATGCGTAAATATATCTATTTGATTGTTTATTAATCTGTTTAGTTAATTTATTGACAAGCCTAAATAGATCCGATTTTTATGTTGGTTAGTTTATAAAACCATTCATAAAATAATTTCACCAACTAGCTTCCGCTGCGTTTTATATTCCAACAATTGGTATCGGAGCCAGTCTTTAGGTTCTGTTTAATTTAATTAATTTAGTGATTAATATGCTAGCAATTAAATATTCATATAGTATGATTTTTGGAATATTTTTCTAGAATTTGTCTTGCAGGAGAATATGATCCAATTATTATGGTTATGTGATGTTTTTTATTTATTTACGCATTTTTGGTAATTTGGCCCGGTTTAAGGCATGTATAAGTTTTTTTCATGAGAAAATCCACGGGTAGAATAAGATTTATTTTTCTTGTAATTTGCTGTAAGTTCGATGTATTTTATTTCGAATAAAATTGTAATCGAATTGGAACACACAAAGTACGAAAGAGAAAGAAGTCAGTAGCGAAGAAGAGTCCGTCGGACGAAGCCGTGAGACCAAGAGATGCCGATCGAAACTTCGGCGGTGAATCTCGGCCGGCTTTCTTGCGCTCGGCAGCCCGGCTCGGAGTCGGGCGGTCGAGCGGGCGGCGAGTCGGGCGGCGGCAGTAGGTCAAGTTGTCCTGATTCGGGTCGTTCGATTCGTTTTTCCGCGAGATGCTTGACGCAGTGGGAGCAAATGAGCCGAAGATTTTCTCGTTATTCAAGACGAGGAATAAAAACCATGATAATTGGATTTAATTATCCAATTTTGATTATTTGTTGGTTTTTATTATTTTTGATGAATGACATGTATGAATGTATGCGTGATAGGTTTCTTGCATGTTAGGACGAGAAAATTAAAAACCTTAAATTTTCAAAATAACTAAGTGATTTTAACTTGATTTTTCAAAATTAAATTGGCCTCCATAATTGGTTTAAATTGTGAAATAATTAGCATGCGCGTTGACATTAGAGTCTTCCTCCACATCGGATGTGATAATTATTGGCTCACTAGTTTTAAACTTCAAATTTGATAACAAAAAGGTGAATATTATTTTTTATGATAGGAACTCTCCATCTGTAGGACTATTATTATTAAATGATATTCTAAGGTTTGTTAAATTATGGTGTTCACTTAGGTGTATTGATTAATAAGCTCCTCATCGGAGTCTATGTTAATTAAATACATAGCCAAGAGGAACCAACTATTAATTTTACTTGTCAAAACGCATCTTGACTAGATAGTAAAATTAAAGACGTTAAAATCTACTTGAAAATGTATGTGTAAACGTCCACACTATCGTGGCTTGCATGTGCGGTTTTTCAAGGTGTTGATTGATTGCATATATATTGTGTTTTAAGGTTTTTCAATATATTATGCGTCGAATTATGTGATGAATGGTGTTTTTAATTTTATTCTCAGATGTCTTTCAATCAACTAGCTGTTATTCTCAAAGAAAACAAACTTGATGGCACTAACTTTGCCGACTGGAAAAGAAATCTTGATATTGTCTTGACTGCCGAGGGGCATAAATTTGTTTTAACTGAGGAGAGACCTTTGGAACCTGAAACGGATGCCACTCCTGAAGAGTTGGCTGAATTCCGGAAATGGAAAAAGTCTAATGAGATGGCTCGCTATTACATTTTGGCTTCACTGACAAATGTATTGCAACATTAGCAACAGACAATGGGCTCAACCTCGGAAATGATGAAAAATCTCATTGAGATGTTTGGTCATCAGAACCGTACGGCTAGGCAAAATGCAATGAGGGTTTTGATGACAACCCAAATGTCTGAAGGGACTCCAGTAAGGGATCACGTTCTTAAAATGATGTCTCATTTAAACGAACTGAGCATACTGGGGGCCACTATCGATGCGGAGTCGCATGCCGATATTATCTTGGGCAGTTTACCAAGAAGCTTTGAGCAGTTTCGCCTCAACTATAATATGAATCATATGACTTACACATTGGCGGAACTTGTGACAGAAATTCAGTCTGCCGAAGGTCTCCTCAAACAAGGTTATCATCAAATTCTTGCGGCAACCGGTGCTGCTTCTTCAAAACCCAAATGGGGAAAGAAGAAAAAGCATGTTGGCCAGAAGCAAGTGGCAACCTTCAAAGCTAAGGGCAAGGCTCCTCAGTCAAATGCTCCTCAGTCCGAAGCGAACAAAAAGCCGAAGGGCAAGTGCTTCAATTGCGGTCTGAAAGGGCATTTCAAGAGTGACTACCCTAAGAAAGGTACTCTCATGCACTAGTAGTCAAAACATGTTTGGCTGCCTGTTCTATCACTTCGTGGATAGTAGATTCGGGCTCCACTGATCATGTTTGTTATGACTCGCAGGGGTTGCAAGTAACCAAGGTACTTAGTGCGGATGAGATTACAATAAGCTGGGGTGACTATTCCAGGCTGAAGGTTGTTGCAGTGGGAGTCGTGCAGTTAAAAGTTGATGATAGGATTTTAGCTCTAAATAATGTATTATTGATACCTGATTTCAGAATGAATTTAATTTCAGTTTCTAAATTGCGTCGCGATGGATATTCAGTTTCTTTTGAAGATAATGCAATTATTAAAAGAAATGGTGAATATGTTTGCGGGAGTACTTATAATGAAGAACTTTATATCATTAATGCTGCACCAGCTCCCTTACAAAATTATAAATCGCTTAATTCTTTGACTAATCCTAATAAAAGAAAATAACCTTCGAGCATAAATCAAACATATTTGTGGCATTTATGATTGGGTCATATTAACCTTAGAAGGATTCAAAGATTGGTGAGCGATGGCCCATTGGATGCACTCCAAGTTGAGTCATTTCCAGTTTGCGAATCCTGTCTAGAAGATAAAATGACTAAAAGGGCTTTCCAAAGCAAAGGAAATCGTGCACAAAATGTATTGAAATTAGTACACACCGATGTGTGTGGTCCAATGAACATCCAGGCTAAGGGTGGTTTCGAATACTTCATCATGTTTATAGATGATTATTCGAGATATGGATACATATATTTGATGCGACGTAAGTCTGAATCTTTGGATAAGTTCAAAGAATTCAAGGCTGAAACGGAGAAGCGTCATGGACACTGTATCAAGTCACTACGATCTGATCGTGGTGGCGAGTACCTTAGTGGAGAGTTTTTGGATTTCTTGGCACATGAGGGGATTACTTCCTAGCTCACAACGCCTGGTACACCACAACAAAATGGTGTTGCTGAACGAAGGAATCATACTTTATTAGAGATGGTTAGGTCAATGATGAGTTATTTTGATTTACCTATTTCGTTTTGGGGATACGCCTTGGAAACAGCGGCGTACATTCTAAACTTGGTGCCTTCGAAATCAGTTCCAAAAACACCCATAAAACTGTGGAATGGGCGCAAGCCCAGTCTAGGACATGTTCGTATTTGGGTTTCACCAGCACACGTGCTGAATAAGGAAGCTGATAAGTTAGCATCTCGTACAGAAGTACGAGTGTTTGTGGGATATCCAAAGGGAACGAAGAGTGTCTTATTCTACAGTCCTAAAGACCAGAAGTTCATTGTTAGCACCAATGCCCGGTTCTTAGAGGAGGACTATGTAATAAGCCACAAGCCTAGGAGTGAGGTCATTCTAGAAGAACTAGGGGTGAGATTTCGACAATACCAATTGTACAAACACCTAGTGTACCATGTATCGACACTATTGTGGATACGCAAACCATAGAAATGCCTCGTCGTAGTGGGAGGGTTATTCGTCAACCTGAACGTTTCATCATAGTGGGAGCGTCTTCGGACCACTCCCCGGACCAGGATGATACGGATCTATGTACGTATAAACAGGCAATTGAAGACAAGGATGCTGAATCCTGGCAAACAGCAATGGAATCCAAAATGGGATCTATGGATTCTAATCAAGTGTGGGAGATAGTAGAGCTACCCAATGGTGGAAAATCCATTGGAAGTAAGTGGGTCGACAAGCGTAAGAGAGAATCGAAAGGGAAGGTTGAAACCTTCAAAGCAAGGCTTGTTGCGAAAGGTTACACTAAGAAGGAGGGCATCAACTACGGTGAGACCTTTTCTCCAGTATCCATGCTTAAATCGATCCGGATTCTCTTAGCTATAGCTGCGCATTTGGATATGAAGATTTGGCAGATGGATGTCAAGACTTCATTCTTGAAGGGGAGTCTTGATAAGGAAATCTATATGCGCCAACCTGAGGGATTCATTGCTGAAGGAGAGGAGCACTTAGTGTGCAAGCTTAAAAGAGCCATTTATGGTCTCAAGCAAGCATCAAGGTCTTGGAACATGCGATTTGATAAGGTCATTCAATCACATGGTTTTGAACAGTGTCCTAGTGAGGTTTGTGTATACAAAAAGTGCGATGGAAATGTGCTAGTGTTTCTTGTACTGTACGTAGATGACATACTTCTGATTGTAAACAATGTGAAGGTATTATCAGACGTAAGGGTATGGCTGTTTGAGCAGTTCGATATGAAGGATTTGGGAGAATCCAGGCACATCCTTGGTATTAAGATCTTTAGAGATTGCAAGAAAAGGATGTTGTGCTTATCTCAGGCATCCTATAACGATACGGTGCTAAAGCGGTTCAGCATGGAGAATTCCAAGAATGGTTTCGTACCTTACAGACATGGAATTCAGCTATCTAAGGCTATGTGTCCTAGGACACAGAAGGAGATAGATGACATGATGCTGATCCCTTATACTTCGGCAGTGGGAAGCCTCATGTATGTTATGCTTTGCACTAGGCCTGATATCTGTCATGCTGTAGGCATGGTGGCGAGATATCAGTCGAACCCAGGACCAGGATATTGGATTGCTGTCAAGCATATACTCAAGTACCTGAAAAGGACTAGGGAGTATATGCTTGTATATCAATCGGATACACTTTGTCCTTTGGATTACACTAACTCATATTTCCAGTCAGACAAAGTTAAGCTTAAGTCAACCTCGAGATATGTTTTTGTTGGACTTAGATGTGGTTCTTGGTTTGTATAGAAGTATCACAATTTTATTGTGGCAATACTGGTGCATTTATAAATCCGGAGGAACCACGATCCCATAGAGCAAAGAAACATATCAATCGCAAGTAACATTGTAAAACGAGGGAACGTAGTGTTGTTCAAGATTGCATCTGGAAACAACCTAGTTGATTATTTCATGTGGAAGGAATGGGGTTGAGATGTATGGCAGCATTGCTTTGAGTATAAGTGGGAGATTGATAGACATAGTCTAGATAGTATACTTCAAAAGCATGCTTTGAGTATGAGTAGGAGATTGTTAGGGTTGTATACGTCAAAGCATACTTTATGCTTGTATTACCTAATTTCCCGGTCTTTATCTATGAGAATATTTAATTCATTTATCACATATTTTGCATATTTATTCACGCTATGGTTATGCAAATATTGTCTAAATTACTTTATATTGTCGATAATGTGGTGTGTCGAGTCACACAGAAGATCACATTATCGGTTCCTTATATAGTAATATTTAATTCACAACCTATATAACATTAGACCTTTATGTGAGAGGTTGTAGTATATGCTTGAGATTGGTTGGTCTTGACCATTAGCATATATTAACGTATTCGCTATACGTTGAACAGGATTGAGGTGAGATAGATTCTTCTGTACTGACTATAAGAAGAACGTACATCTCGGACAATTATTATTTCTTAATTCTAGTAATTAATATTTAATTATATATATATTTAATATTTATTGCTTTGATTTATCATGGGTGAGTGCCACAATGATTGACTCAATATGCTCGATATTTTGGGCAATATTATTATTTATATGATAATTAATATTATAGCTAGAAATCGTGTCCCGACCAGTCGGGTTGATCATGTCCCTTGAGGCACTCGAAAGGATTATTATATTAAACCCTGCAGGTGGAATTAATTTTCCGATATAATAATAAAAGTCGATTGGTATACTCATGTATAACACATTAATTAATTAAAAGATGTCAGTAGCTTAATTAATTAATGGACATGGAATATCTCAAACACGGGAAATAATAAATTCAAAAAGGAGCCCAATTTCGTAATTTGGGATTTCGGTAGGAAGTGCAATATCAACTTTTTAGTGGACTAAGTTGATATTTAATAGAGTCATTATATTAGGAAGAGTTCTAATATAGGAAGACGACATCTATTAAGAGTCTTTACCATATCCTCCTTAAGGTCCCTAGAGTAGCCCAAAACACCTATAAAAGGAGGATATATGGTGGCCGATTTTATGCTTCTTAGAACAAGAAATTCGATTTTTCTTTCTTTGTGTTTAATTGTGGATCTTGACTTGTGTCTTGGATTCCACAATTTAGCTAGCACAATATTTTTTTAAAATACATAAATATTCAAGAGAAATAGAGAGGAAAAAATTGTAAGGTATTTCTTGGAGATTTTATTTTCGGCCGACCCACATATTGCTGTCTAAGTAGTCCGGTAGATTGTTGCCCACACGACATCCGGATAATAGGCGGGATATACTCTAGAAGACTTTGAGGTAGAAATACAAGTATATCAAGGAAGAATACAAGGAGGTGTTCGATTGATCCAAAAGGGAATTTCTACCACTTCGCGTCAAAAGTATTAATTACCGACTTCCATGCGTAAATATATTTATTTGATTGTTTATTAATCTATTAAGTTAATTAATTGACAAGCCTAAATACATCCGGTTTTTATGTTGGTTAGTTTATAAAACCTTTGACAAAAGTGGGCCTACATGGCCAAAATAAAAATTCGACAAAAGTGGAATACAATGACATCCGACATAATATTTCGATATGGAATTTCAATGACAAAAGTGGGCCTACATGGCCAAAATAAAAATACAACCGCATCCACGATCCTTGCTCGGATAATACAAAATGACAACAACTGACAAAACTGGAGTACTCCAAACTGTCTGACTGACATGAACACCAAAATACATGGTCAAAATAAAAATACAACCACATCCATGATCCTTGCTCGGATAATACAAAATGACAACAACTGACAAAACTGGAGTACTCCAAACTGTCTGACTGACATGAACACCAAAACAACTCAGACTGTCATCGCTCGAATTCCTCGTCGCCATCGTCATGCCCCTGTGTCTCAACTCTCTCCTCGCAAATACCTAAAACATGAAAACATGTTCCGCCCCCACGGCATACGGTCGGTACCTGCTCAAGAGGTTAGAACACAAATGCCCAACGGCGAATCATCAATATAGAACACAATAGTGAAATTACCCGAAGGTAACCCAAACCAAAGCTGAAATAAATACGAATCACAATGCCCGAAGGCTCCAACGGAAATACCAAAACATCACAATGGCCTGAAAGCCCTCAGCCAAAGCTGCCACAATATCACAATGGTCTGAAAACCACTCAGCCGAAGCTGCCAATCATCACAATAGCCTGAAAGCCGAACAGCCCGAAGATGTATATCATCACAATACAGATCTCAAAGAAATGAACCCGACTGTCGGACATACCCCTCAGCGTATGAACAACCAGTCGTCAAGCGTCGGACATATCCAATACAACATGGACTATGAACGACCAAACCAACAAGGCTCAAGAGGGACATCACAGTACGCCCGATCCGGAAATGTGTCCGTGCACATGTCCACCCCGTATATGGAATCCAGAATATACGTGGGACAACGTACCGAATTAGCCTCACGAAATACGTCTCGTGTGCACGGTCCAATGCGGAAACATCCACGCATGACCATCGTGTGCCTGGCTAAAAATCCTACACATAACCAATCAGCACGCAGATATGATTCCAGATATGTTACGATGCAACATGACAACGAAACTCAAAGAATAACACATCCAATAAGGATCAAAAGACTCACCAAAGTGAATAATGACACACGGATAATGAAAGATCGACATGACCAACAATATCCAAAACAACCATCCTGGGATCACAATCCCTTAGGACCGATTAACACGATCAACAATCACAACACAACAATCTTGGAATCCTCAACACTCAACGATCACAAAATTATCGAGTTTTCAAGAATGATAGTGTGCTGCCTTGAGTCGGCCAACATGACAACAATAACTCACGGATGGGCACCATCCTCGGCGGTCCCAATTCAAATATCTCGACTGTCTTAGAATGGCCAATCGATAATGACACGATGGATGGGAACTCTCTTCGATAATCCCAATTCAATACCTCGATTGCCTTAGAATGGATCATCGATAGCAACGACACAACGGATGGGAACTATCCTCGATAATCCCAATTCAATACCTCGATTACCTTAGAACGACCAATCGATAACAATGATACAACGGATGGGAAATGTCTTCGATAGTCCCAATTCAACACATCGATTATCTTAGAATGGTCAATCGATAACAACGACTCAACGGATGGGAAATATCTTCGAAAATCCCAATTCAATACCTCGATTGCCTTAGAATGGCTCATCGATAACAATGACACAATGGATGGGAACTATCCTCGATAATACCAATTCAATACATCAATTACCTTAGAATGGTCAATCGATAACAATGACTCAACGGGTGGGAAATGTCTTCGACAATCCCAATTCAATATCTCGATTGCCTTTTGAACGGTCAGTCGATAACAACAATACCACGGATGTCTCGGCACCTTTAGTCGGTTACCGATAACGAAGATGACAATCGAATACATCAATGCCTTCAATCCAATACAACATCAATAATGAAGCACCAATATCAATAACAATGATCACAACTATGTCTTAAATCGACATCAATATCAACAACAACAATCGATACATCGATAATGCGAACCGGCTATCGACAACAATATTACCAACAAGTATCGCAATGCCTTGAACCGGCCATTTACGAACAACAATAACATTTGGCATAATTTTCTGAAGGGCGTAGTATCAAACAATCCCCTGATATCAACAAAATCATAAAGAAACCGAGTCTCGAAATGATACACACATTCATATACATATATGATAACATTAATCTCATTGACTAGTTAGTAAAAGTGTAAAACTTGCCTCAAACCGAAGGCGAGAAAGTCCTTCCACGATCAACGTCCTCCCACAAAACGACGAACAGCATCTTCCGATGATCACAAGCACTCGAACAACCTTGAATGAAATACGATCCATTCAATAACACAAAATCAATAGAAAACAACACCAAGGACAACCGATTCGATCACGAATCGATTAAACTCCACAAACGAATACCAAAGTTCTCAATTATGAATTCTAACATCCTCCAACACTTCAATGATCTATATGATCAAACATTCTTAACACTTGTGAAAACAATTCAACAAGAATCACTTAAGAACAACATCAAATTGATCCTCCTACGATGATAATATAATCAGTATTATCACTATCACCTCAAGAACATCACCAACACAACAAATATGATGTCTAAACAATAATCCATCACCAATTCATCAAGAATTCGGATTAAACCACAAGATTAAATCAACCATTGCAAGATTATGACAATCATTACATAATTCATCATAATTCCTTACTAAAATGATTATAATCCCTCCAAAAACACAAACAACAACAACAATCATATCAAGGCTATGTTAATCATATAGCAATCTTAACATAATCCTTCCTAGACATGATTATAACCTCCAAATATTCTAAAACATAAAGAACAACTCCTCCTCAAGACAAAATCATCATGTTCTTCATTACAAGTTATGAAAACTCATCAAGAATCATGATATGCTCCAACAATAAATCAATTATACGAGGAAAACAACAACAACATCATCATACTCGAAAATCACTTGTAGAAGAAGAGATTAAGAGAACTTACCAATGAAGAACAAGAAGAAATCTCCAAACACCAAAGGAGCACCAACAAGCTTCCAACTCCAAGCTCCAAATCAAGTTATGATGATCAAAAACATGTTGGAAGAGGCTAAATATCAAGAATAAGTCTAGAGGGACGGTTCTAGGGAGACAAAATCGATAATGTTTCGTGAAGAAATGAAAAACGAACCCAAGATATATAATCTGACAATCACATTACGTACGATATGCACAAAGCAGGACATACGTAAAGACCATTACGTACGCTACGCCAACAACTTAACGTACGTAATGCTATTCCAGAACTGACTGACCAAAAATATGAAGACCTTAATATACGTAAACAACAACCATTTACGTACATTAACAAGATACATGAATAACGTACGTAAAGCTCACATCCTTACGTACGTAAAGAACCCGTTGACTACAATAGTAGATCGGATCATAGATACCCGGGACCCACCATCCGAAAGCTAACCACCGGGAAGGTTCCCTCTACCTACCACTCATTACGTATCTAGAATGAATAAGATAACGCACATAATGCCGAGGTTCTAGCGTACGTTAAGCACACAAGCTAACATACGTTAGCTCAACAAAGTGAACAACCAAGTTGTTCCAACAAATCTCAACCCGAATGAATGAACACAATCCAACGCACTTCAACAAACACGAATGAAATGATACAACAACAATTGTACAATTCCAAATGAATACGTACAACTCAACAGTGAAACGAAAAAAAATTACCCCCGGATATTACATACTCCCCCCTTTAAAATGAGTTTCGTCCCCGAAACTAAGGGTACACAACATGGGATAAAGAACTATCCAACGGGATCTGAAAACGTCTCCAGGAATACTCCATTCTGCGAACTACTCCGCTTGAGTAATCGGGCCAACCCCACGGGTCCCCGCGTCTCCTCTGACCGAACACGGTGAAAACCAAGAGTTAAAAACACTTAACCCAGTGCGAGATCAGTCGAATCATGACTCCTCCGCTAGAGACCAGTCAGAAAGTCGTACCACCCGCATGACTCTTAGCACCGACGTACACACCCCGCGGGAGCTGCCCTTGTACATGTCTACAATCATCGGTGTACACTTCCCCATTCTCGTCGGCATCGGACGCCCATGCAAGCAGTGACTCACGCCATGCAAAGATAATAACAACACAGGCATAGTACCTCAGGACCATAACAATCGCACGCCCAAGTCCTCACGACTTGACGTCTCGAATCACAATGAACGATTACCCAGATTATCACAAAAATCTCGGGCACAACACCAAAAGAAAAGAAAAACGCATCAAAGGACCCCTGGTCTCAAAATTCTCAATTACTATCATTACAAGATAGATCAACAACAAATTGTTCACAACCACAAAACATTATTACAGATTAAGTTGAACATTAATCCAAAAAACAAGGAAAGGAAAACACCAATATCCTCCAGATCATCGATCTCCTCGATCTCATCGATTCAAGGAAGACCCAAATCTAAACTCACTGCTCCTCCTCGGCTGTCCTTACCTCCGGCTCCCGAAGCCTGATAGGACCCTTTGGATGAGGTACGGACTGGAGTAACAAAATCTCTTGAGGCCCGTGAGCTCTCTCGAGACCTACTGGCACTAGAACTCCTACAGTATTTCTGAAGGTGTCCCTGCCTCCCACACAGAAAACAAACAATAGCTGGCACAGTACAACGAGTGCTAACATGCCCCACTGAATCGCAGTTAAAACAAACAACAGTCGAACTCGTTGCCTGAGAATAAGATACTTTCCCAGCACGAAGATGACTAGAAGATGATCTCTTGGATGTCGGAGCCCGATGTCCCTCTGAACGAACCGGCCTCCTAGTCCTCCCACCAGAAGAAGATGAAGGGTGCCTCCGAGCAAGCTCCTTGATCAAAAGCTCTGCTCCAAGATCCTTCTCGATGAATTTACCAAGTGAGTTACTATTATGGTTGAACAACTGCATCCTCAACTGCGGGTTTAGCCTCTTGCCAAAATACTTGATCTTATCCGCTTTAGTACGGATAACAGACAAAGCAAACTGTATGTCCTTGAAACTTCTCAGCAATAACAATAACACCCTCGTCTTCGATGGATTCGGGGTTCAAAGACTCTGACAGCTTGGCTTCACGATGCGGAGCCGGATAATACCTCTCTAACATGAGAGTCTTGAACTCGCTCCAAACACAAACACGATCGGTGGGTTTCACTGAAACCCACTAAGAATAAGCGCCCTTACTCAGATAGGAAGCCGCGATTGCCACCTTACTCTCCTCCGGACATTGAACCACGTCGAAGAGTTTATCGAAATGTTCAATCCAATGAACAAAGTCAGCTGGTTCCGACGAACCCTCAATAATAGGCGGCCTCTGACGAGAGATATCGCCAACAATCTGACTCACTCCCCCAGTCTGCCCATGAAACGGCACCTGGAATCCCAGTTGCGGTGCACGACGAACCATCGAGGCCTGGATGGTCTCCACTATCTGCGTCATCTGAGTTATCTGGGCCATCATGCCCCTCATAAGCAAGAAAGAGTCGACGTGTCCACTCTCAGTCTGATCGACCTCTCGAGTATGACGTCCCGAAGAAGAATCGGTCGCGTAGGTAGCACTACCGGCCGAACTCTGATCCATATCGGCATCTGCACGTGCATAAACATGAGGTTCTGAGTTTTGGCCTGCTCTGTAACCTTTATCCCCTCTGCCACGTCCTTGGATTCCTGTTTCCATACTGACAGAATAGCGTTCGATCATGAGCAAAGCTCAAATATGTCTCAACGGCCAAATCAGAATGCTAAGTCAATAGTCAAACACGAGTATACATACTCAACACAGTCACATCAATAATGCTAATCATAGCCAATATAGCTCTCAAACGTTCCAAAACAAATAATCATGAATCAATCGTAACACAAATGTTACACAGGTTTTCAACAAAACATGTATAATCAATAACATAATGAATGTATGAACATAAAAGAGGATCGAGTCCTTACACAGGTCATACGAAGCTTCGAGGTCTTGCGATACTAGTCTTCACTGATGACGACTTGATGAAAGAATGACGCATACAGTCGCCCAACTATCACGACTCACAAAACCCGACTGTCCGAATTGTCATAACCTGACAGCCCCAATACTACTGCGTCGGTAGAGCCACATAACTCACATATCAGGGTATCTCACAACCCAATGCTCTGATACCATCTTCTCTAACACCCCAAAATCCCATTGGGTCATTACAGTGCCGTGGACCCCAGACCAGGAGATCCACCAGACGAACACGACCAAAATACAACAAACTGACCAAAAGGGGAATCTCAGTCCCTACTATGACATCCGACATAATATTTCGATATGGAATTTCAACGACAAAACTGGGCCTACATGGCCAAAATAAAAATACAACCACATCCACGAGCCTTGCTCAGATAATACAAAATAACAACAACTGACAAAACTGCAGTACTCCAAATTGTCTGACTGACATGAACACCAAAACATCTCGGACTAGTATCGCTCGAATACCTCGTCGCCATCGTCATGCCCCTGTGTCTCAACTCTCTCCTCGCAAACACCTAAAACATGAAAACATGTTCCGCCCCCACGGGGTCAGTCATCTAGATAATGAACATCAAATACATGTACAACATGATATGCATCCAAAGGCAGAATAAACAGTACAACAATGGTAGTACGAGATGCTCACAAACCAAAGTAAGAATCGAGCATTCGTGAAATACTATGCCCACGACATACGGTCGATACCTGCTCAACAGGTTAGAACACAAATGACCAACGACGAATCATCAATATAGAACACAACAGTGAAATTACCCGAAGGTAACCCAAATCAAAGCTGAAATAAATACGAATCACAATGCCCGAAGGCTCCAACGGAAATACCAAAACATCACAATGGCCTGAAAGCCCTCAGCCGAGGCTTCCACAATATCACAATGGTCTGAAAACCACTCGGCTGAAGCTGCCAATCATCACAATGGCCTGAAAGCCGAACAGCCCGAAGTTGTATATCATCACAATACAGATCTCAAAGAAACGAACCTGACTGTCGGACATACCCCTAGGCGTATGAACAACCAGTCATCAACCGTCGGACATATCCAACACAGCATGGACTATGAACGACCAAACCAACAAGGCTCAAGAGGAACATCACAGTACGCCCGATCCGAAAATATGTCCGTGCATATGTCCACCCCGTATACTGTAATATCCGGAATTTCTAATACTGTTGATTAATATTATTTTATCCAAATTATATTGTACAGCGTGGAATCTGTACAATAGGGGTAAAACAATTGAAGGACTTAGACATCTGTATTGGTATAATTACTGTACTTGGTCAACAATTGCAGTTGAGGATATTGTGTACCGTATGAGAATATTATTGTGAGGAGTATGTGTATTCAGTATGTCGTGTATGTGTATATAGTATGTTGAGACGCTGGACAAGAATAGCTGAAAATGGTTGTGTAGCATTATTAGCGCACGCTAATATTCATGTATAGCGCACGCTATCGTACATGTTTAGCGCATGCTAAAGGTAAAAGGCAGCGCACGTTAGTACAGAACAGATCAGAAGGAATCTACGTGTGGACCAGGCCACTTTCGGCACATGTTCTGATAAGTCAACGGATGTTGTAATGTAGTACTAGCGCACACTAAACCCTAAGGATTAGCGCACGCTAACTGTAGATCAGACAAAATGGAATCTTATCCTCGTCAGTGCTTTCGGCATGTGGGACACAGGCATCTTCAGGGAAGGTGCAGATTGTCGGGTCAACGGCGATTAGCGCACGCTAATGTGGAAGATTAGTGCACGCTAATGGTGTATTACTGTAGCAGGTCAACGACTGTATTTACGTACGTTATTGCATGGATATTACATACGATAGCTGATATGCGAAGCAAGGCAGTAGCCTCTGGGCTTCGATAGCGCACGCTAACAAAGAAAGTTAGCGTACGCTAAGCCTGTAACGTACGTTAATTTTAGATGTTAGCGTACGTTAATAATGTACAGTATATATATAAGTGCAGTTGGCCATTATTCATCATTTCCACCCATTCTTTCCTTGCAACCGATAGAGAGAACCTTGGGAAGACATTTTTAAGTTCCTAAACACTGAGAGATGATCCTCTTTAACAAGATTAAAGATCGAAATCATGGATTAAAACTTTGTTCTTGAAATCATTGGTGAGTCTTGGAATGCAGTTCTTAGAGAGATGTTTGAAGTTCCAAACACTGGATTATGGTAGAGTTAATCATCCATAACAATATTAAGGTTGGAATCGATTGGAAACGGATTCAAACTTGGGATTCAATTCATTCCTTCAAAAAGGTAATCACTCTTCATCTTTGGATTTTGTTTTGGATTGAATGTTGATATTCTTGAGTTAATGATTATTCCATAAACAAGTTGACAAGCATGATTATGAGATGAGTTACCGGATTATGATATTGACATGATTCTTGTGGTTTGAATTGTGTAGTTCGTTTTCTTGAGATAAGTTGGTTAATCCTTCTTCTCCTTTGCGGATGTCGATGTCATTGCTGATGATTAATCTCTGTAATGTGAGGTTAGGGAAGTGTTGCTAGGATTCTTGGTGTTCATGACATTGATATTTGAGGAAGAAGATGATATGTGA
The DNA here is from genome assembly GCA_033398695.1 of Orobanche coerulescens. Classification (NCBI taxonomy): domain Eukaryota; kingdom Viridiplantae; phylum Streptophyta; class Magnoliopsida; order Lamiales; family Orobanchaceae; genus Orobanche; species Orobanche coerulescens. The sequence continues at coordinate 196,384,585 of CM065804.1, forward strand.
ATATATGAATTGGATTAAGAGTTGGATGATTACCTACATGTTAAAGGATAACAGATTTCGTTGTTTTGATAGCTGTGAACATGGTTAAGAATCACTAAGTGTTCTTGATAATCGCCATATGTTGATCGGAATCTCAAAAACATGCTTCTGTATAGCATTAGCGCATGCTAAGCTTACTGGCTAGCGCGCGCTAACGGGAGCAACTTAGCGCACGCTACGTTAAGTGATTAACGTGCGCTAAGTAGGCAGACAGTGCAGTATTTCATGTTGTGGTTGTGAATTCATGTTGGTTTGAGTTGGATTGATCAGCCTAGTGGTTAATCGAGATATTGTTGAGCCGTTGGGTTTGTGAATTGGTTTTATCGATTGTTGATTGTTGTTGAACTTGTTGTTTATCAATTATTTTAATAGCTTGAGATTATTGATCGGTGATTAGAACTATGCATTGCGGTCGTGCTCGAGAATGTTCGTGAATTGCATTGATTGGGGCCGAGGGACTTGTAGATGATGGCAATGGGATTGGTAACGGCTTCATCGGTATCCATGCAAGTTATTACTTGCCCAGTTTATAATATTTAATGAATAGTTTCTGTTTCATTCATTTATAATTCGTGTAGCAATGTTTATAAATCGTAATCACAGGAGATTTGGGATTATAGGTTGTATTCGAGTTTTGGGAATTAAATCATAATGTATATGATTTACAATTGTCGTTGGTATACTTGTTATGGAGGATACATCATGGTATAGACGAAGACGTGAATTATCTACCGTACGTGACATGTTGGATCGTCGAATATTCAGAATAATGGTTGGTGATGGTTTAGATATCAAGATTTTCCCTCGAAGGACTCGGGGCAAGTAATTTAATCATCTTTGTCATTTGTGTCGATCATGTTGTGATACATTCGTGTATCGTTGTAGTCATGCATTTGTGTATTGTAGTTGTCGTGCATTGCGTACTGATGCTTTGTGCAGTTGTACATTATTGTGATATGTCCACCATGCATTGGTCCGACGGGATCAACATGGGATATCTATAGCTGTGTGTGCTGGATCGCTGGATAGGTAATGCCACCATGCGTTGGTCCGATGGGATCATCATGGGGATCTATAGTTGTGTGCCCTGGATCGTTGGATTACCATATGTGTTGTTGTTATTGTGCATATGTATATTATGGGTTGCCATAAGTATACATTGTTGTTATTGATGTGAGCATATTGACGTTGTCATATGAGTATGCATTTGTAGGTCTTGTGTTAGGACCGTGTCCGTATGTTATGTTGATGTGATCTTGGACTAGACTGACATGGTTTAGTTGTGGCAATTCATATCTTGAGGTATGTGCCGTGTTTCCTTTGATATATGTCTTTAATGGACAATCGGTTTTCGTGTTGAGATTTGATAATGATACCCGATGGATTGTGTTTGACAGAGTTAGTGAATTTCGTAACAGTAAGTTCTGATAATGTTTGGAGAACCTTGGACATTGTTGAAATGTAGTACGGATATTCTGGTATTAGTTTATCGTATTGTTGAGGATACGAATCGTGGACTTTCGTAAAGTTATGGCTGTAAGATTACATTGGTAGTATTCTTACTTAGTATCTCATTAGTAAGTAATTATTGAGGTGATGAGAAGGTTATCATTGTTGGATATTATGGCTGACCCCGTCGTGGGATTTCTTTTTAGGTTCTTTGGATATCGAGCTGGTAGCGGTCGTGAAGAGATGAGCTTCCCGGAGGATACTGGTTAGAGCATGTATTTGTGTGTTGAGTTTCGTGATCAGTCATTGTATTCCGCTGCTAGAGTATTTTTTACTGTTGTCTTTTCCGCTGTGTGAGTATTTTTTTTAATTAACCTTTTGACAATCGTTTTCTAATCAATTCTGTCGGTACGTATAAGCGATAGCTTAACGTATGTTTTTAAACTGTTGAGTTTTAGCATTTCGGGCCTTGTGGTTTCAAATGAGATTTTACGATGGTTTTGATAAATAAATTTTACTAAGTCTCGAATGTTGCTAAAAGATAGTACCGTCGTTAGCTTCTTGGGTGTTTGTAAATGTTTGTGAAAATTTCCTTTAGCCTTGTGGGTTCTATCTCGGGGCCCACGGCGCTGTAATATTCCTGGACGGCTCTGGGGGTGTTACAGAATATGGTATCGGAGCTTAGGTTGTGAAAACCTAGGCAGTCGGGTCGAGTTGGGTCGTACTTTTGCCGTGTCATTCGGGTTGTCGGTTGACAAGTGTTTGAGCCCTAGATTTTTGTTGTTCACTTGGGCTTGTGTGTTATGTGATTTACCGGTGTAGTACTAGGGTTGATGTAAACTTTTCCAAATAGTGTTAATGTGTTTCTTCAGATAGAGTTGTGTTGTGTTCTCGAGTTGAACTGAGTTTGCAAAATGTGTGCTTTGTAAATATCTGTATCAAGTATTTTTCTAGAGTTGATACATGTGCCAGTATCACGGGGAATCGTCGGCTTCACGATCTGTAAGTATTTGGATCTCTGAATTACATTGAGATTTATTATTGATCTAAGTTTATATGCTTTTAGATTCAGTAGAATATTATGCGTCACGGTATGAGGTGATAGAGTTGAGACAGGAGTGATGAATTGAGAAACTATGATTTTGGAAATCAATATGTCGGTTAAATTTTGGAAACGGAGTTGTGCATTCGGGAGAAGAACTGTGGATTGTTGAGAAGAGCATCAAGTCATGTTAGCTCATTTTTGAGATATATGGAACTGTTTTTGAGCATTTGAAAATGATACTTTTCAAAATGAATGTTTTACGGAAACGATTTTTGGGCCGAGACCCAATCGATTTTGAAATAGCTTTATAACTTAGGACTTGGGATCCAAAAGGGTTTTCTACTTTTTAAACTTCTTGTAATGTGGAATGGGATTTAGGCTGAGACTCTAATGTTTCAAAAGGCTTTTTTGTTTTCTAAAACTCCCGAGAATTGCAAAACATTTTACTAATCGTTTATGCATTTTATTACTACCTTTTGGGGTTTTGATTTACTTGTTCAAATGAAATTTCTCGGGTAGTCTTTCGTTGTGTTTGATTTATTGATCATTCAATGTTTTGTCATAGCATATTTAAGGTGATCCAGGATAGGTTAATGATTGACTTTGCGAGTCATATATAGAAAAGGAGTTTTTGGTTGGAGTTTATATATTGAGATTTTGGAACTGTATCGTGTGGTTTTTCGATGGAATATCAGTGGATATTAGTGATAAACCGAATTGGTATACAGGGGTATGGATGTGGTCAATCATTTGCATAGTTTTCATTTTAAAACTTCAAAATCGTGTGGATTCGAAGGAAACTATTATCGAATACTTGGCATTAGCGAGCCAGTTTAATTTTTCGAGAATTGATTTCGTGATCTTACGAAAATTTATGTTTTGAATTTTGAAATTTTTGAAAGAACTTTTGAAAATTTGTCTTCTTGACAAAATTACATGATTTCAAACTAGTTTTGAAAATGTGAATGATATACATACGCATTTAGTGCATAGTGCATATCATGGTGAACTTATGAATGTGACTCACAAACTGGATAAGACATCAGTATGGTACGATGAAAAGAGATTCGAACTTCGGTATGGTAGTTTGGTTATCTAGGGATGATCGGTTGATTTATCGAATAAGAGAAAGATGCTACGTGTTGTAAATTCATGTACAGGATGTGATTTTGGAACTTTGGACTTTGTGAAACCGAGACATATGTGTTATGTGATTCTATTGGTATGGTAGTAGCACGACTCTACCATAGTGATTTTGAAAGATTTCTTTGTAAGTGTATATTTGGGGACGGTAACCCCATGCTGGTTGTTTTGGGTAATGATTGGTCGTTCCAGTCCATGTATAATTGGATATGTTCGTCGGTTTGTGATTGGTTGTTTGTATGCTGAGGAGTATGTTCACCAGTCGGGTATGTTTATTGAGATCCACTATATGTGATTGGTGTGTCGTTTTGAGAACTTTGTTCGTTCGTATATCTGTTTATGTGGTTCTGTGTTGATCGTATTGGAGCTTACCTTGTGAAGGTATTCTCGATTATCGTTGATCATTCGTTGGCTATATTGGAGTTTATCATGTCGATGATATTCTCGGTTAATTTATTGGTGATCATCTGAGTGTTCGGATTTTGTGTCGATGTTTCGGGATTTGTTGCCATTGTGTTGGGCAAATTGTTTCACAGATGTATCGGGCACTATTGGTTTTTAACAGATTTGGGACTTGATTGTGTAATCAAGCAGACAAGGTTTGACACGGATAGATTATTTCATTCGAATATGATATATTTGGTTGGGAATCATGGAATTGTGATTGTAAGCGTATTGTTGCTTTACAGTGAAGTCACTTGCTAGTACCTCAGGAGATCGTCGACTTGGTGCATATGTAAGTGTACTGTTTTGGTTATTCGTTAATAATGATGATCGATAGTTGTCGTGATGGTTTCGGAATATTTTGATTGAACGGTTTGTTTGTTTTTTTATGACGGATTGCAAGTTTCGAGGACGAAACTTATTTTAAGTGGTGTAGTATGTAATATCCAAAATTTCTACTACTGTTGTTTAATATTATTTTATCCGAATTATATTGTACAGCATGGAATCTGTATAATAGGGGTAAAACAATTGAAGGACTGAGACATCTGTATTGGTATAATTAATGTACTTGGTCAACAATTGCAGTTGAGGATATTGTGTACCGTATGAGAATATTATTGGGAGGAGTATGTATATTCAGTATGTTGTGTATGTGTATATAGTATGTTGAGACGTTGGATACGAATAGCTGAAAATGGCTAAGTGTAGCATTATTAGCGCACGCTAATATTCATGTATAGTGCACGCTATCGTACAGGTTTAGCGCACGCTAAAGGTAAAAGGCAGCGCACGCTAGTGCAGAACAGATCAGAAGAAATCTACGTGTGGACCAGGCCACTTTCGTCGCATGTTCTGATAAGTCAACGGATGTTGTAATGTAGTGCTAGCGCACGCTAAACCCTACCAATTAGCGCATGCTAACTGTAGATCAGACAAAAAGGAATCTTATCCTCATCAGTGCTTTCAGCATATGGGACACAGGCATCTTCAGGGAAGGTTCAGATTGTCGGGTCAACGGCGATTAACGCACGCTAATGTTGAAGATTAGCGCACGCTAATGGTGTATTACTGTATCAGGTCAACGACTGTATTTACGTACATTATTGCATGGATATTACGTACGATAGCGATATGCGAAGCAAGGTAGTAGCCTCTGGACTTCGATAGCGCACGCTAACAAAGAAAGTTAGCGCACACTAAGCCTGTAACGTACGTTAATTTTAGATGTTAGCGTACGTTAATAATGTACAGTATATATAAGTGCAGTTGGCCATTATCCGTCATTTCCACCCATTCTTTCCTTGCAACCGATAGAGAGAACCTTGGGAAAACATTTTTAAGTTCCTAAACACTGAGAGATGATCCTGTTTAACAAGATTAAAGATGGAAATCATGGATTAAAACTTTGTTCTTGAAATCATTGGTGAGTCTTGGAATAGTGTATTTAGAGAGATGTTTGAAGTTCCAAACACTGGATTATGGTAGAGTTAATCATCCATAACAATATTAAGCTTGGAATCGATTGGAAACGGATTCAAACTTGGGATTCAATTCATTCCTTCAAAGAGGTAATCACTCTTCATCTTTGGATTTCATTTTGGATTGAATGTTGATATTCTTGAGTTGATGATTATTCCATAAACAAGTTGACAAACATGATTATGAGATGAGTTACCGGATTATGATATTGACATGATTCTTGTGGTTTGAATTGTGTAGTTCGTTTTCTTGAGATAAGTTGGTTAATCCTTCTTCTCCTTTGCGGATGTCGATGTCATTGCTGATGATTAATCTCTGTAATGTGAGGTTAGGGAAGTGTTGCTAGGATTCTTTGTGTTCATGACGTTGATATTTGAGGAAGAAGATGATATGTGAATATATGAATTGGATTAAGAGTTGGATGATTACCTACATGTTAAAGGATATCAGGTTTCGTTGTTTTTATAGCTGTGAACATGGTTTAGAATCACTTAGTGTTCTTGATAATCGCCATATGTTGATCGGAATCTGAAAAACATGCATCTGTACAGCATTAGCGCATGCTTAGCTTACTGGCTAGCGCGCGCTAACGGGAGCAACTTAGCGCACGCTACGTTAAGTGATTAACGTGCGCTAAGTAGGCAGACAATGCAGTATTTCATGCTGTGGTTGTGAATTCATGTTGGTTTGAGTTGGAATGATCATCCTAGTGGTTAATCGAGATATTGTTGAGCTGTTGGGTTTGTGAATTGGTTTTATCGATTGTTGATTGTTGTCGAACTTGTTGTTTATCAATTATTTTAATAGGTTGAGATTATTGATCGGTGATTAGAACTATGCATTGCGGTCATGCTCGAGAATGTTCGTGAATTGCATTGATTGGGGCCGAGGGACTTGTAGATGATGTCAATGGAATTGGTAACGGCTTCATCGGTATCGAGGCAAGTTATTACTTGCTCAGTTTATAATTTTTAATGAATGGTTTCAGTTTCATTCGTTTATAATTCGTGTAGCAATGTTTATAAATCGTAATCACGGGAGATTTGGGATTATAGGTTGTATTCGAGTTTTGGGAATTAAATCATAATGTATATGATTTACAATTGTCGTTGGTATACTTGTTATGGAGGATACATCATGGTATAGACGAAGACGTGAATTATCTACCGTCCGTGACATGTTGGATCGTCGAATATTCAGAATAATGGTTGGTGATGGTTTAGATATCAAGATTTGCTCTCGAAGAACTCGGGGCAAGTAATTTAATCATCTTTATCATTTGTGTCGATCATGTTGTGATACATTCGTGTATCGTTGTTGCCATGCATTTGTGTATTGTGGTTGTCATGCATTGTGTACTGATGATTTGTGCAGTTGTACATTGTTGTGATATGTCCACCATGCGTTGGTCCGACGCGATCAACATGGGATATCTATAGCTGTGTGTGCTAGATCGCTGGACAGGTAATGCCACCATGCGTTGGTCCGACGGGATCATCATGGGGATCTATAGCTGTGTGCGCTGGATCGTTGGATTACCATATGTGTTGTTGTTATTGTGCATATGTATATTATGGGTTGCCATAACTATACATTGTTGTTATTGATGTGAGCATATTGACGTTGTCATATGAGTATGCATTTGTAGGTCTTGTGTTAGGACCGTGTCTGTATGTCGTGTTGATCTGATCTTAGACTAGACTGACGTGGTTTAGTTGTGGCAATTCATATCTTGAGGTATATGCCGTGTTTCCTTTGATATATGTCTTTGATGGAAAATCAGTTTTCGTGTTGAGATTTGATAATGATACCCGATGGATTGTGTTTGACAGAGTTAGTGAATTTCGTAACAGTGAGTTCTGATAATGTTTTGAGAACCTTGGACATTGTTGAAATGTAGTACGGATATTCTGGTATTAGTTTATCGTATTGTTGAGGATACGAATCGTGGACTTTCGTAAAGTTATGGCGGTTAGATTACATTGGTAGTATTCTTACTTAGTATCTCATTAGTAAGGAATTATTGACGTGATGTGATGGTTATCATTGTTGGATATTATGGCTGACCCCGTCGTGGGATTTCTTTTTAGGTTCTTTGGATATCGAGCTGGTAGCGGTCGTGAAGAGATGAGCTTCCCGGAGGATACTAGTTAGAGCATGTATCAGTGTGTTGAGTTTCCTGATCAGTCATTGTATTCCGCTGCTAGAGTATTTTTGACTGTTGTCTTTTCCGATGCGTGAGTATTTTTTTTTAATTAACCTTTTGGCAATCGTTTTCTAATCCATTCTGTCGGTACATGTAAGTGATAGCTTAACGTATGTTTTTAAACTGTTGAGTTTTAGCATTTCGGCCTTGTGGTTTCAAATGAGATTTTACGACGGTTTTGATAAATAGATTTTACTAAGTCTTCGAATGTTGCTAAAATATAGTACCGTCGTTAGCCTATTGGGTGTTTGTAAATATTTGTGAAAATTTCCTTTAGCCTTGTGGGTTCCATCTCGGGGCCCACGGCGCTGTAATATTCCTAGACGGCTCTGGGGGTGTTACAGAATATGGTATCGGAGCTTAGGTTGTGAAAACCTAGGCAGTCGGGTCGAGTTGGGTCGTACTTTTGCCGTGTCATTCGGGTTGTCGGTTGACAAGTGTTTGAGCCCTAGATTTTTTTTGTTCACTTGGGCTTGTGTGTTATGTGATTTACCGGTATAGTACTGGGGTTGATGTAAACTTTTCCAAATAGTGTTAATGTGTTTCTTCAGATAGAGCTGTGTTGTGTTCTCTATGAGTTTGCAAAATGTGTGCTTTGTAAATATCTGTGTCAAGTATTTTCTAGAGTTGATACATGTGCCAGTATCACGGGGAATCGTCGGCTTCGCGATCTGTAAGTATTTGGATTTCTGAATTACATTGAGATATATTGTCGATCTAAGTTGATATGCTTTGAGATTCAGTAAAATATTATGCGTCACGGTATGAGGTGATAGAGTTGAGACAGGAGTGATGAATTGAGAAACTATGATTTTAGAAATCAATATGTCGGTTAAATTTTGGAAACGGAGTTGTACATTCGGGAGAAGAACTGTGGATTGTTGAGAAGAACATGTAGTCATGTTAGTTCATTTTTGAGATATATGGAACTGTTTTTGAGCATTTGAAAATGATACTTTTCAAAATGAATGTTTTACGGATATTTTACGGAAACGATTTTTGGGCCGAGACCCAATCGATTTTGAAATAGCTTTATAACTCAGGACTTGGGGTCCAAAAGGGTTTTCTACTTTTTAAACTTCTTGTAATTTTGAACGGGATTTAGGCTGAGACCCTAATGTTTCAAATGGCTTTTCGGTTTTCTAAAACTCCCGAGAATTGCAAAACACTTTACTAATCGTTTATGCATTTTATTACTACCTTTCGGGGTTTTGATTTACTTGTTCAAATGAGACTTCTCGGGTAGTCTTTCATTGTGTTTGATTTATTGATCATTCAATGTTTTGTCATAGCATATTTAAGGTGATCCAAGATGGGTTAATGATTGACTTTGCGAGTCATATGTAGAAAAGGAGTTTTTGGTTGGAGTTTATATATTGAGATTTTGGAACTCTATCATGTGGTTTTCCGATGGAATATCAGTGGATATTAGTGATAAACCAAATTGGTATACAGGGGTATGGATGTGGTCAATCATTTCCATAGTTTTCATTTTAAAACTTCGAAATCGTGTGGATTTGAAGGAAACTGTTATCGAATACTTGGCATTAGCGAGCCAGTTTAATTTTTCGAGAATTGATTTCGTGATCTTACGAAAATTTATGTTTTGAATTTTGAAATTTTTGAAAGAACTTTCGAAAATTTGTCTTCTTGACAAAATTACATGATTTCAAACTGGTTTTGAAAATGTGACTGATATACATATTCATTTAGTGCATAGTGCATATCATGGTGAACTTATGAATGTGGCTCACACACTGGATAAGACATCAGTATGGTACGATGAAAAGAGATTCGAACTTCGGTATGGTAGTTTGGTTATCCAGGGATGATCAGTTGATTTATCGGATAAGAGAAAGATGCTACGTGTTGTAAATTCATGTACAGGATGTGATTTTGGAACTTTGGACTTTGTGAAACGGAGACATATGTGTTATGTGATTCCATTGGTATGGTAGTAGCACGACTCTACCATAGTGATTTTGAAAGATTTCTTTGTAAGTGTAGATTTGGGGACGGTAACCCCATGCTGGTTGTTTTGGGTAATGATTGGTCGTTCCAGTCTATGTATAATTGGATATGTTCGTCGGTTTGTGATTGGTTGTTTGTATGCTGAGGAGTATGTTCACCAGTCGGGTATGTTTATTGAGATCCACTTTATGTGATTGGTGTGTCGTTTTGAGAACTTTGTTCATTCGTATATCAGTTTCTGTGGTTCTGTGTTGATCGTATTGGACCTTACCTTGTGAAGGTATTCTCGATTATCGTTGATCGTTCGTTGGTTATATTGGAGTTTATCATGTCGATGATATTCTCGGTTAATTTATTGGTGATCATCGGAGCGTTCGGATTTTGTGTCGATGTTTCGGGATTTGTCGCCATTGTGTTGGGCAGTTGTTTCACAGATGTATCGGGCACTATTGGTTTTTAACAGATTGGGACTTGATTGTGTAATCACGCAGACAAGGTTTGACACGGATAGATTATTTCATTCGAAGATGATATATTTGGTTTGGACTCATGGAATTGTGATTGTAAGCGTATTGATGCTTTTACAGTGAAGTCACTTGCTAGTACCTCAGGAGATCGTCGACTTGGCGCATATGTAAGTGTACTGTTTTGGTTATTCGTTAATAATGATGATCGATAGTTGTCGTGATGGTTTCGGAATATTTTGGTTGAACGGTTTGTTTGTTTTTCTATGACGGATTGTAAGTTTTGAGGATGAAACTTATTTTAAGTGGTGTAGTATGTAATATCCGGAATTTCTACTACTGTTGTTTAATATTATTTTATCCGAATTATATTGTACAGCATGGAATCTGTATAATAGGGGTAAAACAATTGAAGGACTGAGACATCTGTATTGGTATAATTACTGTACTTGGTCAACAATTGCAGTTGAGGATATTGTGTACCATATAAGAATATTATTGGGAGGAGTATGTGTATTCAGTATGTCGTGTATATGTATATAGTATGTTGAGACGTTGGACAAGAATAGCTGAAAATGGCTAAGTGTAGCATTATTAGCGCACGTTAATATTCATGTATAGTGCACGCTATCGTACAGGTTTAGCGTACGCTAAAGGTAAAAGACAGCGCACGCTAGTGCAGAACAGATCAGAAGGAATCTACGTGTGGACCAGGCCACTTTCGGCACATGTTCTGATAAGTCAACGGATGTTGTAATGTAGTACTATCGCACGCTAAACCCTACGGATTAGCGCACACTAACTGTAGATCAGACAAAAAGGAATCTTATCCTCATAAGTGCTTTCAGCATGTGGGACACAGGCATCTTCAGGGAAGGTGCAGATTGTTGGGTCAACGGCGATTAGCGCACGCTAATATGGAAGATTAGCGCACGCTAATGGTGCATTACTGTAGCAGGTCAACGACTGTATTTATGTACGTTATTGCATGGATATTACGTACGATAGCTGATGCAAGGCAGTAGCCTCTAGACTTCGATAGCGCACGCTAACAAAGAAAGTTAGCGCACGCTAAGCCTGTAACGTATGTTAATTTTAGATGTTAGCGTACGTAAATAATGTACAGTATATATATAAGTGCAGTTGGCCATTATTCGTCATTTCCACCCATTCTTTCCTTACAACCGATAGATAGAACCTTTGGGAAACACTTTTAAGTTCCTAAACACTGAGAGATGATCCTCTTTAACAAGATTAAAGATGGAAATCATGGATTAAAACTTTGTTCTTGAAATCATTGGTGAGTCTTGGAATGGAGTTCTTAGAGAGATGTCTGAAGTTCCAAACACTGTATTATGGTAGAGTTAATCATCCATAACAATATTAAGCTTGGAATCGATTGGAAACAGATTCAAACTTGGGATTCAATTCATTCCTTCAAAATCACTCTTCATATTTGGATTTCGTTTTGGATTGAATGTTGATATTCTTGAGTTGATGATTATTCCATAAACAAGTTGACAAGCATGATTATGAGATGAGTTACCGGATTATGATATTGACATGATTCTTGTGGTTTGAATTGTGTAGTTCGTTTTCTTGAGATAAGTTGGTTAATCCATCTTCTCCTTTGCGGATGTCGATGTCATTGCTGATGATTAATCTCTATAATGTGAGGTTAGGGAAGTGTTGCTAGGATTCTTGGTGTTCATGACGTTGATATTTGAGGAAGAAGATGATATGTGAATATATGAATTGGATCTATTCATATAAGAATTTCCAAGTAAGAATTTCAAGTGTACCAATACATTCGGATCTATTCATACGACGGGCGCTCTCCAAACAATTGTGCAAAGTCGAAATGATACGGAACATTCAGACAGACGATCATACAAACAAGGCATCAGGTACAATTGTGTAAACACTTGTGTAAATTCGTATGCAAAAATTCAGAGAGGCGATCTTACAAGTAAAGAGTCAGATGCAAAAACATATTTTATTCCATTCAATGGTTTATACATACACGCCCGAAGGCAAAACAAGAAGAAACTGAAAATTACAAGGAAAAAAATAAATTGACATCGGTCTCACTCAGGCCACCCCCGCCTGGCCTTCGCCCCCAGCAGATGGATCGGCATGCGCTTCCTCACCGACTTCCGGATAAAAAAGTTTGTCCGGCGACGGATGCCAGCTCAGATCGATCCCGAGGTCGGTGAGGTCAAGGATCGGCAGAGAGAAGTCCGGCTGCAAAGGATGCTCAAGCACGTAGGCTTTGAAGTTTTCGATTAGAGGGCCGACCTCGAGCCCTGCCTTCTTGGCAGCACGGATGGCGTCGACGTAAGCCATGTAATATGCGAACTCGCCGACGTACTCCACACTGAGGTAGGGATCGGTCTCGATCGCCTCCATCTTCTCCTTCAGCCCCGCGGCTGTCTTGTCCACATCCTTGAGCTCAGCTACCTTGGTGGCCAGCTCCCCCTTCGACGACTCCAGCTCACCATTTAGCCGATCCACCACCGCCTTCAACCCGGTCACCTCCTCCTGCGAGGCCGCGTGTAATCGACGAGCCTCCGTCATCTGGTCGCGCATCCTATCGACCACCGCCCGGGACCGGTCGAGCTCCTGCCTCATCCGGTCAAGATTTTGTTTAGCTCGCTTGGCCGTCTCAGCATACTCTTTCTCTATGGCCACGATCCTATCGGCAAACTCGGCGTTCTGGTTCCGAGCAGCCTCAAGATCCGAATGGAGGCGAGCAGTAGAGGGCCGCCCCTCATAATCTTTAACATCTTGAGCGGCCATCGTCGCCGCTTGGCGGGTCAGGGCAAGTGTCGCCTGCATGGCATCTCCAGACCGCCGGCGCGCAATCGCGTCCAGGTCGGTCGTCCAAGCCTTCGGAAGAGAGGAGATGGCCCGGGAGATGTAGGAAGGGACGTCGATAGGCTCACGCGGGGACTTGCTCGCCAGGAAATCCAGCACCATCGGCGAGGTGTTCGGATTGGCAAGGAGGACCCTACAACAAAAAACAAAAGAGTAAGTATGCACTCTGCACAAGTAGCTTAACTCAGAAAGATCAAACCATTCTTACCTTGCGACCTTCTCGGGGTCATGGCCGAAATAGGGCTTGCCCCGTGGAGTCTCGGCTTCAGCGATCACCATAGCCTTTAGGAAGGCCGCTGAGGCCGAAGACCCCTCCGCCATTGGAACAGCGGATATAGGGGGCGCGGCAACCGGCGGCACCACGATGAACGCCTCCGCTGCAACAGTCGGCAAGGGCTCCTCCGGCCTCCGCCTCTTGCGGTTGCGCTGGAGCTGCTCCTCTTCCCGAGCCTCCGGCTCGGCGACCGGCACCACAAGAGGTCTCGCCTCGGGGATAGGAAGGGCCGTCGTTGTAGGGGCACGGCCCGCTTTCTTCCCTTGACGGAGACGAGTCAGAAGACTGGGGTTCGACATAATAATCTATCTCGGCGGCTCGAAGTATCGGGGGAAATGGATCTCTGTCAAAAAAAACATTCAACCAAGTTAGACATCTCTTTCAATCAAAGACGATCGTCAAGCAGAAAGGGGATAGTAAAAATTTATACCTGGAACCTTCAAGTGACGAGGAAAGCGAAACAACCGAGCGCCCAACCAATGAGCTTCGTTGTTGACCGTGCGAGCGTTGATGTAGTTGTCCGGTAGACCGCTGATTCGCTCCCAGACGATCAGGAAGTCAAATGGAAGGTCGTCGACCGTTGGAACAAGAGAGCCTGCAAAAAGGAAACCAAATTAGATCAGTTCAAGGTGTATCCGAACAAAGGGAGAGTTAAAACCCTTACTTGGATTCCTCTCCCGAAATCCGGTGGGGATATCCAACTCATCCTCTGGTTTATCACTCGCCGCCGACCTCCACGCTCCTCCGACCCAAGACCATTTCGTCAGGTCGCCCCGAACGTTGTTCATCACCCCGAGGACCACCCTACCCATGCGACCCTGAATGTGGTAGCCGCCAACTGAACCCTTCTGCGCAGTCAACTTGAAGAGGTAGTTCATTTCCAGCGCAGAAGGTAGACGGAACAGCCGGTGACCGCCAAAAAGTGTCAAGGTACTGACGATCTGCAACCAGGCGTTCGACGTCAATTGGAGCGGCGCCACATTCCAGGCAGTCAACAGGTATGACATGGCGAACGATAATGGAAACCGCAATCCGGCCCCCAGGATCAATTCATTAACGGCGACCATAGCCTCGGGAGGTTGGTCGGCGCGTTCGTTCTCCGCGGGCACATATAATGAAACATCAGAGGGGATATGGAACTCCGCCCTCCAACGACTCAAGTCCTTCCTGGTCGCCGAACTCCGGATCTGACCGAGGGTCCACGGAGAGGGCTCCGTGGACCGAAATGACATCCGCTTCACGGGCTCATAGGGGTGGGCGACCGAGTAAGCGCCGAAATCAAACTGGGGACGTGGTCCGGCCAGCCTCTCCATGACCTCGGAAAAATCCAAAAAGGCCCGGCCGAACACACTGTTCTGCTCTTAATACAATCTCACCGCCTCATCCTCGTCTATCGGCGAGTGCTTCTGCTCCGCCGCAGCCGACCTCGCCGCGTCAGCCTCGTTGAAAAGCTCTTCAACCTCCGCGGGTGCAATCCCCGCACGAATGGCCTCGACGGCCGTCTCCATGTGAAGAGCCGCGGAGGTTTCATCTCGGGCAGGCGAAGTTGCGGCGGCGGAAGTGCTACCCGCCTCATACACATTAGATCTTCCTCTAGACATTAACTCTCCCTTTGTTCGGATACAGAGAACTCTCCATCTTTGTAACAAGAACTCACAGAGCCTCATCTCTGGTTCTTCCGGCAATATTCACGCTCAATAGCTAAGATAACTAGGGTCTTTACACTCATTGTAATTGTACTCTAACATTAATATCTGTACTCACTAGTATTCATATTAATAACATCTCGCGGGAGCATTCAAGCCCGGGACTAACAACCCCGGCAAATCTTATGTTATTTATTTCCTCACGGACGTGCTCTCGCACTTTGTTTGTTACCCATCAATTCCAGCAATATCATCTCCGGATAATATTTCGGGTAACAACAGTTTAGATATCAAGATTTGCTCTCGAAGGACTCGGGGCAAGTAATTTAATCATATTTGTCATTTGTGTCAATCATGTTGTGATACATTCGTGTATCGTTGTTGTCATGCATTTGTCTATTGTGGTTGTCGTGCATTGTGTACTGATGCTTTGTGCAGTTGTACATTATTGTGATATGTCCACCATGCGTTGGTCCGACGGGATCAACATGGGATATCTATAGCTGTGTGCGATGGATTACTGGACAGGTAATGCCACCATGCGTTGGTCCGATGGGATCATCATGGGGATCTATAGCTGTGTGCGCTGGATCGTTGGATTACCATATGTGTTGTTGTTATTGTGCATATGTATATTATGGGTTGCCATCTACATTGTTGTTATTGATGTGAGCATATTGACGTTGTCATATGAGTATGCATTTGTAGGTCTGTGTTAGGACTATGTCCGTATGTTGTGTTGATCTGATCTTGGACTAGACTGAGGTGGTTTAGTTGTGGCAATTCATATCTTGAGGTATGTGCCGTGTTTCCTTTGATATATGTATTTGATGGACAATCGGTTTTCGTGTTGAGATTTGATAATGATACCTGATGGATTGGGTTTGACAGAGTTAGTGAATTTCGTAACCGTGAGTTCTGATAAAGTTTTGAGAACTTTGGACATTGTTGAAATGTAGTACGGATATTCTGGTATTAGTTTATCGTATTGATGAGGATACAAATCGTGGAATTTCGTAAAGTTATGGCGGTAAGATTACATTGGTAGTATTCTTACTTAGTATCTCATTAGTAAATAACTATTGACGTGATGTGATGGTTATCATTGTTGGATATTATGGCTGACCCCGTCGTGGGCTTTCTTTTTAGGTTCTTTGGATATCGAGATGCTAGCGGTTGTGAAGAGATAAGCTTCCCGGAGGATACTGGTTAGAGCATGTATCTGTGTGTTGAGTTTCCTGATCAGTCGTTGTATTCCGCTACTAGAGTATTTTTTACTGTTGTCTTTTCTGCTGCGTGAGTATTTTTTTTTAATTAACCTTTTGGCAATCGTTTTCTAATCTATTATGTTGGTACATGTAAGCGATAGCTTAACGTATGTTTTTAAACTGTTGAGTTTTGGCATTTCGGGCCTTGTGGTTTCAAATGAGATTTTACGACGGTTTTGATAAACAAATTTTACTAAGTCTTCGAATGTTGCTAAAAGATAGTACTGTCGTTAGTCTCGTGGGTGTTTGTAAATGTTTGTGAAAATTTCCTTTAGCCTTGTGGGTTCCATCTCGGGGCCCACGACGCTGTAATATTCCTGGACGGCTCTGGGAGTGTTACAGAATATGGTATCGGAGCTTAGGTTGTGAAAACCTAGGCAGTCGGGTCGAGTTGGGTCGTACTTTTGCCCTGTCGTTCGGGTTGTCGGTTGACAAGTGTTTGAGCCCTAGATTTTTTTTGTTCACTTGGGCTTGTGTGTTATGTGATTTACCGGGGTAGTACTAGGGTTGATGTAAACTTTTCCAAATGGTGTTAATGTGTTTCTTCAGATAAAGTTGTGTTGTGTTCTCGAGTTGAACTGAGTTTGCAAAATGTCTGTTTTGTAAATATCTGTGTCAAGTATTTTCTAGAGTTGAGATATGTGCCAGTATCACGGGGAATCGTCGGCTTCACGGTCTGTAAGTATTTGGATTTCTGAATTATATTGAGATTTATTGTCGATCTAAGTTGATATGCTTTGAGATTCAGTAGAATATTATGCGTCATGGTATGAGGTGATAGAGTTGAGACAGGAGTGATGAATTGAGAAACTATGATTTTGGAAATCAATATGTCGGTTAAATTTTGGAAACGGAGTTGTGCATTCGGGAGAAGAACTGTGGATTGTTGAGAAGAACATGTAGTCATGTTAGTTCATTTTTGAGATATATGGAACTGTTTTTGAGCATTTGAAAATGATACTTTTCAAAATGAATGTTTTATGAATGTTTTACGAAAACGATTTTTGGGCCGAGACCCAATCGATTTTGAAATAGCTTTATAACTCAGGACTTGGGGTCCAAAAGGGTTTTCTACTTTTTAAACTTCTTGTAATGTGGAACGGGATTTAGGCTGAGACCCTAATATTTCAAAAGGCATTTCTGTTTTCTAAAACTCCCGCGAATTGCAAAACACTTTACTAATCGTTTATGCATTTTATTACTACCTTTCGGGGTTTTGACTTACTTGTTCAAATGAGACTTCTCGGGTAGTCTTTCGTTGTGTTTGATTTATTGATCATTCAATGTTTTGTCATAGCATATTTGAGGTGATCCGGGATGGGTTAATGATTGACATTGCGAGTCATATGTAGAAAAGGAGTTTTTGGTTGGTGTTTATATATTGAGATTTTGGACCTCTATCGTGTGGTTTTCCGATGGAATATCAGTGGATATTAGTGATAAACCGAATTGGTATACAGGGGTATGGATGTGGTCAATCATTTGCATAGTTTTCATTTTAAAACGTCGAAATCATGTGGATTCGAAGAAACTGTTATCGAATACTTGGCATTAGCGAGCCAGTTTAATTTTTCGAGAATTGATTTCGTGGTCTTACGAAAATTTATGTTTTGAATTTTGAAATTTTTGAAAGAACTTTCGAAAATTTGTCTTCTTGACAAGATTACATGATTTCAAACTGGTCTTGAAAATGTGACTAATATACCTACGCATTTAGTGTATAGTGCATATCATGGTGAACTTATGAATGTGGCTCACAAACTGGATAAGACATCAGTATGGTACGATGAAAAGAGATTCGAACTTCGGTATGGTATTTTGGTTATCCAGGGATGATCGGTTGATTTATCGGATAAGAGAAATATGCTACGTGTTGTAAATTCATGTACAAGATGTGATTTTGGAACTTTGGACTTTGTGAAACCGAGACATATGTGTTATGTGATTCCATTGGTATGGTAGTAGCAAGACTCTACCATAGTGATTTTGAAAGATTTCTTTGTAAGTGTAGATTTGGGGACGGTAACCCCATGCTGGTTGTTTTGGGTAATGATTGGTCATTCCAATCCATGTATAATTGGATATGATCGTCGGTTTGTGATTGGTTGTTTGTATGCTGAGGAGTATGTTCACCAGTCGGGTATGTTTATTGAGATCCACTGTATGTGATTGGTGTGTCGTTTTGAGAACTTTGTTCGTTCGTATATCGGTTTCTGTGGTTCTGTGTTGATCATATTGGAGCTTACCTTGTGAAGGTATTCTCGATTATCGTTGATTGTTCGTTGGTTATATTGGAGTTTATCATGTCGATGATATTCTCGATTAATTTATTGGTGATCATCTGAGCGTTTGGATTTTGTGTCGATGTTTCAGGATTTGTTGCCATTGTGTTGGGCAGTTGTTTCACAGATGTATCGGGCACTATTAGTTTTTAACAGATTGGGACTTGATTGTGTAATGAGGCAGACAAGGTTTGACACGGATAGATTATTTCATTCGAAGATGATATATTTGGTTGGGACTCATGGAATTGTGATTGTAAGCGTATTGAGGGTTTACAGTGAAGTCACTTGCTAATACCTCAGGAGATCGTCGACTTGGCGCATATGTAAGTGTACTGTTTTGGTTATTCGTTAATAATGATGATCGATAGTTGTCGTGATGGTTTCGGAATATTTTGGTTGAACAGTTTGTTTGTTTTTCTATGACGGATTGCAAGTTTTGGGGATGAAACTTATTTTAAGTGGTGTTATATGTAATATCTGGAATTTCCAGTACTGTTGTTTAAAATTATTTTATCTGAATTATATTGTACAGCGTGGAATCTGTACAATAGGGGTAAAACAATTGAAGGACTGAGACATCTGTATTGGTATAATTACTGTACTTGGTCAACAATTGCAGTTGAGGATATTGTGTACCATATGAGAATATTATTGGGAGGAGTATGTGTATTCAGTATGTCGTGTATGTGTATATAGTATGTTGAGACGTTGGACAAGAATAGCTGAAAATGGCTAAGTGTAGTATTATTAACGCACGCTAATATTCATGTAGAGCGCACGCTATCGTACAGGTTTAGTGCATGCTAAAGGTAAAAGGCAGCGCACGCTAGTGCAGAACAAATCAGAAGGAATCTACGTGTGGACCAGGCCACTTTCGGCGCATGTTCTGATAAGTAAACGGATGTCTTAATGTAGTACTAGCGCACGCTAAACCCTAAGGATTAGCGCACGCTAACTGTAGATCAGACAAAAAGGAATCTTATCCTCATCAGGCATCTTCAGGGAAGGTGCAAATTGTCGGGTCAACAGCGATTAGTGCACGCTAATGTGGAAGATTAGCGCACGCTAATGGTGTATTACTGTAGCAGGTCAACGACTATATTTACGTACGTTATTGCATGGATATTATGTACGATAGCTGATATGCGAAGCAAGGCAGTAGCCTCTGGACTTCGATAGCGCACGCTAACAAAGAAAGTTAGCGCACGCTAAGCCTGTAACGTACGTTAATTTTAGATGTTAGCATACGTTAATAATGTACAGTATATGTAAGTGCAGTTGGCCATTATTCGTCATTTCCACCCATTCTTTCCTTGCAACCGATAGAGAGAATCTTGGAATACATTTTTAAGTTCCTAAACACTGAGAGGTGATCCTATTTAACAAGATTAAAGATGGAAATCATGGATTAAAACTTTGTTCTTGAAATCATTGGTGAGTCTTGGAATGTAGTTCTTAGAGAGATGTTTGATGTTCCAAACACTGGATTATGGTAGAGTTAATCATCCATAACAATATTAAGATTGGAATCGATTGGAAATGGATCCAAACTTGGGATTCAATTCATTCCTTCAAAAAGGTAATCACTCTTCATCTTTGGATTTCGTTTTGGATTGAGTGTTGATATTCTTGAGTTGATGATTATTCCATAAACAAGTTGACAAGCATGATTATGAGATGAGTTACCGGATTATGATATTGACATGATTCTTGTGGTTTGAATTGTGTAGTTCGTTTTCTTGAGATAAGTTGGTTAATCCTTCTTCTCCTTTGTGGATGTTGATGTCATTGCTAATGATTAATCTCTGTAATGTGAGGTTAGGGAAGTGTTGCTAGGATTCTTAGTGTTCATGACGTTGATATTTGAGGAAGAAGATGATATGTGAATATATGAATTGGATTAAGAGTTGGATGATTACCTACATGTTAAAGGATATCAGATTTCGTTGTTTTGATAGCTATGAACATGGTTTAGAATCACTTAATGTTCTTGATAATCGCCATATGTTGATCGAAATCTGAAAAACATGCATCTGTACAGCATTAGCGCATGCTAAGCTTACTGGCTAGCGCGCGCTAACGGGAGCAACTTAGCGCATGCTACGTTAAGTGATTAACGTGCGCTAAGTAGGCAGACAGTGCAGTATTTAATGTTGTGGTTGTGAATTCATGCTGGTTTGAGTTGGATTGATCAGCCTAGTGGCTAATCGAGATATTATTGAGCCGTTGGGTTTTTAAATTGGTTTTATCAATTGTTGATTGTTGTCGAACTTGTTGTTTATCGATTATTTTAATAGGTTGAGATTATTGATCGGTGATTAGAACTATGCATTGCGGTCATGCTCTAGAATGTTCGTGAATTGCATTGATTGGGTCCGAGGGACTTGTAGATGACGGCAATGGAATTGGTAACGGCTTCATCGGTATCGAGGCAAGTTATTACTTGCTCAGTTTATAATATTTAATGAATGGTTTCAATTTCATTCCTTTATAATTCGTATAGCAATGTTTATAAATCGTAATCACAGGAGATTTGGAAATATAGGTTGTATTCGAGTTTTGGGAATTAAATCATAATGTATATGATTTATAATTGTCGTTGGTATACTTGTTATGGAGGATACATCATGGTATAGACGAAGATGTGAATTATCTACCGTCCGTGACATGTTGGATCGTCGAATATTCAGAATAATGGCTGGTGATGGTTTAGATATCAAGATTTGCTCTCGAAGGACTCGGGGCAAGTAATTTAATCATCTTTGTCATTTGTGTCGATCATGTTGTGATATATTCGTGTATCGTTGTTGTCATGCATTTGTATATTGTGGTTGTCGTGCATTGTGTACTGATGCTTTGTGCAGTTGTACATTGTTGTGATATGTCCACCATGCGTTGGTCCGACGGGATCAACATGGGATATCTATAGCTGTGTGCGCTGGATCGTTGGACAGGTAATGACACCATGCGCTGGTTCGACGGGATCATCATGGGGATCGATAGCTATGTGCGCTATATCGTTGGATTACCATATGTGGTGTTGTTATTGTGCATATGTATATTATGGGTTGCCATAAGTATACATTGTTGTTATTGATGTGAGCATATTGACGTTGTCATATGAGTATGCATTTGTAGGTCTTGTGTTAGGACCGTGTCCGTATGTCGTGTTGATCTGATCTTGGACTAGACTGACGTGGTTTAGTTGTGGCAATTCATATCTTGAGGTATGTGTCGTGTTTCCTTTGATATATGTCTTTGATGGACAATCGGTTTTCGTGTTGAGATTTGATAATGATACCCGATGGATTGGGTTTGACAGAGTTAGTGAATTTCGTAACAGTGAGTTCTGATAATGTTTTGAGAACCTTGGACATTGTTGAAATGTAGTACGGATATTATGGTATTAGTTTATCGTATTGTTGAGGATACGAATCGTGGACTTTCGTAAAGTTATGGCGGTAAGATTACATTGGTAGTATTCTTACTTAGTATCTCATTAGTAAATAACTATTGACGTGATGTGATGGTTATCATTGTTGGATATTATGGCTGACCCCGTCGTGGGCTTTCTTTTTAGGTTCTTTGGATATCGAGATGCTAGCGGTTGTGAAGAGATAAGCTTCCCGGAGGATACTGGTTAGAGCATGTATCTGTGTGTTGAGTTTCCTGATCAGTCGTTGTATTCCGCTACTAGAGTATTTTTTACTGTTGTCTTTTCTGCTGCGTGAGTATTTTTTTTAATTAACCTTTTGGCAATCGTTTTCTAATCTATTCTGTTGGTACGTGTAAGTGATAGCTTAACGTATGTTTTTAAACTATTGAGTTTTGGCATTTCGGGCCTTGTGGTTTCAAATGAGATTTTACGACGGTTTTGATAAACAGATTTTACTAAGTCTTCGAATGTTGCTAAAAGATAGTACTGTCGTTAGCCTCTTAGGTGTTTGTAAATGTTTGTGAAAATTTCCTTTAGCCTTGTGGGTTCCATCTCGGGGCTCACGGCGCTGTAATATTCCTGGATGGCTCTGGGGGTGTTACATATACAGAATCCAGAATATACGTGGGATTAGGGGTGGCCCATGAACCGAACGTTCGCGAACTGTTCGTGAAAAAGCTCGGTCAACGATCAGTTCGAGTTCGGTTTGACCGAACCGAACATGTTCGAGTATTTTCGAACCGAACATCGAACATTTTATATTTTGATCGGGTGTTCGCGAACTGTTCGCGAACATTTATATATATATATTATATATATATATATAATATGGCACGAACAGAAACAATTGAACACAAACGAACCGAACGAACGAACAGAACAATTGAACACAAACGAACAAAGCGTATGAACAGAACAATTGAACACAAACGAACCGAACACGAATAATAAAAAAAATGTCGAACCGAACTCGAACACTAATTTGTAATGTTCGTCGAACACGAACACGAACCGAACACTACACGAACCGAACGAACGAACGGTCAATAACACCAAAAGCTCGGTTCGTTAGGTACGTGTCCACCCCTACGTGGGATAATGTACTCAATTAGCCTCACGAACTACGTCTCGTGTGCACGGTCCAATACAGAAACATCCACGCATGACCATCGTGTACCTGGCTAAAAATCCTACACATAACCAATCGGCACGCAGATATGATTCCAGATATGTCACGATGCAACATGACAACGAAACTCAAAGGATAACACATCCAGGATCAAAAGACTCACCAAAGTGAATAATGACACACGGATAATGAAAGATCGACATGACCAATAATATCCAAAACAACCATTCTGGGATCACAATCCCTTAGGACCGATTAACATGATCAACATTCACAACACAACAATCTTGGAATCCTCAACCCTCAACGATCACAAAATTACCGAGTTTACAAGAATGATAGTGTGCTGCCTTGAGTCGGCCAACACGACAACAATAACTCATGGATGGGCACCATACTCGGCGGTCCCAATTCAAATACCTCGACTGCCTTAGAATGGCCAATCGATAACGACACGACGGATGGGAACTATCTTCGATAATCCTAATTCAATACCTCGATTACCTTAGAATGGCTCATCGATAACAACGACACAATGGATGGGAACTATCCTCGATAATCCCAATTCAATACCTCGATTACCTTAGAACGGCCAATCGATAACAACGATACAACGGATGGGAAATGTAATATCCGTAATTTTCCCATTTTTAGCAGTTTCCATTTTTGGTGTATGTCTATTTTTATCGACTCGCTTGTAACCGTTTCGACATTTCGAATCTATTTTGTTCTTGGAGTTTTTCCATTGGGATGAGTTTTGATGATGTTTTCACGTAATTTCGTTTTATGACATGTTTTGCCGTATGAACGTTCGATTCTTGTAAAACTCGTTCGTTTTCGTTATTTCTGGGTTTGTACAAGTTCGTATGGTTGAGTTGGTCTTGTGGAGACTTTCGGTTCGTAAATCCGACGTCGTTTCGTGATTTTCGGGCACTTGGGCCATTTTTGTAATTTCCTAATAGTTTAGGGAATCTCGTTTTCGTTGTCGCATTACGGACCCTTCGGTGGTCGGAATTGTATTTTCTTTCAGCACTTAGCTCCGCTGCCTTGTATGCTTCGTGTTCATGTTCTGGATTCGGTCTCGTCGTGTGTATCGTGTATCGTACCCTCGGCAGCTCATCCGATATGACATCGCGATCGAACTCTTGTGTAGGTAGCGCACGCTACCCTGTTGCCTTGCGTGCGCTATCAAGAAGCGATTAGCGACGCTAACCCTTATTGTTAGCGTACGCTAACGAATGTGGCAAGAGCCATCGTATCTGCCGCGTTAGCGCACGCTACATATGGCGATTAGCGTGCGCTAACTTCACAATTATATAAGCCCGGTAGGCGATTTTGAGCGGCAGTTTCATTCTTTTCCCTTCGTTTCTTCGACGTGCGACCTCGAGGCGATTTCCATCGATTCCGATCGGCGTTCTATTCACATTCCATCACCGTAGAGTTGTGCTAACATATTATCATCGTATAATCGTCATCCATCATCCGAAATCAAGGTAATTTCGTCTAGAACCCTAACTCGTCAAATTTGGGGGTTTTTCCGGGTTTTACTAATTGGAACCGAATTATTCCAGTATGTTAGGATATTCTTCACCGATTGTGATTGTTGAATGATTCCAAATCCAATTTCCTTGATTTTAATCCGAATTATCGATACGGGGAGATTTTGCGTAAACCCTCGCCCGTATCAATTGATCGTCTATTGTCGTTATTGGTAATCGGGGTTTTGGGAGTATTCCTTTCGACATCGATGTCCGTTGGGACCGAGTTATGCTAATTCTTCGTTTAGGAACCGTCGTTGTCCATTCGGATCATCCGTAGTCACTTTTCACTTCCGATCCTTGAAGATGTCACAAAGGCAAGTACTTTACATTTGTTTACATGTTCTAGTATTTGAATTATGGCTGTATCGTGGTTGTTGTGGATGGTTATGTGTATGTTCACCTAGGGACGGTCCGACGGGGCCTCTAGGGATACGTATTGCCGTGAGTGTGCGTATCGTGAACTGTGGTTAGCCACCCAGGGATGTCCGACGGGACTCTGCGGGGTACGGTGGCCGTGAGTCTCGTGCCAACGGTTAACTTTGAATTATGATTTGTTGGAGATAATGTGTTTGTGTTTGTACATCACAAATATTCCGGAATATAAAATGTTTTCTAAAATGATTTTTGGCGCATGTATTCATCTGATTAGAATGTAGTTCAAATGGATTGTACTTTGTACTTGCACTAGCAGTTGTCGCTAAACCCTTAAATGGGGGAAATACTTTTTGTATTTCAGGTATTGATCGTGGGGACAAACGAGCACTCGGGACGTATGAGGATGATGGGCAAGCATGATATTGTCCAGTATTTGATTTTTTCGATGTTATATGCATCCGGTTGCTATTGATGTCTGATTTTGGGATTTATGTATTATAAAATTGGTTTAAGTACTCGAGTACTTCCTGTTTGAAATTGTTAATGTTGTGTTCCCGTTTTGGGAAATGGATTTGATGTCAAATTTTAATTGTCGGTTTGTAGTCTTTTATTTGAATTGTCGTTTTATTAATGATAGTTAGTCGTTGTCGAATGTCTTGTTGGTATGTTAGCCTGGTGGATTCCACAGTGTGGGGTCCACGGCTGTAATATGCCCTGAACGTCTTGGGGTGTTACGAATATGGTATCGAGCTTAGGTTTATGGATACCTAGGCATCGGTCATTGGGTCTAGTTAAGTGTCGTTTTGGGACGGTATCCCGCTATGCCATCATCTCGATGCGCCGGTGCTCGTAAGTTTTCCTAACTTGACTCGTTTCACCGTCTGTTCTATTCTGTCTTAGTATCTTTGCGTTTTGCGTTTGAATTGTACTTACCCGTTGCTTCTTGAATTCCTGCTGGTAGAGGACGGGACGATCGCGGACGCGGTAGGGGACGTGGCGCGGCCGGTGGGCGGCCATGTCCGATCACTCGGGAACCGATTCGGCGATGCCCTCTTTGTCGAGCAGTGTTCCCTAGTTCCGGAGGTCAGCAGGACCATCTGCTAGCTCGGTAATGCTCATGAGAATGTTGGAGTGGCCAACATATTACGGCAAGTAGCGAACCAGATGACGCTATTGACTCAGGCCGTTACAGTCGGCCATGCTAATGCCAACCCGGTTCCGCCTACTGGAGCGGTAATGATAAGCTACTTGGGACGTGATTCGTATGCGTCCTCCGCATGATTTGATGGTGCTTGACCCTTCCGGTTGGGAGAATTGGTTATTCGAGTTGGAGAAAGTGTTTGAGGCCGCTAACTGCTCCGAGGAGAGGAAAGTACCCATTGCTCAGTACTTCCTCGCCAAGGAGGCGGCGACGTGGTGGCAAGCGGTGAAACCGCGTGGCCGGGCAGCTACGTGGGCGAGTTTCGAGATCCGATGGAAGATGAATACTGTCCTTGGCGGTGAAAGAGGAGGATCCGAGCCTTCTTTGAGGCTAAGCCCCAAGATGTTCCTATTTCTCAAGCTATCAAGGACTACAATCAACAAGTGCATTACGTGAGAAACCAAGTCCGAGATGAGCTAGATAAGATCCGCCACTTTGATATGCGGATGAAGCGAGTGCGCCACTACATGTCCAGTGCAGGGTGCACGACTTTGAAAGATTATCGAGAATAAAGCGATGGCTTACGAGATGTCGTTTTACTGCGGCAGACGGCACTGAAGGAAAGAAGCGAGAAGACCTCGGTCGGTTTTGGGAGGCAAGTCGGAGGGTATCAGAAGGCTCGGTCGGTTCGCGAGTCTTCGGGGGTCGATCGCCATCGGTTGGTCGAGGGAACGGTTCTAGGTGCTCTGCTGGTTCCGTTCGTGGTCCTACATGCTTCAACTGCGATCGTCCAGGCCACATGATGAGTGAGTGTGATAGGCCTCCGATTCGGTGTCTTGCTTGTGGCCGTATGGGTCACCGTGCTAAGTTTTGTACGGATGCGGCTCGGGCTCAGATTACTCGAGATATCTGCTCCGGTGCGGGAGAGCCGAGTGTGAATCAGGCAAGCGGTTCCTCGGCCCGGCCAGAGTTTTGGTAGAGGTCGAGGTCGTGGTCACCTTCTAGAGGAGCTTCTAGTGCGGGTGCATTCCGCCCCGTGTGTATGAGATGAGGCGAGCCGGAGATCCCGACGCGACGGTGGCTACAGGTACCGTCCACATCCTTGACCATCCTGTTTCCGTATTGTTCGATTCTGGTGCTACGCATTCTTTTATATCTATGGATTGCGTGCGTCGTCTGCATGTTGATTGCCTTGTTGCTTATGAGCCTTTTGTTGTTAAACTTCCTAGCGGGGATAGCATCGTGGGGGACCGTGAGATTAGAGATTTTTCTGTGAGTATCGCGGGGAGGGATTGGCTTTCTAATCTGATTGCGATAGATATTAGAGATGAGGATTTGATTCTGGGTGAGGATTGGCTGGACCGTCATGGGGCGATCATGAATTATAGAACGAGGAGGCATTACGATGTTAGCCTCTGATGGTACCGAGCATTCTTTTGTGGGGCGTAAGCGGGGTAGTCAGAGATTACTGATCAGCGCTTTGAGGGCGGTGAGGCTTCTTCGGGGAGGTTGCACGGGCTATTGGTGTTACGCTTTGAGATCGGAAGAAGGGGGAGTCGAGCTCTCGTCTATTCCGGTAGTATGTGAGTATCCTGACGTTTTTCCAGATGAGTTGCCGGTTTGCCGCCGGGCCGAGAGGTTGAGTTTACCGTCGATTTAGAGCCGGGTGCAGCACCTATCTCTAAGACGCCATACCGTATGGCGCCTGCCGAGATGCTTGAGTTGAAGAAACGATTGGGAGAGTTCTTTGGACATGGGATATATTCGACCGAGCGCTTCGCCTTGGGGCGCACCGGTCCTATTTGTAAAGAAGAAGGATGGGTCACTTCGTTTGTGCATCGACTACCGAGAGTTGAACAAAGTGACCATCAAAAACAAGTATCCGCTACCAAGGATTGATGATTTGTTTGATCAGTTGCAAGGGGCAACTGTGTTTTCGAAGATTGATTTGAGATCGGGGTATTATCAGCTCCGAGTGAAGGATACCGATATTCCGAAGACGGCCTTTCGGACGAGATACGGTCACTACGAGTTTGTTGTTATGCCTTTTGGGCTAACCAACGCACCAGCCGTGTTCATGCAGCTTATGAACAAAGTCTTTATCGAGTACCTCGATAAGTGTGTAGTCGTTTTTATCGATGACATCCTGATTTACTCGAGGAGCGAGGAGGAGCACGCCTGGTCATTTGCATATTGTGTTAGATATTTTGAGAACTCGGCATCTTTTGCGAAGTTCTCAAAGTGCGAGTTTGGTTACGGGAAGTTATGTTTCTCGGTCATGTGATCTCGGCCGAGGGTGTTTGTGTGGACCCACATAAGGTAGAGCGGTGTTGGATTGGGCGCCGCCAAGAACGTGAAAGAGGTCCGTAGTTTTCGGGATTAGCCGGGTATTACCGTAGGTTCGTCGAGGGTTCTCTAAACTTGCTCGACCTCGGCTCGATTGTTACGAAGTCGAGAGAAGTTTGTGTGGACCGATGAGAGGCGAGAATAGTTTTGAGGAGTTGAAGAAGCGGTTGACGACCGCTCCGTGTTGGCTTTACCGAGTGGTAATGATGGTTTCTGTTTATAGTGATGCTTCGGGCCAAGGGCTCGGATGCGTACTTATGCGGCACGGGAGGACGATTGCCTATGCTTCCGTCGGTTGAATCCGTATGAATTGAATTACCCTACGCACGATCTTGAGTTGGCCGATTGTGTTTGCGTTGAAAATCAAGCGTCATTACTTGTATGGCTCGTCGTGTCGATTTTCACCGATCACAAGAGCTCAAGTACATCTTCACGCGAAGGAGCTTAATATGAGACAGAGGAGATGGTTGGGCGATTAAGGATTACGATCTTGAGATCCTCTATCATCCGGGCAAGGCTAATGTGGTAGCAGATGCCTTGAGCCGGAAATCGGTATCGCTCGGGTGCTTGAGTTACTCACGGCCCGGTCGGGACTTCAGCGAGAGTTTATGAGGTTGAGCATTGAGATTGTACGCCAGAGAGTTCGGCGATTGCGTACTCTTGAGATTTCTTCGTCTCTGGTCGAGGACATTAAATCGGGACAGTTGGAGGACCCGATGTTTATTCAGCTGCGGGAGAGTGTAGAGAAGGGAAAAGCCCCGGGATTCGTTATTCATGAGGACGGCGTGTTGAGATTCCGAGGTCGGTTGTGTGTTCCGAACGACTCGGAACTGAGACAGAACATTATGCGAGAGGCTCATGCGTCACCATACTCAGTCCATCCGGGCTCGAGTAAGATGTATAAAGATCTGAGGAAGAATTTCTGGTGGAGCGATATGAAGAAGGAGGTAGTTCAGTTTGTAGCTAAGTGTTTGACTTGTCAGCAAGCCAAGATTGAGCATCAGCGGCCAGCCGGATTATTGAAACCACTTCCCGTTCCGGAATGGAAATGGGAGGACATCTCTATGGATTTTGTCACGAGTTTACCGAGGACGAAGACCGTATGAATATGGTATGGGTAATTGTAGACCGACCGACTAAGTCGGCACATTTCTGGGCATCAAGGATACTTGGGGTCCGGAAAAGTTGGCTCGTATTTTTATCACTCGAGATAGTGAGGCTTCATGGTACGCCGAGGACCATTATTTCGCAGAGATGGCCGATTTGTATCGCATTTTGGCGGGCGGTGCATAAGGCATTGGGGACTCGGCTACGTTTGAGCACTTCGTTCCATCCCAGGCCGATGGGCGGTCGACGTACCATTCGGGCGCTCGAGGATTTGTTGCGCGTGTGCGTTAGATTGGAGTAATCGGGAGGATCATTTGGCCTTGATTGAGTTTACTTATAATAATAGCCGCACGCGTCGATTAAGATGGCACCATATGAGGCACTTTATGGCCGACGTTGCCGATCACCGATATGTTGGGATGAGCCGTCCGATTTGGTTGGCACCGATCCGGATCCGGTATTGGAGACGAGGGAGAAAGTCGAATTGATTAGAAAGAGGATGTTGGGCGCCCAGTCGACAAAAGTCTTATGCAGATGTTAGGCGTAGACCTTTGGAGTTTGAGGTGGGAGATCACGTTCGTTGAGAGTATCTCCGACGAAAGGAGTTTTCCGATTCGGGAAGAAGGGAAACTCGGCCGAGATATATTGGACCTTTCGAGGTATTGGAGAGAGTCGGTGAGTTAGCGTACCGTTTGGCTTTACCTCCGTCGCTTAGTCATGTACATAGCGTATTTCACGTTTCGATTGAGGAAATGCGTTAGGACCCGTCCCACATTATTGACTTTGGGGACGTGGAGATTGAGAAGGATGTTACGTTTGAAGAGAGACCCGTTAGAATTTTGGAGCGTCGTGATAAACGGTTAAGGCACAAAACCATTCCTTTGGTTAAAGTGCAATGGTCGAGGCATGGAGTAGAAGAAGCGACGTGGGAGTTAGAGGAGGATATGCGTTCGAGATACCCCGAGCTTTTTGATTCTTAAGTTTCGGACGAAACTTTATTTTAGAGGGGAGAATGTAATATCCGTAATTTTCCCATTTTTAGCGGTTTCCATTTTTGGTGTATGTCTATTTTTATCGACTCGCTTGTAACGTTTCGACATTTCGAATCTATTTTGTTCTTGGAGTTTTTCCATTGGGATGAGTTTTGATGATGTTTTCACGTAATTTCGTTTTATGACATGTTTTGCCGTATGAACGTTCGATTCTTGTAAAACTCGTTCGTTTCGTTATTTCGGGTTTGTACAAGTTCGTATGGTTGAGTTGGTCTTGTGGAGACTTTCGGTTCGTAAATCCGACGTCGTTTCGTGATTTTCGGGCACTTGGGCCATTTTTGTAATTTCCTAATAGTTTAGGGAATCTCGTTTTCGTTGTCGCATTACGGACCCTTCGGTGGTCGGAATTGTATTTTCTTTCAGCACTTAGCTCCGTCGTCTTGTATGCTTCGTGTTCATGTTCTGGATTACGGTCTCTCGTCGTGTGTATCGTGTATCGTACCCTCGGCGGCGGCTTGCTGGCGATATGACATCAGCGATCAATCTTGTGTAGGTAGCGCATGCTACCTGTTGCCTTGCGTGCGCTATCAAGAAGCGATTAGCGACGCTAACGAATGTGGCGATAGCCATCGGTATCGCGGCCCGTTAGCGCACGCTACATATGGCGATTAGCGTCGCTAACTTCACAATTATATAAGCCCGGTAGCGATTTTGAAGCGTGATTTCATTCTTTTCCCTTCGTTTCTTGACGTGCGACCTCGAGGCGATTTCCATCAGTTCCGATCGGCGTTCTATTCACATTCCATCACCGTAGAGTTGTGCTAACATATTATCATCAGTATAATCGTCATCCATCATCCGAAATCAAGGTAATTTCGTCTAGAACCCTAACTCGTCAAATTTGGGGGTTTTTCCGGGTTTTACTAATTGGAACCGAATTATTCCAGTATGTTAGGATATTCTTCACCGATTGTGATTGTTGAATGATTCCAAATCCAATTTCCTTGATTTTAATCCGCGAATTATCGATACGGGGAGATTTTGCGTAAACCCTCGCCCGTATCAATTGATCGTCTATTGTCGTTATTGGTAATCGGGGTTTTGGGAGTATTCCTTTCGATTACTGATGTCCGTTGGGACTGAGTTATGCTAATTCTTCATTTAGGAACCGTCGTTGTCCATTCGGATCATCCGTAGTCACTTTTCACTTCCGATCCTTCGAAGATGTCACAAAGGCAAGTACTTTACATTTGTTTACATGTTCTAGTATTTGAATTATGGCTGTATCGTGGTTGTTGTGGATGGTTATGTGTATGTTCACCTAGGGACGGTCCGACGGGGCCTCTAGGGATACGTATTGCCGTGAGTGTGCGTATCGTGAACTGTGGTTAGCCACCCAGGGATGTCCGACGGGACTCTGCGGGGTACGGTGGCCGTGAGTCTCGTGCCAACGGTTAACTTTGAATTATGATTTGTTGGAGATAATGTGTTTGTGTTTGTACATCACAAATATTCCGGAATATAAAATGTTTTCTAAAATGATTTTTGGCGCATGTATTCATCTGATTAGAATGTAGTTCAAATGGATTGTACTTGCACTAGCAGTTGTCGCTAACCCCTTAAATGGGGGAAATACTTTTTGTATTTCAGGTATTGATCGTGGGGACAAACGAGCACTCGGGACGTATGAGGATGATGGGCAAGCATGATATTGTCCAGTATTTGATTTTTTCGATGTTATGTCTGTCGGTTGCTATTGATGTCTGATTTTGGGATTTATGTATTATAAAATTGGTTTAAGTACTCGAGTACTTCCTGTTTGAAATTGTTAATGTTGTGTTCCCGTTTTGGGAAATGGATTTGATGTCAAATTTTAATTGTCGGTTTGTAGTCTTTTATTTGAATTGTCGTTTTATTAAAGATAGTTAGTCGTTGTCGAATGTCTTGTTGGTATGTTAGCCTGGTGGATTCCACAGTGTGGGGTCCACGGCGCTGTAATATGCCCTGAACGTCTTGGGGGTGTTACAGGAAATGTCTTCGACAGTCCCAATTCAATACATCGATTACCTTAGAATGGTCAATTGATAACAACGACTCAACGGATGGGAAATGTCTTCGACAATCCTAATTTAATACCTCGATTGCCTTAGAATGGCTCATCGATAACAACGACACAATGGATGGGAACTATCCTCGATAATACCAATTCAATACATCGATTACCTTAGAATGGTCAATCGATAACAACGACTCAACGGATGGGAAATATCTTCGACAATCCCAATTCAATATCTCGATTGCCTTTTGAACGGTCAGTCGATAACAACAATACCATGGATGTCTCGGCACCTTTAATCGGTTACCGATAACAAAGATGATAATCAAATACGTCAATGCCTTCAATCGGCCAATGTAACATCAATAACAAAGCACCAATATCAATAACAATGATCACAACTATGTCTTAAATCGACATCAATATCAACAACAACAATCGATACATCGATACCGCGAACCGGCTATTGACAACAATATTACCAACAAGTATCGCAATGCCTTGAACCGTCCATTTACGAACAAAAATAACATTTGGCATAATTTGCCGAAGGGTGTCGTATCAAACAATCCCCTGATATCAACAAAATCATAAAGAAACCGAGTCTCGAAATGATACACACATTCATACATATATATGATAACATTAATCTCATTGACTAGTACAAGTATAAAACTTGCCTCAAACTGAAGGCGAGAAAGTCCTTCCACGATCAACGTCCTCCCACGAAACGACGAACGGTGTCTTCCGATGATCACAAGCACTCGAACAGCCTTGAATGAAATATGATTCATTCAATAACACAAAATCAATAGAAAACAACACCAAGGACAAACCGATTCGATCACGAATCGATTAAACTCCACAAATGAATACCATAATTCTCAACTATGAATTCTAACATCCTCCAACACCTCAATGATCGATATGATCAAACGTTCTTAACACTTGTGAAAACAATTCAACAAGAATCACTTAAGAACAACATCAAATTGATCCTCCTACGATGATAATATAATCAATATTATCACTATCACCTCAAGAACATCACCAACACAACAAATATGATGTCTAAACAATAATCCATCACCAATTCATCAAGAATTCGGATTAAACCACAAGATTAAACCAACCATTGCAAGATTATGATAATCATTACATAATTCATCATAATTCCTTACTAAAATGGTCATAATCCCTCCAAAAACACAAACAACAACAACAATCATATCAAGACTATGTTAATCATATAGCAATCTTAACATAATCCTTCCTAGACAGGATTATAACCTCCAAACATTCTAAAACATCAAGAACAACTCCTCCTCAAGACAAAATCATCATGTTATTCATTACAAATTATGAAAACTCATCAAGAATCATGATATGCTCCAATAATAAATCAATTATACGAGGAAAACAACAACAACAACAACATCATCATAATCGAAAATCACTTGTAGAACAAGAGATTAAGAGGACTTACCAATGAAGAACAAGAAGAACTCTCCAAACACCAAAGGAGCACCAACAAGCTTCCAACTCCAAGCTCCAAATCAAGTTATGATGATCAAAAACATGTTAGAAGAGGCTAAATATCAAGAATAAGTCCAGAGGGACGGTTCTAGGGAGAGAAAATCGATAATGGTTCGTAAAGAAATGAAAAACGAACCCAAGATATATAACCTGACAATCACATTACGTACGCTATGCACAAAGCAGGACGTACGTAAAGACCATTACGTACGCTACGCCAACAACTTAATGTACGTAATGCTATTCCAGAACTCACTGACCAAAAATATGAAGACCTTAACGTACATAAACAACAACCATTTACGTAAGTTAACAAGCTACATGAATAACGTACGTAAAGCTCACATCCTTACGTACGTAAAGAACCCGTTGACTACAATAGTAGATCGGATCAAAGATAACCACGAGGAAGATTCCCTCTACCTACCACTCATTACGTACGTAGAATGAATAGGATAATGTACGTAATGCCGAGGTTCTAACGTACGTTAAGCACACAAGCTAACGTACGTTAGCTCAACAAAGTGAACAACCAAGTTGTCCCAACAAATCTCAACCCGAATGAATGAACACAATCCAACGCACCTCAACAAACACGACTGAAATGATACAACAACAATTGTACAATTCCAAATGAATACGTACAACTCAATAGTGAAACGAAAAAAAAAATTACCCCCGGATATTACAAACGTCATAACGAACCAACTTTATGTACTATCATGATAACCTACCAAATTTATGTGCATAAACTACTATCAATTAATAATTGACCTACCAAATTTACTCCAATATTATATAATAAGTATATCTCGGAGATTTTATATATGGTCTCTCAACCAAAACCACTCCAAAATTATGCTTATTATTTAGTTTGCATATGTTTTGATATACAACTTACATAATAAAATTCAATGTTGGGTTGAGTCTTCTAATTCCATATTTAAATAGTTTTAAATCATGAATTTGTGCATGTGTGTAATGATAGAAGTGCAAAAGTGATGTTTGGAGAGAAATAAAGGTCTAAGATCACTTAAAATATGAATAACAAAACAACTATCGTTATAAGATTCATGTATCGTCATGTGCATAAACTAATACCAGATGATAATTGACATATCAAATTTACTCTAATATTAGATAATAAGTATATCCCGAACATTTTATGGTCTTTCAACCAAAACCATTCAATAATTATGCTTATTATTTGATTTGCACATGTTTCAATACACAACTTATATGTTAACATTCAATGTTGAGTTGAGTCTTCTAATTCCATATTTAAATGGTTTTAGATCATGAATTTGTGCATGTATGAAATGATACAAGTGCAAAAGTGATGTTTGGAGAGAAATAAATGTCTAAAATCACTTAAAATATGAATAATAAAACAACTATTGTTATAAGATTCATGTATCGTTATGTGCATAAACTACTACCAAATGACAATTGACCTACCAAATTTATTCCAACATTATATAATTAGTATCTTGGAGATTCTATGGCCTCCCAACCAAAACCTGTAACACCCCGATATATTCGGAATAATTATAGCGCCGTAAACCCTTTAAGTAAGGATTTACAAGGCTAAATAAAAGAAATGTAAATATAAGACATCATTACCACGGGAATTCAAGTTTACACAACCGGTCCAACTGGTTCAACGAGTAATTAATACAACCATATCGAAATGATATTAATAAGACACGCATACTCGAGTATTGAAATCAAACCAAGAAAACAAATCACCAACAACAACAAACATCACTGAACCCCTTCGTCGTCACATCAGTACTGTGGCTGTTTCCCTGCTCCTCGGCTACCTGAACATCAAAACAAATGTCCACCCCCGAAGGGGTTAGCAAAACGATGCTAGTACAAGTATCATTTAAACGAATCAAATATGCATCAACAATACATAACAAGATACACCACACGGACTTCCGCTACCGGAATCCGATAATGCGAATCCACAAGATTCCATTAACACAGCAAGAGTATTCCAATGATCCAGCACCCTCAGCATAGATCCCAAGAAGATCCCGTCGGACCAACACGAGGTGGAAATAACCCGTCCAATGATCCAGCGCCCTCAGCCTAGATCCCAAGATGATCCCGTCGGACCAACACGAGGTGGACATCCGATCCAGCGCCCTCAGCATAGATCGCACAACATACACAAACACAACTCATGCATACATACATGCCAAATCGCTATGTTCATCAACATAAACATACAAACACTAGATAACGAATATCATGACAATTCAACGAAATAAATCTCATGTTCAACAACATGAATAAACCACACGCATGCTCAAAAATACCAATATTAACACATTACGATACTTGCCTCGAAGATGGCAAGAACGAAACACTTCAATGATTTCAACACACTCGAAGGCCGCCTCCTTCGATCAACGTAGCAAGCTCGAACCTTAACAAAAGAAATGATATAGAATTCATCTCAAGTTGAACGATTGCCTATCAATCCGGTCTACGGCCAAAAGCTCTAAATATGCAATCTGCCTGAACCACTTAGCGTACGCTACGTACTCTACGTAACGTGCGCTAAGCCTGCCGGTTAACGTACGCTATCGTCTAAGTCTAGCGTACGCTAGCCATGTACTGACAGTTATCTCTGATCAGCCGACTGACTCGACTGATAACATAACGTACATTATGTACCAAACGTAGCGTACGTTAACTTATTCCCGATAGCGCACGTTAGCTTACATATGTTAGCGTGCGCTAACCGTGCATGGCATATTACTACTGGCAGAAAACTTGATCTAATGGTGATGAACTCATGAATTCTATGGTGATAATACATGTCATCCCCGTGCATATCATGCTCATAAGGTTTTGTGAAAGTTCTATACGGATTAAACGACGACGAGATACAAGGATACGTATAATCATCACAACACCATAATTCATCTTTGATCTTCAAGGAATATCCTAAGTTCAATCCGTTATATGTCCCAAAATGTATGATTCCTTTATGTAAAGGCATAAGAACTTTGAAAATCTCCATATACTGGTTACAAATCGGTTTGAAGCTTCAGAATATGCTAGGAGTTCAAACACTAAGAGGTTCAATGGTTTATACGATGAATAAGTACCGAAACATCCAAAATATCCTTCTAACACATGATGTTCGACTACTTATGAATCTAACTGACTAGGTAAATCCCAAAACATGATCAAAAATGTTCTTCAGAATACTACTAATATTGGTGAAGAATCACCTACCTCAAAGTTGTGAAGAACAAGGAGGAAATTCGAAGCAATCCAACGCCGAAGGCTTGAACACCAATCCCCAATGATCTACAATCTTCAACACGAGCTAGGATGCCGGCAAGAAGTGTTTAGGATGAAAAGAGTGACTTTATAAGTTCAAGAATTCGG
This sequence comes from Orobanche coerulescens, assembly GCA_033398695.1. NCBI lineage: Eukaryota > Viridiplantae > Streptophyta > Magnoliopsida > Lamiales > Orobanchaceae > Orobanche > Orobanche coerulescens. Next base: position 196,422,248 of record CM065804.1, read on the forward strand.
ATGGGGGAGTGAAAAGTCTGAAAATATGAAAAAGGATGTTGTCCTATATAAAGAAATTGGTTATTAGCGCGCGCTAGTCCATATTCATAGGGTGCGCTAACGGCTATTTGAAACGTTACTGATTTCACTGTACTCAACCTTTAGCGTGCGCTATCCTCAAACGAGTAGCGTGCGCTAACGCGTTGACTTGGCTTTTTCCTGAAAGCCGTCCAGGTTCATCCCGACACAATCTGACCAAGATCCCCGGCCTGATCTCACCTACCAACACGTCTCAATCATATTGACCACGTATAGCGTGCGCTAACGTTCCTTCACAGCGTGCGCTATGGATCCAAGTTAGCGTACACTACACTTAGTCGATAACGTGCGCTACATGCGCAGAATCACAATTTAAATCACATTCAAGAAATCATGCGCTCATAACACCGGATTTGAAATACGGAGAATAATACTCAGATCAAAATGCAACAATTACAATATCACAAGTTCCAAATACATATCAGAAATCTCGGGTATTACATCCTTCCTCCCTAAAAAGAAGTTTCGTCCCGAAATTAAGATAAAAACAACTCTGGATATCTAGTCTTCATACTGTCCTCCGTTTCCCAAGTGACCTCTTCAACTCCGTGTCGTGACCATTGTACTTTAACCAAGGGTATTGGTTTATTTCTCAATTGTTTGATCCGACTCTCAAGTATCTTGATTGGTCTCTCTTCGAAGGTGCCATCATTAGCTATCTCGATCTCATTAAACTCAATGATATGATCGTCCGTACATACTTCCGCAATTGGGATACGTGAAACACATTGTGAACGTGACTCAGCGATGGCGGTAAGGCCAACCTGTATGCTAAATCTCCAACTCTCTCGAGGATCTCGAATGGTCCGATATATCTCGGACTTAGCTTGCCTTTCCTCCCAAAACGGAAAATTCCTCGTGTAGGAGACACCTTCAATAGTACGTGGTCCCCAATGTCAAACTCTAGAGGGCGACGACGTACGTCTGCATAAGACTTCTGTCGACTCTGGGCATTCAACAGTCTTTCCCGAATCGAAGCTATCTTCTCTTGAGTCTGAATTATCAATTCCGGTTCCGTCCCGATCAAATCCGAAGAATCATCCCAACACAGGGGTGATCGGCATCTTCTCCCGTACAAAGCTTCAAATGGTGCCATCTTAATAGAAGCATGCCAACTATTGTTATAGGTGAATTCAATCAATCGCAAGTGAACTTCCCAATAAGTTGACCAATCCAACGCACAAGCTCTAAGCATGTCTTCTACTATTTGAATAGTCCTTTCGGACTGACCGTCCGTTTGGGGATGATAAGCCGTGCTGAAGTTGAGCTCAGTCCCTAAAGCCTTGTGAACTGCCTTCCAGAAGTGCGACACGAAGCGACCATCTCGATCTGAAATAATGGTCTTTGGCGTCCCATGCAATCTGATTATCTCTGCAATAAATAGTCGCGCCAATTTCTCGGGTCCCCAAATATCTTTAATTCCTAGGAAATGAGCCGACTTGGTTAGTCGATCAACTACAACCCAAATCATGTTCATTCCCGTCTTGGTTCTTGGCATGGTGGTGATGAAATCCATCGAGATATCCTCCCACTTCCATTCAGGGATCGGAAGCGGCTTTAACATTCCGGCAGGTCGCTGATGTTCAATCTTAACCTGCTGACAAGTCAAACACTTCGAAACGTACTCTGCTACGCCCTTCTTCATATTCCCCCACCAGAAGTTTTGTTTAAGATCCTTATAAATTTTATCACGCCGGTGAATAGAATAGGCGCATTGTGAGCTTCCTTGGAATTGTCCGTCTCAATTCCTCATTATCGGGAACGCAAAGTCGACTAAATCTCGAACTCCATCATCTTGTATCACGAATCCCGGGCTTTTCCTTTCTTTACTTCGTCACCTAACCGAAGGATCAGAGAATCGTTCAACTGCTTAGATTTGATCTCCTCGACTAGTGATGAAGTCAGTTCCATCACATATAGTTGCCCTTGGATTCCTGGTGCTCATACTTCAATCTCTTCGCTGATCAGTTCCCGTTGAATGCTGGTTTGGGATGTAAGTGCTTCCAACACTCGAAGAGAAACAGGTTTATGGCTCAATGCATCGGATACTACGTTTGCTTTACCCGGATGATAGAGAATCTCCAAGTCGTAATCCTTGATCAATTCCAGCCACCTTCTCTGCCTCATGTTTAATTCTTTCTGACTGAAAATGTACTTGAGGCTCTTATGATCTGTAAAGATCTGACAATGAGTGCCGTACAAATAATGTCTCCAAATTTTCAATGCAAAGACTACAGCTGCTAGCTCCAGATCATGAGTCGGGTAATTAACCTCGTACGGTTTCAACTGCCGAGAAGCATAGGCAATCACCTTATCTTTTTGCATCAACACACATCCCAGACCTTGATTTGAAGCGTCGCTGTATACCATGAATCCATCAGTTCCATCTGGTAATGCTAATATAGGTGCTGTCGTCAATCTCTTCTTAAGTTCATCAAAACCAGCCTGGCATTTCTCATTCCACATGAACTTTTGAGTTTTCTGTAACATCTGAGTGAGCGGACGAGCAATTTTGGAAAATCCCTCTACAAAATGGCGATAATATCCAGCAAGTCCCAAGAAGCTTCAGACTTCTTTCACGTTTTTAGGAGCTTCCCATTCCAAGATTGCTTCGACTTTCTTCGGGTCCACCTGAACTCCGTCCGCTGATATCACATGCCCAAGGAAGGTTACTTACCTAAGCCAGAACTCACATTTCGAAAGCTTTGCATACAGCTGCTCCTTCCTCAAGGTGCTCAAAACTACACGCAAATGCTTGGCATGCTCCTCTGTGTCTTTCGAATAGATCAAGATGTCATCGATGAAGACGACCACGAATTTATCCAAGTATTCTAAGAATACCCGATTCATCAATTGCATAAATACCGCAGGAGCATTGGTAAGTCCAAATGGCATCACTACAAATTCATAATGCCCGTACTGGGATCTGAAAGCAGATTTCGGTATATCCGATTCCTTAATTCTCAAATAATGGTATCCTGATCGCAAGTCAATCTTCGAGAATACCCTTGCTCCTTGCAGTTGATCAAACAAGTCATCGATCCGAGGTATATGATACTTATTCTTGATCGTCATTTTGTTGAGCTCCATGTAATCAATACACAGTTGGAGGGATCCGTCTTTCTTCCGGACAAAGAGAACGGGCGCTCCCCAAGGAGAAATGCTAGGTTGAATATAACCCTTTTGTAACAATTCCTCCAGTTGCTTCTTGAGTTCATACATCTCGGTTGGCGCCATGCGGTATGGTGCTCTGGAAATAGGAGCGGCTCCAGGCTCTAATTCGATAGTGAACTCCACTTCTCTCTGCGGAGGTAACCCAGGTAGTTCATCAGGAAATACATCTGAGAACTCATTCACAACTGAAATAGACGAGAGCTCGACTCCTTCCTCTTTCCTCATGGCATAGCACCAAAGTCCATGACATCCCTGCTTCAGTAATTTCACGGCTTTCATTGCTTTGATCAATTTTCCCAAGCTTCCCGGTCTCCATCCTCGGAATAAGTGTTCAGATCCGTCATCAGCAATGATAGAAATGACTCTCTCTCGGTAATTCAGAATAGCACCATAACGGTTGAGCCAATCGTCTCCGAGAATTAAATCGTCACCGTAGATGTCAACTACAATAAGATTCGATGGCCAATCTCTCCCTCCTATAGACACTGGAAAATCTCTAGCCTCTAGGGTTCCCACAATTCTCTCTCCACTCGACAATCCCACAACATATGGTTCACAATCAAATAAGCACGAGACTTTTAAACGATTAACACAGTTCAATGATATGAAGGAATGTGTAGCTCCGGAATCGAATAAGACACTAACTGGTTGCAAAAGGATCTGAATCGTACCTGATGCAACAGCAGTGTTCTGATCGTCAGATTTCCTAATCTCGTACAGGCGTGGAGGAACGGACCCAGCACTGGATGTCTCTCTCTTCCCAATATTTTGCTGCTGAAATCCACTCTGCTGTGTCTGGTTCACACTTATCTCCTTTGGAACTGGCGCTGGAGTGCGAGTACCAAAAGATCTAGTAGCAACTCCACAGAAAGCCGCACGGTGCCCTTCTTGCCCACAATCATAACAAGTCACAGAAGATGCGTGGCAATCACGTCGAATATGCCCTGCTCGACCACAATTGTAGCATTTCTTTGATGCGTCCGAAACTGCTGATGTAGTCCAGAACTTCTTTCCACCTCTAGAAGGATGTGGAGGTTTCCTATCTGAATAAAAGGAAGACTGGCCCTTGCGGGGCCCACCACTCTTGTTTTCTGAGAAGCTGCCGGTCACTTTCTGCTTCTTTGCCTCCACTGATTTCTCCACCGCCGCCTCTTTCATGTCGTAGGCCAGCGCTTTGTCTTGATACTATCGCAACGTAGTACACTCGAATCCGGACATGTACTGATGAATCTCCGGCTTCATTCGCATATCGAAATGAAAAATCTTTTCTGCCTCCGTTCTGACCAAGTGTCGGACACAAGTCAGCTGATGATTAAAAGTTTTGATTATGTCTGTTACAATTGCTTCCGAACTCTGTGGTGAGAAAAACTCTCGGATTTTTGCCTCTCTAACTGAACGAGGACAATATTGTGCTTCCATCATTAGTTTGAATTCTGTCCACTCCGCATTATGATTCTCGGGCCGAATAGCTTCCCACCAGTCAAAGGCCTCCCCAGTTAGAAAATACTGGGCAATGGGAACCTTCCGGTCCTCGGGACAATTTATACCCGCGAATATTTTCTCTAACTCCTTTAGCCAATGATCCCAAGTAAGTGCCTCAGCAGATCCGTCAAACTTTGGCGGGTGCAATTTGACCACCTCAGCAAGCCATCTGTCTCCCCGGTTATCCTCGTGGTGCTTCTGTCCCATCGTTGTCTGCATGCGATCAACTACCTAAGCGAACTGGTTTATTTGAGCCACCACCTGTTGAAGTACTCCCGGCATGTTAGGATTTGCGTCGTCATTCGCCGATCCCTGCTGCCCTCCAGAATGGGAATCGGTTCTACTAGCCGATAATTCTGGGGTAGTCGCGGAATTCTCCTGTCTCATATTTCCACGTTCGGGTCCACGACCACGTCCGCGTCCACGACCTCCTCTCAACATACTGAAAACACAATTTCTCAATATCCAGGACAAAATTTTCAAAAATAAAGCCCGTCAATACTCACAAAACAGAATTAAATAAAACGGTAGTGCAAGAGATTAGGAGACTTACAACCACGGTCCACATGACGACTTTTGGCTGAACAGTGATGTTTCGAACGACTCGTAAATCAATAACGTAAACAGACCCAACTTAAAACCCGACTGCCAAGATATCCATGAATCTTAGCTCCGATACCATATTCTGTAACACCCCGAGATATTCGGAATAATTACAGCGCCGTAAACCCTTTAAGTAAGGATTTACAAGGCTAGATAAAAGAAATGTAAATATAAGACATCATTACCACGGGAATTCAAGTTTACAAAACCGGTCCAACTGGTTCAACGAGTAATTAATACAACCATATCGAAATGATATTAATAAGACACGCGTACTCGAGTACTGAAATCAAACTAAGAAAACTAATCACCAACAACAACAAACATCACTGAACCCCTTCGTCCTCACATCGGTACTGTGGCTGTTTCCCTGCTCCTCGGCTACCTCAACATCAAAACAAATGTCCACCCCCGAAGGGGTTAGCAAAACGATGCTAGTACAAGTATCATTTAAACGAATCAAATATGCATCAACAATACATAACAAGATACACCACACGGACTTCCGCTACCGGAATCCGATAATGCGAATCCACAAGATTCCATTGACACAGTAAGGGTATTCCAATGATCCAGCGCCCTCAGCATAGATCCCAAGATGATCCCGTCGGACCAACACGAGGTGGAAATAACCCGTCCAATGATCCAGCGCCCTCAGCCTAGATCCCAAGATGATCCCGTCGGACCAACACGAGGTGGACATCCGATCCAGCGCCCTCAGCATAGATCGCACAACATACACAAACACAACTCATGCATACATACATGCCAAATCGCTATGTTCATCAACATGAACATACAAACACTAGATAACGAATATCATGACAATTCAACGAAATAAATCTCATGTTCAACAACATGAATAAACCACACGCATGCTCAAAAATACCAATATTAACACATTACGATACTTGCCTCGAAGATGGCAAGAACGAAACACTTCAATAATTTCAACACACTCGAAGGCCGCCTCCTTCGATCAACGTAGCAAGCTCGAACCTTAACAAAAGAAATGATATAGAATCATCTCAAGTCGAACGATTGCGTATCAATCCGGTCTACGGCCAAAAGCTCTAAATATGCAATCTGCCTGAACCACTTAGCGTACGCTACGTACTCTACGTAACGTGCGCTAAGCCTGCCAGTTAACGTACGCTATCGTCTAAGTCTAGCGTACGCTAGCCATGTCTTGTGATTCTCTCGATCACCGTGACTCGATCGATAACATAACGTGCGTTACGTACCAAACGAGCGACGTTAACTTATTCCCGATAGCGCACGTTAGCTTACATATGTTAGCGTGCGCTAACCGTGCATGGCGATTACTCGGCGAAAACTTGATCTAATGGTGATGAACTCATGAATTCTATGGTGATAATACATGTCATCCCCGTGCATATCATGCTCATAAGGTTTTGTGAAAGTTCTATACGGATTAAACGACGACGAGATATAAGGATACGTATAATCATCACAACACCATAATTCATGTTTGATCTTCAAGGAATATCCTAAGTTCAATCCGTTATATGTCCCAAAATGTATGATTCCTTTATGTAAAGGCATAAGAACTTTGAAAATCTCCATATACTGGTTACAAATCGGTTTGAACCTTCAGAATATGCTAGGAGTTCAAACACTAAGAGGTTCAATGGTTTATACGATGAATAAGTACCGAAACATCCAAAATATCCTTCTAACACATGATGTTCGACTACTTATGAATCTAACTGACTAGGTAAATCCCAAAACATGATCAAAAATGTTCTTCAGAATACTACTAATATTGGTGAAGAATCACCTACCTCAAAGTTGTGAAGAACAAGGAGGAAATTCGAAGCAATCCAACGCCGAAGGCTTGAACACCAATCCCCAATGATCTACAATCTTCAACACGAGCTAGGATGCCGGCAAGAAGTGTTTAGGATGAAAAGAGTGACTTTCTAAGTTCAAGAATTCGGATGGGGGAGTGAAAAGTCTGAAAATATGAAAAAGGATGCTGTCATATATAAAGAAATTGGTTATTAGCGCGCGCTAGTCCATATTCATAGCGTGCGCTAACGGCTATTTGAAACGTTACTGATTTCACTGTACTCAACCTTTAGCGTGCGCTATCCTCATATGAGTAGCGTGCGCTAACGCGTTGACTTGGCTTTTTCCTGAAAGCCGTCCAGGTTCATCCCGACACAATCCGACCAAGATCCCCGGCCTGATCTCACCTACCAACACGTCTCAATCATATTGACCACGTATAGCGTGCGCTAACGTTCCTTCACAGCGTGCGCTATGGATCCAAGTTAGCGTACGCTACACTTAGTCGATGGCGTGCGCTACATGCGCAGAATCACAATTTAAATCACATTCAAGAAATCATGCGCTCATAACACCGGATTTGAAATACAGAGAATAATACTCAGATCAAAATGCAACAATTACAATATCACAAGTTCCAAATACATATCAGAAATCTCGGGTATTACAAAACCACTCCAAATTTTATTTTTTAGTTTGCACATGCTTCAATGCACAATTTACATGCTAATATTCAATATTGAGTTGAGTCTTCTATATCCATATTTAAATGATTCTGAATTATGAGTTTGTGCATGTATGAAATGATACAAGTGAAAAAGTGATGTTTGGAGAGAAATAAAGGTCTAAAATTATTGTTGATATAACAAATGTTCATGCTATGCCTCCGTTATGTATTGTGATTATTGTTGACTTGTGATGTCCCCACGAGCAATAGAAAGCTCATCCCATTTTCTATGTAAAATTTCCAGGTTAATTCGGAATGACGAGAATGAGTTGCAGGCAGGCCGACATATGATATATGTATATATATTTAATGTTTTATTTCGCTCAATTTTAATATAAAATACTTAATTTTATTTCAGTAATTATTTTCCGCTGCTAGAATCTTATGGTTATTATGGAGATTTAAAATCAATTAATTTCCGCAATTAGTTTTTTTAGAAAATGCATGTTTCGTAACGACTTGAAATTTCTACAAGTTTTCCTTATTATTAAAAATATATTCATAAAATACCTTAGAAAAATATCAGGTCGTTACACATACAAGTTAATGATAAATGAGTCATTAATTAGAAAAAGAAGAGAGTTGAGAAACGCCCGAAAAAGGGCTTTTGAGCTCGATAATTAGCCGAAAAGGACTTGGGTTATGCAACACGGGCCAGGACAAATATGGGTCGAGCCTAGGCGGACCGAGTCAAGTCGGGCCGGGCTGAATCCGACAAATAACACATAGATCGGACGGGTCGCTGCAAGCGAGTCGGGATCGGGTCTAATCGGGCCGGTGACAAACCGAATCGGTTGAGTTAGATCGGCTATACCCGGATCAGATGTGCCCTTCTATGCAAGACGATAGATCGCGCAATCAGATGGCTATCGTGGCTTTTAACGGTGAGTGACGCAGATCGGTTGAAAAAAAAATTCACTTTAACCCTTAATATGAATATATAGAAATAGTATTCATGGAGAGACAAAAGTAATAAATATATATGTTGAAATTTGAGCCATCATATTATTTTTCTTTTTATTGAAGTTAAAATGAATGGTATTTTTCAAAAAAAATTCAATAATTATAGAAAATTAGACAAACAGCTTATATTTTGAACCATTTCGATATTTTAAAATAAATTTTTAATAAGGACCGGGGGATAGTATACCAACTTTTCTTCTTCTTTTTTTGGTGGGTGGGGGGATGTGGATCGAAGCCGTCGATATATGAGTCCATTGTTAAGGTGTTTGAAGTTCTAATCGAAGCCGTCGATATATGAGTCCAATGTGGATCAAAGCCGTCGATATATGTTTAGTTGTGCAATTTTCAATTTATTTCAATTTGTTATTTTAATTTATGATAAAATCAATTTCCAATTTATTTCAATTTGGTATTTTAACTTCTGATAAAATCAATTTTCTTTTATTCTACATCTTCTTGTCTTCTTAAATAGTAGTATTTTTTTAAATCAGAAAATCAGAAACCACTAAAGTTCCATTGTGTTTCTAAATACCTAGCCATGTTTTGTTTTTTGTTTTTTGATCAGCCTAGCCATGTTTTTATTCCCTCCCAGTTTGAACTTCATACCCATTATTGTTATGTAATATTCGAGGTATATATACTGATATAGAGATACACCACGTCATCGAAATAATACACGCTGGCAGCTTATTTAACGGCAACTTAACGGAATGCTAATAATAAAATTCAAATGTAACGTTAGTGACTTAAGAAATAAATTTCATAGTTCGGTGCTATATCTAAAAGTATTAATAGTTGAGCGACAATAAAATTTATTTTATCTTTATCTAAAAAGTTCAGTTCGAAAAATTATCTAGCCAAGTTTGTCCATAAGTTTCAAACGTGTATGCCGAACGAGCATATTTTATAATGGTTCCAAAATATGAAGAATATGAGTATTATGTTATAAACTTGAGAGAAGGGAGAAATTGGAAGAGAATAAGAATAATGTGTGTATTCTTATGAGAGCCAAATACCTTTATTTATAGGTACACATCTAGGGTTCGGGGGTGTAAAGGTCATTCATTAATAAATACATTAATTACAACACTCCCCTTGAATGACCTTTAATACATGATGTCTCATTAAAACCTTGTCGGGAAACCTAGCGGAAAAAACCCGATCGAAAAAAAGAGTACAACTACTCCCCCTGAAATTGATTACATAAGATCTTTGAGTTGAAGCATTCCAATCTTGTGTACCAGTCTTCTGAATGTCGGCAACGCCTTTGTGAATAAGTTCGCCGACTAATCACTTAAGTGAATATTTGATGTATCTACCTTTGAGATACAAGTGACATCGTCTTCATACAATACTTCCTCTTGAATATTATGATGTTCACGCCTCATCAAAACTCCTTCAGAAAAACCATGTGGGAAAAAACCAATAGAGAAAAAGAGTACTTAGTATAAATTTGCTCATGTGTTGCATTAGTTGCCTCGTTAAAAACCTTAAATAAGAAAACCCGATGGGAAAAAACTTAGAAAGGGAAAAAGAGTACAACCATTTGGCCTTGAGGACCTTTTGACCTTCAGGTCGACATAATCTTCAAGTTAATTTAAAAGTTATCACTTCTTCCCCTCAAGATAACAATTTTGCATTCCAATGTCATGAATATAATTTTCATACATGGAGAGATTTAGTGAATAAATCTGCTAGAATATCATTATTGCTCATCGGAGGATCATGTGGAAATAAATTTCATCTTACTTGCCCAAACATTATATGCAACACATAAATGGAGAATACTTCTCATCATAATAAATAGGCAGTATGAGAATAAATATGAGATAATACCCTAATACCCACCAATATTGAATCTCAATCTCTTTCATGTAATAGACCAATATGGTTAACACCATTCCACATTCTCCTTATTGGAGAAATATTAAATTTTGCTAGCATGTTAACTTCAAATTGTATATCAGGCCTGATAATGTAATGCTTTAATAGCAGACAAGTAAGAAACTTCTGGTCCTCTTATATCTTTGTTATCTTCTTGAAATCTATATGATTCAGTATCCACTTCAAGTGGTAAGACAACCTTTAGGTAGCTAAATAGATAAAAATTTTCCATCATATATGCTCGATCTACAAGTCGAGACAATACTAATACTTACTTTTATCTAAGTTTTTCATCTTGAACTTGTCTTTAGACATGAGTTCAAATAATTCACATATATCCTCTTCAGGAGGAATTGACTTAGTCGGTTGATCCACCAGACTATTTCAAAAGGTATAAATATTTATAACTCAAAATAGTACATGTTGTGAATTTCGTGTTCCTATTACTTTAGGAACCTCAAGTCCATCAGAGACTTTCATATAGATATTCGCGTCCAATGACCCATTGAAAAATGTGGTGATGACGTCACTAATTTAATATCTATATTCATAATAATTGTCGTATGTATATTAATTGACGAAATATAGTGCCAACGGGAGAATATGTTTTGAGTATGCGCTTAAACCCTTGATATGCTAATCTCGCTTATATTTCACCACTTTATTTTATTTTGCGAGTTAAGCTCTGTCTCAATTGCTTATATTTTATTTAGTGCTTCAAGCACTCCACTAGCAATTGTTGAGACACAAAAGTTATCGACAACTATCATTCTTATAAATAATTCCCCCATATTCACAAAGTCCATGACAACTTCAACAAAATCAAATATTCAATATTTCTCATAACATTTGATTTGATCGTTCCATAATCCCAATACTATAATTATTTAGTGCACGTGCAAATTAAGGTACTGAGATTCTCGTCTTCGAGACGATCCTCTTCAAGAGGTTTTTGAAGTGATGTTATAGTTTAATCTATTTGTATTCTGTAGATTTTATCTTTATACTAATAAAGAATACGTCTCTCACGCTTATGGCGTCGAGGAGTATCAACAAATATATTTTGTTTACATTCGACTTTAATTCTTTATGGTACATATACAACTGGTATATGAGATTTCATCACTCCTTTGGCAATCAATAGCTTGTTGAACTTCGAGTTCATAGTGCGTAAATTTAAATATCCAACCCAACGAGAATTTTCCGACTTTCTATTATTTATATTTCATATCTCCCCCTAATGTCGGGGATAATTTGAGTTAGATTATAAAATCAGCGTATCAAATGATCAATTGACCCCAATTTTGGGCTCAAAATATGTATTTTGACAAAGTATGCATGTGTTTTTCATGTAGCCCATATAGATACGTGAAATTATCATATAAGAAATCCTCTTCTGGAGGTATTTTAATCACGCACTAATTACATATTGATCCAAATATTTATGCCTTGATAATAATTTGGATCCTTGAATTAGAAATTCATCGCAACATGGTCATTGGATGCAAAATACATTATGTAATTAGTTTGTACTCATTGGAGAATCAATATACTAGTTTGATACTCGTCAAAGGATCAATGAATCTCTTCGAGAGACAATAATAAGAATATTGTCATTTGAAATTCTACCAATCCTTGAGGGATTTTTTAATAAGATTTTGCAAATCAACTTCAATATCATTCCACAAATAGGATTGATCAAATCAATGTTAACATGACATATTACCTTTTTCTTCGTTGAAGATAAACATATCACCTAAAATATTAATTGCTCTTCAAGAGCATGTTATATTCTTCAAGAATTGTGCTACTTCGGGAGCAATAATTTAAAATAATATAAGGATACTGATTAAAATAATTAAATAATGAGAATGGAAGATAACAATGCTCGAAATAAAGCATAAAAAATGCAATCTCAATGTTTAAATATTCTTCAGGAATACAAATTTATTTGACGTGATCATCATAAACATATTATAAAATTATGATGAGATATCGTTGTGTTGTTCTTCAGGAACTTCAACTATTTATTTTTAATTATCTTCAAGATTATTGAGATTGCAAATTTGTGTTTCTTCAAGAAACTAGTTAGAGGGATAAACACCTACAATATAAATTATTCTTCGAGAATTTGTAATATTCATCAAGAATATTTATTGTGCTACTTCAGGAGCAATAATTTAAATCAATATAATGATAATTATAAAATAATTTAATAACGAGAAGGAGTACATATGCTCAAATTTAAGTTCAAAAAACAATTGCAACCTCAATATTTAATATTCTTCAGGTATATTGATTAACTTATTTAATATGTTCATCATAAACACATTGTTTTTAATATGATAACATATTGTTGTGTTCATTAAGAACGTCAACTATTTATTTCTTAATAAACTTCAAGATTATTAAGAATATTACAATTTATATTTTTTCTAGAAACTACAAAATTAATGCAATATAATTGGTTTAATAATCAAGTCATGTAGCAACAGAAATACATGCATTACAAAAGTTATAATGACCAAAATATGTCGATGCAATTGAGCAAATGGCAATTTCTGCACAGGTAACAAAGTACTTCCATTTTAATATCATGATTTGCAGTTTATGAAATGTGTATATTATTAACATTCGTTTTCATATCCATTGGATTTTTTTTTCTAGAATTATGACACAACATACTTCAATAGTAGAATCATAAGAAAACGAATCAATTGAATATGTCATATTTATACTATTCGTAGATAATTGATCAAGCACCGAACTGAAATATTCATACCATATTTTAAATTGTATAGTATGTTAATCCATAATTATTCAATCAAAATATCATCAAAAGTTATTTTTGACAAATTCTTTCAATTTTCGTAACTTTCGATCGGTAATAATGTTAATACAATATCAAATTTAATTCTATAGCTTTCGTACCTTTAGGAAGTCGGTCCCCAAAAAGAATGGAGAAGGTAGAACCATAGATCCAAAAAGAATTAGAGAAGATGAGGTAGAATTGTGGTGCTGATAACGTGATGTGATCCATTTATTTGTATTATGCGGATTTGGATCTTAATCACCAACGAGTCTCCCTCGCTTCAGCGTAAAGGATCATCACTTAATTCATTTAGTTCACAAAGAACTCTAATTCTCTTGCGGTGCATATACAACAGGTATATGAAATAAAATCAATCGTTTAGCAGTAATATTTCTTGAACTTTAAGTTCATCTGCGTGAATAGTCGATAACTTTCGACATTATTTCATATATTATTCAAAATACGAATCGCTATTTCGAGAGCATGTAATATCCATCAAGAATATCAAATTGTGCTACATCAGGAGCAACAATATTTTCAAATTTATAAAGAATATTTAATATATGCTCCATAAACATTAAGTGTGCTACTAGTGAACAACGATAAACAATAATCTTTAATATTAATATTCATCAAGAATATCAATTGCTCATTCGGGAGCAACTATGTGAAATAATTCTTAAGATTATTTGAGAGTTTCAACTTGAATCTACGTTTATCATATCAAGATGATAATAATATAGTTCTCGTGAGAACTATCACATAGTGAACTCAATTTTCACTTTTACCTATCATTTGTGCCATTTTGCACAAAAGATCATGAATAAATATCAATATATTTTCCATAGACTTAATTTTCTCTTAAGAGCATGTTATATTCCTAAAGAATATCAATCGTGCTACTTCGGGAGCAACGATATGTAATCTTTATGATTATCATAAATCGTAACCATATACAATCGTGCCACTTCGGGAGCAACAATATATAATCATAAATATTATATCATAAATCATAATAAATACGATTATTACATCAATACAACATGATATATGAAATACATCTTGCAATAAAATATTTTTTTTATAAATTCACAAAATCAAAGCATATTCACAATTAAAATATGCTATGAATCAATTTCAATATATATAAAATTAAATGCTTTGGTATGCTTACTTACTCCATAAATAATTCCAGATCTTTGATCCTTGAACGGGATACTAAATATGCCTTCTCTCCATAGCACGCATATTGTCATGGGCAACATGCACGTAAAACATAAACATGGTTAGATTTATAAGTGTACAAATCAGTGGACAAATGAATCATTAATTAGAAAAGATGGAGTTGAGAAACGCCTGGAAAAGGGGCTACTGGGTTCGAATTGGACGAAAAAGAACTCGGGCGCGGCGGTGCAGCAGCTCGGTGTTGGATGAGGTCGGATCTTCAAATTTCTTCATAAAAATCTGCTTCTATTCGGCGACAGATTCGGTAAGAATATTGCACAAAATCCGATCTCCACCATTGAATATATAGATATTTATGTTAGGAAGTTGTTGTCAAAATTTCAAGATGATCCGACGGTTAATGATACGGGAAACGCAATCGCGGCCTCACAGTATAGGAAATCTGCTCGAGGATTTTGTTTTGCGAATTTCGGAAATTAGAAGGAAAAAAATCTACCGTTAGAGAATCATGCTGATAACGTGTTATAAACTTGAGAGAAATGAGAGAAATTGGAAGAGAATAAGAATAATGTGGGTATTCTTATGAGAGCCAAATACCTTTATTTGTAGGTACACATATAGGGTTTCGGGGGTATAAAAGTCATTCATTAATAAATACATTACTACAACATATTATAATTTATACTGGCGTTTTTTATTTTTTTTTCTCGGAATTTCGATGCATTACATTATTTGATATACCTCATCTCTTAAAAATAATGTGTATTTTAGGGATCTTGATGTAAAAAAGCATTGGATATACTATCCTTTTTATTTCTTTCATTTTTTATAGCTCACAAATGCTTCGATTAGAAATGGTTCCGGAGTATTGTACTATCACTATATTTTTAGGAATATCAATGTATAAGATACATTTAAATATTCATATAATATGTGTGTTTTTATTATTTTAATCAAGTCGAAAATGCATGAATAATCAATTTCTGGCTCTGCAACTATTTACATACATACATATTGAGTAAATTTAGAGCTCCATCTAAAAATGATGGATTATCCTAGACTGGATTTCTTATAAACCCGGTGTAATAGCCGCAATTTCGGATTTCCGGTAATTTTCTTTTTTCGGCGGATGTCCGTTTAGACGACTCGCTTGGGACCGTTTCATCATTCTGAGAATGATTAATTCTGCACTTTTTGTCATCCGAGTTCGTTTCGGTATTGTTTTGTTGAGTTCCGTGTTTCTTAACGACTTTTCCGCACTCGGGTTCGATTCTCGTGAATCTCGTTCGAAATTACTGTTTCGAGTTTCCCGTAAGTCCGTTTAACTTTGTCAGACGTGTTGTGAACTTGGTTATTCGATCACGTATCGTGATTTTCGGACGTTTTGGGCCGTTTTCGTAATTTCTCAAAGTTTGGGGTAATTACTTCGGTTGTTGAATTTCGAGCCTTCGGGTGGTTGGAATCGTGTGTTCTATTAGCTCTTAGATTCGTCTTTGCGAGTACTTCGTAACCGTATCTTCGATTCGTATTCAGGTTCGGGTTTCGGGGTCGTTCGGATCGTCGTTGTGGTTCTTCATTTTGTGCTCGAGGCCTGGCCGGACTGTGCGAACGGCCTCGAAACGGCGCCGCGAGCGCCGTGTCTCGCGCCGGTCGGCCAGATCGGGCACCGAGACACGGCCAAGACACACGGCGCTGGTCTGGGCCGGTTGCTGCGCCGTGTTCGGCAGGCGTATAAATATGGCCGAGCAGTCGTTTTTTTTTCACTCGTTTTCATTTCCTATCCTTCCTGTCTGCGGCTGGAGTCTTTGGGAAGTCGAAGATATGTTGTTATACTATGAATCCACGAAGTTTTGGAGTTCATATCATCGATTGATCATCACATAACATCCTTCAATCCAGCGAATCAAGGCAAGTTTTCTTAAAATCTAGTTTTGGGGATTTTGTTCGATTTGTCCGTTTAATATGTTTTAACTCAGAATAGTGATGGATTGATGATTGTTAAGCTATATTATATCGAATTCCTTGTTATTCCATGGTTGGATTTCCATGGATTTGTCGTTTTATTGAGTATCTTATCGACGCCTTGAAGGTGTTCGATAAAACGTCACAAAGAGAATCCGAGCGTTCTACGATGATTCTTCCTCGTTCGTTCGTTAATTTATTGATGTTATGATGTGAGGGTCAGATTTCTTATGAAGAACTCGAGTCGGAACCCTTCCGTTCGTTGTCTTCTTCGTGGTACAAGCTTCCCGGTCGAACCGTGTTCTTCGGGGTATTCGGTAACGGTTATTAAGGCAAGTATCTTATTATACGACTTGTATCTTGCGATTAGTAATCACGTATGAGATTTATAATGATTTTGCTTGCCTTCGTAAATAGGTTCCGTTTGAATTGGTTGTGCATTCCGCAATTTGAAGGCTTTGTGATAATAGTGTTATATTGGTATACGTGTTAGCTGTTGTGCAATGTATTGTGTACCGGACGTGTGTTATGTTGGTTGTGTGTCGTTGATTGATGATAGTTGTTGAGAGTGTTGAGATTGTGTTATGTGCGTGTGATGTACGATTTTGTGGTGATCAACGTGATTGATTAACTGTGTTTATTGTTGTATGTAATGTGAATGTGAATGTGGTGTGCTGGAACGCTAAGTTCACTCGTGTGGGTTCGACGGGGCCTACGAGGATTCATGGCACAGGTCCATGGGATCAGAACTTAGTGTGTGGTGCTGAGGTCCAATCGTGCGGGTCTAACGAGGCCTACGATGATTCATGGCACAGGTCCATCGAATCAGGACACAGTACGTCCAACCGTGTGGGTTCGACGGAACCTACGGTGACACGTGACACAGGTTCACGGGGTCAGGACTGGTTGTTGTGATTGATGTGTTTGTTTCTTTCCGTGCGGGTTGTTGAACCTATGGAGACACGTGACAGTGGATCACGGTGTCGGAATTGATTATGTTTGTTTAATTGTGTGTGGTGTAGTCCGTGCGGGTTGTTGAACCTATGGAGACACGTGATAGTGGATCACGGTGTCATGAGCGTGATTATCTTCAAATCAAAGCTTTGAAAGGGAAAGTTTTATGAAAATAAATGTTGGACCGAGTCCTAAGCTTGAGTAAATGCTTCCCGTATTGTAAACTGTTGGGTTATGAAACAAGATTTGGGTTAAGGCCCTAAAGTTTTTCGAAAGGTTTTGTGAATAAGGACTCGAGGTCTTAAACGTTTTGAAATTCTAAAAAATTCCCGAGATGATAATCTTATTTTCGAATGCTTCATAGCCTATCTTCCCTTGTGAAAACCTCCCGGGAATATCTTGATACTTGATTATTATATTTGATTCACGATTATTATTTGCTTGTTACATTTCGTATGATTTGATACTTGCACTAGTAAAATAGTGGAGTTTTACTAACTCCCGAGTAATCGGGGGTGGATGTCTGTTTTGCGTCTAGGTACATGCAGATTCAGGGGAGCAGTCACAGGATTGGCACAAGAGGGTGACGAGCTGCGATACTAATCAAGAGTTGAGAGTTGTTTTGATTTTCATTGTGTTGTCCGAGTTGATTTCAGTCTTCCGCTGTATTGTGTTTCGACCCATGTGTGGGTAATGTTGTATAAGTCAATTTTGTTGATTAAGTTGTGCGACCTCATCGGTCTGTATTATTTTATCATTTGACCCTGGCCGGGCAAGCAGTTGGTCGTTTTGTAAGGTATAGCCTGGTAGATCCTCGTAAAAAGGGGTCTACGGCATGTAATATTCCCATATGGTTTTGGGGGTGTTACACCCGGGCATAGGGTAGAAATATCGGTTCGGAAAGTGAATACATGATCCATTGGGAATCCGGATCTCCACCATAAACCCTAAATACCCTAACATTCGAACTGATATTTTCTATTTCTGGAGATGGCCGAAACAATCCACGAGATGACTACGAAGTTCAGCAAATTGGACAAGTTCGAAGGCAATTGTTTCAGGCGCTGGCAGAAGAAGATGCACTTCATGCTGACTACTCTGAAGGCGGCGTATGTGCTGAGTACTTCCATACCAGAGGTGATTGAGAACGAGACATTGGAGGATGCCAGGAATAGGAGCAAGTGGGACAATGATGACTACATCTATAGAGATCACATACTGAACAGTGTGTCTGATTCTTTGTTCGATATCCATGGTGATGCTAAAAGTGCGAAGGAATTGTGGGACACCCTTGAATCAAAATACATAGCTGAGGATGCTTCTAGTAAGAAGTTTCTGGTTAGCGACTTTAATTCTTATAAGATAATTGATTCAAGGTCTGTCATAGAACAATACAATGAAGTCCTTCGCATTTTGGGTCAATTCTAACTGCACAACATGAACATGGACAAATCCATTGCTGTGTCAAGTGTGATTGACAAACTTCCGCCATCCTGGAAAGATTTCAAACATAACCTAAAATATCAAAAAGAGGAACTGTCATTGGTTCAACTTGTTAGTCATCTTCGCATTGAAGAATCTCTTCGTGCAAAGGATAATGACAAAAACAAAGAAAAAGTTGAACCTGGACAGCCCTCTGTTCATATGGTTGAAAGCAAACCAAAGAACCCAAATAACAAAGTACATGGCAAACGTAAGCAAGAATATGTCCCATTTAACTCCAACAAAAGGAAAAAGGAACTGGTTTGTTGGAGGTGCTTCAAGGCGGGACATTGCAAGCGTGATTGTCGTCTGAATCTAGGCAACAATGGTACTGGAAACAAGGGAGCCAATGGAAGTGGAAATGGGTGTAAGGACCAAGTTAAAGGAGGTCCGTATTTGACTAACCTTGATAATTCCAAACAGAATTATGTTTATTATGTTTCACTTATTCCTGAATCATTCTATGTGTAACACCTCAAAAGGCGGCTATTACAGTGCCGTGGACCCCACACTAGGACCCACCAGGTGATATCAAAATACAGATTAAATAAATATTACTTTGTGATACCAAACCACAATAAATAGTCATTACTCCGATTAGGAGTTTATTAATGGTATGGCCAATGGCCTTATGATACACAGGATCCGAAATACAAGTATAAACCATATGGAGATGGAATATACTTCAAATATCAATACAACCAAACAATAATTTAAATAAAGCGGAATTAACGTAACATTACACGGTTTCAACATAACCGGACACAAAATACATGGGGCCCCCGAACTAGTATCCTTCGAACCCTTCGCCGTCACCGTGCTCTTCCCGTGCCTTGCTTTTGCCTCGACCTCAAATACAATAGAAGTATTTCGCCCAACACACGGGGTCAGATATACATGATAAATGATTCTCCCGATATTATACAATTCACATATATTAGATCTCAAAGAAAACATCCTGACTATTGAACATACCCCTCGGGCATATGAACAATCAGTCCCAAAACCGTCGAACATATCCAATCATACATGAACTATGAACGATTAAACAATATGGCTCAAGATGGACATCACAGTATGCCCGATCCGGAAATATGTCCATGTACATGTCCACCCCGTATACGGAATCCAGAATATACGTGTGACAATGTACCTAATTAGCCTCACGAACTACGTCTCGTGTGCACAGTCCAATACGGAAAACATCCACGTATGACTATATAAGTGCCCGGCTAAAAATCCTACACAATAATCAATCGGCACGCAGATATGATTCCAGATATGTCACGATACAACATGACAACGAATTCAACAAATCACATATCCGATTAAGGATCAAGAAAAACTCACCGAAGTGACACGAGGACCAACGAGATCAACGATTCAAAGTGACGTAATTGGGAATGCAATCCCATGATGAAAAACAGACCAACGTCAAGGACAATATCAAATTACGAGTCACACATCCATAAACAATTCATATACATGAAACGTATAAACATCACAAGAATCTAATCATCATTATAACCAAGCAAGATAACTTGCCTCAATACGGAGACGAGAATAATTCTCCCTTCTCCGATCGGTCCTCGACTAATATCGGTTATACATTTTCACTCAATAACACATCCATATAATTATCGATATTGAATTTAGTAAGACGACACCCTACATTCCATTTGAATAGTTTTACTATCTCAAAATATCGAAGTCTTATTCCAAGAATTCTTTTTACCCCAACTCATCCTTACAATCGGTTCACAAGACATTACTGAATATTCGCATAATTCTTTATAACTAAGAATTTATCAAGAAAATGTTAAACCATCACTTATGTTGTCAATATCCTCTTACGTTGATTAAACTTTCCAAGAACATCACAATGTTGAAAGTAATATTCTGCACAACTATGTTCATCACTACATCACATCTAGATTAATAAAAAGTTATTGTTGTATTCATCAATATCCTTATCATTCCTCAAAGACTTGTGAAGCTGAACCATGATGATGTTAAAACTTCTAAGATTTCTGAACAAGAGAACATAATCCTATCTTTAACATTGTCAAGTTCTTCCCAAGGTAATTAAATACCTAATATGGTGTTTAAACACTTTATGATATCAATTCTATTGGTTAAATATAACTATGATGAAGCTAACTAATTATCAATGTTCTACTGATATTAATTCGTCCACCAAGAGGAGCATGATAATTACAAACATGGTTACTATCACTATAACATCAAGAACACATCCATTTCAAACCATCATTTATCATATTCATCAAGACGTGTTAAAAAATTTAATTATAACCATGTTTTACTTGATTAATTTAACTCTAGGTGAAGTATACCTCATTACTAACATCAATATACGAAAAATACAGAGGAGAAATGCACACATACCTCCACAAACGAAGAACAACCCTCAACACTACAAGAAATACACTCCAAGCTCAAAAATACCTTCTAAACTTCAAGGTAATGAGCTCCACTCCAAGATTTAAGGCTCAAACACAAGTTGGAGGAGGTTGATATCGGTTTAGGGATGCAGGGGGATGATATATGGAGAGAAAATCGGGTTGGAGTTGTGAAGAAATGAAAAACAGGCTGTGTCTTTAAATAGACTGTACAGTCTTAACGTACGCTATCGAACAAATTTAGTGTACGTTAACACTGTTACGTACGCTAACTAGTTGGTGTTACGTACGTAATCGACTTACAGGGGTTACTATCTTGACTTCACAGGCCATTAACGTACACTAAATAACAAGGTATTACGTACGCTAAAAATGGTTGACTCTGACCGATACGACAGCCCAATCATCCTTCACGTGCATGGCACCGGATAACAGCCTCACGTGCGGAAGTTAACTGATGTCTGATTCCCTCTTAACGTACGCAACAGATAATGAATTACGTACGTTAAGGCACAAGATTAATGTACGTTAGTCAAACTATGTAGCGTACGCTACACCACCAGAATAGGTCCCAAAAATGCAACTCTCCAATTAACATCGAACCAACAAACATAAAGTCAATAACAACAATAACTACTCAATTCCGTAACATCTCGACATTAAAGTCATATATTAAATGCAACATGATTCAACGATATTCAAATTATCTGAACAATACAACAGTAAGGATGAAGAATTACAGTCGGATATTACATACTCCCCCCTTAAAAGGAGTTTCGTCCTCGAAACTAAGGGGTAAATAATTCGGGATATCTCACTCGCATGCTATCCTCGGTTTCCCACGTAGCCTCCTCGACTCCGTGTCGTGACCACTGAACCTTCAGTAGGGGAATCGTCTTGTTCCGCAACTGTTTGATCCTCCTCTCGAGTATTTGCACAGGACGCTCCTCGTATGAATGATCCTCCGCTATTTCAATCTCTTCGAACTGAAGTATATGACTAGGATCAGCAACATACTCCTCAACTGGGAGACATAAAACACATTGTGAATCCGACTCAAAGCCGGTGGCAAAGCCAGTCGATAGTCCAGATCACCTACACGCTCCAAAATCTCAAACGGCCCAATGTACCTCGGGCTCAGCTTGCCCCTCTTCCCAAAATGAAAAACACCTCGGGTAGGAAACACTTTAATTAGCACATGGTCACCAACCTCGAACTCCAGCGGTCGTCGACGGTAGTCTGCGTAGGACTTCTGTCGACTTTGAGCCGTTAACAAATGACTCCTAAACAGAGCGATCTTCTCACGGGCTGCTAACAACATATCGGGTTCCGTACCCAAAGATTCTGACAGTTCGTCCCAACACAAAGTGGACCTACAGTGACAGCCATACAATGCCTCATACGGAGCCATTTGAGTCGAAGCATGCCAACTATTGTTATATGTGAATTCCACCAAAGGTAGTTGGTTTTCCCAATCGTTCTTCCAATCAAGAGCACACGCCCTCAACATGTCCTCTAGAGTTTGGATAGTTCTTTCAGACTGACCATCGGTCTGCGGATGAAAAGCCGTACTAAAATTCAACTGCGTGCCCATCGCACGATGAACTGCCTTCCAGAAGTGCGACACGAATCGCCCGTCACGATCCGATACAATACTCTTGGGGGTACCATGTAACCTTACAACCTCTTTAATAAATAGTTGGGCCAATCTCTCGGGACCCCACGTGTCTTTAATCTCCAAGAAGTGGGCTGATTTGGTTAGATGGTCCACAATCACCCAAATTGTATTCATCCCTTGACGACCCGTCGGCAAGCTAGTGATAAAATCCATCGATATGTCCTCCCATTTCCACTCGGGAATCGGGAGCGGTTTCAGCATTCCTGCGGGTTGCTGGTGCTCAATCTTAACCTGCTGATAGATTAAACATCTCGAAACGAATTCGGCAACCTCACGTTTCATATTCCCCCACCAATAATATTGTTTCAAATCCTTATACATCTTATTAGACCACGGGTGAATAGAGTACGGGGTAGCATAGGCCTCTCTCATGATAGAGTTCCTCAACTCTTCGTCTGCGGGTACACACGCTCGATTTCTGAAGCATATCAATCCGTACTCGTGGATCACAAATCCAGCGGCTTTCCCTTGAGTTACTTCATCCCGAACTCGAGATAAGAATGGGTCCGTAACCTGCTTCGATCTGATTATATCATAAAGAGATGAAGAAATCTCAAGTGTGCAAAGTTGTCCCTGAACACGCTGTAACCAAATTTCAATCTCTGGCCTCATGAGATCTAACTACAATTCCCTCTGAGTTGTCAAGCGGCTAAGCATCTGCTCCTGCACTGTCTTACAGCTCAAGGCATCGGCAACCACAATTGCCTTGCCCGGATGATAAAGGATCTCGATATCATAATCTTTGATTAATTCTAGCCACCTTCTCTGTCTCATGTTCAACTCATTCTGAGTAAAAATGTACTTCAGG
Source organism: Orobanche coerulescens (assembly GCA_033398695.1). NCBI lineage: Eukaryota > Viridiplantae > Streptophyta > Magnoliopsida > Lamiales > Orobanchaceae > Orobanche > Orobanche coerulescens. Next base: position 196,446,272 of record CM065804.1, read on the forward strand.
CTCTTGTGATCAGTAAAGATCTAACAGGTAACTCCATACAGATAGTGACGCCATATTTTCAAAGCAAACACCATGGTTGCTAGCTCCAAGTCATGGGTTGGATAGTTAACTTCATAGGGTCGTAATTGTCTCGATGCATAGGCAATCACTTTCCCTTCCTGCATCAGTACACATCCAAGTCCCTGTCACTACGTGTCACTATACACCACGAATCCTTCCGTTCCTTTTGGTAGAACCAAGACAGGTGCTGAAATTAATCGACTCTTGAGCTCATCAAAACTTTGATGACATGCTTCTGACCACAAATTTCTTATCCTTCCTCAGTACGTTAGTCATTGGTTGCGCAATTTTGGAAAATCCTTCCACGAACCGTCGGTAGTAACCTGCTAGGCCAAGGAAACTACGAACTTCCTTCACGTTCTTCGGAGGTAGCCAATCTCGAATGGCTTATGTCTTCTGTGGGTCCACTCTCACTCCATCGGCTGATATCACATGCCCAAGAAAGATAACCTCAAGCATCCAGAATTCACATTTAGAAAACTTCCCATAAAGTTGTTCCCGCCTCAACGCATCGAGAACTTGGTGGAGATGACGTTCTTGCTCTTCGTGGTCACGAGAGTAAATCAGAATGTCGTCAATAAAAATGACTACAAAGCGATCCAGATAGTTAATAAAAACCCAATTCATCAACTCCATGAATACAGCTGGTGCATTAGTCAATCCAAATGGCATCACCACGAACTCATAATGCCCATAGCGAGTATGGAAGGCTGTCTTTGCAATGTCAGACTCTCGAATCCTCAACTGATGATAACCGGACCTCAAATCGATCTTAGAAAACACAGCAGCTCCCTGAAGTTGATCCAATAAATCATCAATACAAGGCAAAGGATATTTGTTCTTGATGGTTACCCTGTTCAGCTCACGGTAATCAATACATAAACGCATAGATCCGTCTTTGTTCCGTACAAATAACACTGGTGCTCCCCAAGGGGACGCACTAGGTCGAATATAGCCATTTTCAGTCAACTCCTCAAGCTGGTTCTTCAACTCCTACATCTCAGTCGGAGCCATTCGATACGGTGCTTTCGAAAGCGGGGATGTACCTGGCTCTAACTCAATAATAAACTCCATCTCACGATGTGGAGGTAAGCCTGGAAACTCGTCTGGAAATACACTTGGGTAGTCTCAGACTACCGGAATGTCAGCCAATTCGACTGGTCGATCTGTTGTTTTGATCATGTAGCACCAATAACCAATACACCCTTGATTAAGCAGTTTTACTGCTTTCATAGCGCTGATGACTCTCCCCGAACGACTGGGATTATCACCTCGAAAAATACACTCGAAACCATCATCAGAAGTGATAGTTACCATCCGTTTACGGACACAAAGTATGGCATCATGACGATCCATCCAATCGATACCCAAGATTATATCATCCTTAGGTAAATCGACTACAATCAGATTTGACAACCACTCACGGTCATTCATACGAATCGAACAATCCTGGACTTCACGATTTCCAATAATTCTTCTACTATCAGGTAGTCCAATCACAAAAGGCTCACAATTGATAACATGGTCTAGAGGCAAACAACTTAAACAAGAAGTAGATATAAAGGAGTGTGAAGCATCGGTATCAAAAAGAACACACACCGGCTGAGAGTGGATCTCGAGTATACCTGCAATCATGCTGGCCTCGGGATCGTCAGCTTTCTTCATATCATAGATCCTGGGTTTTGCAGCTCCTGCACCATGTGTACCGCTTTGATTCCCACGACCCATTCCCCTGTTTGCCCCGGTAGTCTGATAAGAAGCGGACGGAGTCACACGATCCTGGACAGAAGACTGAACTGCAGCATGAGATGCTACTGGTTCACGTCCGGGTCCATTCCTGTAAAAACGAGCACGATGCCCATTCTTCCCACAAGTATGGCATGCGACGGCTGGCTTCGGGCATTTGGAGCTGACGTGTCCCTGGTCTCCATAGTTATAGCACACAACAGATGAGGAGACCGCTCGAGAGTGAGATCCGGATGGCTTCGACACCATGGGTGGTCGAGCAGAAGGGTTTGGCAATGACTGGGGCTTCCTGAATGTCCCCCGGTTACTCTCAGTCTGGTTCTGGTTCTTGGATCTTTTGTTGTTGGACTCTGGTTGCTTCTTGGAAATCTCCTTCGCGGTGAGTTCGTATTCCAGAGCTTTCTCGATGAACTCCGGTAGGGTCGTACAGTGGTGATTCAACAGATGCATTCTCATTCGGGGTTTAAGCCTCTTGATAAAATATTTGATCTTATCAGCCTCCATTCGGACAATCGACGAGGCAAAAGGAAGAAGTGCCTGAAATTTCTCGGCAACAGATAGTACATCATCATCTTCAGACGGGTCCAGGTTCAGCAATTCTGACATCTTGGCCTCACGGAGTGGCCCTGGATAGTAACGGTCTAGCATGAGGTTTTTAAATTCTGACAGCTTGGCCACACTGAAAGCCACCAGGTGTGAGCGCCCTTGCTAAGATAGTAAGCTGCTACGGAGATGCGATTCTCTTCGGGACAGTCCACCATCTCGAACAATTTCTCAAAGTGTTCAATCCAATGCATAATGTCAGCAGGCTCAGAGGAGCCTTCAAAGGTCGGAGGTCACTGGCGAGAGATGTCGCTGATGATCCGACTCATGGGTCCGCCAAGCACAGGAGGTGGAGGATGAGGCCCCTGTTGCTGGCAAGTAGTGGCCCTATGCATAGCTTCCATTAATTGACCCATCTGGGTCATCTGAGCCGTCATGCCCTGCATCATAACGTAAGGATCGACGCGCGCATCCTCACGCCCAGTGTGGTGCGATTGGTCCCTAGAAGGCGAACCACTGCCTGCGGAACTATGCTCCACATTCGCGCGTCTGTTGGCTCGTGGTATCAGGATTCCGCCCCTTCCGCGGCCTCGTCCCCCTCTGCCACGGCCTCTCAGATTTCTTTCCATACTGAAAGAATCAAACCATAATGATAATTATAGGTATAGTTCGTAATACCAATCAAAATTCATGCTAAGTTAATAGAAGCAAGGAATTGCATAATCAAGAAAACGGTTCACAATGAATTATCGACACCACGAGTGTCACACATAATATTACATCGACGTCAAGTCGAACAATTTCAATCATATAATCAATCCAGCATTTACCTCGAATTATCAATCAGATAAATCCTGCCACAGATCCTCGTAATAGCAAGATCAACAAAAGAGATCCATTCCGATATCAATATCATGCCAGTAATTAAATCATGGCTCGTAAATACATATCGTATTTGGCTCGTAGGGTCAGGCGCTTGCACAGGTCACCCATGACACGAAGGTCTTTTGATACTAGTTCATTCTACAATGACTCTTAAAGAGAAAACAACACTCTCTGATACCATCTTCTGTAACACCCCAAAAGGCGGCTATTATAGTGTCGTGGACCCCACACTGGGACCCACCAGGCAATATCAAAATACAGATTAAATAAGTATTACTTTGTGATACTGAACCACAATAAATAGTCATTACTCCGATTAGGAGTTTATCAATGGTATGGCCAACGGCCTTATGATACACAAGATCCGAAATACAAGTATAAACCATATGGAGATAGAATATACTTCAAATATCAATACAACTAGATAATAATTTAAATAAAGCGGAATTAAAGTTACATTACATGATTTGAACATAACCGGACACAAAAGGCATGGGCCCCCCGAACTAGTATCCTTCGAACCCTTCGTCGTCACTGTGCTCTTCCCGTGCCTTGCCTTTGCCTCGACCTAAAATACAACACAAGTATTTCGCCCAAAACACGGGGTCACATATACATGATAAATGATTCTCCCGACATTATACAATTCACATATATTAGATCTTAAAGAAAACATCCCGACTATTGAACATACCCCTCGGGCGTATGAACAATCAGTCCCAAAACCGTCGAACATATCCAATCATACATTGACTATGAACGATTAAATAATATGGCTCAAGATGTACATCACAGTACGCCCGATCCGGAAATGTGTCCATGTACATGTCCACCCCGTATACGGAATCCAGAATATACGTGTGACAATGTACCTAATTAGCCTCACGAACTACGTCTCGTGTGCATATTCCAATACAGAAAACATCCACATATGACTATATAAGTGCCCGGCTAAAAATCCTACACAATAACCAATCAGCACGCAGATATGATTCCAGATATGTCACGATACAACATGACAACGAATTTAATAAATCACATTTCCGATTAAGGATCAAGAAAAACTCACCAAAGTGACACGAGGACCAACGAGATCAATGATTCAAAGAGACGTAATTGGGAATGCAATCCCATGATGAAAAACGGACCAACATCAAGGACAATATCAAATTACGAGTCACAAATCCATAAATATTTCATATACATGAAACGTATAAACATCACAAGAATCTAATCATCATTATAACCAAGAATGATAACTTGCCTCAATACGGAGACGAGAATAATCCTCCCTTGTCGAAACGAACGATCAGTCCTCGACTAATATCGGTTACTCGAACAATCAACCTTGAACGAAATACATTTCACTAAATAACACATCCATATAATTATCCATATTGAATTTAGTAAGACGACACCCTACATTCCATTTGAATAGTTCTACTCAAAATATCGAAGTCTTATTCCAAGAATTCTTTTTACCCCAACTCATCCTTACAATCGGTTCACAAGACATTACCGAATATTCGCATGATTTTTTATAACTAATAATTTATCAAGAACATGTTAAACCATCACTTATGTTGTCAATATCCTCTTACGTTGATTAAACTTTCCAAGAACATCACAATGTTGAAAGTAATATTCTGCACAACTATGTTCGTCACTACATCACATCTAGATTAATAAAAAGTTATTGTTATATTCATCAATATCCTTATCATTCCTCAAATACTTGTGAAGCTGAACCATGATGATGTTAAAACTTCTAAGATTTCTGAACAAGAGAACATAATCCTATCTTTAACATTGTCAAGTTCTTTCCAAGGTAATTAAATACCTAATATGGTGTTTAAACACTTTATGATATCAATTCTATTGGTTAAATCTAACTATGGTTACTATCACTATGACATCAAGAACACATCCATTCCAAACCCTCATTTATCATATTCATCAAGAAATGTTAAAAAATTTAATTATAACCATGTTTTACTTGATTAATTTAACTCTAGGTGAAGTATACCTCATTACTAACATCAACATATGAAAAATACAGAGGAGAAATGCACACACACCTCCAGAAACGAAGAACGACCCTCAACACTACAAGAAATACACTCTAAGCTCAAGAACACCTTCTAAACTTTAAGGTAATGAGCTCCACTCCAAGATTTAAGGCTCAAACACAAGTTGGAGGAGGTTGATATCGGTTTAGAGATGCAGGGGGATGATATATGGAGAGAAAATCGGGTTGGAGTTGTGAATAAATGAAAAACAGGCTGTGTCTTTAAATAGACTGTACAGCCTTAACATACGCTATCGAACAAATTTAGCGTATGTTAACACTGTTACGTACGCTAACCAGTTGATGTTACGTATGTAATCGACTTACAGAGGATACCATCTTGATTTCACAGGCCATTAATGTACGCTAAATAAAAAGGTATTACGTAGGCTAAATATGGTTGGCTCTAGCCGACACGACATCCCAATCATCCTTCACGTGCATGGCAACAGATAACAGCCTCACGTTCGAAAGTCAACTGATGTCTGATTCACTCTTAACGTATGCAACAGATAACGAATTACGTACATTAAGGCACAAGATTAACGTACATTAGTCAAACTATGTAGCGTACGCTACACCACTAGAATAGGTCCCAAAAATGCAACTCTCCAATTAATATCGAACCAACAAACATAAAGTGAATAACAACGATAACTACTCAATTCCGTAACATCTCGACATTAAAGTCATATATTAAATGCAACATGATTTAACGATATTCAAATTATCTGAACAATACAACAGTAAGGATGAAGAATTACAGTCGGATATTACACTATGTACATGATGATGATGTTGCTTGGTGGATCGACTCCGGGGCAACGAACCATGTATGCAAGGATAAACAGTGGTTTGAAACATTAACACAGCTTGAAGATGGATCGGTGCTGAAAATGGGAGATGATTCTTTATACCTATTTGAGGTGTCGGTGTCGTTTGTCTTGAATTTACTTCTGGAAAGATTGTTAGACTTTTTGATGTTTTGTTTGTTCCTAAGATTCGAAAGAATCTTGTTAGTAGTAGTAGTAGTTTGAATTCTGATGGTTTTAGACAAGTTTATGAATCAGATAGGTGCATCCTATCTCGAGGTGGAATGTTTATTGGTTTTGGATATTTCAATAATAGAATGTTTCGTTTGAATGTTATTGATAAATCTTCACCGGTTCAAAATTCTGCATTTGTGTCTTCTACTTCTAAGATTGATGACTATGCTTTGGCATGCTAGATTGGGTCATGCCAATTTTAGAATGATGCATGAGATGTCAAAAGATGGATTACTTTCAGCCTTTGACATGAATCCAGAAAAATGTAAAATATGCATGCTTACTAAAGTGACAAAACAGCCGTTTCCTAGTGTCACTAGAAATTCGGCTATTTTGGAACTTGTACACAGTGACCTTTGTGATATTCACTCTACTCCTTTCTTGGGTAATAAAAAGTAGGTTGTCGCGTTTATTGATGATTGTACTCGATTTTGCTATGTATATTTGTTGCATTCTAAGGATGAAGCCTTAAAAAAATTCAAAATATACAAAACCGAGGTGGAATTGCAATTGGGGAATCCGGTTAAATGTCTTAGAACTGATCGGGGAGGTGAATATATGGATACCATATACTTCCAATTAGTGGGTATCATTCATGAAACCACAGCACCTTACGCGCCCCCAACAAAATGGAATTGCCGAACGCAAAAATCGAGTTTTAAAAGAAATGGTAAACTCGATGCTTTCTTACTCGGGATTGAGTGAAGGATTCTGGGGAGAGGCCATGTTAACGTCCTGCTATTTGCTGAATAGGGTTCCAAATAAAAATAACAAAACATTCCCATATGAACTCTGGTTCAAGAAAAAGCCGAATTTAAGTTACTTTCGGGTTTGGGGATGTCGGGCAGTAGTAAAACTTCCCGAGCCCAAAAGAAAAACTTTGGGTGAACATGGAATAGATTGTATATTCATTGGATATGCTGAATATTCCAAGGCATATAGGTTCTATGTAATAGAACCTAATGATTCGGTATCGATTAACACTGTTATCGAGTCACGGGATGCAATTTTTGATGAGATGTGCAAAGGCCTAAGGATCTGAATTTTGGAACTAATGAAGTGCAAAATCCAGAAAGTTCAGATGGTGTTGCTGTACCAGAAACACAAGAGCTTCGGAAAAGCAAAAGAGGCCGAATTGCGAAAAATTTCAGTTCCGACTTCCAACTATTTTGGTAGAAGGTACAAGGGACGAAATTGGTCTTCAATACTGTTATTGTTATAGCATTGAGGATGATCCTAAGACCTTTAAAGAGGCCATGGAGTCTCGAGATTTTATCTTTTGGAAGGAAGCTATTGATGACGAAATGTCATCAATTCTTGAAAGTAACACTTAGGTGTTGTGTGATTTGCCTCCGGGTTCTAAACCACTTGGTTGTAAATGGATTTTCAAAAGGAAAATGAATGTTGATGATACTATTGACAAGTTGAAAGCGCGGTTGGTCATTCAAAGTTTTAGACAAAAAACCCAGTGTTGGCCATTTTGATACGTATGCTCCGGTTGTGCGTATTTCTACTATTAGATTATTGATTGCCTTGGCAAGTAATCACAATCTGGTTGTCCATCAAATGGATGTTAAAACAGTCTTTTTGAATGGTGAACTTGATGAAGAAGTTTACATGAAACAACCAGAAGGTTTCGTTATTCCCGGTAAAGAGCATATGGTATGTAAGCTTGTGAAATATTTGTATGGGCTGAAACAAGCGCCAAAACAATGGCATCAGAAGTTTGATGAGGTTATTTTGTCCTCTGGTTTCAAGTTAAACCAATGTGATAAATGTGTTTATAGTAGATTTAAGGATGCAACTAGTGCTGGAGTGATCATTTGCTTTTATGTCGATGACATCCTGATTTTCGGTACTGACCAAAATCAAGTAGATGAAACTAAGAAATTGTTGTCATCTAAATTTTTCATGAAAGACTTGGGAGAGGCTGATGTAATTCTTAGAATAAGAATTAATCGGGTGAACAAAGGTTTAGTAATGACTCAAAGTCATTATATTGAGAAAATTCTCAAACGGTTTAATTTTAGTGATTGTTCTCCTGTTATCACTCCTATGGATTCCAGTGTGAATTTAATGCCAAACACTGGCATTCCGGTTTCACAATTGGAGCACTCTAAGCCCATTGGTAGCTTGATGTATGTCATGAAAAGAACCAGGCCAGATATTGCTTTTGATGTGGGAAAATTGAGCAGGTACACTGGTAATCCTAATGCTCAATATTGGCAAATAGGGGATATAAAGGTTTTGGTCACTATACTTGTCTCCAATTTTCATTTTGGTTACCGAATCTTTTTTCCTTACAAAAACAACACTGTACTCGTTAAACTTTTCAAACTGGTAACTCGGTATACTTCCGTCCATTAAAGAGACGGAAATGGCTGAATAGACTAACGGCTGGATATGTGGGGATTATGTGTCATGTGGGTCCAAGCATACGAGGCTAAGGGGGAAAACTGAAGTTGTAACATCATACGCAGTGTGGAGAAGAAGGCAAAGTGCGAATTGGGAAGAAGATGCAGAAGTCGCCGTAAATATGGAATCAGGTGAAGAAGAAGCATATATATTCATCAAGTAAGTTAGATATATTATCAATTGCTTGCCATCTGAATTCTAGGGTTTTGTAAAAATTTGGGGCTTTATGAGATGTTGAAATTGGGGGTTTATATAGAAATTTTGTGTCGTCCAAGTTGTCCCTGTTTTGTTTGTTTATACGGTTCTTGTTCCTTATGCTGGAGTTCGTGGCCATAGTTTGTCCTCTGTGTTTCGTATCATTGTCCGATGTGCATTTATCTGATGTCTCCCATTACATGTATTTGCATATCTTGGCCAATAAAACATCAGTTGTTGGTTGTCTCAAATAGTTTTTACTTTTTTAAAACTTTATTAAATTGATTATTTCAGGATGTCTGGTGTGAAATTGGCTAATACTCATTGTGACAATAGTGTAAATGCTAACACTAGACGGGGTGGCATTGAAAAAGTAGATTTAGGTTTGAGTTCCGATGACAGTGATTACCATGATAGTGATGGGTTTAGTAGTGATGAGGAGTACATTGAGGCTAGAAAGAATCCGAGGGAATATAAAAGAGAAGTTAAAAATAATGAAAATGAATAAGAAAATATTGAGAGAGATAAAGAAAGTGTACTTGAGAGTGAGAGTGGTACTGACAATGCACCTAATGGATACTACGTACTTAAAGAAGAAACTAATTTTCAAATTGAGAAAGCAGCTTCAAAAGTAGATGAAAAAGTTACAAATAGTGAAGACGATGACTATAATGGAGATGATAAAAGTGAGGAAAATGGTGGGCAGTGGGACAGTTTAAATGAGGATAGTGACGAGATATACAACAAGTGAGGATAGTAGTGAGTAGATGGAGGAGATGGATGTGATAGTTAGCGATATAAGGGGGAAAAAGTTAATCAGGCCTAAGTTTGAAGGTATCTCTTTTGACCCTAACACAAAAAGAAAACATATTAAGTTTAGTGTTGGACTGCAGTTTACTTTTAAAGAACAGATGAAACAAGTTGTTAAGAATTATGGCATTGGCAAGGGTAGGGAGTTAGGTTTAAAATAAATGCAGGTAAGAGGTTTCAGGTTGTTTGTCAGCCTAGATGTGAGCGGAACATGTGGATTAGCACTGTTGGCAAGTCTGATACATTGCAAGTTAAGGCTGTTAATAACAGTCACACCTGCATTAGGGCACTCAAGAATAAATGTGTCACTACTGCCTGGCTTGTAGATTTTTATGGCAACAGGATTAGGAAATGTCCAAAATGGAAGTTAGTCGAAATGCAATATGAAATATCCACAAAACTTAAGGTTAATGTTGCATTGGAAAAGTGTCACAGAGTCAGGGAATTGGCTTTGAAAAATGTTAGGGGGTTGTTAGAGAAATATTATGAGAGGGTCTGGGATTATGGGACACATTTGTTGAAGACCAATAGAAAAAACACAGTGGATATTAAAGTAAGAAGAGATAATACACAAAATAAACCTCAGCTTCGTAGGTTTTATGTATGTTTTGAAGAACTAAAGAGAGGATGGATTGAAGGGTGTAGGCCGGTCATAGGTTTAGATGGATGTTTTTTGAAAACTGTTGGGGGGGGCAACTTTTATCTGCTGTTAGGAGAGATGGTAATAACCAAATGTACCTTATAGCTTGGGCCATAGTAGAGAGTGAGAGCAGGGATAGTTGGGGATGGTTTCTGGAGCTGTTACTTGCAGATTTGGAAGGTAATGATGGAGTTGGGTGGACTATTATAAGTGACTAGCAGAAGGTACATATTTATCTTGCACGTATTTATCTTTAACTTTTTTATATACTGACATCTAATATTTCTTTTATCTAATGTCAAAAGGGCTTGGTTCCCGCTGTTAGGGAGATACTTCCTTATGTTGAGCACATGAATTGTGCTAGACATATTTATGCAAATTGGAAAAAGAGATTTCCTACTCAAGCCCTTAAATTTGTCTTATGGGAAGCATCTATGGCCACCCATATTGTTCCCTTCAAGGAAGTTATGAAAGATATTAAAAGATTGTCCATGGAAGCACATGACTGTTTACTGGAGCAGAACCCTTCCTTGTGGAGCAAAGCTCATTTTCAGACATTTTCAAAATCAGACAATGTTAAGAACAACATGAGTGAGACCTTCAATGCATGGATAATTAAGGCTAGATGGATGCCTTCTTTAGACATGCTAGAAGAAATCAGGAGTCAAGTGATGGTAAGATTAAATCAAAAAAGTCTTCAAATGCTCAAGTCTGATACAATTATATGTCCTAGGATTAAAAAAAGTTAGACGTTCAAATTGAGAATGCAGCTTTGTGTGAAGCATTATGGGCAAAAGACAAAAAATTTTAGGTTAGAAAACTTTATATATTACAAAAGATATTCAGCTTGCAATTGAATTATAGTTGTTTCTTTCTTCAATGTAGGTAAAGTGTAATGGAGATAACTTTGTGCTTGACCTTGAACAGAGCACATGCACATGTAGGTTTTTTGATCTAAATGGGACCTCATGTTGCCATGCCATTAGTGCTATCCCTTTTATTAGAGAGCCAATAGAAAGTTATGTCAGTCATTGGTTTAAGAGAGAAACCTATATGAAGTGCTACAATCATTTGTTGGAGCCACATAACAGTTTTTGGGAGGAGACTCCATATGAGAATATGTTGCCACCACCAATCACAAGGAAGATAAGAGGAAGGCCTAAAAGACAGAGGAAGAGAGAACAATGGGAAAGTGAGAACTGTCCAGGTAGAATTACAAGAAGGGGTAGAATAATGCACGGTACCAAATGCAAGCAAGTTGGCCACAATAAAAATGGATGCCCCTACTCCAGCGATCATGCATCTGAAGCCTCAAATGCTGAACTTCAAAAGCTAACCTCAGGGACTCAAAATTAAACAATAGGATAATTTTAATACTGTGCATATATACTTGACATACTATAATGTCTAGGGGTGTCGAGTGGTTCAGTTCTGGTTAATCGAACCATAATTTTCGGTTAACCGGAACCATAAACGCCCCAAAATAGGAACCACTAACCACACCACTTTAAATTTTAGTTTGCCAGAACCACACTGATTATATATGGTTCCGATTCGGTTAACCTTAAAAACCGTTTTTTATACGAAAAAACTGAAATAATTAAGTCTAAAAATGCTAAAATTAATCTTTTAAAACAAAAATAGTAAACAACAACACAATTAATCCATAAATCCAACAACTATAAGTCAAAATTAATCCATAAATCCAACAATTAAAATGCAAAACAATCACAAATGGAGAATTGATTTGGGGGTAATTAATTTGCATATTATTAATTCAATTGAATTTCTTTTTAGAATAAAAATATATAATTATAATTTATTAATTTATCATAATTTCGGTTTGTGGTTCTGTGGTTCTGGAACCATTCGGTTCCGGTTAACCACTAACCATATTTTTATTTGAAGTAAGAACCACAAACCGCACCCTAACCACAAATAGTGATTCTCGGTTAACCGGAACCATATCGGTCCGATTTGATTTCGTTAAAACCACTAACCACGAACCTTTTAGACAACCCTAATAATGTCTCAGGAAAATAATGACACGGGAAAGAGGAAGGCTAAGGCCAAATAGACTGACACTAACACTTGAGTCAAAAGGGTTAAACTGCCAATTAGAAGAAGAAAAAAGGCCAACCTCCAGTTGGATTTGGGACTTATGTGCTTTCAAATGGAAATACTATGTTCCAGTCACGCAATCAAGGCTATGTATTTGTAAGTAAAAAAAAGATTAAATTAGACATAATTTATCCAAGAGGTATGAATATGACTTCATCAATGTGTCCATTTACAGATGTCAAATTATGGAGGTCCTGAAACAACAAAGACATCAACAAATTTACCAATGCAGACATGTCCTTCCTGAGATTCCAAGTAGTCAACATTCAACTACAACCAATGTATTCAAAAGGCCAAGGAAGAAATAGAATTTGACATTAGGCCATTAGGGGAACTTTGATATTATTAAGGCTGTATATTTTGCAATTAAGATTTTTGAGACTCATTCAGTACATTTCCAAAACATTTCATTCATGAGAATTCATACTACTTCAGTTATTATATATCATTACAAAAAAATAAAATCCAAGATATGACAAGAAAAAAGATAATTTTTTTCTCTTTAGCTGCAGAGTTTTCTAGTGCACCCTTCAATGACAAAACTTCCATCTCCAAATCCTTGATTTTGACTTAATGGCAAGCTGGCCTTTTCAATCTTTCAAACTGGTTAAGTTCACTTCTTAATCGATCAATAACCTCCTTTGACGAGTATTTATCCAGTGCGCACTCGAAGAGTAGCGGCTGCGGGTTCCCCCGTCATAAAAAAAATAACCTCCTTTGACCTTGGAGTAAAAGGGGCATCATACCACAATAAGCATTTTTATCCTACAAAACATATATATATATATATATATAAAAGTAATTTTTATTTAATAAGAAGTAAACCTAAGTTGAGAATTAATGCAACCATACCATCTAAAATATCCACAATAAGCATTTTTATCCTATATATATATATATATATATATATACACACATATGTATAAGTAATTTTTATTTAACAAGAAGTAAACTTAAATTAAGAATTAATGCAACCAAAAAATTCCATACAGTGATGGACGGAAGCCCCTTAGCCTCGTATGCTTGGACCCACATGACACATAAGCCCCACATATCCAGCTGTTAGTCTATTCAGCCATTTCCGTCTTTTTAATGGACTGAAGTCTACCGAGTTAGCAATTTGAAAAGTTTAACGAGTACAGTGATGTTTTTGTAAGGAAAAAAGATTCGGTAACCAAAATGAAAATTGGAGACAAGTACAGTGACCAAAACCTTTATTATCCCCATTGAATAGAGTGTTTAAGTATCTCAAGGGCACCATGGATTATGGCTTGAGTTACTTGGGATACCGTTTGGTTTTGGAAGGACATTCGGATGCAAGTTGGATAACAAACCTAGAGGACCATTCCTCAACTACTGGTTGGGTATTCTTGCTTGGGGGAGGTGCCATTTCCTGGGCTTCCAAGAAGCAAACTTGCATTACAAACTCGACAATGGAATCTGAGTTTGTTGCGTTAGCTGCTGCTGGTAAAGAAGCAGAGTGGCTAAGGAATTTAGTCTATGAGATTCCTTTGTGGTCTAAGCCGATAGCACCTATTTCTATCCTTTGTGATAATGAAGCAGCCTTGGCTAAGACATATAGCCAAGTTTATAATGGCAAGTCTAGACACTTGGGTGTTAGAAACTGTATGATTAGAGAACTAATCATGAATGGTGTGATTTCTGTTGAGTTTGTGAAATCGCAACAAAATTTGGCAGATCATTTGACTAAGGCTCAGTCAAAAGACTTAGTGCACAAGTCTGTGATTGGGATGGGATTAAAGTCCATCTAATTATGTAATGGTGAGACACCCAATTCCCTTCTAATATGACATTAGGAGTTGAATTCAATGACGAAAGCTCACACTAATAGATTGGAACAAATAAAGTATTCATCCCAGGTATGTGTTCGGTTCTGCAGTTGACCAGGTTGAAGTTTAACTTCTTAATAATTCCTTTGATAAAATGTATGTGCAGATACATGAAGTAAAGGAATTACCTACTGATTGTGAAGTGTAGCCACATTTCAAGAGGTTGGGGACTTGGCCTTGATACAGTCATGAGAGGATTAGGACACACGGCTTAATAATAGTGTCAAGTTGTATTTTGCTAGAGAAATTCAATAAACTGGTATATATTTTATCTTCAGGTATTCAAATGGATTGAAGGGTTCAATTCTTAGAACACCCTGATTCTCGAGTATTTGAAAGTATATGATACTAAGATGGAAATTCAATCATTTTGACATTTTCATTTATGTACTGGTTTGGTTTGGTTTGGATTAATGTTATGTTGGTTCATGGGTTACACTAAAATCACTACACCATATATGGGTTTCAGCAACACCTGAAAAACTATGTTCAAAAGTCCAAAAAGTGTTGCTGAAGGCAGAAAAACTAGCTATGGCTATACTTTGACCAAATTCGAAGGTGTTACAAAAACGACCGCAACCATGGGGGTCTAAGGTAACACTTTTCTTGTTTTTGGTAACATGTTAAAAAAGTGTAGCAATAGACCCCTATGCCAACACTTTTATTGTCTGTGGCTACACTAGATTTTGTGTTGCTGTAGACTTAAGACCACACTTTTATATATTTAGTGACATAAAGATTTGTGTAGCCGTAGACCTATGCTAACACTCATGAAGTCTAATATAACATTAAATTGTAAAACACTTCGACATCATTACCAACAACTTTAGCACTATGACTACACTTATATATGAACAGTTCTAACTTTTGCCAAGACACTTTTAATTTTTGCCAACACAATTTTTATATTTTGCCAACAGAAAGAATTATAAATTATAGTCTATGGCTGCATTTTTGCAGGTTTTTACCAACATTTTTCATGGTAAAAAGAAAAATGTTATATTGGAAAATAAATATTACCATAAAACAGTGAATACCATTAAAACACTGTCAACCATAACAACATCCAAAATACATGACGGCTAATATTCAATCCATAATAGCTAAGAACAAGTTACGATCGCAATCCATAAATATAACAAAACTACTTGAGTCACTTAGCTAGCATAATATAAAATGATGAGATCAGTCAAGGAGTGACATTGTCACCGCCATAGGACTCCTCGATTTACGAGTCATCAATCTTTAAGTTCAAATCTGGATTCTTCTCGGCCAACATTTTCATCATTTCTCGAACTTTTTGGTCAAGTTTTTCATCCATCTCTTGTTGAAATTGAGCCCTGATCTTAGCAGTTAGGTCCGCCACGTACTGATCAACAACTTGAACGGATGGTGATACTGAAGACTTCGATTTTGGTTCCTTTTCTGAATAAGACTCCCAATTAGATAAGATGGTCGGTGTTCTTTGCCATCATGAATCAATTTATTAGCAGCCTCAACACCTTCAGTTTCAAGAGCTTTCATAACATCAGCCTGTAAATAAAAGTATCAAGTATTTCCCTCAAATATTTAACAGAAACATAAAATACAAACAATAACAATAATGGAAAATTATCTTAATTCTTGCTTCACAAGTCAACTACCCTATTAACAAAATAACAATATGCGGCACATCTAGAATTTCAGTAAAATTGTAAAACAATATGTACCAACACCAAACATAAAAGCAATATATAAGTAGAATTGTACTCATCAACCATGGCCATTTAAGATATCAACCAAGGCTATCTAAATCTACAATAAATAGGACACCAATATCTATGATCTACTGTATTTATATTTTACTGCTTTCTATCAGTTCCTATCTCTCTCTTCAATTAAACCATAAGATGTTTTCCATATTATATTAGAAAAAGGAGAACAGACAACATCAAGATACATACAAGCTGTTAGATTGTCAGCATTACATCAAGATGACATCATTGTCATTAGGTCATCATGATCAGATTTACTGTAGCAAACTTAGGGACCAATTTTTACTTTCTATATATAAGGCTTCAGCCTCCCTCTTGTAAATATAATAGTTATATACAGCAGCTAAGCCTATAGAGATTAGAACAGGAGCTTGAAGTTTTTCAAGAAACTAGTGGGCAACGACGCGCTGTGCACGTCGGACGTTTTTATTGTGTGTTCGTCTGCGTGGTTAGTTATGTCAGAAAGTTGTTAAAAATAAACTAACAAAGAATATAAAAGTGAGTAAATAACCAAGTTAACATAAACTAAAATTGGTTTAGTGAACTACTGGAGAGAGTGTATGTGGTAAAAAGCAAATAGCTTTAGAAGTAAAGAGAATAGGAAAAAAAGACAATCAGATTAAACAAAGAACTGCAAACATCTAAGGGTAGCATACTTATCAACAGCAGTGCATGGGGAAATGTCTTCATCCTTCGAGCTGCTCTGAAGGCCTTGTCTAATATCAACTTTAATGACTGACATTGAGAGAATCATATATTGCAGCTGGTTCAGGGCCATGCGTATATCTCCGTTAACTATTTCTGCAAATTCCTCCATTGTAACCTACGAGCGCAAAACACCATCTCAGTAAATTATATATGTACTACATATGCAGTGGAAGTTGACAAAGAATTTATTCCATCTCGGATCAATTACAGGAGAAGTAGTAGAAAGAGTAATGCGGCAGCACGGCTATAAGTAAGATTAATAAATAGACTATTGGAAAGCAACAATTGATAGTATTAAACAAAGTCATACCCTAGGGAGAGAAAAAAGGAAGAAATATGTACTATGTACCACATTAACTTGAAGGCTTTCTGCTTTTGATATCTGCAATGACCTCTTAGCCATCTGCATTGGCATTCACATAAATGTCAGAGACTAAAATGCTATGCAACAATAAAAACGAACTTTCCAATTCAACCTTAGCTAATCCATTTCCATGTCAACCAAAAGAAACTCAGGCATGAGTTTACAGGCAAGGTCTGGGTTGCACTAACTTTTAGTACAAAATATAATTTCCAACTTCACTTGATACATTTACCACATCATTATACAGATGTTCCATCAGTGTCCGGATTCCACTAAATTTTTACTCATTCTAAAGTTTAATTTAACATCAATAGATTGACAAAACTGAAATATAAAATCAACATTCTCAACAAAAAGGGAACCTCAAAACTGAATATATATACACACCAGAGGCACTATTCCACGAGACGTTCCTAAGAATTTGAGGCTAAATAACTGTTTATCACTGTTAAGATTTAGATTTCAGCCAAAATGAGAGAATATTACAAAAGTTAGATAAATTTCTAACTTCACTTTCTGCACCAATAGATATGATGAATATAACATATGATACCTGCTGCTTTGTCAGCTTCCGGAAGCTAAGAAGTAACCAGTAGTTCACAAGGCCCTTGAGTTTCTGACTATAGCGATCATTACAAGTGCATATTATAGGAACTTTTGAGATTTTGATGTTGGCAATAAGATCAGCTCCCCCCCCTCTATCTCCAGCAGACATACCAGCAACCTCATCCATAATTAGAACGGTCTTCGGATGTTGAGAACTGCAACGAGAGTTCATAAATTATGAGCACGTCAACAGTTACTTCTGATGCAAGCATAATAAGATAAAATGCCGACCGTTCCATGTGAAGACTCAGGGCTCCATTGCTAACAAGTTCTTTGATAGAATTAGAAGTGCTTCCACCAATTCCTTTCTCAAACCTTTTACACTTAATATTAATGTAACCATGCACATAAATAAACACATCAAAACACATGACATGTCGATACATAGGCACATATATTTAGACATGAGACATACCGAAAACCAAACAATATCCTGCAGAAGAAATTGAGCTCAATGTTCGCAAACAACAGCTAAGAAAAAAATGACCTGATATTCAGACGCATCTCCAAACGGACACGTATCCTGTGAAAGAACACGCCGATGACAAAAATGAGGCAAAGCGGTGAGAAGACAAAAGAAGAGAATTATGTTTTCAGTAGGAAATAAAGTGAAGAGAGAAGTCAGGCAGAAAAAGACATTTTCAGCGAGAAAAGCAACCGAGCAGAAATGTCTTCGACCAAAAAAATTCAAGACATCACAATGCTTATAAAACACCTAAAAGTCACCTAAAACGAATAACATCACAACTATTACAAGCACTTAAACACACACATATACCACAAATACACACACTCCTAGCAGTAAACACGCACAACACATACACAAGCGCACACACATATAACATATAGGGCGATTTACATCTGACTACCTTTTTAGATGGCCTAATTACAGTTTAGTCCCTATTGTTTCACATATTACAATGAAGGACAAACTTTGCACTGTCCAGAAACTATATTTACAACGAAGGACAAAAGTCAAACTTTCAGATGATGTCACTGGAGAGAGAGTATTGATATTCCAAATTTGCCCTTTTATTTTTTATTTTCTTTTTTACCCATTTATTTTTCGCCTCACGTGGGTGGCACATGCTGGACCTCATTGTAATATATATAACACTTCTGGACTTCAGTGTAATAAATTTTCAAGCCTTCTAGAAAAAAATAGTTTTTCCAAAAAAGAAAGTATTTTCTGAAAAAAATTATAATTTTTTCCAAAAAAAAAATAAAATTATTTTCTCGGAAAAAAAATATCTTTTTGAAAAAAACATTATTTTATGGAATTTTTTATTTTTTTCGAAAAAATTAAAAAACATTTTCTGGAGAAAAAATTATTTTTTGGCAAAATAATATTTTTTCGAAATAAAATTATTTTCTCGAAAAAAATATTTTTTCGAGAAAATAAAATTATTTTCTGGAAGAAAATAAAAAAAATTATTTTTTCGAAAAAATTAAAAAAAATATTATCTGGAGGAAAAAATATTTTTTGGCAAAATAATATTTTTTTCGAAATAAAATGATTTTCTGGAAAAAATATTATTTTTTCGAAAAAATAAAATTATTTTCTGGAAAAAATGAAAAAAAAATATTTTTTCGAAAAAATTAAAAAATATTTTCTGGAGAAAAAGTTATTTTTTGGCAAAATAATATTTCTTCGAAATAAAATTATTTTCTTGAAAAAAATATTATTTTTTCGAAAAAATAAATTTATTTTCTGTAAAAAAAATAAAATAAAATATTTTTGCGAAAAAATAAAAAATATTTTCTGGAAAAAAATTATATTTCGAAAAAAAATTATTTTCTAAAAAAAGAATATTTTTAAAAGAAATGTATTAGCTAAACACTTTAATAACTTATAAGCTATTTATTTCATATGAAATGTATTTTAAAAGAAATGTTTTATTCAAGTAAATAGAGGGGCATTTTTGTCTTTTTAATGAAAGCCAACACCAATTCAGATTTTTGTCCTTCGCTGTAATTTATGAAACAATAGGGACCAAAGTGTAAAGAGGCCATCTAATAGGGTAGTTGACTGTAATTTCCCCATATATATATATATATATATATATATATATATACACACACACACATACCTAAACATAAACACAATCGAACACTTAAACACACACATACGCCATAAAAAAACAGCCTCAAAAACACCATCAAAAAACAGAAACATAAAAAACACCATCAAAAACAGAAACAATCAAAAAAATAGTTACAGCCTCACAATCTGGAATACCCAAAAAAAGAATGGATTTGTATCAATAATCACCATCAACAGACTACTAACATCATCTAGAAAAACCTAGGACTGTAATCTTACAAAACATAAACACTTTCTTCAAAGCTAACACTTTCTTCAAAGCTAAACAGGAAAAAAAAACAATTCAGGCAGAGCAAAAGGGGGGAGCACAGAGCAGAGCACCGGATGAGGAGCAAAAAAATTCCGACTCTAGCAAGGTACGGCCAACAAAGTGAGTATAAATTTATGAATTTTATTTTTTTATTTTGTTTGATAAACCAATAAAAAAAATATCCGACTTTATGGTAGGTTCAGTAAAAGCAAAATTCCGACACACGCCGCTAGATAAGTTGTGGAAACACCGCAGCACAAGGAGCAAAGGAAGAAGATTTAATCTTACCTAAAAGCAGCAGGCACCGTAGTTCGTCTGCGATCGTGAGAAGCGGCAGAGAGCGAATAGCGATAGCCGAGAGGAGGGTGGGTGGTGGTCGATAATGAGAGAAAGATAGAGAGAGGCCGGAGGCGAGAAGGGTGAAGATGAAGAAAGTACGCGAGTGGTGAGCACCACCGACGAGGCGTAGGAAGGAAGAGAGAATGAATGTGAAGGAAAATGATAATACAGGAGTGGCTTGGCTTTTTTTGAGAGTTAAAACCTAGGCAGATCAAATGTAGTTTTACTGATTTAATTAACTAAAAATGTAGCTTTTTTTGAGAGTTAAAGATATTATTATTATTAATAATAAACTAAAAATGTTAAGTTCATATATAAAATGAAAAAATAGATATTATATATATTAATTATAATATATTACATATATATATATAATAAATATATTAATCGGGTACACGGGTATGGTAATCGGGTCGGATAGACGGGTAAATTCTAAACTCATATCCTACCCTTATTCTAGCATAATTTAGCGGGCACGAGTACTGCCTGTAACACCCCAAATCACAAATGGGACATTACACGCCGTAGAACCTTCATGAGGTCTACCAGACTAACATATAACACACAATCCGAATATGAAATCCCAAAAGACACAATCATCATAGTGAAATAGGGTCGTGGCCTCGGCCAAAACATTTTAATCAATTATCGAAGAGTGTAACTCCACATGAATCCATTGCCCACGCAGGGGACTTAACCAATTTATAAAACACTCAGTCTAACTCCAACATCAAGATAAATGCAATAGTAAAACATAAAACACGACTCGAGCCTCATCATCATGCTGGTCCATCCTTTGCATGCATATCCCGTGCCAGCTCCTCGGCTCGACCAGTACCTGAAATGCATAAGACGTATTTCCCCATATAAGGGGTTAACATTCGAATAGCTAGTGCAAGTACACAAATACACTACATTATATACATACACGATTCGACACAAGCAATCCATTTGAGAAAAACAGTTGAAGTCAATATTCTGGAATATCACATTTACACCAAAACAGCATATTATCAAGTTTTCCACATCACAACTATCCGCGCTTGGTAACCCGCGGCCGTACCCATTAGTATCGACCCCCAGAGGCCCCGTCGGATCGTCCCCGGGTGAGAAACCACTTCTGTGGCCGTACCCATTAGTATCGGCCCCCAGAGGCCACATATGCCATCCCCGGGTGGAAGAGCAACAATCACATTCATTCAATAACACAATTTACATCATTCGCATCAAAACCGTACACACACAATGAAATGTAATACATGTACTCGCCTCGGATAACACGACGTGAAGGAAAACGGTGAAAGAAAAAGTTTCGGCCTGGATAATCTTCACAAATCCGATCCTAACACAATAACGATACACAACTAATCTCAATATTGTGAAAACGTAGGAATCCATCCTAGTTCTACCCAATGGAACAATTCGTCGGACAATACAAGGTCATAATCGGTTCTCCTCTATCAACGGCGAAAAATATCGAATTCAATCCGCAAAACCGCAAGATAAGTAAAGGATAGAGATTATACTATCAAAATCTAACAATCGTAAGGGCCAATCAGACTAGAAAGGTGAAAAAAAATCCCCAAAAGCTAGGGTTCTAACGAAATATACCTCGATTAGACGATGAACAACGGAAGATTTGATGCTAGAGTGATGATATGATGCCCCAAAATCGCTTCTCAACTGAGGTTGGATGATAATCAGATGAACCCTAGGCCAAGAAATCACTCCCGTCGCGAAGGAAGTGAAAAAAAATGAGAAGAAAACCCGCTGCCCAGTTTATTATACTAGCAGCATTACGGCCGTAACATCAACACCATTACGGCCGTAATGGTGTTCACAACCTCACTGCCCAGTTTTTACACATCCGTTACGGCCGCTACACAATGGATATTACGGCCGTAATATATAAAGACTTACGACCGTAATGCACATCAACTTACGGCCGTAATGCATGTCTGGCAGCAGGCCTGCCTGATCCAAAATGCCAACAACCGGAATGAAAACACGAGAAACGAAACCACAGATATATGAGGATTTAACAGACGAGATAGGCACAAAAACTATCACAAGTCTCCAGTCGTCCGAAGGTTGGTATAGGACGAGTATTAACAATGGCACCCAAATTAATAAGAATTACAAAAATGACCCAAACATCCGAATTTTACGATACGACGTCGGATTAACAACCCATGACATGAGCAACTCCACCATACGAACTCATGGAAACAGAGAAATAATGAAATCGAACGAGTTTTACGAGAATCGAACGTGCATGCGACAAAACATGACTATAAATGAAATTACGTAAAAATATATCCGAAACTCGTCCAAATGGAAAAACTCAAAGAACAAACTAGATTCAGAATCCCAAAATAGTGACAAGTGAGTTGTCTGAAACGAACATACACCAAAAATATAAATTAGCAAAAATAGAAAGTACGGATATTACATTCTCTCCCCCTAAAAATAAGTTTCATTCCGAAACTTACAATGCAAATAACTCGGGGTATATCGACTTCATACTCTCTTCTGTCTCCCACATGGCTTCGTTGGATCCATGCCTCGACCATTGCACTTTAACCAAAGGAATGGTTTTGTGCCTGAGTTGCTTCACCCGACGCTCTAAGATTTGAATCAGCCTCTCCTCGATGGTAATGTCGGGTCCCAACTCGATCTCTCCAAAATCAATAATATGGCTCGGGTCCGGTACGTACTTCCTAAGCTGAGAAACATGAAACACGTTATGCACATGACTCAAGGACGGCGGCAATCCTAACCGATATGCAAGCTCTCCAATTCTCTCCAAAATCTCGAACAGACCAATATATCTTGGACTAAGCTTACCCTTCCGGCCGAAGCGGTAAAGTCCCCGTGTCGGCGACACCTTAAGCAACACATGGTCTCCCACCTCAAACTCCAACGGTCGGCGATGCGTATCGGCATAAGATTTCTGTCGACTCTGGGCCGTCAACATCCTATCGTGAATTAGAGCAATCTTCTCTCTCGTCTCAACTACCATATCGGGCTCGGTGCCAATTAGCTCGGATGCATCATCCCAACACAATGGCGATCTGCACCTCCTGCCATACAATGCCTCAAATGGTGCAATTTTGATCGAGGCGTGTCCACTATTGTTGTACGTGAACTCGATCAATGGCAAGTGCGACTCCCAATCATCCTTCCAATCCAAAGCACAAGCTCTCAACATATCCTCCAGCGTCTGTATCGTCCGCTCAGACTGTCCGTCTGTTTGAGGGTGGTAGGATGTATTGAGTCTCAACTCAGTCCCCAAGGCTCGATGAACGGCCTGCCAAAAATGTGATATAAATCGGCCATCCCGATCCGAAACAATACTCTTAGGAGTCCCATGCAACCTCACGATCTCCGCAATGAATACCCGCGCTAGTCTCTCCGGCCCCCAAGTATCCTTAATACCCAGAAAATGAGCTGATTTGGTTAGTCAATCGACAATAACCCAAATCATGTTCATTCCAGTCCGAGTCCTAGGCATACTGGTAATAAAATCGATGGAAATGTCCTCCCACTTCCACTCCGGAATAGGAAGTGGTCGCAATAATCCCGCGGGTCGTTGATGCTCAATCTTAACCTGCTGACAAGTTAAACACCTCGATACAAACTCGTTCACGTCCGTCTTCAAATTGCTCCACCAGTAGTTACTCCTTACATCCTTGTACATTTTGCTTGTACGAGGATGTATGGAGTAAGGTGTAGTATGAGCCTCACTCAAGATCTTCTGTCTCAACTCAAAGTCATTCGGTACACATAATATGCCGCGAAATCTCAAAACTCCATCATCCTGTATCACAAACCCAGGGGCTTTTTCCTTCCTTACATCCTCCCTCAACTGGACCAAAAACGGATCATCATACTGTTTCGCCTTGATATCATCTAGGACGAAGTGATTTCCAATGCACATAACTGACCCTGAACTCTATGAACCCAAACCTCGATATCCTGACAAATCAAATCCCGCTGGATCCTGCTCTGTGGTGTAAGTACCTCTAACATCTGTAACGCCATCGGCTTCTGACTCAACGCATCAGCCACTACATTAGCCTTACCCGGATGGTAAAGTATCTCGAGGTCGTAATCTTTAATTAGCTCTAACCACCTACGCTGTCTCATATTCAACTCTTTCTGACTGAAGATGTACTTCAGACTCTTGTGATCCATGTAAATCTTACACGACGATCCATAGAGATAGTGCCTCCAGATTTTTAAAGCAAAGACAACTGTGGCTAACTCTAAATCATCCGTAGGGTAATTTGCTTCATAAGGTTTCAATTGTCGGGACGCATAAGAAATAACCCTATCTCTCTGCATCAAAACACATCCGATCCCGAGGCCCGAAGCATCACTAAACCCCATGAAATCCTCGTTCCCCTGAGGCAATGCTAAAACGGGTGCGGTAGTCAGTCGTCTCTTCAACTCGTCAAAACTATCCTAATCTATCTTCGGTCCACTCGAACTTCTGAGTCTTTTGGAGTAACTGAGTGAGTGGTCTAGCGATCTTAGAGAATCCCTCAACAAATCTACGATAATAGCCTACAAGTCCCAGAAAACTCCTTACCTCCTTTACATTCTTATGCGGTTCCCACGCCATCACTGCCTCTATCTTCTGTGGATCTACTCGAACTCCCTCCGCTGAAGTCACATGTCCGAGGAATATCACTTCCTTGAACCAAAACTCACACTTAGAGAACTTCGCGTACAACTTCTCAGCTCTCAAAATGTCTAGCACAATCCAGAGATGTAAGGCGTGCTCCTCCCGACTCCGGGAATAGATAAGAATGTCATCGATAAAGACGACTACGAATTTGTCCAGATACTCAATAAAAACCTTGTTCATCAATTGCATGAACACTGCTGGGGCATTGGTTAGCCCGAAAGGCATAACCACAAAATCGTAATGGCCATATCTCATCCGAAAAGCAGCTTTCGATATAACACTGTCCCGAATCCTCAACTGGTAGTAGCCCGATCGTAAATTAATCTTCGAGAAGACTGTCGCTCCCTGTCCTGAAGCTGATCAAACAAATCGTGGGTCCTGGGCAAAGGGTACTTGTTTTTGATGGTTAACTTGTTTAATTCTCGATAATCGATGCATAAACGAAGCGATCCATCCTTCTTCTTAACAAAAAGTACAGGCGCACCCCAAGGCGATGCGCTCGGTCGAACATACCCTTTATCTAACAACTCTCCCAACTGTTTCTTCAACTCTAACATCTCCGACGGTGCCATACGGTACGGCGCTCGAGAAACAGGGGCAGCATTCGGCTCTAGATCAATAGGAAACTCAACCTCCCACTGTGGTGGTAATCCGAGCAAGTCATCTGGAAAAACGTCGGGATACTCGCTAACGACTGGAATCGAAGACATGTCAACTCCACCATCTTCCGCCTTCAGAGCGTAACACCAATAGCCGACACAACCCTGGTTCAGAAGTTTCATCACCTTCAAGGCGCTAATCACACTTCCCGATCTACCCAGCTTACAACCGACGAGTGTATGTTCGGTGCCGTCCTCGGCCACTATCGAGATGGTATGAGTCTGATAGTTCATGATAGCACCGTGATGATCCAACCAATCATCCCCGAGGATCAAATCCTCATCTTTAAGGTCTATAACAATGAGATTCGAGGGCCAATATCGTCTCCCGATCCTCACTGGGCAATCTCTAACTTCTCGGTTCCCAACCATACGATCCCCGCTAGGCGTACCCACTACAAACGGTTCACACTCGAACAAACAGTCAAAACCAATACGACTCACACAATCCGAAGCAATAAAGGAGTGGGTAGCACCCGAATCAAAAAGCACTGAAACTGGATGAGAAAGTATCTGAGTGGTACCTGACACCACCGGAACGTCTGCCTCCTCTGTGCGCCTCATCTGATACAATCGGGGGTGAACTGAGCCTGAACTCAATGCTTTACGGCGATCCGGCTGACCCCGACCCCTACCACGTCCTGAACTCTGAGGAACATGAGTAACTGGAGTGTTGTGCTCCTTCTGAACGGTGATGGTAGTCGGAGCTCTGGCGACCCTGGCGGCCCTCTCGCAATGAACTGCCCAATGCCCGGTCTATCCGCAAGTAAAGCAAGTAACTAACGGAAATAGGCAATCTTTCATCACGTGCTCATACTGACTGCAATTAAAACAAACTATCCCTCCAGATGCAACAGACTGGACCGAACGGTTACCCTGTGATCCACCGGCCTAATGAAATGGCCTCTTCCCAAATGTAGGAGCAGACCGAGATCTCGAAAACTGGCCACTCTTACCGGCCGAGAAACTGCCAGCAGTCTTCTGCTTCTTAGTTTCGGAACCCGACTCTGATTCCGGGATAGCCATCTCGATCGCTAGGGCGTGATCCTGGTATTCCTTCAAGGTGGCACACATGAGCGGTGCCATACTCTGCCTGATATGCGGTTTCATGCGCATATTGAAATAACGGATTTTATCGGCCTCAGTCCTCACCTGATCCTTCACGAACCCCAACTGTTGATTGTAAGAGATAATGGCCTGAGAAATCGGCACATCCTGAGGTGTGGCAGTCTCCACAATCCTGCGTTCTTTGACTGGCGGCGGACATCTGCTTCCATAGCAGCCTTGAATTCCTCCCAAGTGGATCGGCGGTCTCTGGGCACCACAGCCTCCCACCATTCCGCAGCTTCCTTATCCAGGAGGTACTGAGCAATATGTACCCTCATGTCATCGGGACAAGCTACGGCATCAAAAGTCCTGCTCAACTGAAAGAGCCAATTCTCCCAACCGAGGGAGTCATAAGATCCAGAGAAACGAGGAGGGTGCATCTTAGTCACCGTCTGAAGCCACCTACTAGCTTCTTCCTCAGGAGTCGGGGGCAGATTCTGGCGTCCTCCCTGAGCTATCTGGGCAAGCTGGGCTACCAACTGCTGAAGTACGGAAGTAGCCCCGACGTCGGCATTATTACCCGACGATAGATCCTGACTGACCGACATATCCTGCTGCCCGTCAGAGCTCAGAGGTAGAGTGCTCGGAATTGACTGAGAGGCCGAATCTGTAGAGGACTGAGAAAGTGGGACTTCCTCATTAATAGCACCCCGACCACGGCCTCGGCCGCATCCCCTAGCTGCTCTACCGCGACCTCTCAACATACTTAAGAAAAGATATGAAAGGAACAAGATCAGAAAAATTCACAGTTTGCAAAGTCGGTACCACAATTCACAATCCAAACAACACAAGGAAATGAATTATAGAAACACAAGAGTTCGAGGAGACTTACAGTCACGGGTCGCACGAAGAGATAGTAGCACGATGATATTAGGCTCAACAACTAACTCTAACGACACGCCTGACAGACCCAAAATTAATCGACGGCCTAGGTATTCATAACCTAAGGCTCCGATACCATAAATATAACACCCCAAATCACAAATGGGACATTACATGCCGTAGAACCTTCATGAGGTCTACCAGGCTAACACATAACACACAATCTGAATATAAAATCCCAAAAGACACAATCATCATAGTAAAATAGGGCCGTGGCCTCGGCCAAAACATTTGAATCAAGTATCGAAGAGTGTAACTCCACATGAATCCATTGCCCGCATAGGGGACTTAACCGATTTATAAAACACTCAGTCTAACTCCAACATCAAGATAAATGCAATAGCAAAACATAAAACACGACTCGAGCCTCATCATCATGTTGGTCCATTCTTTGCATGCATATCCCGTGCCAGCTCCTCGGCTCGACCAGTACCTAAAATGCATAAGACGTATTTCCCCCATATAAGGGGTTAGCATTCGAATAGTTAGTGCAAGTACACAATTACACTGCATTATATACATACATGATTCGACACAAGCAATCCATTTGAGAAAAATAGTTGAAGTCAATATTCCGGAATATCACATTTACACCAAAACAGTATATTATCAAGTTTTCCACATCACAACTATCCACGCTTGGTAACCCGCGGCCGTACTCATTAGTATCGACCCCCAGAGGCCCCGTCGGACCTTCCCCGGGTGAGAAAGCACTTCCGCGTCCGTACCCATTAGTATCGGCCCCCAGAGGTCCCGTCGAACCATCCCCGGGTGGAAGAACATCAACACACGCACCCAAGTCCACTTCTGTGGCCGTACCCATTAGTATCGGCCCCCAGAGGCCACATATGCCATCCCCGGGTGGAAGAGCAACAATCACATTCATTCAATAATAAAATTTACATCATTCGCATCAAAAATGTACACACACAATGAAATGTAATACATGTACTCGCCTCGGATAACACGACGTGAAGGAAAACGGTGAAAGGAAAGGTTTCGGCCCGGATAATATTCACGAATCCGATCCTAACACAATAACGATACACAACTAATCTCCATATTGTGAAAACGTAGGAATTCATCCTAGTTCTACCCAATGGAACAATTCGTCGGACAATACAAGGTCATAATCGGTTCCCCTCTATCAACGGAGAAAAATATCGAATTCAATCCGCAAAACCGCAAGAGAAGTAAAGGATAGAGATTATACTATCAAAATCTAACAATCGTAAGGGCCAATCGGACTAGAAGGGTGAAAATCAAAACAAAACCCCAAAATCCCCAAAAGCTAGGGTTCTAACAAAATATACCTCGATTAGACGATTAACAACGGAAGATTTGATGCTAGAGTGATGATATGATGCCCCAAAATCGCTTCTCAACTGAGGTTGGATGAAAATCGGACGAACCATAGGCCAGGAAATCGCTCCCGTCGCGAAGGAAGTGAAAACAAAAATGAGAAGAAAAGCCGCTGCCCAGTTTATTATACTGGGCAGCATTACAGCCGTGACATCAACACCATTACGGCCGTATTGGTGTTCACGACCTCACTGCCCAGTTTTCACACATCTGTTACGGCCGCTACACAACGGATATTACGTCCGTAATGCACATTAACTTACGGTCGTAATGCATGTCTGGCAGCAGGCCTGCCTGATCCGAAATGCCAACAACCGGAATGAAAACACGAGAAACGAAACCACAGATATACGAGGATTTAATAGACGAGATAGGCACAAAAACTATCACAAGTCTCCGGTCGTCCGAAGGTCGGTATAGGACGAGTATTAACAACGGCACCCAAATTAATAAGAATTATAAAAATGACCCAAATGTCCGAATTTCACGATACGACGTCGGATTAACAATCCGAAACCCATGACATGAGCAACTCCACCATACGAACTCATGGAAACAGAGAAATAATGAAATCGAACGAGTTTTACGAGAATCGAACGTACATGCGACAAAACATGACTATAAATGAAATTACGTAAAAACATATCCAAAACTCGTCCAAATGGAAAAACTCAAAGAACAAACTAGATTCAGAATCCCAAAACAGTGACAAGTGAGTTGTCCGAAACGAACATACACCAAAAATAGAAAGTACCAAAAATAGAAAGTACGGATATTACACTACCCTACCCGCTACCCGATTTTTCGGGCAGTGCCCTACCCATTTACCCATTTACCCGCGGGCAACCTGACCCGGTGGGTAAAACTGACATCCCTAATCGGGATAGGGATTTTATATCCCATCATTTTACCTAGATTTTAATTTTAGTCCCTAAGTTTATAGTTCCTTCAGTTTCACCCCAATCAAATTTTACTTTGTAATTCGGAATGAAGAGAACGGCTTGCAGAGCAGACCGACATATGATAAATATATTTAGTGTTACGTATTTCTTTTAAATTCCGCTCAAGTTAATATGACACAATTAACCTTGTTTTTGACAATTATTTTCCGCTGCTAGATTTTACGGTTGTATGGGAGATTTGAAATCGTTTTAAATTCCGCAAAATATTTTAGAAAATATATGTTTCGTAACAACTTGAAATTTCTACAAGTTTTCCTTATTATAAAAAAAATATATATTCATAAAATACCTTAGAAAAATCGGGTCTTTACAGTTGAAAATAATTTATTTGGACCGCCTAAAATATTTTAGCAAGCCCGCCTATTTCTTTTAGTGTTTAGTTACACTTTTTTTAAATAGCAACGGCTACACCAAATTTTGTGTTAGCATAGATGTTCAATTTAGTCTATGGTAACACTAATTTAACCTTTAAGGCATCTCAAACTACACTTTTGCTTGTAACATCAAAAAAATGTTGTTGAAAGCCATATATGGTGTAGTGAATGGGGGAGGACTGTTGGTGACTTTAGTGTCACCACGCATTTTGTGTAATTGGAACTAATATGTGCGCTAAGAGGCTTTATAATTTGTACTCTAATATATGTTCGGGTACGTTCGGGGTGCATGCATGTGTAAGATCGAATTAGAAGCCGGTACGACAAATGTCGGAGTCGGGCGGTGCCCCATTGAGTAAGTCTAGGGCGGCGCCCCAGCGGGTCGAGGCGGCCTCCTCTGCAGGGTCGAGGCGGCGCAGAAGGTCTTCGAAAATTTGGATTGGTAACTTAGTGGAAAATTCTGAATTTTAGAGAGTGACTATGGTAAAATTGGCTGATTTCGTCAATTTTGGAAACCATCAATCATGCCACTAATTTTGGATCACTGATTAATTCAAAGGACGGCCAACCCGAATTAAACCCTAATCTCGTCATGTCAAATGACGGCTAACCCTAATAAAACTCTAATCTCGACATGTATAAATACAGTTCTCTTTGAGTCTCACCGAATATGTGTGTTCTACTCTATAATACAGTAGTTTTTATCTTCTATTTTTCACCACATAAATTGTTGTGTATTTCTCCTTGTGAACAGTGTATCTCACTTTTTTTAAAAAAGAAAATAAAGTCGAATTTCATAAATTACCAGATCTATTTTCGAGCTTAAATCTACAAATGTACGTAGAACATATGAGATGAACACATGACAAGGATAAGTGCCACTAAAGAAAAAAAAATGAAACATCATTTTAGATTGAACAGTTTGTTCCATTTATTTTATTTTTCGTTGTGAGGAATTGCTTTCGTTCTATTCTGCTTTACATTTGTCGGCCTCCTTGTCTTTTCTTTACCTTTAAGTTAATGGGAGTACAACTATCGGTCATAACTTCAATATTGCTTAGATATATTCCAAATTAAGTGGTCACACAAAATGATCATTCGAGACAGCCCCCCTATTAAAATTAATGGTGGATAAGTATAATGTCCTTTTCGTTTCTTCATTCTAGTTGAAAGATATCAGAAACAGAAATGTAATGTTTACAAGGAGTTCCTCTATTTGGTGCGCAAATTGATCAACCACTAAGAATTGGTGTGAATCGTCGATGGAAACGATTTTCCGTCACTTGAAAAAATATCCAAATGGGTTCTCGGTTTAGATAATCCGACTCTCAAGTCGGAAAGATAATAATTTTGGTAAAAATAACAATTGTATCCGTAAATAGTAGGGATGGCAATTTACCCGCGGGTAACGGATAACCGCGGGCACCCGACCCTAATAGGTGCGGGTTTGGTGGGCATTTGGTATCCACGGATAGCTTAGTGGTATAAAATTACTATCCATTAGGTTCGCGGGTATGGATATGGATAGGTACTATCCGTACCCGCGAAATCCGTATACCCGCGAAAAACACCCACGAAGATACCCGTGAAACACCCACAAAATATCCATAAAATACCCCCGACCCACACTCATTATTTAAAAGATTCACACAACAAACAAAACCCTAATCCTACCTAATTAGTTCAGCGGCGCCGCACACACTAACACCCTCCATTCTCTTCATATCTGCTACTTGCTCTCTCTCTCTCTCTCTCTCTCCCCCCTCCCCCACCATTACCCTCCTCCTCGCGAATCATCCCGTCGGTTTCTCCCGGTTCCCTTGTGATCTCTTCTAATTGCGATAGCTCAGGTATGGTTTCTGGCCCTAGCTCTTTCGTCTTGTCTTTCTTCTACTAGAAATTATATTTCAAAAATTTATTCTTATTTTATTAATTTTACCAAAAGAACAATCGGGTTCAGATTTTAGGAGAAATAGAAAAGTGGGTCTTGAAACCTCTTTATTGGTAGCAGTAATGTGTTGTGTGTTGTGTGTGTCGCCGTAGTCCAGGAGAGGGGAGGGAGATTTTCTCGCCCATTTCAGGTAAGTACACTTCTGAAAACTTCTGTGATTTATTGATGGGGGCTTCTTATATCCGTGGCTCACATTTTCTCTCTCTATCACTCTCTCTCTCTCTCTCCTTCACTCTTCATTACTCAACTCAAGGTTTAGTTCTACCTTCAATTGTAATTTTTTCGGTTAAAATTGTTAATTAAATTACTGTGTTTAATGACTCAAGTCTGTGATTAGCTTTGTTTTGATTGTTGAATTTAGCTTTGTAATGTGAGCCTGCTTCAGGATTTTGCTCTCTCTCTCTCTCTCTCTCTCTCTCTCTCTCTCTCTCTCTCTTCCTTCTGTAGTGGGTTATTTAGACTTTTCTCTAACTGATGATGGAGGAATGAAGTTTCTCGCTTTTCTTGCATCATATAGTGCCAAGATAATCATGCATTAGTTGTTCATATGCTTTAATTCTTTTTGACTTGTTTCTCACTTTTATGGTTTGAAACAGGTTTCCATTTGGCAATATGTCTACTCCGAGAAGCAGCAGCCTACTTGTCTCACAAGCCTCTGCTCCTACTCCCACAAATGAGCAATTTCCTCCACTACTTGAAGAATCGAATGAAGGGCAAAGTCAACAAGTAGAAGGTCGAAATGTGGAGGAAAAACCAGAAGAAGAAGAAGATGGAGATGGGTTAAAGAGGAAGCTCACTTCACCCGTTTGGAATGAGTTCAAGAGGAAGAAAGTGAATGGAGCTTGGAAGGCCAAGTGCCTCCATTGTGGAAATCTTCTCTCGGGTGTAACGAGAAATGGTACTTCTCATTTATCTAATCATTTGAAGTCCTGTATTTACAAAAGAAAAAAGGGTGGGAAAATACAGTCTAGTTTGAGGTTTGCATCTAGTGAGAAGGGGCAAGTTTCTGTTGAAAATTATGTCTTTGATCCAGAAATTGCTAGGAAAGCACTCTATTCGATGATTATCCTTCATGAGTATACATTGTATATTGTTGATCATATTGGGTTTCGTAACTTTGTTAGTGCACTGCAACCCTTGTTCAAAATGGTTACTCGAAACACGATTAGAAAAGATATATTGGATCATTATGAAGAAGAGAAAAAGAGAGCTCTTAATTACTTGCAAAGGAACAATGGTCGTATTGCGACTACGACTGATCTTTGGACAGCCGATAATCAAAAACGAGGATATATGGCAGTCACCGGTCATTTTGTTGATGAGTCTTGGAAGCTTAGAAGCACTATTTTAAGGTGATTTCCTAATTTATTATTTCTCAAATTTTTAATTTTTGTCAACTTGTATTGATGAAGTTTTCATAATTTGTGTTTAATTTTGTAGGTTTGTATATGTGCCATGCCCTCATACAGCTGAAGTTTTGGCTGAGGCATTGTATAAAAGCCTTCAAAGTTGGGATCTTGATTGCAAGGTATCTACTTTGACTCTCGATAATTGTTCTACAAATGATAAATTGGTTGAGCACATGGAAGGCATGATTGGGGCATCTAATCTTTTGTTGGGTGGGAAGGTTATACACATGCGTTGTTGTGCACATATCCTCAACTTGATTGTGAGGGATGGATTGGAGGTAATAGCAAAGTCCATTGAAAATATCCGTGATACTTGTGCTTATTGGCTTGCTACACCAAAGAGGTATGAAAAATTTGAGAAAACTGCACAACAACAAAAGGTTGAATTGACTAAGAAGTTATGTCTTGATTGCAAAACTAGGTGGAACTCAACCTATGTCATGCTTAGTGTTGCTTTGCCATATAAGAAGGTTTTTGATCGTTTGAAGCAACTTGACAAGAACTTTGTTTGTTGCCCAAGTGTTGAAGATTGGAATTTTGCTTCTCATGTTTCTGAACGATTAAGTGTGTTTCATGAAGTCACTAAACTATTTTCTGGGACAAAGTATGTGACAACCAATACTTTCTTCCCAAAAATATGTGAGGTGAAAGTGAAAATGAATGCATGGTGTCAAAGTGATATTAACATAATTCAAGAGATGTCTACAAAGATGGTTACTAAATTTGATAAATATTGGCATGCAATTCATGGTTTGATGGCAATTGCTGTTATTCTTGATCCCCGAGGGAAACTGCTTATGTTGGAAGCTTGTTATATTTGTCTATTTGGTGAAGATAATGCCGACTCGTATGTTGATGAGAGTCAAAAGATGTTGGTTAGGTTGATGGATCAATACCAATCTCAAAATGAAGAAGAGTGTGTGACCTCTTCATCTGATGTTACTACAAGTTCTACTAGCTCTTCTTCTGAAGTGTTGAGTATATTCAAAACACTTGCTGGAAGAAAGAAGAGTAATAGTGTGGTAAGAACGAAAAATGAGTTGGACCGTTATTTGGAAGCAGACATTCTTCCTTGTGTTGATACAAATTTTGATATACTTGGTTGGTGGAAGGTAACTGGGACACATTATCCTACACTTCGCCTTATTGCACGTGATATCTTTGCTGTCCCAATTACCACAGTGGCTTCAGAATCAGCTTTTAGCACTAGTGGGAGGGTTCTAAGTGAACATCGCAGTCGGCTCACACCAAAGCTGTTGGAAGCATTAATGTGTTGTCAAGATTGGCTTCGTAACCAACTAGAAGGTATGTGAATTTATAATTGCAATTAATCTTATATCTATGTGGCTCCGCCTCCGGCTTCATCCGACACACAATTTTTAGGTTTGTTTTCTGACCTCGTACGCGGCTGGTTTCTTGTTTTTCTTCAAAAGCTTGTTGAGTTCAGTTAGTTACCTACTACAAATTGAATTTTTCTTCACTCTTGCGGTGAATCTGTTTTGAGCAGCATGATTTAAATTGCGATTTTCTGCACACCATGAATGATGAATCTGACTGTGCTTTCTTCTTCTTCTTGAATTTTCAGAATTACGATAGTGTTTCTAATATTCATTCACGAATGGTTTAAAATCTAATAAATCAAAATGGCTTCAGATTGTTCAATTTCTAATGTAAATATTTGTTTATTTCATTGATAGGTGAAGGAAAGAATGGAAGTTTTTGGACATGTCTTGAAGATGAAGAAGAAGAGTTCAAGGAAAATAGCTCTATTTCAGCCGTTGACGTCGAATAATATGCTTCCATTAGAATTTAAACTTCGTTTTTAGTTGATGATTTTGGATATTAATTTTCTGCTTTGTGATTTGTGGATTTAAACCTTGAACTTTGTGGGTTAGAGGATTTGAATTTCTGAGTTTGATTTATGGATATTAATTTGTGTGAAATTTTTATTTATATCGAATTCCTTTATTTGCATCGCGGGTATCCATCGGATAGCGGACTGCGGATACCCGACGGGTGGCGGGTTGCGGATACCCAACGGGTGGCGGATACTCGCGGGTCGCGGGTGTGGTTGGAAAATCATACCCGTCGCGGGTCGCGGGTCGGGTCGCGTGTATAGGTTTGCCTCGGGGGTACGGATGTGGATAGGCACTATCCGCGCCCGTCGTACCCGACTGCCATCCCTAGTAAATAGTGTTAGAGAATGAAAATCTAGTAATTGTTTGAGGAGAAAAGTAAAGACAGCAATCAATTGTATTGATAACAATGAATAGAGGGCCTTTATATAGGCATTACAAAGAGAGTCTTTCCATACATAGGATTCCTAGTTAAGGTAAGACATCTAACAGGATCCAACTACTTATGGAAGAGTCTAGAACCTTCCATAACTCTTATCCCCCTATAACTAGTATTAGGTAAGACACCAATACGGGAAGGATTTCCCGGAACACTCCCCCTGTGTCGAACGCTAATACTAACATGGTGCACACGGTGTTGCCTCGGTAAAAAACCTTTACAAGTCAAATAAAACCCCGTGGGAAAAACAAAGACTTTGGTGAGGAAAAAGAGCGCAACGCACCAACTACAAATGTCAGAATCATATGAAGTATACTCCCCCTGAGGTATACATGATAGCTCATTCCATCGAGCCATCTTTAGTTGGGCTCGGATAATCGACACATTCCGATGCTTCTCACATGTTTCTCAAATGTAGATTTCGGCAGAGACTTAGTGAACAAGTCTGCGATATTCTCATCGGAACTCACTTGTTTCACTTCGATATTCAGCAATTTCTGTTGCTGCTGATTATAAAAGAACTTCGGCGCAATATGCTTGGTATTGTCACCCTTTATGAAACCTAACTTCATTTGCTCAATGCATGCCGCATTGTCCTCAAAGATGCAAGTAGGAGTTGCTGTAGTGGGATCTAATCCACACGTTCCTCGTATATGGTCTATGACTGACCGGAGCCAAATGCACTCCCTTACGGATTCGTGCAATGCAATTATCTCTGCATGGTTCGAGGAAGTAGCAACTGAGTCTGCTTGGTAGATCGCCAAGATATCGCCGTATTCCCAATGGTGAACACATAACCCTTGGGAACGTCCTTTATGCGGGTCGGAGAGATAACCGCATCGAGAAATCCAACTAACGTGTCGTTAGGATTCTCTCGCATAAGGGGTAAGCTTGCTCGCATTAGCAATTCCGTAGTCAAGCTTCCATGCTTATTGCAATATCGAGAGGAAGATCGACGGTCGGTATGCATCGTCTTAACCTCAACAATTCCTTTCGGAATATCACTCTCTTTGCGTAGGAAAGAACAATCCAAGGTCACTGGAGCCTTTCAAGTATCGAAAGATGTGTTTTACTCCATTCCAATGCCTTATCGTGGGAGCGGAGCTAAATCTCGCTAACAGATTCACAGAGAATGCAATGTCTGGACGAGTACATTGAGCCAGATACAACAACGCACCGATTGCGCTAAGGTACGGTGTTTCTGCTCCAAGGACCTCTTCATCATCCTCTTTAGGACGAAACGGATCCTTGTTCATTTCCAGACTTCGACCAATCATGGGGGTAGCAAGAGGATGTGCCTTGTCCATGCTAAATAGCCTGAGCATTTTGTGGACATAGGCAGACTGATGAATGAGTATACCATCATCTCGATGTTCTAGCTCTAAGCCCAAGCAGAATCGAGTCCTCCCCAGATCTTTCATCTCGAATTCGGATTTAAGGTAGCGGGACGTTTCATTGACCTCATCTATGGTACCGATGACATTCATGTCATCTACATAGACGGCTACAATCACGAGTCCTGCATCTGTTCTTTTCACGAATATGCATGGACAGATGTCACTGTTCTTGTATCCCTTCCCAACTAGGGATGGCAGTCGGGTACGACGGGCGCGGATAGTGCCTATCCACATCCGTACCCGCGAGGCAAACCTATACCCGCGACCCGACCCGCGACCCGCGACGGGTATGATTTTCCAACCACACCCGCGACCCGCGGGTATCCGCCACCCGTTGGGTATCCGCAACCCGCCACCCGTCGGGTATCCGCGATCGCTATCAAGCGGATACCGCGATGCAAATAAAGGAATTCGATATAAATAAAAATTTCACACAAATTAATATCCATAAATCAAACTCAGAAATTCAAATCCTCTAACCCACAAAGTTCAAGGTTTAAATCCACAAATCACAAAGCAGAAAATTAATATCCAAAATCATCAACTAAAAATGAAGTTTAAATTCTAATGGAAGCATATTATTCGACGACAACGGATGAAATAGAGCTATTTTCCTTGAACTCTTCTTCTTCATCTTCAAGACATGTCCAAAAACTTCCATTCTTTCCTTCACCTATCAATGAAATAAACAAATATTTACATTAGAAATTGAACAATTTGAAGCCATTTTGATTTATTAGATTTTAAACCATTTGTGAATGAATATTAGAAACACTATCGTAATTCTGAAAATTCAAGAAGAAGAAGAAGAAAGCACAGTCAGATTCATCATTCATGGTGTGCAGAAAATCACAATTTAAATCATGCTGCTCAAAACAGATTCACCGCAAGAGTGAAGAAAAATTCAATTTGTAGTAGGTAACTAACTGAACTCAACAAGCTTTTGAAGAAGAACAAGAAACCAGCCGCGTACGAGGTCAGAAAACAAACCTAAAAATTGTGTGTCGGATGAAGCCGGAGGCGGAGCCACATAGATATAAGATTAATTGCAATTATAAATTCACATACCTTCTAGTTGGTTACGAAGCCAATCTTGACAACACATTAATGCTTCCAACAGCTTTGGTGTGAGCCGACTGCGATGTTCACTTAGAACCCTCCCACTAGTGCTAAAAGCTGATTCGGAAGCCACTGTGGTAATTGGGACAGCAAAGATATCACGTGCAATAAGGCGAAGTGTAGGATAATGTGTCCCAGTTACCTTCCACCAACCAAGTATATCAAAATTTGTATCAACACAAGGAAGAATGTCTGCTTCCAAATAACGGTCCAACTCATTTTTCGTTCTTACCACACTATTACTCTTCTTTCTTCCAGCAAGTGTTTTGAATATACTCAACACTTCAGAAGAAGAGCTAGTAGAACTTGTAGTAACATCAGATGAAGAGGTCACACACTCTTCTTCATTTTGAGATTGGTATTGATCCATCAACCTAACCAACATCTTTTGACTCTCATCAACATACGAGTCGGCATTATCTTCACCAAATAGACAAATATAACAAGCTTCCAACATAGGCAGTTTCCCTCGGGGATCAAGAATAACAGCAATTGCCATCAAACCATGAATTGCATGCCAATATTTATCAAATTTAGTAACCATCTTTGTAGACATCTCTTGAATTATGTTAATATCACTTTGACACCATGCATTCATTTTCACTTTCACCTCACATATTTTTGGGAAGAAAGTATTGGCTGTCACATACTTTGTCCCAGAAAATAGTTTAGTGACTTCATGAAACACACTTAATCGTTCAGAAACATGAAAAGCAAAATTCCAATCTTCAACACTTGGGCAACAAACAAAGTTCTTGTCAAGTTGTTTCAAACGATCAAAAACCTTCTTATATGGCAAAGCAACACTAAGCATGACATAGGTTGAGTTCCACCTAGTTTTGCAATC
Organism: Orobanche coerulescens; assembly: GCA_033398695.1. Taxonomy (NCBI): domain Eukaryota; kingdom Viridiplantae; phylum Streptophyta; class Magnoliopsida; order Lamiales; family Orobanchaceae; genus Orobanche; species Orobanche coerulescens. Next base: position 196,485,833 of record CM065804.1, read on the forward strand.
AAGACATAACTTCTTAGTCAATTCAACCTTTTGTTGTTGTGCAGTTTTCTCAAATTTTTCATACCTCTTTGGTGTAGCAAGCCAATAAGCACAAGTATCACGAATATTTTCAATGGACTTTGCTATTACCTCCAATCCATCCCTCACAATCAAGTTGAGGATATGTGCACAACAACGCATGTGTATAACCTTCCCACCCAACAAAAGATTAGATGCCCCAATCATGCCTTCCATGTGCTCAACCAATTTATCATTTGTAGAACAATTATCGAGAGTCAAAGTAGATACCTTGCAATCAAGATCCCAACTTTGAAGGCTTTTATACAATGCCTCAGCCAAAACTTCAGCTGTATGAGGGCATGGCACATATACAAACCTACAAAATTAAACACAAATTATGAAAACTTCATCAATACAAGTTGACAAAAATTAAAAATTTGAGAAATAATAAATTAGGAAATCACCTTAAAATAGTGCTTCTAAGCTTCCAAGACTCATCAACAAAATGACCGGTGACTGCCATATATCCTCGTTTTTGATTATCGGCTGTCCAAAGATCAGTCGTAATCGCAATACGACCATTGTTCCTTTGCAAGTAATTAAGAGCTCTCTTTTTCTCTTCTTCATAATGATCCAATATATCTTTTCTAATCGTGTTTCGAGTAACCATTTTGAACAAGGGTTGCAGTGCACTAACAAAGTTACGAAACCCAATATGATCAACAATAGACAATGTATACTCATGAAGGATAATCATCGAATAGAGTGCTTTCCTAGCAATTTCTGGATCAAAGACATAATTTTCAACAGAAACTTGCCCCTTCTCACTAGATGCAAACCTCAAACTAGACTGTATTTTCCCACCCTTTTTTCTTTTGTAAATACAGGACTTCAAATGATTAGATAAATGAGAAGTACCATTTCTCGTTACACCCGAGAGAAGATTTCCACAATGGAGGCACTTGGCCTTCCAAGCTCCATTCACTTTCTTCCTCTTGAACTCATTGCAAACGGGTGAAGTGAGCTTCCTCTTTAACCCATCTCCATCTTCTTCTTCTTCTGGTTTTTCCTCCACATTTCGACCTTCTACTTGTTGACTTTGCCCTTCATTCGATTCTTCAAGTATGGAGGAAATTGCTCATTTGTGGGAGTAGGAGCAGAGGCTTGTGAGACAAGTAGGCTGCTGCTTCTCGGAGTAGACATATTGCCAAATGGAAACCTGTTTCAAACCATAAAAGTGAGAAACAAGTCAAAAAGAATTAAAGCATATGAACAACTAATGCATGATTATCTTGGCACTATAGGATGCAAGAAAAGCGAGAAACTTCATTCCTTCATCATCAGTTAGAGAAAAGTCTAAATAACCCACTACAGAAGGAAGAGAGAGAGAGAGAGAGAGAGAGAGAGAGAGAGAGAGAGAGAGAGAGAGAGCAAAATCCTGAAGCAGGCTCACATTACAAAGCTAAATTCAACAATCAAAACAAAGCTAATCACAGACTTGAGTCATTAAACACAGTAATTTAATTAACAATTTTAACCGAAAAAATTACAATTGAAGGTAGAACTAAACCTTTAGTTGAGTAATGAAGAGTGAAGGAGAGAGAGAGAGAGTGATAGAGAGAGAAAACGTGAGCCACGGATATAAGAAGCCCCCAACAATAAATCACAGAAGTTTTCAGAAGTGTACTTACCTGAAATGGGCGAGAAAATCTCCCTCCCCTCTCCTGGACTAGGGCGACACACACAACACACAACACATTACTGCTACCAATAAAGAGGTTTCAAGACCCACTTTTCTATTTCTCCTAAAATCTGAACCCGATTGTTCTTTTGGTAAAATTAATAAAATAAGAATAAATTTTTGAAATATAATTTCTAGTAGAAGAAAGACAAGACGAAAGAGCTAGGGCCAGAAACCATACCTGAGCTATCGCAATTAGAATAGATCACAAGGGAACCGGGAGAAACCAACGGGATGATTCGCGAGGAGGAGGGTAATGGTGGGGGAGGGGAGAGAGAGAGAGAGAGAGAGAGCAAGTAGCAGATATGAAGAGAATGGAGGGTGTTAGTGTGTGCGGCGCCGCTGAACTAATTAGGTAGGATTAGGGTTTTGTTTGTTGTGTGAATCTTTTAAATAATGAGTGTGGGTCGGGGGTATTTTATGGATATTTTGTGGGTATTTCACGGGTATCTTCGTGGGTGTTTTTCGCGGGTATACGGGTTTCGCGGGTACGGATAGTACCTATCCTTATCCATACCCGCGAACCTAATGGATAGTAATTTTATACCACTAAGCTATCCGTGGATACCAAATGCCCACCAAACCCGCACCTATTAGGGTCGGGTGCCCGCGGTTATCCGTTACCCGCGGGTAAATTGCCATCCCTATTCCCAACCAAGTATTCACTTAGGCGGTTGTACCACATCCTTCCGGATTGTTTCAAACCATACAGTGAACGACGCAATTTGACAGCGTACGCGCTCCGTGGTTTAGAGCTACTTGATTTGGGCCATGAAATCCCTTCGGGGACTTTCATATAGATATCCGTATCTAGATCCCCATAAAGATACGCTGTAACCACATCCATAAGCTGCATGTTTAGTTTTTCGGACACTACCAAACTGACTAAGTAGCGGAAAGTGATGATGTCCATAACGGGAGAATACGTCTCGTCGTAGTCAATGCCAGGGCGCTGCGAGAAGCCTTGGGCAACTAGTCTCGCTTTGTAACGCATGACCTCATCCTTATCATTGCGTTTACGAACAAAGACCCATTTATGTCCAACTGGTTTAACGCCCACGGGTATTGGCTCGATACGGCCAAATACCTCACGTTTAGCCATTGAGTCTAGTTCAGCCTGCATTGCATCTTTCTATTTCGGCCAATCGGCTCGTTGTTGACACTCAGCAACCGAGCGCGGCTCAGCGTCGTCGTCTTCAATAATTTCTTGAGCGATGGAGTAGGCAAAAGCATCGTCGACTAGCGTGGACGACCTGTCCAATAGTACGTATTCACTCGTACATTGCATCGAGATTTCTTTATTTTCCGACATCAACAAAGTTTGCGACGCTTCCGTCGATTGTTCCATTGTTTATTCGTTGTCTGATATGTAGTCAGAGATTATCTCGTGTGACGGAGTCTCTTTGTCGATGTTGAGATGATTTTGTTCCACCGTTCCTCTTCTCTTTCGATGTTCGGTATCCTTTCTACCCACCGGCCTCCCCTCTTTCGAGCAGGGATAAGAGCGGCCAAGTAGCCGTCCCACCACTAAGGTTGACGCCGGTGGCATCATTCCTTTGGGCGGCTGAACCTTGCCCTATAACTGGGACTTCCAACCTTGCGGGAACATTCGCAGCGGGAATGGTAGATCTTGTCACTTTCGTAGTATCGGTAAAGTGTCGGGCATCGAATGCAACTTTCGAAGGCCGAGAATACGTTGCACTTCTAGCTCGGATTGAGCTGTGCGGGGATCTTGATGAGGCAAGGAGGAGCACACTGCATAATTTCTGGCGTTCAATCGAATCGTTCGATTCCTCTCTCCCCTAACGATGGGAAGTTTGTCTCATCAAAGTGACAATCTGCAAATCTTGCGAAGAGATCTCTGTCAAAGGTTCCAAATAGCGGATAATTTTAGGCGATTCATAGCCAACATATATACCTAATCGTCTTTGCGGACCCATTTTAGTACGCTGTGGAGGCGTAATTGGCACATATACCGCACAACCAAAAATGCGTAAGTGTGAAATATCAGGCTCATATCCAGTTACCAACTGGTACGCACTAAACGGTTGATTGGCAGTGGGTCGAAAGTGAATAAGTATAGCCGCATGCAAAATTTCATAACCCCAGGCAGAAATCGGCAAGTTGGTGCGCAATACCAATGCTCGGGCGATAAGCTGTAACCGCTTAATCATAGCCTCGGCAAGGCCATTCTGCGAATGAACGTGGGGGACGGGATGTTCAACATCAATCCCAATCGACATGCAATAGTCGTCAAAAGACTTTGACGTAAACTCTCCAGCATTGTCCAATCTTAATGACGAGATTGGGAAGTCGGGGTGGTTAGCCCGTAACTTGATGATTTGTGCTAGGAGTTTAGCAAATGCAGCATTTCTCGTGGATAGCAGAGCGACGTGTGACCATCGCGTCGATGCATCAACCAGAACCATAAAATATCTAGATGGTCCGCACTCTGGTTGAATAGGTCCACATATGTCCCCTTGAATTCTTTGTAAGAAGCGAATATTTTGTGTTGAGTCTTTAGCAAAGGACGGAGAGGGTATCAACTTTGCTAGTGAACAGGCTTTACAAAACGATTTATGGGCATTAGAAATTGCCACGGAAGCCTCGGGATTTACAAGAGATGCACCGTCAACCTTATCAGGGCGTGCGATCTTTAGTCCCGGTGATACGGTATCAAGCTCACTCACATCAATGCCGATATCGAGTGGTGCTTCCAATCGTTTTCTGGACTTGAAAAACGGATGACCATGTGAGTTTTTCAAAATGCGAATCATCATGTCGCGTCCAGGGTGACCGAGTCGGTCATGCCATAGTTGGTATGCTTCGGAATCACACAGTTCGTGACTCACAGCATAGGATTCAATAACCCTTATTGTAGTCTGGTATAAACCACTACTTAGACTCATAAGTTTCTCGAGAACGCGGCGTCTTCCGCATTCTGCCAGAGTAACACACAAAAATTCTGTCCCATTCTCACAATGTGTATCAAGGTGATAACCGTTGGCACGGATGTCCCTAAAACTTAGCAAGGTTCGGTTTGCTCTTGGGGCATAGAGAGCATTTGTGACATTAATATGCGTACCATTAGGTAGCAAGAAATGAGCAGGTCCCCTCCCTTGAATTACTTGGGAGGAACCAATCATTGTTGTCACTGAGGATATGTATGGCACAATATCCTTGAATAATTGCCTATTCCGAAGAATAGTGTGGGTTGTTCCACTATCAGCAAGGCACTCAATTTCGCCACGAGACATCTACAATAAGATATGAAACTCTATTAGTCTTATGATTAGAGACATAGCGAAAACTCATTAACATCGAGTTTGGGGAAATTCGACCAAGTTGGTTAGGATCAAAGTTAGCACAATCGCTGGAAATAATTTCCGCGCAGCTTGACCTTTGTTCACTAAAACAGCAATAACTTCTTCGTTAAGAAGTCTATGGACGAACGGTCAGTTGTTTTGAAAACTAGACTTCCGTATCTTTATGTCCATAGGTCGTGCACTTTCTGGATCATTAAACTCAGATCTCAGTGCTCGTTTCAATTTGCTATTTTGGTATTTCCCTATTGTTGAGTGATAGAGCAAGGTTGAAGCCTTTTTCAAAGGCATTATTGTTGATACAATACTATGGAAATATGGCCATAGGAGCGTTTAAATACTTTAAAATGCATCTTGGTTTTTGATTTATATCTCTACTAATGATCCTTTCGGTAACTCCAACTTGGTAGACTTGCAGAGAAAGTAGGAATGTCTGATGACTAAGGCTGTTTAAAAACCACTGATTCCGTTTGAACTCTCAAAGCATAAACAAATACCAAGGAGGATGCGCCTAGTCTTGATCAAAAGTTTTGATGAAATCCTACCAATGTATCAAATTTTTAACCAAGCAATTCATTGCTAGTAATTATTTTGTGATAAACCAAACATGCTTTCGAAGGGAAAAATAAAATTCATCTTTGCACAATCACAGCAATTAAAAGAATTTTATTCATCATAGCCAACTTTATTACATTCATGAAAATCCAAAGTAGTTCTCGGAAACTAGAAACAAGACAAAACATAACCAAAGCGTAAAACTAGTCAAAATCGGCAACATCCATATGTTGGTCTTTGTCCGCAATGGTGAGAGGAGGGATCTCAGTCTGGATCTCAATATGGTTCACCTCCGTATTCTCATTATCTTCTTCCATGTAATTCGACTCTTGAGTCAAATATTGTTTATAGTGCTTGTAGTAAGCTTGGATGTTCTTTGGCGCTTTGCAATTGCGGTAAGTATGCTTCTTCGATCCGCAAGTATAGCAATTCCGGCCTTCCTTTGGAGTGGTTCCATTCCCTGCGGCAGGAGGCGGCCCACGTGGTTGGGTTCCACTAGGTCCCGTGGCCGAGCCACCTTGCCTTTTCCACACGTTGGAACGACGACCTCGTCTTTTCCCTCGCTTGCTCGAGTCATGCATCCGTGGTGCTTGCAAAAACTGAGTAGCGTTGCCTTTTCTATTTTGTCGTGGTGCTTTCCTGTGGGTAGCCTGATTCACTTCCGGAATGGGCTTCGTACCAGCTGGGCGCGCATTGCTATTGAGAATAATCTCATGGTGCCTTTCTTTTTTCGCGATGTGGGAGATAAGGTCACTAAAGTTCTTAATTCTCCCTTCCTCATAGGCAACGCGCAGTTGATGAGCAATTACACTTGCTCCCACGGGAAACGTGTTAAGAGTCTTCTCGATCAAATCTTGATCAGACTTCTTGACACCACAAAAACCAAGATCAGCGCGAAGATCGAGGATAGCTTGATTATATGCTTCCACATTCGCATAATCCAAAAATCGGATTTGCTCCCACTGAAGTTGCAATTCGGGGAAGCGCTGATCATGCACATTATTAAATTGTTGTTCGAGTGTATCCCATAGTTCTTTAGGGGTTTGTAAGTTCATATAACACTTTTTCCACAACGGATGTATATGTCTACGCAAGTACATCAGTGCATTAGCCTTGGTTTCCTCGCTCGGTTCTTGAGCGGTAGGCTCGTTAGAGGGAAAGATGGTGGTGGTAAATCTCTTACCGACGAACGCCAAGCGAACGTCTGAGACCCACCTATGGTACTCCTTACCAGCATGGTCAAGGATGTCGAACTCCGGATGAACATTGGAGCTTTGTGCCATCTCGATTATAAAATTAGGCACGTGCTGAATCTGTGGTGTGCTTCGATCTACCGGTTGGTACTCGATGCGACGACGTGAAACCGGAGGCGCAATTTTGGCGGCTTCCGAAGATAGGTTGATGTTCGGGTTTTGGTCCGAGAGTCGGAACTGGTCGGACTAGCCGGATCGAGCCGTCGGTGGCGGTCGCGCGGCGTGGTCGCGGTGGTCGGTGGCGGCGGCGCGGTCCGGCGTGGCTGGCAAGGCTGGGGCCAGGCTGGCGGCGGGCCGGTGGCGGCGGTCCGGCGGCTCTGGCGCGGAGGTCCGGGCGTGGGCGGTGGAGGTCCGGCGGCGAGGCGGTGCTCGGCGGTGGCTGCGGGCAAGGCGGTAGCGGCGTGAGCACTGGCAGCGGCGGCGGGCGCGGCAGCGGCGGCGCGGCGTGGGCGGCCGGGCGCAGCCGGCAGTGGTGGCACTGGGCGGCCAGACGGGCAAGCGGCGGAGGCTGGCCAAGGCGCGAGGCTTGCCGGGCGGCGACGGAGGCTGACGGCGGCGGTGGTCCGGCGGCGGAGGCGGTGGAGGTCCGGCGCAGAGGCGGTGCTCGGGGTGGCTGGCCGGGCCATGGCAAGCGGGCGGGCGCAGCAGCGGTTGCGCAGCGGCGGTATGGGTAAGCGGTGGCGGGGCATTGGCTGCGGCGGCGGCGCTGGCGGGCTGGCCGGGCGGCGGCAGGCTGGCAGTGGTGGCACTGGGCGGCTGCAGCGGGCAGCGGGCGGCGGAGGCTGCTGGGCGTCGGCGGTGTCAGCGGGCGACGGAGGCTGACGGCGGCGGTGGTCCGGCGGCGGAGGCGGAGGCGGCTGGGGCTGGCCGATTTTTTCTTCTTTTTTTTTTTCTTTCGTTCGAGCTACGTGCTGATAACGTGTTTGAGGAGAAAAGTAAAGACAGCAATCAATTGTATTGATAACAATGAATAGAGGGGCCTTTATATAGGCATTACAAAGAGAGTCTTTTCATACATAGGATTCCTAGTTAAGGTAAGACATCTAACAGGATCCAACTACTTATGGAAGAGTCTAGAACCTTCCATAACTCTTATCCCCCTACAACTAGTATTAGGTAAGACACCAATACGGGAAGAATTTCCCGGAACAGTAATCCCTTTTTACAGTGGAGTGATTGCTCTCCAAGAATAAAATTTGATTCTCATTTACCCTTAAATCCCTGATTTGGGGGTCTTGATATACATTAATGATTCTCTTATTTTCTATGGTTCTCCATGAGGGAACTCAGATTACGAGTTAGATTGGCACGATCCTGCCCTAACCCAGCTCAGTCTATAATGGACGCTTGCCTGAGCTGACATGTCTGGTATCACGAGGTCGGACGTTCCGAGCTCCGACAGAAGAGGAAATGCGCACCTTCTGGAGATCCTCCAAGCTGATGGAGCTCTCTCCTGAATAATGGGAAATTCTTGTCGATCTATAATAGGTTGAGTGGTTCATGAGCCGATCAGGCTGGGATTCTGGTTCTTTAACCGGCTTGATAAGAGCCATTTACAATGTCATATCAGTCAATTCCCCCTACTTTAGTCAAGCTGATAAGACCGAGCCGAGTAGGAGTCCTAGCCTCAAAAACCTCGAAAGCCTCAAAAAGCTGTCTGAAGTGTGATGATGGCATACATAGGGGTTTGTACGCACTAATTGCGCAATGTCTCCTCGTTTCACATCTATCCCATCTATAGCATCTCGCATGGTATGCTGGGGATAGTGTCGGTTTCTCATGGGTGTACCCAACGGTTTTCAGTTGAACCATTCATTTGAGGACCCATCATACGACTAGGCTTGTATTTGTCCTTCTATCTGCCGCTCAGTCCGCACATGCTTCTTCTTCGACCTCCTACCCTTCTTATAGGTACATCCTCTTAACCTTTGTCTCTTCATCTGCAGCTTTTATATATTAGAACTTTTAGGATACCATGTATTCCGGTTATGATTCTCAAAATCTCTTAGAGCATTCTCCCTAAGTAAATGTGAGTTTTTTGATGGACTCGTTTTTATCCGCTGAGGAGGTGGAGACCACTTTAGTTCGAAAATCATCTTTAGTAGCTCGTTCATCCTTGCTGCTGGTCGATGAACCTGCAGGAGAAATAGATTGGTCTGATCTAGGTGATCTTCCTAACCCTCTTCCTATAGGGATTCCCTTAGCGGTTGTAGATCTTTTCTCGATTGGTCCTTCTTCCTATCAAGTCCGCTACCGGTTTGCACGACGATACTTATCATGTAGAGTCTGGGGAAACCCAAGTTTCTCCTCACTATTATCTTCTGATGACCCCACCATATGTGATCCAGGGGTTCATAGAATTCCTAGAACTCCTTGCTGGTTGAGGTTCATATAATTAATTGCCTATAGTTTGTTGTTACCCAAAATATTATCCGGAGATAGTATTGCTGGAACGATCGAGTAACAAACAAAATGCGAGAACACTTCCGTGGGAAAATGGATAACACAAGATTTGCCGGGGTTGTTAGTCCCGGGCTTGAATGCTCTCGCGAGATGTTATTAATAAATATACTGTCGAGTACAAATATTAATGTTAGAATCTAATACAATGAGTGTAAAAGCTTCTAGTTATCTAGGCTTTAGAGCGCGTAGATTGCCGGAAGAACCAGATGGATGAATCTGTGAGTTCTTGCTTGGGATTTATGATGAATGTGTATGAATATCACTATGAATGTCTTAGTGTTTGCCAAAAAGCCTTTTATTCTCTCTTTGGTGTGTATTTTGCACTTAATTCGTAGTAGAATCCGTCCTTTTGGCCGCAACAGTGAGTCCTCTATTTATAGGGGACAAAGTAGTTGGGATCCCTCAGGCGATCGCGGGCGATCGCCGTTTTCTATAATAAAATAAACGGTCGATCGTCCCGTCACGTGGGCCTGTCACCCTCCTTGGACAGCGACTCGCGACGCGTGCTGGATTCCCATTACCTTTCGGCGGCCTTGTCGGTAGGTGTGGTAGGTGACAGGCTGGGGTCAATGATCCTTTTTGTTGGTATTCTATGAAGATCCGCGGGTGGGCCATCGTCCAAGATTCGGTCTTCGACGACTTTGACGGATGCTGGATCCCCACGTGGCATGAGATGATCGCCTCTGATCCGTTAGACAAAGACGATCGTTGGTTACCAAAAGACGATCGCTGTATTATGCCGGACTCTAGGTGTTCGTCCGGAGTTTGGCTTCTATGGTTGACTTTTCAGGGAGGTCGCCGATCGCCTATCGTGGCGAATTAATCGTCGCACAACAATTGCCCCCCAGCTCGCCTCGATGTTTGAAAACACGGGGTGAGGTGGCACTGTTGGCGATCGCCGATGTTTAGACGACCAGCCGATCTGAATTCAAATATGGACGACCTTCTTTCGCGTCGGGAGCAGCGGGAAAAGAAGGCGGGCCTTTCACAAGTGGCTGGGACACGCGTCGTCTTTGCCGTTGGGGAATCCGACGGTTTGTCGACTTGTACCGGGCATGCCCTCGAAAAGACGCGTATGCGGGATTCGAGGGCCGCATTTAATGCGTCCCCACGTGACGGTTGCGCTTCAGCCCCCGAGGTTTCTTCTATTTGCACTTAGGCCCTCGTCTCTATCTATAAAAAGGGGAGGGCTTCTTCTCCTTCACTTTTTACGCGCCCTTAGCATCCATAGCCGAATTTCTGCAGAAATTTCTGGAGCTTTTGTGTGCCGATCTCCTTCTATTTTCTAGGTAAGATTAAATTTAACCTTCTCCTTATCTTTACTTTCTAATATGTCGGGAGGATCGAAAACCTTCGAGACCGGAAGTTCTTCCGCTGCCGCCGCGTTGCCTGAACGGGAGGAGGTTCCCGTTAGAGTGGATATGGAGACGGCTGCTGAAGCTATTCGAGCGGGGATTGCACCCGAAGAACTCGAAAAACTTTTCAACGAGGCCGAGGTGGCGAGGATGGCGGAGACGGCGGAGCAGGGGGGTTCGCCGGTGGATGAAGACGATCTGGTGCGGGAGGCCTGGGAAAGAGAGAGCAGATTCGGCCCCTCCTATGTGGCTTTTGCTCAGATGATGGAAACGATCGCTGGACCTTGCCCGGAATTCGATTTCGAGGCCTACTCCGCCGCTCACCCTTACAAACATGTGAATCGGACGGTCTTTCAGGCCGCCGTCCCGTCTCAGTGGACTCTCGGCCAGATCCGGAGTACGGCGACCAAGAATGACCTGAGCCGCTGGAGGGCCAAATACCACATCCCCTCTGACGTTTCCCTTCACGTGCCTTTGGAGAATGAGCGCGCCGACCAACCGCCCCAGGATATGGTCGCCGTCAACGAGATGATTATGGAGGCGGGTCTGCGATTCCCGTTGCCACTCGCCGTCTCCTATTTGCTGATCGCCTGGAATTTGGCGCCTCTTCAACTGACGCCGAATGCTTGGCTGCAGATCATCTGCACGTTGACCTTGTTTGGCGGTCACCGGTTATTTCGTCACCTTACCGCGCTGGAGATGAATTATTTGTTTAAATTGGCTGCGCAGAAAGGGACGATCGGCGGTTATCATATCCAGGGCCGACTCGGGAGAGTGGTTCTTGGCGTGCCGAATAAGACCAAGGGCGACCTGGCAAGATGGTGTTGGGTCGGCGGGGCATGGCGATCGGCGTTGAGTGAAGGGCTGAATGAAGAGTTGGAGATTCCCACTATTTTCCGGGAGAGGAATCCGAGTAAGGATTTAAACTCTCCCCTTGATTGAGCTTGTCTTGGACTGATCTAATTTCGTTTTCTTTTTGCAGGACCTCTCGTACCAGCGACCAGCGACCTCCCGTTTGATTTCTTGATCGTTTGGGAGCGTATTCGTGCGTTGCCGAACTCCTTTATTGACGTTCGATCGCTTGGTACTGAAGCTCATCGGTTGGGGGCTCGTTTGTTTTGCTACCCTCGTCACTTGAAAGTTCAAGGTATGAGTTTAAGTGGTGTTTTATTTCTTTGACGATCGTCTCCAAGAGGTTGTTTTATTTTATCTAACTTGTTTGCACCTTTTCTTTGACAGAGGCTTATTTTCCCCGAATCGCCGAACCTCCGCCAGAGATAGCTATGTCGGACTTGGGAGTTCTTGGTCGCATTTATTTTGGCATGCAGACTGGTCGCGTTCCTGCGACTACGTCTCACCCTGCCCGGTGACGGGACCCGCCGAGGCGCCGGCCGCCAAGCCGGTGGTCGAGGGAGAGGAACAGCTCAAACGCCGCAAGAGGCGGAGGTCGGAGTCCCCGTCGATCTACGAGGCGACGTATCGATTCTTGAGCCTCCGGCCGCTGCGGCTCCTATCTCCGCCATCCCGATGATGGAGCGATCCGCGCCAAGCCCACGGTCACCGGACCCGTCATCCGGCGGCTCGGCGAAGAAGATGGCGATCGCCGATGCGAGACACCCCGGGCAAGCCTTTTTCTGGACGCGACCCCGAAATGGGTCAATAGGTAAGAGTGGGTCAAAATTTTTCGAGTTAGGCATTAGAGCATGGTATGGGCTAACTCCTTGATTTCCTTGGTTTGCGTGCAGGTTCGCCTCGCCGACCGGACATCGCCCCATGGTGCCGGGATTTCTGTCGAGCAAGGCTCCACAAGGTTCTCGCCGAAGTTCCGCTACGCTCGCTGTGCAATCACTTCGCCCAAGGCTTGACGACCGATTTGACGCGATCGCTCGTCGGCGATCCGAGATGCCATGCAGCGACCGTTGCCACAGCTCTTCAGCGGCGACGATGGCCGCCCAAGCCGCCGGATTTTGAGGGGCGACCTCCACCGCTCATCTCCATCGCGAGCTCGAGACCGCCCGAAGTAAATATCGAGGATGCCAACCGGATCCGGTCGATGGAGAAAGAGTATGAGGAGACCGCCAAGCGGGCTAAGCAGACGTGGATCGATTGAAGCAGAGCCGAGTCGCCCAAGGAAGCCGCCGATCGATCTGTAATAAGGAGAAGGAGACTCGCGAAGCTCGAGGCTTCGCAGAGGAGGCGACCGGCCAAGGCTGAAGGCTGCAGTGGATCGGCTCGGTGGTGAGGCGGCGAAGAGAGAGCTGGAGAAGGCCAGGGGCGAGAATGTTGCCAAGGCGGCCGAATCAAGTGAGGTCGAGAAGACGGCGGCGGATCTGAAAGGGCAGCTGAAGGCGATCGAGGTCGATCCCTACCTTAACGTCGGGCACGTCGGCGAGTTCGCTTACTATTTGGCCTACGCTGACGCTGTCCGAGTTGCTAAAAAGGCAGGGGTTGAGACCGGTCCCCTGATGGAAAGCTTCAGATCCTATGTCTCCAAGCATCCTCTGCATCCAGAATTCTCTCTGCCGATCCTTGACTTGGTCGACCTCGGGATTGACTTGAGTTGGTATACCGGCAAACTCATTCATCCCGAGGCCGATGGGGGTGCCCAAGCCGATCCGCAACCCGAGGGCGAAGACCAGCAGGCGGGGCTTTGAGAGGCTTTTTGTTTTTCCTCCGTAACTTGTGCTTTTTTTTTTTTTTTTTTTTGTTGTAATGCCTTCAGGCCTTGAAATGTATGAAGCTTGTGTTTATGAATAAAATACTCCTTTTCTCATTCCGCGTAATGCATTATATGCGATCGCCTTTGACTATTTGTGTGCAATTTTTACGAGTACGCGTATATTTGCTTTCGATTTTTTGTTCGTCCGGCCGATTGTCTGAGTGTTGAAAGTATTGACATGTTTTGAATTGGAATTCTTACTTGTAATTTTCGTCGGACGACCTCGATCGCTCTGCATGTTTTTTAGCGAAGCCGATCGAGTATGGTTCCTCTTTGTTCGATCGTATCTGAGATTAGCTCGACCTATCCTTGCCCCCTTGTCTTTGTTCACTTATAGTAAGTAAGGAAACAAAGACTGGTCTATCTGGCGAGCTATCTTCATTTTGCCGATTCTGAAGAGTCATGTGTGGTTGCGGTGTTCGATGGACCGATCTCCCCAATCGTGTCTTCGTGTGCGCGGGATATTTAGTATCCCGCGACTCACTTTTTGTGAGGGTCCTCCGTTAGGCTACGCCTGCCTTGTGTTAAAACGAAAGGCGGGCGATCTCGGTCTGGAGGAGTCCTTGCGCGGAGTGTTGTCGGCTTATTCGACACCACGTCCGCGGCTTGTCAGCTCTGCTTCCACCTCGGCCCGCCATGAAGATGGCGATCCTCGACGGTGTACGTTGAGGCAGGGTAACGGCACGTCGCATTGTTCGGGTTCATCATGTTAGATGATGTACCTTGAGAACGTGCGATCGCGCCATCGACTATTTTGGAGGGTCCTTCGCCACGTCGGCCTCGTATTTAAACGAAGGGCGGACGATCTCAGCCCAAAGGAACCTTGCATGGGCGAAGCCGTCGGTTCCATCGACCTCCGTGACCATGGTCGCAATAATTTTACCTAGGATCGTCGTGATCAGCGATCGTCGGTGATATGCGATGCCTGGTGGGGCGATCGCCATAACAGATGGGATAACAAAAAATCTCATTATATTCCTTGTATATCATTGAAATCGAATACAAATTTATCACTGATAGTATTTTTTCAGATGCACGGCGTTCCAGGGGTATTGGTCCGGAGTACCGTCAGGATGTTCGATTCGTAGGCTCCTTTAGTTAACCATCTGGATACTCTGAAAGGTCCTTCCCAGTTTGGACCAAAGACGCCTGTATGGGTTTGGATTTTCTTGAGGACGAGATCGCCCACTTGAAATCTTCTTTCTCTGACCTTTGAATTGAAGAACTTCTCGGCTCTCCTTTTGTGGATTGTGTTCTTCATTTCGAGGTCACTGCCTTTCTTCAAGCATGTCAGGTCGATTCGCCGGGCTACATCGTTGTCGGTCGTCATCTCTGCTCGGTTCGATGGCCGAGGACGGCGATCTCCGAAGGAATCACCGCTTGCTAGAAGGTAAGGGCGAACGGGTTTCTCCGGTTGAATTGCGGGTCGTCGTTCGGTAGGACCATAAAACGCCCTGGGAGCTCGCCGCCCATCTTCCTTGCCTCGGATTCGAGTCGTGCTTTGATCGTGTGTTTGAGGATCTTATTCACCGCCTCTACTCGCCTGCTCGTCCGAGGGTGATAGGCGCCGAGAATAACCTTTTGACTCCCACTTTTCACTAATTGCATGACTTCTAAGCCGCCGAACTGCTTTCCGTTGTCGGAGATGATGGCCTGGGCAAACCGAATCGGCATATTATGTTTTTCCATATAAACTTGATCACTTGCTCTTGGCCGATCTTGTTGAGCGGTTCGGCCTCACCATTTGGTGAAATAATAGACCCAACGATGGCGAACTTACACCCCTGGAGCCGCTTCAGAAGGGACCTATAAGGTCGATGCCCCATTGCGCAAATGGCCAAGGGCTATACATGGAGGTGAGCTGCTCGGGTGATAGTTTAATGTTGGGGCCCATTATCGACATCTATGACAAGATCTCGGCATAAGCGATCGCATCTTTCCGTAGTGATGGCCGGAAAAATCCTTGTCTGTCGTCTTATGGAGGAGGGCTCGCCGCCGCGTGGTTCCCACAAATCCGTCATGGATTTCGGCTAAAATGAGCCGACCTTCCTCCGGTGTAATACACTTGAGGAGGGGAAGGCTGAAGGCTCGCTTGTAAAGCCGATCGTCCAATAGGGTATACCTTGTCGCACGAAGCTGGAGTTGGCGAGCTTTAACACGGTCGTCAGGGACCGTTCCGTCCTTTAAGTATTTGATGAACGGAGTCATCCAATTCTCTTCGGCGATGGCGACCGTGGTAACCAAATTCCTGTCGATCGCGGCCTTGCCGACTTTGTGATTTGGATGTTTGAGTAGTCGGCTGCCACATCCGATGATGCTAGTTTGGAAAGTGCATCGGCCTGGGAGTTGTGCTCTCTCGGGACTTGCTCGATTAGTACTTCTTCAAATTTTGTGCACATTTCGGCGACCAGCTCTTGGTATTTGACCATCTGTTCGCCGCGTGCCTCATATTCCCCCTTGACTTGGTTCACGACCAAAAGGGAGTCCATGAAGATATGGAGGCGTCGAACATCCAGGGCGAGGGCTAGATCAAGCCCGCCTACCAGTGCTTCGTATTCACTTCATTGTTGGTCGCACGAAAACCGAAACGCACAACATTTGTGAAACTCGACCGTCGGGGCTAATGAGGACAATCCGCCTCGCTCTCGCATTGGTCGCCGAGCCATCCACGTATAATTTCGGGCAGTCGGCCGACCTGAGTCGGACTGTGAGGGAACGTTAATTCCACCACAAAGTCCGCCAGAGCTTGGCCTTTGATCGCCGTGCGAGGAGCGTAAGTGATTCCGTATTGGGCGATCTCCAGCGACCACTTGAGGAGTCGTCCGTTGGTGTCCGGTCGGTGCAGGACTTGTCTTAGAGGTAGAGTTGTCAGGACTTCCACTTGGTGATCGAAGAAGTAAGCTCTCGGCTTTCGTACACTCATGACAAGGGCGTAGGCGATCTTCTCCAATGGTGTATAACGTGTCTCGGCGTCGTGAGCGCTGGCTAACATAGTAGATCGGCAAGTGAGCTTGCCCATCCGCTCGCACAAGAACGGCACTCTGCGACCTCTGAAGCCGCCAAGTAAAGGAATAATTTTTCACCGGATCGGCTTTGCCAGGATCTGGGGGTTAGATAGATATTCCTTTATTTTGGCGAATGCTACTCGACTTTCTTTCGTCCACGCGAACTTCTTGTTCTTGATGGTCACGAAGAAGGGCTTGCTTTTATCGCCGAGCCGTGATATGAAACGGTTGAGGGCGGCTAGACAACCCGTGAGGCGTTGCACTGCTTGATATTTCGCGGTTCCTGCATGTCAAGGATCGCCAGTATCTTGGTGGGGTTCGCCTCGATCCCCCTTTGCTCACTATGTGCCCCAGAACTTCCTGAGCCCACCCCGAAGTTGCATTTCTTGGGGTTCAGCTTCATGTTAAATTTTTCAAGGATGGCGAACGTCTCGGTGAGATCGTTGAGGTGATCTTCCTTCTTGAGGCTTTTGACTACGATATCGTCAATGTAGACCTCCATGGGTTTGCCGATCTGATCGGCGAACATCCCGTTGACTAATCGCCGGTAGGTCGCCCTGCGTTTTTCAAGCCGAACGGCATTCGACCCAAAAGTATATGTCTTTTTCGTGTGGAAAGATGTGTGTTTTATGTCTTCCTCTCGCCATTGGGATTTGAAGATATCCGGCGAAGGCATCCATAAACGACATCATTTCGCAACCTGCCGTGCTATCGACCAGATGATCGATATGAGGCATTGGGAAGTGATCTTTTGGACATGCCGCGTTGAGGTCGGTGAAGTCTATGCATAATCTCCAGGAGCCAGTCGGCTTTTTGACGAGCACCGCGTTGGCGACCCACTGTGGTTCGTCAGTTGCTACTCCGATCACTGTTGTTGAGTAACCACGGACTTCTATGTCGAGCGCCGCGTATTTCTCGGGACCGAACTTCCTACGCTTCTGGTGAACAGGTTTCATCGCCCGGTCGATCTTCAGATAATGGCAGGCGTGTTCGGGACTTATGCCAACCATATCTTGATGCGACCAGGCAAAGACACCGATGTTCTTACGTAGCAAGTTGATCGATCTCCCTTTAATTCGCGGTCGATGCTTGCGCCGATCTGTACCTCCCGCTACGGATGATCCGGATCCATCGTAATGCTTTCCAACTCTTCGACAGAACGGCCGCCTCTCGTTGGTACGATCTCGGACTCGGTCCTTGGATCGATGTCGAGACTTGGCTCAAACCGATCCTTGGCTCGATGTCGTCCGTCGATCGATGAGAGATGGCGTCCCGAGTCGGGTTGGTACGCTAGATCTCAAGCTCGTCGATCTCCATGGGTTGATCGTCGGCCGCTTCAATGTTACATACAAGACGGGAAGTATTGAAAGAATTAACAACATAGGAGTAACTCAAACATCTCTTTGCCATTAGCCGATCTCCTTTTACAAGACTGACCGTCCCATCGATGGGGAATTTGATACAAGAAAGAAAGATGAGGCGACCGCCTCAAAAGTTTCTAAAAAGGGGCGACCTAGGAACCCATTATAGATGCTGGGCCTATCTATGATTACAAATCTTAGGTTCCTAGTAATCCTAACCTTGGGATCATAAAAGCATATTAGCTCGACGGAGAGCTTGATCCTCCCGTAGGCTTGGACTGTGTTGTCACCGAACCCTTGAAGCACGGTGTCGAAAGGCTTGATGAATTTGATCAGGTTGCCGAGTTGGTCTAGGGCGGATTTGAATATGATGTTGCAAAAACTCCCATTGTCGACCAACACGCGATCGACCGTCTTCCCAAGGATGCAAGCGGAGATCACTAGTGCATCCTCCTTGGGACATTGCACTCCTTCCCTGTCCTTGTTGGAAAAGGTGATGAGCGCGTCTCTAGAGATGGTCGGTTCCGGGGGTACAACGACGTGGACCCCGGCGAATGCCCTCAGTTCGGCTTTTCGTTTCCTGTTCGACATGGTGGAAACCGGGGAAAGACCCCCGAGGTTTCCACCTCCCGCTTGAAGCATGTTGACCCGGCCGCCAGAGTTGATCGGTGGGACCGAATCATCAGAGTATTCCGGCTCATGCTCAATTCTGGCGACCGGATTGGGAGGAGTTCTCTCGTGTTGCCGACGCTCGCGCCCTCCGGTCCTTTCCGTCCTTGGTTCCGGCTTGGTGACCAAGTTGTCCAGTTTGCCTTCCTCAAACAATCGCCAGAGTTGCCTGAGGAGATCGCGGCACTGGCTAGTGTTGTGGCCGGGACTCTTATGATAGGCACAGAATTTGCTACGGTCTAGGTGACCGTGGTCCCTTATTGGCTTTGGCTTGGAAAGCCACTCGCGACCCTTGATCGCGTTGAAGATGTGGGCCGGAGATAAGTTGAGGTTGTGAAGAAGGTGGACCTCTACATCCTCGAAGGCTTTGAACTCGCCAGGCGGCTTGGCGATCGCCTTTCTGGGCTTGGCGACCGCCTTCTTCTGGACATGGGAGGGTGCTTTTCCTTCTTCGGATGGTCCCTCTTCTAAGCGGAGTGAGAGCATCCTCTGTCTGGCCAGGAACCCGGCGGCTTTGTTGCGGAAGATCGAATAGGTCGGGGGGATATCTTTGTGAGGTGCCCGAACATGGGCGAAGGCCCGTGGAATCCGCTCATAATCGAGTTGAGAGCGATCTCGTCGCCGACGGCTCACCGGTGAGGACTATCTCGTCTACCCGGTCGATGTAATCCTCATCCGATTCATCCTTCCCCGCCCGATTTTCATCATGCGGTGAGGACCTTCCGGGCGAGCGACTTTGGCGGCGAAGTATGACTGAAGTCGTTCGCTAGCTTCTCAAAGCAATTGATTGAGCGAGATGGTAGTGAGGTGTACCATCCGTGGGCGAGGTCGCCCGAGTTAACGGGAACATACGACATTTCGCCGCATCCAAGCTCCGCACCCGGTCATGTAGATCCGGAATTTGCTTAAGTGGGTTTCGGATCCGATTTCCTCGTATAAAGGTGTTTGTGGGGGATTGATTGTTGGTTGGGTGGGGCGAGCTCGACCGAGTCGTGAGTGGTTCGCTTGAACCAATGATCGATCTCTGGCGCTTGCCCCATTTTCCATGAGCGCCCTCATCTCATCGAGCGGGCGTTGTATGGCGGCTATCGCCGTCGCCCGACCGCTCGCCGATTGACTCTCGTAGCGTGAACCAAGGCGATCGTGTGCGATCCTGGCCCCGTGGTGAACGACGATCTCCCCGCCAGAGGGTTCCCTTCTTGGGCGAGCAGGGGCTCGTTGGCCGGTCTGTCTCTTGGGAGTCGGATACGCCGAACTCTGGTAAAGGATTCAGATATCGATGTCTCCCTGGGGCCTCGAGTGCCCTGGCCGCCATGAGGATCACTCCCTGGCGGTGAAGACGGAATCGTCCCGCCTTACGAGAGCCTTATCCGGCTCGGGGCTTTCGTCGATTTCTCAACATAGATCCCCTTGAGCTTCCGTTTGCTTGCCGGCGGTTAGCCGACGGGGTGATGGTGGGCGTATCGTGGGCCCTCTGCCGTTCCTCGAGGATGGCTATAGCCTCCTCAACTGCTCCGATGTCTGGAACCGATCGAGTGAGAGGCTAGAACCGTCCCTCGGGGGCGGGAGTGAGAGCCTAGCGTCGCCACTTGCCGCCTTCCGCCGTGGGCTGGGATTCGGTCCTCGCCGGAATAAGATTTCCGGCAGATCTCAGGGTGGCCCTCTTGGAGGTTGTTGCTGATGTCATTTTCTGATGGTTTTTCTATTGAAGAACAGTGAGTGTTTCTTCAAGTATATGTCCGGAGAACAGTGAGTGTTCTTCGAGACGGTAGGAATAAAAATGAAGGTTTAGATTCAGTGATAGTTGCCCTTCCTCTAGCGCCAATTGTTGTTACCCAAAATATTATCCGGAGATAGTATTGCTGGAACGATCGAGTAATAAACAAAATGCGAGAACACTTCCGTGGGAAAATGGATAACACAAGATTTGCCGGGGTTGTTAGTCCCGGGCTTGAATGCTCTCGCGAGATGTTATTAATAAATATACTGTCGAGTATAAATATTAATGTTAGAATCTAATACAATGAGTGTAAAAGCTTCTAGTTATCTAGGCTTTAGAGCGCGTAGATTGCCGGAAGAACCAGATGGATGAATCTGTGAGTTCTTGCTTGGGATTTATGATGAATGTGTATGAATATCACTATGAATGTCTTAGTGTTTGCCAAAAAGCCTTTTATTCTCTCTTTGGTGTGTATTTTGCACTTAATTCGTAGTAGAATCCGTCCTTTTGGCCGCAACAGTGAGTCCTCTATTTATAGGGGACAAAGTAGTTGGGATCCCTCAGCGATCGCGGCGATCGCCGCTTTCTATAATAAAATAAACGGCCGATCGTCCCGTCACGTGGGCCTGTTCCCTTGAGGTCCGAGGTTGCGCTTGAGGCCATGGGTGAACGAATGGGAAGCCAAGACGGCCGCGAGTCGCGGCTCAAGGAGGGTCCACTTCGTACCTTTCGGCGGCCTTGTCGGTAGGTGTGGTAGGTGACAGTGGGGTCAATGATCCTTTTGTTGGTATTCTATGAAGATCCGCGGGTGGGCCATCGTCCAAGATTCGGTCTTCGACGACTTTGACGGATCCGATCCCCACGTGGCATGAGATGATCGCCTCGATCCGTTAGACAAAGACGATCGCCGGTTACCAAAAGACGATCGTCAGATTATGCCGGACTCTAGGTGTTCGTCCGGAGTTTGGCTTCTATGGTTGACTTTTCAGGGAGGTCGCCGATCGCCTATCGTGGCGAATTAATCGTCGCACAACAATTGCCCCCCAGCTCGCCTCGATGTTTGAAAACACGGGGTGAGGTGGCACTGTTGGCGATCGCCGATGTTTAGACGACCAGCCGATCTGAATTCAAATATGGACGACCTTCTTTCGCGTCGGGAGCAGCGGGAAAAGAAGGCGGGCCTTTCACAAGTGGCTGGGACACGCGTCGTGCTGCCGTTGGGGGGAATCCGACGGTTTGTCAGACTTGTCGGCTGGCATGCCCTCGAAAAGACGCGTATGCGGGATTCGAGGGCCGCATTTAATGCGTCCCCACGTGACGGTTGCGCTTCAGCCCCCGAGGTTTCTTCTATTTGCACTTAGGCCCTCGTCTCTATCTATAAAAAGGGGAGGGCTTCTTCTCCTTCACTTTTTACGCGCCCTTAGCATCCATAGCCGAATTTCTGCAGAAATTTCTGGAGCTTTTGTGTGCCGATCTCCTTCTATTTTCTAGGTAAGATTAAATTTAACCTTCTCCTTATCTTTACTTTCTAATATGTCGGGAGGATCGAAAACCTTCGAGACCGGAAGTTCTTCTGCTGCCGCCGCGTTGCCTGAACGGGAGGAGGTTCCCGTTAGAGTGGATATGGAGACGGCTGCTGAAGCTATTCGAGCGGGGATTGCACCCGAAGAACTCGAAAAACTTTTCAACGAGGCCGAGGTGGCGAGGACGGCGGAGACGGCGGAGCAGGGGGGTTCGCCGGTGGATGAAGACGATCTGGTGCGGGAGGCCTGGGAAAGAGAGAGCAGATTTGGCCCCTCCTATGTGGCTTTTGCTCAGATGATGGAAACGATCGCTGGACCTTGCCCGGAATTCGATTTCGAGGCCTACTCTGCCGCTCACCCTTACAAACATGTGAATCGGACGGTCTTTCAGGCCGCCGTCCCGTCTCAGTGGACTCTCGGTCAGATCCGGAGTACGGCGACCAAGAATGACCTGAGCCGCTGGAGGGCCAAATACCACATCCCCTCTGACGTTTCCCTCCACGTGCCTTTGGAGTAGGCTTGATAAAAATAATTTTATGTTAGGTTTAAATAATCTCCTCGGCTGTTATTGTCGTTAATTGGGGCGTGTAGAGGGGCTCGTCCTCCCTCAATCTCTTTGGGCGTGTAGTGGGCCTCGTCCCCCCACATTTCTGGTCCATTTAATAAATTTCGTTTTTTTTTTTAAAAAAAAAAAAAAAAAAATTGAATATTTTGAACTTAAACTATTTATTTTATAAGATATGATGTGCTTTGCGTTCATTGTGTCAAAAGATCGTCGAAAATGGGTCAAAATGGACACCTTACGTGCTCGTGCAGAAATTGCACACACCGATCTATTAAGCCTGCGTGGTTGCACGCTAATCTGTGCCCAAGGTTGGCCTTTTTATGTTGTTTCCTTTCAGAATGCAATTTTGACTCCCATTGTGGCTCAATTTCCTCACTCAATATCATGACAAATACTACAAGGACATATATAAGTAGCAAAAAAACGAATTTTCATTACAAAAAAATAAAAATATCGAAACAAGTTGCTTTTATATATATATATATATATATATATATATATATATATATATATGGGAGCTTTATTTTCTGAACTCTCTTAAGTGCAGAAGCTGGTAACTCCTCTAAACCAATGATTTTTTTTTAAAATTAAAAATATTATTAATTCAAAAGGGTATTATAGTAAAATACAATTTTTATTACGGAGATAACCTCATGATGATAACCCCTACTATAATATAATTCATCGATGATAATCTCTTGTATATATAACCCCTACTATATAGTAGGGTTATGATCGATAGGAAAGTATGCGTTACATGATACATTATGTATTATTAGAGACAAAAGGTGGTTCCATGATTCGATTCACACTTAACAAGATTATGAAAATAAAGTTACACTATATATATATATATATATATATATATATATAAAAAAAGTGTGTACACACACACCCAAGTTTGAAATAAAACCACTCACATCTAATTTTTAATATTAATTTAAAACAAAAATGGGCCCCAATTTAATGTTAAAAATTAGATGTGAGGAGTTTTCACCGGCTTAATGTGTATTACACATATATATATATATATATATATATATATATATATATGGAGATCGCTATGGTCTAAAATTATATCATTATTCTCCCTACGAAGATCATGCAGAGAAGACCAATAGTGAGGCATCAAGATTATTAGGTTTATCTTGACAATTTTTTTAATTTATTTTGCTTGTAATTATATTTAGAGGTTAAAAAACTCATAGCTTCTAGAACAAGCTTGTAATATCCGTACATTTCCATTTTTAGCAGTTTCTATTTTTGGTGTATGTCTATTTTTATCGACTCGCTTGTAACCGTTTCGACATTTTGAATCTATTTTATTCTTGGAGTTTTTCCATTTGGACAAGTTTCGGAGATGTTTTTACGTAATTCCATTTTATGTTATGTTTGTCGTATGTACGTTCGATTCTCGTAAAACTCGTTCGTTTTCGTTGTTTCTTTGTTTATGTAAGTTCGTATAGTTGAGTTGTTCGTGTCGTGACTTTCGGTTTGTTAATCCGACGTCGTATCGTGATTTTCGAGCGTATGAGCCATTTTGTAATTTCCTTAAACTTAAGGGAAATTTACTCTCATCGTCGAATTCCGAACCTTCGGGGAATCGGAATTATGTTTCCTTTTAACGCTTAGATTCGTCATCGAGAATACTTCGTAACCATATTTTTGGTTCGATAGCAGGTCCGGGTTCCGGAGTTGTCCGGGACAGTTTAGACAGCAGCTTCCCAGACTGCTGTCCAATAGGGTGTTACGGCCGTAACACCCCATTCGTTACTGCCATAAGTTGGCCATTGTTACGGCCGTAAGCTATCCCCTGTTACGGCCGTAACAGCCTGCTGTTTTAAGAACAGCGGGCAGAGGTCAGAACTCATTCTTTTCATTTCCTTTCTTCGTTTTCTTCGTCGGGCGACGCATAGAGGGCGATTCCATCACTTCCAATCCGTATTTTCGTCATCCTTCATCACCGTGAAGGAGCATATCATCTTCTAAGTAATCATCTTCCACCGTCCGAATCCGGGGTATTTTTTTCTAGAACCCTAACTTGTCAATTTTGGGGGGTTTTCCGGGTTTTGCTTATCAAATTCGAATTGTTCAAGTATGTTGTAATATTTCTTACGGATTGTTGTTATTGGGTGATTCCCAATCCGTTTTCGTCGAGTTTAATCCGTGAATTGTCGATTCGGAGAGATTTTGTGTAAACCCTCGCTCGTATCGATTGAACGTATATTGTCCTAACTTGTAATCGGGGTTATGGGCGTATTCCATTCGATTATTATTGTCCGTTAGGACCGAGTTATGTTAATCCTTCATTTAGGAACCGTCGCTTTCCATCCAGATCGTTCGTGGTCATTATTCATTCCCGATTCTTCGAAGATGTCTCAAAGGCAAGTACTTTACATTTGTTTACATGTTCTAGTATTTGAATTATGGCTTTTCGTGGTAGTTGTGGATGGATATGTGTATGTTCACCTAGGGACGGTCCGACGGGGCCTCTAGGGATACGTATTGTCGTGTGTGTGCGTATCACGAATTAGGGTTAACCACCCAGGGATGTCCGACGGGGCTCTGCGGGGTACGGTGGCCGTGAGTCTCGTACCAACGGTTGTGTTTTGTACTTGTGCACCGTGAATATTCCGAAATATAAATGATTTCTAAAATTACTTTTGGCGCATATTTTCATCTGATTAAAATGGTAGTTCAAATGGATTGTACTTGCACTAGCAGTTGTCGCTAACCCTTAAATGGGAGAAATACTTTTGTATTTCAGGTACAAGTCATGGAAGCAAACGAGCATGCGAGCCGTACGAGGATGATGGGCAGGCGTGATTATGTTCAATGGTTGTCTATTGGTGTCTTGTTTTGGGATTCCCTTATTATGTCATTTGCTTAAGTACTCGAGTTCTTCTTTCTTGAATTTATTAATTTTGTGTACCCGTTTTGGGAATGGATTTGATGTCACATTGTATTGTCAAATTTCAGTCTTTGGATTTAAATGTCGTGGATTGAGAAATTATCTGTTGTCGATGATGTATGTCTTTTATCGTATGTCGTTTTGGTGCGTTAGCCTGGTAGACTCCAAAGTGTGGGGTCCACAGCGCTGTAATATGTCCTGATCGTCTTGGGGGTGTTACAAAGCTAGTCTATTGCTTGGTGATTAAGTGAGATCATGCTCATTAGGGCAATCAATCGTCTATAGTTGGTTCAGATCGGGCTACATTATCAACCAACTTGGATAAGATAACGTTGGAGTATCTTCGGTTGCATTAATGTCGGCTTAAACCTTGCATAGATAATCAAATAGTGAAAATTTCACGTAAACTTTAGCAATGAAAGTTACGTCATATATAAGTATTTTAAGTGACAAACGTTCTATGATCTGGACATAATCTTGCCATTCATGTACTCAAGCTCATAAGCTCCTCCCGCATGGACCCCAATGATTATACATCATATATAAGTATTTTAAGTGACAAACGTTCTATGATCTGGACATAATCTTGCCATTCATGTACTCAAGCTCATAAGCTCCTCCCGCATGGACCCCAATGATTAGATCTTTCAAGTTAGGGTCTCGCCTACCTTTGTCATTCAGTACATCTGCCCGCTTAAGAACAAAATCTCCAACTTTGAATTATCTCTTCTTCCCACGCTAGTAAATATTTTATAAAAAATTGTGGGTATTCGTGGGTAAACTGTACCCGAAATAAAAAATTTTGACCAATGGTCGAACCAATTGTCATGGTTATGGTGTCCATTTTATGTCCAATTATAGAAAATTGACAACTCATGTAATCTTTTGTTTTGACCACTAACTCATATTTATCTACTCAGTCCAAAATACCTTTTAACAATTACCCCAAGTAATATTTAAATTTTTACTCTTCATCTCTCTACCCACTTTCTTATTCTATAATTCTCAACCCAAGTAATAATCGGTACCATCGATCAACTTTTTATTTCCCCATCTCATTTTTCACTCCCTCACTCTAGAATTACCATCCTAAGTAATCGTAACACCAGCATGCAATATTTTACCCCCCATCTCTCTACCATCTTTCTCTCTACAATATTACTATCCCATGTAACTCGTACCAACATTCAATTTTTTACTTCCTCCCTCTACTCACTTTTTCTCTCTAAAATTACTCACCTCAAGTAAGTTATACCAACATTCAATTTTTTACTCAATTTCCCCACCTACTTTCTCGCTCTAGAGTTACCACCTCAAGTAAACGGTACCAATATTAACTTTATACTCTCCATCTCTCCACACACTTTCTCTATCTAAAATTATCTATTCCAAGTAATTGGTACCAACATTCAATTTTTTATTCTCATATCGCTCTACTCTCCCAGTCTTTCTCTTTTTTTCTCTCTCTTTAAAATTACCACTTTAAGTAATCGGTACCAAAATTTAACTTTTTAATACTCATTCTATCTACATATTTTCTCTCTCTAGAATTACCACAGAAAATAATTGGTACCAATATTTAACTTTTCAATCCATTCTCTTTCTACCCCATTTCTCTATATAATTACCGCGATTCAACTTTTTACTCACCCATCTCTCACCCACTTTTTCACTTTAGAGCCACCACTCAAGTAATTAATCTCTACTACAATTCTACAACAATATTTAAAGAATGAGTTATTTAGATAATATTATTACATATGTCGATAATATCATTACTTACCTCGATAGTATTATTACTTATCGTGATAATCATAGTAAAATATACAAGCCACGATCACGTATCCATCTAATTAAGTTTGCAAAACTCAAAATACCAGTTCAAACATAACCCAAAAGAATGATCAACCATATTACAAGCACACAAAAACTATTATCAAACTAAAAAATCATTACAAACAAACAAAAATACAACCATAAAAAATTATGTCTTAATCCTTCATTCAAACCCACTGTCGAAAAACTCCCACAAACTGCTATCATATTATCTTGTTGGTAATAATATTATATATGCAAATATAAATAATATTTATATCCAAAATAATATTATTGAAATATTATCAAACTCAATAAATAAATACACAATATGTAGTATACATGATGGGGAGAGAGAGATGTTGGGAGTATGCCCTCGAATGCCACTCAGAGGATGTTGAGTGAGGACATTGTACTTATAATTATGTAAATCATTAATATAAGGCAATGGAAGTTTCTTTATTTACTGGTAGTTATTGGCATTCCTAACTCGTAAATATATATATATATATAGAAATTAGTCCGTGTATTTGAGAGCAAAACGTTCCACTCCTTATTGGATAAGGGGGTCGGCACTGGAAAGGTTTATAGCTCAAATACTTAATCGTTCGCAAGTCGATGAAACTTGACTGGGCGTTAAGTTTATGTGAAGACTTGTATGACGTGTTCTTTGACAAGGAGAGTGCCTGTCGAATGCTAATGGTTAGTGGGAGCACACGTTATAGGTATGCTAATTGGATTAGTATACTCAAATCGACTCACCCTCGATTCGCCACACGAATTTCACTTCGGGACAGTCAATGACGGAATCGAAAGGTTGTGATAGGTATTCGTGAACCTTCGACTTGAGGATTTAGTAGGGATGTGCTTGTGACGTCAAGATTTTCATTAGAGTAGTTCGACCCTGTAAACCGGAAGGCGGGGGTCAACCTCGACGTGCATCTTGACGGGCAAGTAGCAGGTCCTACTGAATACCAAGATAGAATTCTTTCTCCCGTTAGTGAGCGGGTTATATGTCCTATGTGGTTATTGGCAAATGAGATCATAAGTCTTTGGCCAAAGCATTGGAGCTAGTTGTATTGGATACACGAGAGCTCGATGATCTCGATTTGCATTAACGCATGCATAGCGTCAAGTACAGATAGGGTTTGACTGATCGTGACCCTATAACTTGATCGGGACATTTGAAATAAGGGTTTATACGTATACCGGTATTCACGACAGAATGGTTCTTGAATGATCCCAATCATTCGTTCTCAGTTGGGGTACGGTGTAGGCCGCCAGGCTGGCTAGGTGGTGCTACTACTCTTTGGTTCCTCCCATTGCTGACTGAGACGAACCTACCGAGTCGCGCAATAGGATTGACGACGGAATGAATCAAGCTAATTCTCTCATTATGAATATTAGATATTGGATATCTAAATTTGGGACATTGGATGTTTAAATCGACTTATCACATAAATTGATTTACGGCTTAATGAATTAAATATATCACTGGGTGATTAATTTAATTCATGAATATAATTATTTCTTGGAGAAATTAATTTTGTTATTTTGTATTTGATATGTTTAATTAATTGGATTAATTAATCGATACAAATACATCGGAATAGAATCGTAGTTTATCTGTTTGGACTCACGGGAGTCCGAAATGAACCGAACTCATCCGTTTCTGCATGTTAGCCGCCCCCCTTAGTTCCACCCACTTTCCTCTTGTCTTGTTGTTTTCATTTTATATGAAAAAGATGACTTTGTGGGGTTTGATCTCATGTGACATGAGTTGTTCACATGAGGGTGGAATAAGAATAAAAGGAGGAAGACTTCTTATCTCTCTTATATGATTTCATACGTGAGGTAGGTTGAAGTAGAGAGAAAAAAATAGAACTTAGAGTTCATTTTCATGTCTTCCACTTCATCTTCATCTTCTTCCATTCTTCATTTTTCTTAGAGAAAATTGAGAGAAAATATTGAGAGATAATTTGATAAACATACTTGGAGTATATTCATCAAATTCAATATCTTCATCACCAAGCTCTAGCCGTATCCTCGGAGGATAGCAAGGTGATCGTCGTTCCGGTCGTTTTTCCGGCGCGTGGCAAGTAGAGACGCGGTCCTTTCGGCGTTGGATCATCCAAGGGCTTGGAGCGGTTTGGATTCGTAGAGATCAATCTAAAGCTTGTGGAATAGCTCAAGAGAAGGAATCCATTTAATCAACGGACTACAAGGGTGAGTTTCTATATCTCTTGTGAATTCGTTTTTGATATTCGTATATACGTAGCTCGATCGATCCTCGTAGGGATTCGGATCGAATTAATTTTCGTTTTACCGCTTCCGATGGGCCTTCGTTTTTAGGCACCGAATCCCAACAGTGGTATCAGAGCGTAGGTCTTGTGATCGTATATACGATATTGGCATTTGGAATGCTCGATTAGATGGTGAATGATTTGGAATCATTTTAGTCATAATCGTGGTACATGTTTTTACGTTCGTTGTAGTTATATTTTTCGTAAGTTTATGTCTAAATATAAATCTTAAATTTATGGGAAATATGATTTATATTGAAGATATGAAAGTCGGAAAATATTGATATTAGATATTCGGTCGAAAATCTAGCCCTGAATCGTCGTCGGACGACTTTTTGGACAAAAAGGGTAATCTGGCCGAGAGTGACTCGACCGTGTCCTGGGTGACTCGGTCGTGTCCGGCAGTCTGGCCAGGTCACTGCCAGGCACACCCGACCGTGTCAGGCGACACGGGCCGTGTCTGGCCGGCAACTTCCGGAAGTGACTCGACCGTGTCAGGCGACACGGCCGAGTCTGCCAGGAAGGTCTAGGACACTGCCGACACGACCCGACCGTGCCATTCGGCACGGGCCGTGTCCGGCCGGCAGGCTGCCGGCAGTGACTTGGCCATGGCAGGCCATTTTCGCCCCGGCTCGATTTTTTCGTGTATTCTTGAAAATTAATCTCTCTCATGTTAAATTGGATTTAATGTGATTAAAATGATTTATGGTATTTCATTTTATAAGGGAAATTTGATTAATTGGAATATTTATGGTCGACCGAATTATTTTGAACGTTATCATATTACCGATTGTGTGAATCGATTGGATCGGTTCGTATTGTTGATTGGATCAATGTATCTCTATGCTTTCTATTTATATAGTATTTATTAGATGAATGCTTTTGAATGGGGATGTGGTTCGTGGACTTAGTTTTGAATCGTTCGTTTTATTCGATTGGGTTGTAAAGGCCGTTTTGAGCCTATTTATTTTACTAGAAATATTTGTATCTAGGATGCAATTTTCAATGTAAAATTTATATGTAATGACGAAGACCAGAGGAAGATCCATTTCAAGAAGACGAAGATTCAAGACGAAGACTTGTAATTAGATTACGGAGTTTTTGTTTTCTAGGAACGGTCCATGAACCACATGTTGGTAGCAACTAGGTTGTGAATGGTTGTTTCATGTTGTATGAATGCCACAAACGCGCTTAAATGATTAATGTGCAAAGTGTAATGTTAATCGCGATAATTCTCCCACGACAAATTATTAAGTTTATAAGGTTTCAAGGTTTTCCTTCCCTCCATCGAGTTTTCGGGAAATTGAAATCCAAACCGGATGTGCTATGATTCCGAGTTATCGGGGTAGTCATTCGGAGAGGACGGATAAATTACCGAGAGCGCATTGGATGCCTTCGGTTGGAGCAAATTTTATCCCTAGAAACCTGATAGGTTTCCGAATAAGATTCAATTGTGAAACTGATTTGCGTCGATGATATAAACTTAACTTGTTCACGAACCATAGAAATCGTATAGGTTGAGGGGAGTGAAGAAGAGGAAAAAGAAGATCGAATCATCCATTAGATGGGTTGGTGTTGGACACCACTTTATGAAAATTAATAGACCAGAAACATGTTCGGTTGCCCTCTATTAAGATTTATAAAGAACTCGATCACCACTATGAAGTAGAGCGACGATACTTACGGATTTCACATGGGAGTGTGTTATTCCGATAAAAATAGTAGGAGCTGGGTAACAAAAATAGAAAAGACCTTAATTCTATACTCAGAACATAATTGAACGAGTCACTAATTAATCTATCGTACTTAATGCCGACTCAAATCTCAATATGACAATGAATCCACTCGCAATTCTACTCGAAAAGAACACCTTAATGGGACCTAACTTTGTGGATTGGCTCTGCAATCTGATGATTGTCCTCAGTATAGAGGCACTGGGATACGTCTTGGAGACGGACATTCCGGCGCCTCCTGTGC
Source organism: Orobanche coerulescens (assembly GCA_033398695.1). NCBI lineage: Eukaryota > Viridiplantae > Streptophyta > Magnoliopsida > Lamiales > Orobanchaceae > Orobanche > Orobanche coerulescens. Next base: position 196,517,091 of record CM065804.1, read on the forward strand.
GGACCCGAGCCAATCAGGAAGAGATTGAAAACCACGAAAAGTGGGTTAAGGATGAAGTGAAAGTTCGTGCTTATATGATGACTTCCATGTCTAATGAGCTTCAGAGAGCTCATGAGAAAATGACTTCTGCTAGGCAGATTCTATCTCACTTAACCGAACTTTATGGTGAGCACAGCAGAACTGCTAGATATGAGATATCCAAGCAACTGTTCGGTGAAAAGATGAAGGAAGGTGAGAAGGTTGGGGAACATGTCCTCAAAATAATATCCATGATCGAGAGATTGGAGGCTCTTGATTTTAAAATGGATACTTTTCTCCAAACCGACCTTATCCTACAGTCTCTCCCTGAATCCTTCTCACGGTTTGTTATGAACTTCAACTGCAATGAGATTGCATGTAACTTAGCTAGGCTAATGAACAAACTTGTGACCGCTCAGTCTCAGATGAAGACTCCGCGGATGAAGGAGTCTGCCCTTGTGATTTCTTCTGGATCTCGGAAGTCCAAGAACAAGAAGAAAAAGACCAAGAAGCAGATGGGACCACAAGTCAAGAACCTTAAGGATAAGGGCAAGGCCCTGATGGTTCCGAAGAAGAAGAAGAAGAAGGATGCTTGTCTCAAGTGCGGTGAGCTGAGCCACTGGGCTAGAGACTGTCCGATTCTTCATGGCACTTCAGGTACAGAACTTTTAGTTTTGGAAACAAATTGTTCTGCTACTGTATTTTCTACTTCCTAGATACTGGATTCTGGTGCTAGTTATCATATTTGTACCGTGAATCAGGATCTGGGACAAAGTAGGAAGCTTGGAGATGGAGAAGTTATGATCACAGTCGGAAGCGGTCATAGTGTCGAGGCGACCGACATAGGATCACTTCTTTTGGGTTTAGAATCCGGCTTTGTTTTGACTTTAGAATATGTACTTGTTTTGCCCAAGGGGCACAAAAACATTGTATCCATTTCGGTCATGGACCGAAAGGGCTTTTCATTTTTCATTGGTGATGGTTCCTGCAAAATTTATTTTAGAAATAAACTAGTGGGTACTGCTACATTGTTAAATGGATTGTATCATCTAAATCTCAGCAACAAAGTTGTTGTGAATACTATGACTAGAAAACGTGGTAGGAATGAAACCAATCAAGTTTTGAAATGGCATCTTAGACTTGGTCATGTTGGTCAGACCAAGGTTTACAAGATGGAAAAAGATGGAATTATGGGTCCATTGGGATTGGATCCCTTTTCTACTTGTGAATCTTGCCTTAAAGGCAAAATGACTAAGTCCCCCTTCACATGGACTTTTGAAAGAGCCGCTGATAAACTGGGATTAATCCATACCGATGTATGTGGTGCTTTGGAAGCAGCGCGTGACGGATATCAATATTTCATTACATTTACAGATGATCATACTAGGTATGGTTATGTATACTTAATGAAACATAAATCCGAGGCCTTTGAGAAATTCCAGGAATTCAAGGCCATAGTCGAGAAACCAACTGGTAATCATATCAAAGCACTTCGGTCGGACCGAGGTGGTGAGTATATGAGTACGAAGTTTGACGAGTTCCTTAAGGAACATGGAATAGTTTCACAACTAACACCTCCAGGTACTCCTTAGTTAAATGGTGTGTCAGAAAGAAGGAACCGGACCTTGTTGAACATGGTCCGCTCCATGCTGGGCTATACTGACTTACTGATTTACTTGTGGGGGTATGCACTCCTGACTGCCGCTTATATCTTGAACAGATGTTCTTCCAAATCCGTTTCTAAAACTCCATATGAGATGTGGGAGGGCAGGAAACCAACTCTTAATCATATTAGGATTTGGGGATGTCCCGCCTATGTCAAGAAGGCTAAGGTGGAAAATTTGGAAGCTAGGTCCGCGAAGGGACGTTTCATTGGATTCCCGTCTGGGACGATGAGTTATCAATTCTACATGCCCAAAGATCGAAAGATCGTTGTTGCTTTACAAGCACACTTCCTGGAAGATGATTTCATTCAGGAAGGCGGAGCAGGTAGAAGTATTTCTTTAGAAGAATACAATGAAACTCCTCGGGAAACACCTATGTAAGAAACTGGAACCGAACCTTCTGAAACACAAGTACAACCACCTCGTAGGTCTAGTAGGATGTCTCAATTACCTGAGAGGTATAGTTTTATGCACTTGGAGGAACTGGGTTTCCTCGAGGTTCCAAGTGATAAACAAGAGACCGACCCGCGACCAATGACCTAGCAATGGTAGATGTAGACTCTATGAAATGGACCGTAGCAGTCTTCATGTAGTTGGGACATTCATTTTGACGAGACGGTCAAAGAGTTTGACTTCGTGCAAAATGAAGAGGAATCTTGTGTATACAAGAGGGTTAGTGGGAGCAAGATCACATTCTAAATACTATATGTAGATGATATTCTACTAATAGGAAATGATGTGGGAATGCTCAGTTCTGGGAAAGCTTGGCCTTCGAGTAATTTCTCCATGAAAGACTTGGGAGAAGAAACCTATCACTACCAAAAATCAGACTTTAGCCGACGACTTAAAGTGGTCGGCTAAACCCCAAAGTCGTCGGCTAATCATACCAGCCGTCGGCTAAAAAACCGTCGGCCGATATTCGTCGGCCAAGGTTTAGCCGACGACCTTTGTGCAGTCGTCGGCTAAAGTTCAACCATTAGCCGACCACTAGTCCACGGTCGTCGGCTAAACCTGTTGGAAAAAAAAAACATTTAGCCGACGACCGTAACGAGACCGTCGGCTAAAACCATTTTTTTTTAAAAAAAATACAGTTTAGCCAACGACCGTCTTATATGTCTTCGGCTAAAACTATTTTTAAAAAAAAAATTAAATTAATTTAGCCGACGACCGTCTTTCAGGTCGTCGGCTAAAATCCTATTTTTTTTAAAAAAAAATTACTTTAGCCGACGACCGTCTTAAATGTCGTCGGCTCAAACCCTATTTTATAAAAAAAAAAAACTACTTTAGCCGACGACCGTCTTACAGGTCGTCGGCTAAAACCCTATTTTTTTTAAAAAAAAATTACTTTAGCCGACGACCGTCTTATTTGTCGTCTGCTAAAACCCTTTTTGATAAAAAAAATAAACTACTTTAGCCGACGACCGTCTTATATGTCGTCGGCTAAAACCCTATTTTAAAAAAAAAAAAAATTCAGATTTTGGTATCCCAAAACCTGTATTTTTGCACACAATTTTTATACGACTCTCATTATCAACAACAATCAACGCACAACATATTCAAGAACATTAATTTCATCAACATACTAGTAGCGTCAATAAAATCACTTACACAATTGTAACACAAATATAAATATACAAGAGTACTACAACAACATAACTAGAATCCACTGCCAAAATCATCTAAATGTCGAAATGTAGTAGTAGAAGGATTACCACCATCCCCTAGATCCTCGTCACGAGGCCGTGAAGATGGGTGCATCCAGAAGAGAGAAGGCGGTGGAGCAGTGCTGTGATCCGGCTGAGTAATGGTGCAGTCGGCATCATCATATAGTCCATCATGGCTCTTCTTGTCTCTGGAAACTCTCTAACCGCGACTCGGTCCTCTGCTCGCTCTCATGTAACCGCGTCGAGTCCTCCTTTCATTCTCGGCCCAGAGCTCCCTCTCGCCCTCAATTGCTCCTCGAGATAGGCGATCCAGTGCATCCGTCCGCGAGGCCGGGGGTATCTTTCAATACATGGTGACCCTCGGCTCCCATCATCTTAGTGCGGTACCGACTACCTCTAGGAGGGTAGACGGTACCCCACACCCTAGCGCGAACATAAGGATCGGCCTGATCGATCTGTCCAATAGCAGAATCGAGGTCAGTCTCCGCTAAGTCCGGATACTGCTCCCGAGCAATCTCAGCAAGCATCCTCTGAGACTCCTCCCGCACACGCTCCTAAGTTAATATGAAAATAAATATTTGAATATCAATAAAAGTATGATACAAAGGCATTTATTTTATTACTAAAATAAAATAAAAAAAGACTTACATGCTCCTCGGGACGGTTCGAAAATGCTTTCTGAGTCACGTAGGCAAATGCATCCAACGAATCAGAAGAAATGGCCTCGTGCGCAACTCGCTAACGACCGGGAACCCGGTGTGATGGTCGATCGGACCCGGCCACGATTGGTCGTGTTGGTCAAGCTAGTCGCCTTCAAAAAATATTATTTAGAATCGAGTTTATATTTAGAATTCAAAAAAATAAAAACGGAAATATTAATATTTTTTATTAAATACTAGCATTTTTTTTAATAAATAAAATTCAATATTGAGATTTTTATTTTTTATGGAATATAATATTCTAGTTTTTATTTTTATTAAAACAATTTATTTCCACTTTTGAATAAAAATTCCGATTTTTTAATATTAATAATATTCCAGAATTTTAAAAAATACATGAAGTTCCGATTTTTTCTAATTTAAAAAAACCGGAACTTCAAGTATTTTTTATATTCTGAAACATTAATTTAAAAAAATGGAGTTTATATTTAGAATTCAAAAAAATAAAATCTGAAAGAGGAAGAATGAAATGAGGGTATTTTAGTCATACCATGAACTCTGGGTCGCGAAAATGGGCGCGTAGCCACTTCCACTCGTACTCCCGGAACTTGAATTCTTCCGGGGTAGCCTCTCGGGTATCACCCCAGGCTGTCCAGAACATGTGCATCTCATTTTTCCAAGATTTGTACCTACAACACACGTTGCACAACATATATCATTCGTAAGAAAAAAAATTACGCAAAAATGTAGACACAAAATAAATTAAAATTACTTACTTGGTAGACTGCACCTCGTCACACCAAGTACGTAGTAGAGAGTCGGGAATGACAAACCACACCTATGAACAGCATAAATACGCAGTAATTTAAAAACATCACATATTGCATTTTCAAGAACTACGTGTTGATTGAAAAACACTTATTAAATATTTATTAACTTACCGACATAGCATTATTCAAAGCATCTATCACGCACTGCGGCACGTCCCCCCAATCGGGCCACAAAACGGGGACTCTGTCCCGAATGACAAAGCCAACATTACGGCTATATGACGCCGCAGCGTCAGAAGACATCACCGGACGGCCGTGTGCATGCAGAGGAATCTCATAACGGCCATTCTTAGTTACGTACGAGTCAAGCGCTGCACTTTGCTCGGCCACGAGTCTTCTTCTTTTCTTCTCCTCCTCGACTACATTTTTCCCCTTCTCATTCTCCATCTCTATCTCCTCATACTGTTTCGTCTTGAAACCCGACAACTGCGCCAAAACATGTTGTGCGGCCAAGACTCATACACGTATGCCTCGTCAGGGCTAATCAATCGAACGGGAACTCGGGCTCCCGACTCATCGACCTCCGGAATAGTCGGAACCATCGGAGGCATGAATAGAGTCGGCGGCGGACCGTGGGGCACCGCGGACGAGGAACTCCGTACATCTCCTTATGTGTGAGGGCTAGACGTGGGTCGGTGGATGGGAGGCATACGAGTCTCCGGCTGCGAGGGGGTCGGCCGTGGTGTGCGAAAGGATAAACGCCGCGCTAGTGCGGCGGGCTCATCTGTCGGCCTATAAAAATCGTCGGCGTTCATGCCGGTAGCTTCTAGTATACGGTGGGCACGAACGCCGCTCTGAGATATGTATAGTGTACGGGATCCGCCTTACTAGAGGCCGGAACTCCCGAATCGGGAGTGGTCGACTTTGTCGACTTCTTCCCCAACGCTTTCTTTATTCTATCCATAATCTAAACAAATCAATCAAATTCACAACTCAACACAACAGTAACTATCAATGCCATACCAGGTTAATCTTTCGATTAACGCCGGCTATAAAATTCCTTCCTCCTCAAACAAATTCATCAAATATTTCTAAACAAATTCATCAAATAATCTAAACAAATTCATCAACTAAACAATTCAACACAACAGTAATTATCAATGCCATACCACGTTAATCTTTCGATTAACGCCGGCTATACAATCCCTTCCTCCTCAAACAAATTCATCATATTCGCAACTCATTAAACACAAAATATTGAAAATACTAAATTCATCAAATATTGCATCACAACTCATTAAACATTTTATCAAATTCACCACATATTCTATACAAATTCATCAAACAAATACAATAAATTCAACAAAAAAAATAAAAATAAAAAGGGACAAGGGTTACCGCGGCCGGAGGGGGCGGGCGGAGCGAGGGCGGAGGGCGACGGTCAGAGGGCGACAGGCGGAGGGCGTCGGGCGGGCGGGCGGCGACGGACGGGGCTGGCGAGGGTCAAGGGGGCTGGAGGGCGGGCGACGGGACCGCTGGTGGGCGGCGACGAGACCGCGGCCGGAGGGCGGGCGGGCGACGGGACCGCGGCGGCGACGAGACCGGGCCGGAGGGTCGACGATCGGCGGGCGATTGTAGTTGGGCACAGGTGACGATCGGCGGCGAATGGCTAAGGGGGCGTAAGAAGAAAATAAGAAAAGGGAGGTACGGAAACGTATAAAGGTTGGGGTTTAGCCGACGACAGATCTACGTCGTCGGCTAAAGTTTTAAAAAAAAATTATACTTTAGCGACATATATGACGGTCGTCGGCTAAACTAGAGTGACCCGACCGTGTTAGACAACACGGTCGGGCAAACAGCTTTGTTTTCAATTTACGGGCGGGTGCGACACGAGTCGTGTTGATGGACACGGTCGGGGTTTAGCCGACGACCTTCTTATAAGTCGTCGGCTAAAGTTCAATTTTTTTTTAAAAACATTAGTCGATCGTGTCGGGGACACGGACCGTGTCGCAGTTGACCCGAATGGGAAAACAAATCAGATGATCGACCACCGTGTTGTCTAACACGGTCGGGTCACTTGTGTTTAGCCGACGACCGTCATATATGTCGTCGGCTAAACTATATTTTTTAAAAACTTTAGCCGACGTAGATCTTGTCGTCGGCTAAACCCCGTGTTTTTTTAATAATATTATTGATATTATATTAATGTTATGATTATGATTATTATTATTACTATTTTTTTAATTATATTTAACAAATAAAAATATACATCTACTAAATTTATGGCTCATAGTTTGAGTCATCACTACGATCTGTCTCATTATCCGAGTTGATATCCGGCAACATATGCCTCAAGTCGTCCACATTATCGTCATCGAAATTTTCAAGTAATTCGTTTGTATCAACGTCAACGTACGCGAGCATCACCACGGAGTCGGATGACTCGTCCTTCAGAACATTATTAATTGTAATTGCCGTTGATGGTGGAATATTTCTCGCATTTGGCTCTTGATAAGCATCATCGTCATCGCACTGTTGTTTCTCCCGGTAGCAAAGACTAAAAATATTCCTCGTTGTCACAACATTCACTACCTTCCATGTGCCTTTCTTCACCAAGTCGTCCAAATAATACACCAACTTTGCTGATGTAGCAAATACAAAAGGATCACTTTCATACCATGAAGTGGAAGTGTCAACAGAGAACAGCCCGTAGTCGTCTTGCATATCGGTTCCAAGACTGGTGTCGTACCATCGACACTTAAACAAGTAAATTGTCATGCCTTCCCCGTAAATTAGTTCTACCACTTCCAAAAGAACACCGTAATATCCACCATCTATCATAACCCTGAATTTTGACATCTTCTTTTTTGGTCTCTCCCAAGGCATACGAATGTGACACCGTTGACTTTGGCCATCGAATAAATTCTTGACATAACCGGCTTCATAGAAAGAAGCATAAGTTCACGCGACCAGTTAGGGTGTCCGTCATCTTGTATGTGTGTCATCTGTCGTAAATAAACTTTTTATGTAAAAAAATATCTTAAGTCCAAAATGAAATAGCAATTGAATGTATACGTACCCATTCTCCAAAATAGTCGGCAAAAGTGTCATTGTGGAATCTAGTGTCACCTCGCACCATATCGCATGACAAGTGGATGTCTTTCCAGTACTGAACTTCTGGACAATTGAGCAATATCCACCAATGTGCAATTCGTGACTCGTACGGGTCTAATTGTCTTCCTGGCAACCTCCCATAGATGTCAACCTCAGTGGATATGATAGAAAGATTGAATTGTATTTTATCTGCTGGAATAGAGCGGGAAGGGGGATCGAAGTTGCCCAAATACAACTTGATATGTGTAATACACTCCGACGCAAGGTAAGATTCTGCAATGCATCCTTCTGGTGCAGACTTATTGGCCACGGAATCTTTGTAATCACCGAGTTGCCTTTCAACCGGGTACATCCACGTGTAGTGCACTGGACCAGTGACCAATAACCGCACGGGAAGGTGGATCATGAGGTGAGGCATGAGGTCAAAAAGTTTGGAGGAAATATTCGCTCAAACTTGCACAAGATATAGATGATCTCATCTTGCATTTTACGCAAATCAGATCTCTTGACTTCTCTCGTACATAGTTTCTGGAAAAATCTTGACAATGCAACACACGGCTCGACCACCTATTTTGGTAAGTACGGTCGAATAAATACCGGAAATAGGCGTTGGAGTAGGATATGACAATCATGACTCTTCAAACCAGTTAACTTGTTCTCCTGAAATTAACACATCTTCCTATATTTCCAAAGATACCGGTAGGATACCTAGCAATCTTTATCCAACAAAATATCTCGGTTCTACGCTGGCGGTTGATGGTGTAAGCCGCCTTAGGCATTTTTGTTTTCCTTTGTGATTTTCAACCACAAATGTTTTCTTATGCTCATTTCTTCCAAACCTTTGCGTGCTTTTGGCCGTCTTTGGTCTTTCCATCCCAACCTAAGGTTGTCCCAACCACACTTTCGCAAACATTCTTTTCAATGTGCATGACATCCAAGAAGTTCCTTATCGCAACTTGGACCGGTAAGGCAATTCCCGAATATACTTTTGTGCGACCAATACTTATACCTGTCGCCTTTCAGGGGTTGCCGCAAACACATCAGATGGTTGCTAAGTGACCAAAATCGTACTCATTAAGAATTGATAGTCTTTCATCACTGTCATTGTCGTGGTAGCTCGCCCATTTCTACGGTGCCATCAAATGCTACAAACATCCATCGCCACTCATGTTCCTGTCAAGCCATATCCGATGACGCATTCGGATAACTTTCCTACTGATGGTACCTAGCACACTGCATTCAAACACACCTGGACAACCTCTATATCCGCTAATAACGATCCGCATAAAGATTCCATATGCGGGAAAATCACTAATAGTGCCGATACACATGGCGTGCAAGTAGAACGTCTCGGACGAATAAGCGCCGTACGTGGGATGACCTTGCTCCCACAACAATTTCAGCTCCTCTATCAAAGGTCTCATATACACATCAATACACTTTCCGGATATCCGGCCCGGACTAACAAGGTCAACATATTATACTCCTTCCGCATACACATCCACGGAGGAAGATTGTAAGGAATCACTACAACAGTGCCATATGGTATATGAAAGACTCATGTTACCAAAAGGGTTGAAACCATCGATGCAATCCCGAGCCTCACATTTCGGATATACGAAGAAAAATTCGGATACTCCTATCTATATGCTTCCACGCTTCTCCATCCGAAGGGTGTATCATAGTATCCCCGTCATTAGTGCGCGGCTCGGCATGCCATCTCATTGCTTTTGCCGTGTGAGGAGACATAAAAGCCGTTCCAACTGTCCTTGATGGAAAATACCAAAGTACCTTCACCGGTTTCTCTTTTCCGAAGGAGTTATCCTATATCTCTCTGTATCACATACAGGACATCTCGTGAGGTCTTCATTAGGATGCCCCTGAATAGAACACAATCATACATGCGGACGTGGATCTTAATGTAGGAAAGACCAAGATCTTTCAAAATTCGTCTCATTTTTGAATATGTATTAGGAAGATGATGCCCAGTGGAAGCATATTACTCGTAAGCTCCAAGAAATCATCTACAGACTTGATGGATGATTTGTTTTCCACCTTTAATCTCATCGTTTCCATGACACAATCAAGACAGTCATGTTACACCACAGGTATAGGGGGTGCATTGGAGTTGAATTATCTTATTGTACCTGTCAAGCCCAGCAGTATTGCAAGGCAACGGTCTACGGGGTCGTGGGATTTGCTCAGTTGGTACAAACGTCTCGGAAAAACCAAACACATCATCAATCAACCTCCTCTTCGGATCGGTGAACCCGTCGTTACCACTAAATTGTCCGTGATCATACGGAATAACGAGTCGGTGCTTCACCGTGGTATATCCAACATGTATATTTACTCCAAAACCATTCTTCTTTAGGTGTTCCCGGACCTCATCAAATGGAAAACGAAACATGTCACTGCGACATCTACATTTATTACATGGACGATGGTAACGTATTACCACCGTCGTGCTCTTTTACAAATCTCATAAACCGCTTCATCCCATCCATTACACTTGGATCCCATTTTCGTAACCCAATCCAACTCTTATCCATCACGAAAATGTATACATTTTCCAATATTAATCCAACTAATTAATTTTGTTCAAATTATAAATGAAATCACAACAAACAATTAATCATAATGATTATCATCATAAAACTTAATCGCTTTTACATAAAAGCTATCGAATGTAACATGAATAATACAAAGTTTGAAATCACAATAAAAATACAATAAAATACATACCTTAATCGAAATGGTGATTATAACAACCGATAGAAACCTTCGGCACTCCATTAGCACAACTCAAAGTAGCAACTCACAAGCTTTTTTCGGGAATAATTGAAATAATCGGGAATAGAAATGTGCTCTTTAGCGAGGAGAGGTGCAACATTGGGTTGGTGTTCCTGAACTATAAATACTTTTCACTTTGAGGTTTAGCCGACCTAGATCTAGGTCGTCACAAAGTAAATTATTTTTTTTTAAAAAGGGTTTAGCCGACGACCTAGATCTAGGTCGTCGGCTAAAGTAAATTATTTTTTTAAAAGGGTTTAGACGACCTAGATCTAGGTCGTGGCTAAAGTAAATTATTTTTTTAAAAAGGTTTGGCCGGCGACCTAGATCTAGGTCGTCGGCTAAACCATTACATTATTATTTTTTTCGGAAGGACTTTGTGACGACCTAGATCTAGGTCGTCGGCTAAAGTGTATTTTTTCGGTCGGCTAAACGTTATGACGGTCGTCGGCTAAATATCTTCAATATAGCCGACGACTATTTCGAGCTTTAGCCGACGACCTCCACCAAGTCGTCGGCTAAAACCCTTTAGCCGACGGTATTTTGAGTCGTCGGCTAAAGTGCGAAGTTTAGCCGACGACACTTTATAGTCGTCGGCCGTTTTTTTCGGGTCGTCGGCTAAAGTACTTTTTTTGGTAGTGTATATTCTTGGGATTCGACTCTACTGGGATAGATCGAAGAGAATGATAAGTTTTTCGCAAGCCCTCTATATAGATTAGATCTTAAAGAGGGTTCCTTCCGATGCGACATGGAATAAAAATTACCTTGAAGATGTGTCCTCATAGTGAGGAACAATGAAAGGAAATGAGTTATATACCATATGCTTCGGAAGTGGGTAGCCTTACATATGCTTTATTGTGTACAAGACCTGACATTGCGCATGCTGGAAGCGTGGTAAATAGGTTTCGGGCTAACCCAGTCAGGGAACATTAGACCGCCGTAAAGAATGTTCTCAAGTACTTTAGAAGTACTAAGAGATCTGATTCTTATATATGGTGGTAGAGAACAGAATGTGGTGGGATTCACTGTATTGGACTTCCAAGGACAGAAAGACGATTATATGTCTACTTCTGGCTACATTTGCTCTTAATGGAAGAGCAGTATCTTGGCATAGTGCCAAGTAATAGCGCGACTGCTAATTCCACCTGTTAGGCTGAGTATAAAGCGGCCTCGGAGGCCTCCAAACGAAGAATTTAGAAGTTGCTGGGTAAACTTCAAGTGATACCATGTGCTGAACTTCCTGTTCCGCTGTACTGCGACAACGACGGAGCTGTAGCGCAGGCCAAGGAGTCGAGTTTTCACAACAGCACCAAACATATTGAGAGGAAGTATCATCTCGTAAGAGAATTTGTTCGCAAGAGATACATTGTGCTGCATAGAGTAGAGTCAGCCGACTACGTCGCTGATCCACTGACCAAGCCACATTCTCAGATTAGCTTGGAGCATAATCTGGAGAACATGGGTATTAGATACCATAGTGTGTGGCATTGAGTGCAAGTGGTAGATTGTTGGGAGTATGCCCTCGAATGCCACTCAGAGGATGTTGAGTGAGGGCATTGTACTTGTAATTATGTAAATCATTAATATAAGGCAATGGAAGTTTCTTTATTTACTGGTAGTTACTGGCATTCCTAACTCGTAAATATATATATATAGAGAAACTAGTCCGTGTATTTGAGAGCAAAACGTTCCACTCCTTATTGGATAAGGGGGTCGGCACTGGAAAGGTTTATAGCTCAAATACTTAATCGTTCGCAAGTCGATGAAACTTGACTGGGCGTTAAGTTTATGTGAAGACTTGTATGACGTGTTCTTTGACAAGGAGAGTGCCTGTCGAATGCTAATGGTTACTGGGAGCACACGTTATAGGTATGCTAATTGGATTAGTATACTCGAACCGACTCACCCTCGATTCGTTACACGGATTTCACTCCGGGACAGTCAATGACGGAATCGAAAGGTTGTGATAGGTATTCGTGAACCTTCGACTTGAGGATTTAGTAGGGATGTGCTTGTGACGTCAAGATTTTCATTAGAGTAGTTCGACCTTGTAAACCGGAAGGCGGGGGTCAACCTCGACGTGCATCTTGACAAGCAAGTAGCAGGTCCTACTGAATACCAAGATAGAATTCTTTCTCCCGTTAGTGAGCGGGTTATATGTCCTATGTGGTTATTGGCAAATGAGATCATAAGTCTTTGGCCAAAGCATTGGAGCTAGTTGTATTGGATACACGAGAGCTCGATGATCTCGATTTGCATTAACGCATGCATAGTGTCAAGTACAGATAGGGTTTGACTGACCGTGACCCTATAACTTGATCAGGACATTTGAAAGAAGGGTTTATACGTATACCGGTATTCACGACAGAATGGTTCTTGAATGATCCCAATCATTCGTTCTCAGTTGGGGTACGGTGTAGGCCGCCAGGCTGGCTAGGTGGTGCTACTACTCTTTGGTTCCTCCCACTGCTGACTGAGACGAACCTACCGAGTCGCGCAATAGGATTGACGACGGAATGAATCAAGCTAATTCTCTCATTATGAATATTAGATATTGGATATCTAAATTTGGGACATTGGATGTTTAAATCGACTTATCAGATAAATTGATTTACGGCTTAATGAATTAAATATATCACTGGGTGATTAATTTAATTCATGAATATAATTATTTCTTGGAGAAATTAATTATGTTATTTTGTATTTGATATGTTTAATTAATTGGATTGATTAATTGATACAAATACATCGGAATGGAATTGTAGTTTATCTATTTGGACTCACGGGAGTCCGAAATGAACCGAACTCATCCATTTCTGCATGTTAGACGCGCCCCCTTAGTTCCACCCACTTTCCTCTTGTCTTGTTGTTTTCATTTTATATGAAAAAGATGACTTTGTGGGGTTTGATCTCATGTGACATGAGTTGTTCACATGAGGGTGGAATAAGAATAAAAGGAGGAAGACTTCTTATCTCTCTTATATGATTTCATACGTGAGGTAGGTTGAAGTAGAGAGAGAAAAATAGAACTTAGAGTTCATTTTCATGTCTTCCACTTCATCTTCATCTTCTTCCATTCTTCATTTTTCTTAGAGAAAATTGAGAGAAAATATTGATAGATAATTTGATAAACATACTTGGAGTATATTCATCAAATTCAATAGCTTCATCACCAAGCTCTAGCCATATCCTCGGAGGATAGCAAGGTGATCGTCGTTCCGATCATTTCTCCGGCGCGTGGCAAGTAGAGACGCGGTCCTTTCGGCGTTGGATCATCCAAGGGCTTGGAGCGGTTTGGATTCGTAGAGATCAATCTAAAGCTTGGGGAATAGCTCAAGAGAAGGAATCCATTTAATTCGGATCGAATTAATTTTCGTTTTACCGCTTCCGCTGGGCCTTCGTTTTTAGGCACCGAATCCCAACAACAGAGAGAGAGAGAGAGAGAGAGAGGTTATGTTCATTTACTCTTCCCATTTGACCACACACCTCCACAAACAATAAAACTTAGAGATTAAATTCACCAACACCACTCAAAATCAAAAAATTCATAAACACAAATCTGATGCTCCTCTACCAACCCCAAAATTAAGAATTTAAACCCTAAAATCAATTTCAACAAAGAAATAAAAATCAATCCAGTAATCCCATTCTCTAGATGTTCGCTATATTTTTAAACAATCCGCAAGTGTACGGAGTAAGTGTAGAAGGCGGCGAGCAAGGTCGTATTCCACAGAGACTAAATACTTCTATTGTGTTGAGTACTGGATTATAATGATTTCGGTTTTATCTAGACAATCGAAAGTTGAATGGATGGTAAATGAAATAAAATAAAATGATGACAATAAAATAAAATATCCAAATTAAGGAGAATTGTAAGAGTTTAGAAAGAAAGATTCCAAGGCTCGGTTTCCGTTGATCACTAAGTTTAGTCGGGATTGGTTCCAAAAGTTCTAAGTGCGTTTCCAAAATGATAATCACAATAATATTCTAAAGTCCCTCTCGAGATGCATTAAAACGTAGATTAAACAACCTATTAAAACGTCTTCGTTTACTATAAATTATCTAACTCCAAAATGTTCATAAGATTTAAACATCATCATAGCTTATCACTGATTTCTCAATCTCGTAATTTACTACGTTAAATACTCGAAACCTATTAATGCCCTCTTCTCTCGAATTATGAGCAATTAAGTTTAACATGTAAAAACATTGATCAAGTGTCTAAACATGAATCAAAACCATGATAAAGAAATCACACTAGATAAATATAATCATCAATCCCTCAAAATCATAGCGAATCAACGTACTCCCATGCCCGGAATCTAACGAATTTAGCCGGACATGGTAATGAAAGAAAGATTAATAAACATCATGTTCATCATGTTCATGCTAAATAAAACAACAAAATGAATAAAAGATATGAAGAAGATAAAACTCGGATGGTGTCTTGAGTGGATGTAGTAGGATCAAGCTTTCAAAATGTTCTTCAAGAGTTCTTCATTTTCTTCCTCCAAGTCTCCTTCTTTTGGTAGGTTTCTTCTTTAATCTTGTGTTTTTCTCCCCTCACCAACTCTCCAAGACTCTCTAAATCAAGATTCTCTTTCTTAGTCCATTGTAGAGCCTTTTTATCAACTCAAAAAGCCAAAGTTGTTGATCAAATCATGAAAAAATATCAAAAAGGTGATTTTGCACCGAAAAGCGACACGGGTCGCGTCAAATGACACGGCCCGTGTCATAGTGTCCTAAAAACTGCACAAGTCGCTGGACAGGCAACCCGACCGTGTCAAATGTACCACGCACGAGCACGACGCACGAGCAGTTGCTCGTACGTCACTGATGTCTTCGGCACTCGATATTGCGCACGAGCAGGATGCACGAGCAATTTTGCTCATGCTCGTGCGCCTCATATCAGCTTGATATATACTCGTTTTTTCATTCTTTTTCGGCTCGATATTTTGTTCATGCATCTCTTGATATGTATTTGGAGTTTGAGACTTCGTTCTTGCTTGATTAATGTCCATAAAATACCTATAAAATCAATAAAAAGTACCCAAGCGTGATCGAGTCCAATAAACACAATATGAGCACAAACGACACAATTCTACATATTTTAGGATCTTAAAATCCGAAAAAGCTTTGTAAAAATATGTGTAAAGATGAGTGTTATCAAAATCCCCCAAACTTGAACATTGATCGTCCCGAGCAATGCACTTCAAAATAACCACTCTTAAGGGTACTCATCCCTCAACACACCTCAAAGGATCATTATGAAAATTCATCAATACGCCTCAAGTAATAAATAAGTCGAGTTCTATAAAGTATTCAAATCTCTGGGGTGCTTTCTTAACATCATAATCAATACTTGGACGATATAAACCTCACCGGTCAAGTGTATTCACTCACTCTCAAAGTGTATAATGGGATAAGTGACGCTCAAAACTCATTCAATGAAATAAGAATCTCCATAGGCTTGCCAATCGTCTACATCTCTACTACATCTCTCCCCTCACGAACTCTTCTTCTTCCTCCTCTCTCTCGTCTCTAGGTCCTCTTCTCATCGGAGGCCACAACACATTTTTTAGCACCATGAGCTTCTCGTGGCCCTCGGTAGCCAATGCCCAATTTTTTGGTCGACTCAACTCGGTAAGCGTGGTGTTTGGCAATGGGAAACATATTCTCGGTTCGCCTTCTAGCTGAGATGCCTCGATCAACCAGATTTGATTTTCTTTGATTCTGATCATTTTCATCGATATCAAGGCTGTTTTGTTAAGCATCTTCGAGCCGGCAATGGGGATAAGGCTGGAAGTATCGACGCCAAAGTGGATAGCAAAAGGAGTAATCATCCCTCCAATGCAAATAGCTCCTGCCTCGGCCAAAGCCACCTTCCTAGCGTGCTCGATAAATAATCGACCAACTTGCATGCCTTGTCGTGCCGAGGCTGCCCAAATGACTCCCAGCTCGCGTGCCCCAACCACTCCGGTTTCGCCAACCGCGAAAATAGTGCTAGCAAGCACCTTTGAAAGATATCGTAATACCGGACTGCGTATGAAGCATGCCTTTTCTGATCTAGCCTCGTATGCGCGAGCATCATTGGTAATATGCCTCCAAAAGTTCGCCTGCGAGTACCCCTCGTAGGCGGTGTAAGCTCTCCCCATTTCTATCCCAAAAATCTGCTCGATTTGTGCGGGCGTCAAACACCTCTGACGGCCACCTAACTGAAAGGTAATGGCAGTGGCTGCGATCGCTGAAGTCCCATCGACGTCAAGTGTGCTGAGGAACTCCAATGTAAGGCTATGAAATGTATCCCAACGCCCCTTCATAAACTCCGTCCATCCCAGATTTTCGAACAGATGACAAATGTCATCGTGGATACCGAGTGCTTGTGTGCACTCGTCATCGGAGTACTGGGTCAGCGTTACTTTTCTGGTGGCTAATTTTGTGAACTGATTTTTAGCCGACGCAGTTCATAGATTCAACCCCAGACCCTTAGCAGTCACAATTTGTCCCTCATTGCTCCTTGCCTTCCTAGAACCAGCAGTAGACATGTTGCCGAAATAGATAATCTGTGGATTCCCAAAAAGAAAAAAATTCATGAGATTGTTTCAAAACAATAAAGGTGAAGGATTTTTGTTGGAAAATAAACTCAACAACCATTTAAAACAACCATATATCATCACCAAACGAGAATCAATCATTAATCCATTCCAGTTTCATAAGAAAATACTCGTATGCAAGGTGTTTGACAAAAGTCCTCAACCAAAATTCATGCCCAATGAACCAATTCACGATATATTCTATCCCACGAATTCATAACATCAACATATCCATCAATTTCATTGATTCATACGACTAATTTCAACCAATCAACGAAATAAAAAAAATAATCCCAACGTTAGAATCCCAATTAAAAGATAAGAAGAATTCTTACTTGAAAGTTGAAATCGATCGATGAGTATGCCTAGATCCTTGCGCGATTGATGTTTCTAAAATCAATTTGAAGTTTAGTCGGGTAAAAGAAACTTGGTGGGACGATTTTCGCTCGGGAGAGAAAGGGTTTCGGGTTTTTTTTTTTATTTTTTTGAAGTGTAAGTTATGAATCTCGACTGTTCTGTTTAATAAATCTTAGAGACGCACGAGCACGACGCACGAGCAAGTGCTCTGTTAGGCGTATTTTTATACGCTTATTTATCATTATTTTGTAGTATTTTGGAGTGTGAAATCATCTAAATGAGCTTTTAATGCCTTAATTTTGTATGATTGACAGGAAATTGAAGTCCGGAAGCTTAAACGAGGCAAAACGGGCGAAAACGGCAAAACTGGACTATGAGCCGTGGCACAAGGAAGCTGAGCCGCGGCAAAGGAAGACACCAGCCGAAGGGCAGAGTAAGCTGTACTCTGTGCCGCGGCACAGCCCATGTGAGCCGCGGCACAGAAGAATTTAATTACGCCCAGGTATTCAACTTTTGGCGATGTGCCGCGGCACAAGTCTAGTGAGCCGCGGCACACTTAGCGGGTTTTATACGTCTGCGCGGATTTTGGGCCGTTTCGAAGCCAGTTTTCGACCAACTAATACGGACGCGATTTATGGAAGTGCTGAGCTATAAATAGGGTTGAAGACCCTAATTTAATTATCGGGGAATCATTGAATCTAAAGCTGAGAGAGCTTAAGCTTGGAGACAGAGAAGAGGAGGAAAGCAGAGGAATTCAAGGGCAGAAGGCGGAAGCTGAAGAACGGAGGAATCCGAGCTTCATCTGCGTTTGAATTTTATGCTTTCGTTTATTTATTCTGTATTTTCAGCTTTTAGTATGTCAGGCTAAAGCCCTAATCTAGGGTTTTGATGAAACCTTTGTTTTGACGAATTGATTAAGATTATCCAATTTATTACTTTTTTATTGAGTTTTCCCAATTATGTTTAATGCTTGCAATTATCTGGCCAATAGTTGTATTGATTTAATCATTCACTTCGAATCGGGAGAGGAGATTTGGTGAGAACTATTGGTGAGGACCGTTTATTCTGTGAGATAGGAATATACTCATAGGAACTACGTGGCCTTTACGAGATTTCATGCTTTTGCCTATCGACGAGATAATTCACCTAGGGATAGAGTGCGTTAGTCGCCGTTAGATAAATCTATTGACCTCGGGAGGCGGTAGAATATATTAGCAATCTCCGCCTTGATAAATTGGGAAAATTATTTATTACGGATAATCGAAAGTAAATTCGGATAAACTAAGGTGGATTGAGAACCTAGACGTATTCATCATTTGATTTCCTTAATCCAAGATATTGTTTTCTCGCTTAGTATTTTATTAATTCTTTTAGTTATTAATCCAAAACCCAACTTCGATTGTTCAAATAAAATTGGAATACGAAAACGTCGGTAGTTAGAGATTCAATCCTCGTGGGAACGATACTCTACTTATCACTTTATTACTTGTAAACGATGACGTGCACTTGCGTGTAGGAAATATCGCAACAAGTTTTTGGCGCCGTTCTTGGGATTGAAATTTCTCTAATATCGATTTAAGTATTTCCAGTCTTAATTTGAACGTTTTATTTTTATTTTTGTTTATTTAATTTCGTTTATTTGTTTTTCCTTTTCAGGACCTTTCGTGTAGTGCATGAGAAGACTCGGTAACGAAGGCCTACTACCTTTGGACACCGAGCTCGAGCGCACGCTAAGAAGGAACAAAAAGGAGAAAAGAGAGTTGCATTTACGGCCAACATGGCCGAGAATATTGAAATCCAAGGAGGAGACAACCAAGTGCGGCAAGTTCAACCGGAACTAGCTCTTCGGGATTATGCTATGCCGCAAGTCAACGCAAATTTTTCGGGAATTCGGCGTCCCACCATCCAAGCTAATAACTTTGAGATCAAGCCCGCCATTATTCAGATGGTGCAGGCGAGCCCATTCTGTGGATTGCCGAAGGACGACCCGAATGCCCACATTGCGTCTTTCCTTGAGATATGCGACACTTTCAAAACTAATGGTGTCACCGACGACGCCATCCGATTGAGGCTTTTCCCTTTCTCTTTGAGGGATAAAGCAAAGTTTTGGTTAAATTCCCTACCGCCGGGGTCGATTACAACGTGGGAGAGGTTAGCGCAAGCCTTCCTTGCAAAATTTTTCCCACCAGCTAAGACGGCGCGGTTGAGAAACGAGATAACCACTTTTGCCCAGTTCGATATGGAATCGCTCCACGAGGCTTGGGAGCGATATAAAGAATTACTACGAAGATGCCCTCATCACGGTATTCCTGATTGGCTTCAGCTGCATACGTTTTATGGTGGTTTGAGTGCTTCTACACGCACTTTAGTGGATGCAGCCTCCGGTGGGACATTCATGGCAAAATCTATGGCCGAGGCACACGTGCTTTTGGAAGATATGGCCGAAAACGCATACCAATGGCCATCAGAAAGATTGACACCGAAAAGAGTAATGGAAGTTTCAAGCAATGATCCGATCTCCACCTTGTCAGCTCAAGTCGCCGCTTTGACACAACAGCTCCAGACATTTTCGCACGCACCAGCCCCCGTTACCATCGAAACATGCAATTGGTGTAACGGATCACACCCGAGCGCGGAATGTCAATGTGGAAATCCGTTCGAGCAAAATCAGATGGAGCAGGCTCAATTCGTAGGAAATGGGAATCGACCGAATAACCCGTACTCCAATACTTATAATCCGGGGTGGCGCAATCATCCCAACTTTTCATGGAGAAACGGACAGAACGCACACCAGCCCCCTTTCGCCCAGAATCAACCGCAGCCCCCTTCCGCTCCCAAAGTGTCTCTTGAGGAAGCACTTGCAAAATTGGCGGCAAATACGAGTCAATTTATGACTCGTACGGAAGCTACATTACAAAATCATTCTGCTTCCATTCGGAATTTGGAGGTCCAGCTCGGCCAAATCGCTAATGTGTTGACAGCTCGTCCGGAGGGAGCATTGCCGAGTACAACAGAGACTAATCCTAGAGAGAGTCTAAACGCAGTTAGCTTGAGAAGCGGGAGAGAGGTGCTGGATCAGCCCAAGTGGGGTAAAGAGAAGAAAGTGATTGAGGAAGAGATGGATTTAAAGCCAGAGGAGTCAAAGGATGTGAAGCCGGATAACTTGAAGACATGTGTTCCCCCCGTTCCGTTTCCGCAGAGACTACAGCAAAGAAGGGCGGACAACCAATTTTCTAAATTCCTTGATGTGTTCAAAAAGCTTCACATAAATATTCCGTTCGCCGACACATTGGAGAAGATGCCGAGTTATGTCAAATTCATGAAAGAGATATTATCTAAGAAGAGAAAACTTGAAGAGTTTGAAACGGTGACCTTGACAGAGGAGTGCAGCGCAATTCTTCAAAAGAAGCTCCCACCTAAATTAAAAGATCCGGGAAGCTTCAACATACCTTGCACCATGGGGAATTTTTCATTTAATAAGGCACTATGCGATCTTGGTGCGAGTATCAACCTCATGCCTCTGTCGATTTTCCAAAAGCTGAACATTGGGGAAGCCAAGCCAACCACAGTCTCATTACAATTGGCGGACCGATCGATAAAGTATCCGAGGGGAGTGATCGAGGATGTATTAGTTAAGGTTGACAAGTTCATCTTTCCAGCCGATTTTATCGTACTAGACATGGAGGAAGATGAAAATATTCCGATCATCTTGGGACGACCATTTCTAGCGACGGGCCGAACCCTTATAGACGTGGAAAAGGGAGAGTTAACTCTGAGGGTCCAAGACGAGCAAGTTACTTTTCAAGTGTTCAAATCGTTCCCATGTCCCGGAAGTGCTGATAAAGGATCACAAATTGAGGGTGTGGATGTTTGTGATAGAGGAAAGCATCGGAAAAATCGTCGTTGGGAAAATTCAGATTTTGTGTTAAATGGCCCAAGTTTGAAGAAGGATGTAGAACTAGTGGCGTTTCTCATTGTGAAGAAAAATCTGCAGCGGTTGTGAGTTCGTTTGTGAAGGAGGAGAGTGAGCCGAAGGCCAAGAGAAAAATTAGTCATGGAGAAACCGAGTGTTTCGGGAAGTTTTTCAAGTCGAAACCTTTTCGCAAACAACATTTGATGACCGAACCGAGAATCGAACCGCTGATGATCAATGGTCATAATTTTAACCAAAATATAAACGGTTCGATGAACGGGGCGGAAACCAAATGGAGTTTGCGAAAAGCGAACTAATGTTGTCCAATAGGTCCGGCTGAAGACTATAAACTTAGCGCTTCTCGGGAGGCAACCCGAGCTCGTAGCTGTAGATTTTTGCATTTCTTTATTTTTTTTCTTGTACTCGTGATTTTTATTTTTCATCATTTTTGTGCTTCTATTTGCTTCGCCTCTCGTTTTAACGTCTTCGTTCAAAATTACGTGCAGAAAGTCCTGGGAAGAAATCAAGTATGAGCCGCGGCACAAGTATTGTGAGCCGCGGCACACATCATTCGCAAAGGATGGTAAAACCGACTGTACTTTGTGCCGCGGCACGGCATAAATGAGCCGCGGCACACTTGAACAATGAGCCGCGGCACACGGAATTTGAGCCGCGGCACACGACAAATCGAGACACAGGAAAAAGGGATCAGTACCTTGTGCCGCGGCTCACCTTATCTGCCGCGGCACACTATGCGAATCCGAAGGCGTGCGACTTATAACATGTATTCAGGCATTTATCAGTGCACGTTTTCTCCTTCTCCCCGCCTTCCCTCCCAGTAGCGACCGGCCGACGTTGTTCAAATTTCTTCTCGCGATTTTTCTTGCAATCTTCAAAAGGTACGCTTCCATCTCTATTGTTTATTTGCTTATGGGTTATATTTTGAAGTTGTTTTTGCGTTGAATGGATGGAACATGCCCAGCTTTTTCCTTCAAATAGTTTTGTGATTGTTAGAATATAACAGGGTAATTTCGAATTTTCTTGATTAAATTGGAATATCAATGAATTGATTGTGTTAAGTTGTTCATGATTGAATTGTATTTACATTTTTGAAATGAATCGAGCTAGAACTATGTTTATTCTTCAAGTAAACATGCGCCCTCAAGGTGTCGATAAATTGCCCAAATGAAAATTTTCTTTGAAAAGGCAAACGCGTTTTGAATTCTCGTGCAACGCCTACGTTTTGAATTCTGACAAGCCCAACCCTTACATCCAGTTTAGATGTTTAAGTCCAAATTCATCTTTTTCTCTCGTATGCGCTAGTGTCTTAAATTCGAATTTACGGTTTGATGTCTTTAGCCGCGCATATATCATCGTTATTATTTTTGCGTAAATAAACCCTCGTCTTTGTACTTCTCAGGGTGATTATGGCGCGCACGAAGAAGGCGACCAAGCGTGCTAGGACCGAGTCATCCCCTACGCGAGGAGACCTCTCGGGAGTCGGGCCGAGGCGGAGGGGCACCAATTTCGGACCGAAATCCACAAGATATTCAACGAAAAGATCCGTCCGCGACCACTTATTCCCGAGAGAGGTTTTACTCCAGCTCCTCGGGGCGGGAGTTGCTCACCATGATCGACGAGATGGGATGGGCGATTCTGACACCTCCCGAGCCGGCGGTCATCTCGATCGTCCAGAGTTTTACGCGGCCTCTGTGAAGCATATCCGGCGGGGCATTCGTTGCCATCTTTAGAGTCCGGACTCAGTCGACGTCCGAGGGTCACGGTTGATTTCTCCCAGCTATTCGGAGGCTTTTTGGGTTTCGGCGGTGGGCGAGATGACTATGACCGCGTGATGACCGGCCTCACTAAGGAGGCCCCGCTTGAGACGATTGCACGGCCTGCCGGCCCAGGAGCGGCGAAGCAGAGCTCATCTACTTTTCACTTCAGAGCTCGCGCCTCGGCCCGGCTCGGGCGAGCACAGCTTTATTTTATTTGTGCCGCATTGATCCCACCTCCCGAGATCCGTCTGAGTTTTCTCTCCCGCGCCCGGATACTTTTTGCTATCACCTCCGGGCTGCATTTTGATGTGGCCCCCATTCTGGTCCGATCTATCTTCCAGAGTATCCAGGGGGGGCAAGACGGGGTTGAAGCATCCCTCCCTCATCTGCGCCTTATGCCGGCAGTCGGGGCTGACGTGGTCAGTCGACGAGCCGATGCTTGCCCCACAGGCCCCGATCGACCACCGCATCATATCGCACTTTGAGCAGTGGGGCGGAGCACCGGCACACACTCGGGGGCGAGGATTTTTGCTCGAGGAGGCTCACGAGGGATCCCCCGAGCCGCTTTTGTTGACGCACGGAGAGGCCGGCCCGCAGCCTGACAGAGCGAGGTTGGAGGAGCTGTTTGATGGGCTGCGGGAGGATTTGAGGAGACAGAGAGAAGAGCATAGGGAGGAGCTGAGGAGAGAGAGGAGCAGAGAGAGGAGCTGAGAGAGGAGTTGAGGAGAGAGAGAGACGAGATGAGGAGAGAGAGAGAGAGAGATGGATGGCTGCCATGCGGGAGGAGCAGCGGGCGGCGCGGGAGAGTGTTGTTGCTGCCGCCAGAGCCGAGATGAGAGAGCAGGCCCGACGGACCAGCCGACGAGCGGCGAGGCGTCTTGCTGCGAGGGAGGCTTATCATCAGGAGCACCTCGCCGCATGGACGGCCCACATCATGCATCCCGACGGGCCATTTCTGCGCCCGCCGGCCGGCCCACACCACCCTCCTCACCGGACGATGCGGCACCGGCTCTGAGCAGACTGGAGGGGAGTACTTGACCTTTACTTTTCTTGCATTTCATTTTTGTCCATTGAGGTCAATGTACGTCCTAAGTTTGGGGGATTTACATTGATCTGCATTCATTCTTTGTACTCTATTTTCTTCAGTACATTCTATTTTGTTGCACTTTTCTTTCTTTGCGAAAATTTTTTTAGATAGCCTTGCTTGCCGTAGTTTTTCTTTATTCGTGAAATTTCGTGCTTCTATTATGTGTGATCTCGATGTTACGACCTTTGTCTTTCTCTCTGAAGAAGCGGGCGAGTTTTAGTCGAGTTATAGTCAGTTATTTCTGTTCTGCTTAGTATTCAATTAGGTCCGAAATTTTTCGTGATTTTAGAGGACTTGGCAGATAAGAGACGATACATACTTGTTTTTAAATCCCCATCAATACGTTTGGCTACATTTTCCGGATAGTGAGTCGTACTGTTTCTTTAGTCGTGTTGGCACTTAAATTGAGTTTAGAGTCGGCCGGCTTTTCCTAAAAGTCGAGATAATGTGTTCTATGAAGGGAAGTCTAGTAACCGGTATTCGCGTGACCGTTGTTTACTCTCGCGTAAAGCAGCGACCACGATTAGACTATTGATTTAGATATTTCACATGTGCCAATGATAGGGAGCCTAGTAACCGGGGCATTCGCGTGACCATTGTTTACTCTCGCGTCAAACGGCAACCTTGATTCGGACATGCGGAAATTATGTATTCGAGTTGTTTCTCCGCTGTAGACGGGAACTTAGTAACTAGAAGCATCCATGTGCCCCATGAGTGTCTTTTACGTCAAACGGTTTCCTAATACATGAGAATGGAAGTTCCACCCTAGGATTATCCCGATGAAACATCCCGAGATCCTAACCTAGTGGTCAACTCGAATCGAATTCTTGAGCATATTTATATAAAAGGACACTGTCCGAGGTTTAGTTGTTAGGAGACTCGTGAAAAATTGTGCCTTTAGACTGTGGAACGGGACGAACTAGCTTGTCTATTTTAGCCTTTCATATTGACGGTCGATTCGACTCATGTTTTGTTAATCTTTGAGCTGAGTTTTCTTCATGAACAAATGATTAGGACTGAACTTGATTACTTTGCGGTATCACTATTCTGAGTGCAGCTCGCTTTTATGACACTCGTATTATTTAGAGAGAATGGCAGGATAGTATTGATTAGGTTGAACACTATGAGTTGCACGATGATTCACGACATTTTTTATTGACTTTAATTCTTTTTGCTTGAGGACAAGCAAAGGCTTAAGTTTGGGGGTATTTGTTAGGCGTATTTTTATACGCTTATTTATCATTATTTTGTAGTATTTTGGAGTGTGAAATCATCTAAATGAGCTTTTAATGCCTTAATTTTGTATGATTGACAGGAAATTGAAGTCCGGAAGCTTAAACGAGGCAAAACGGGCGAAAACGGCAAAACTGGACTATGAGCCGCGGCACAAGGAAGCTGAGCCGCGGCAAAGGAAGACACCAGCCGAAGGGCAGAGTAGGCTGTACTCTGTGCCGCGGCACAGCCCATGTGAGCCGCGGCACAGAAGGATTTAATTACGCCCAGGTATTCAACTTTTGGCGAGGTGCCGCGGCACACGTCTAGTGAGCCGCGGCACACTTAGCGGGTTTTATACGTCTGCGGATTTTGGGGCCGTTTGAAGCCGCTTTCGACCAACTAATACGGACGCGATTTATGGAAGTCTTGAGCTATAAATAGGGTTGAAGACCCTAATTTAATTATCGGGAATCATTGAATCTAAAGTCGAGAGAGCTTAAGCTTGGAGACAGAGAAGAGGAGGAAAGCGAGGAATTCAAGGGCGAAGGCGGAAGTCAAGAACGGAGGAATCCGAGCTTCATCCGCGTTTGAATTTTATGCTTTCGTTTATTTATTCGTATTTTCAGCTTTTAGTATGTCGTGCTAAAGCCAAAATCTAGGGTTTTGATGAAACATTTTTTTTGACGAAATGATTAAGATTATCAAAATTATTACCTTTTTATTGAGTTTTCCCAATTAATTTTAATGCTTGAAAATATAAGGCAAAAAGTTGTATTGATTTAATCATTCACTTGAATCGGGAGAGGAGATTTGGTGAGGAACTATTGGTGAGGACCGTTTATTATGTGAGAAAGGAATATAATCATATGAACTACGTGGCCTTTAGGAGATTTCATGCTTTTGCCTATCGACGATAATTCACCTAGGGATAGAGTGCGTTAGTCGCCGTTAGATAAATCTATTGACCTCGGGAGAGGCGGTAGAATATATTAGCAATCTCCGCCTTCAGTAAATTGGGAAAATTATTTATTACGGATAATCGAAAGTAAATTCGGATAAACTAAGGTGGATTAAGAACCCTAGACGTATTCATCATTTGATTTCCTTAATCCAAGATATTGTTTTCTACTGCTTAGTATTTTATTAATTCTTTTAGTTATTAATCCAAAAACCCAACTTCGATTGTTCAAATAAAATTGGAATACGAAAACGTCGGTAGTTAGAGATTCAATCCTCGTGGGAACGATACTCTACTTATCACTTTATTACTTGTAAACGATGACGTGCACTTGCGTGTAGGAAATATCGCAACATGCTCGTGCGTGAAGTCATGCGGGACCTCTCTGATCTATTCTGTCCTAATACGCACGAGCATGTAACATGAGCAGATGCTCGTGCTTTTGGTCGTGCGTCCCTGGTGCTACCTTATGCATTCAATGCGCACGAGCGGCGCACGAGCTCATGACCGTGTGTGCTGCTCGTGCGGTTTTCTTCAAATCAAGCAAAATAAAATAAACACACTCAAGAAAATAAATAGTATTAAAATGCTAAAAGCCAAAAAAAAAAATTATAATAAAATCTTAATGCTGAAAGAAAAATCGTTGGGTTGCCTCCCAATTAGCGCTAAGTTTAACGTCTTCAGCCAGACGCCTGTTTCATTCTATCTCGGATCATTTGATGAGCTCTTACAATCCGGCTTACGTGCAATTTTATCAGGAGGTTCTCCCTTAGTCAGTCCATCAAATCGAGGGGTCATCAAAAATATGACATCTTCACCATGTGTCCTTATCGTCAATTCTCCTCGGTCCACATCAATTAATGCTCGAGCAGTGGCTAAGAACGGACATCCAAGTATTACTAGACCATTTTGCTTCCCATCATCATCAAGTACTATGAAATCAACGGGGAAGGTGAACTTATCGATCTTTAAAAGTACATCCTCCACAATTCCCTTTGGGTAAACTAAAGATCGATCTATGAATTGTAAGCTCACTGGAGATGGTCTCAACTCTCCTAATCCAAGTGTCCTGAAAATAGATAAAGGCAATATATTGACACTCGAACCATGATCACAAAATACATCATTTAATAAACAACCCGAAATAGAGCAAGAAATTGAAAATCTCCCTGGATCCTTAAGCTTAGTCGGTAGGCGTTCCAATTCTTTTTTCTTTGACGCCATGGTTTGCACGAAAACCTCAAAATTTTTCTTCTCCTCGATATGCTCAATATCGGACCGCTCATTCACCTTATTCATGGAAACTATCAAATCAACTTTATTAGACAACACAGTTTCATCTTCGTTTTCATTCTCCGATTCCGGTAGCTCTTCATTCACAGTATACGAAAAAATAGCATTGCATTGTGCTTTTGGATTTTCTTCGGTGTTGCTTGGAAATTGGCCCTTTTGATGTTGGCTCCGCACAATCTTAGCCAATTGACCGATTTGCGTTTCTAGGTTTCTCATTTGAGCTCCAACGGTGGTTGCTAATTGAGTCACATGATTTTCAATCCGATCAAGCTTTTCTTCATCTCGGGTAAACCGACTTTTTGTTTCCATCATAAAAGTAGCCAAAATATTCTCTAGATTAGAATTTGGCTTGGACTCTTCGATTACCTCACCATTCGACACTTTAAATCCCGTCGGTGGTTGCAACACATTTCTCGAATTCCTATATCTAAGATTCTCGTGATTCCTATTTGAAGGATGATAAAACCCCGGATGAGGATTATTTCGATAGTTATTGAAATTATGATTATTGGTATAATGAGCTTCCTCCAACGGGTCCGGTGGTGGTGCACTTCCTTTTGGATTTATTTTTTCATTTGCACTCTTCGTCAGAATTCCCAAATGGTTGGTCAAAATCGACATTTGTGCAGTTAAAGCCTTTATAGGATCCGAGTCTGAAACTTCAGACACTCTACGAATATTACTCCTCTCGGTAAGCCATTGATAGCTATTCATGTCCATCTCCTCGATCAATTCATATGCTTCCTCTGCACTTTTAGCTAGCAAAGCTCCTCCGACCGAAGCGTCAACAAGATTTCTCGTCTCTCCGGCCAACCCATTATAAAAGAAACACATTTGTTGGTCTTTCGGAAACCCATGACGAGGACATCGTCTTAACAAATCTTTGAAGCGTTCCCACACCTCATATAACATTTCTGAATCCATTTGCCGGAATTGCATGATTTCACTTTTCAATCTTATGGTCTTGTTGGGAGGGAAGAATTTGAATAGAATTTTTTCACCCAACTCGTTCCATGTACTTGTGCTCCCCGAAGCAAGAGTTCCAAGCCAACTACGAGCCTTTTCTCTCAAGAAGAACGGAAATAGCTTCAATCTTATTGCATCGTTTGGCACCACATTCATTTTAATGGTATCACAAATTTGAATAAAGTGGAATAAATGGGCGTGCGGATCTTCTGTGGTAAATCCCCCAAACTGATTTTGTTGAACCATCGATATTAATGAAGGTTTCAACTCAAAATTGAGGGTGTTGATAGGAATATGAGAAATTCCCCCATAATTTTGGTCAAGCCTCGGCCGAAATCCGTCCCGAATCGATTGAATTCGGACTGCGGGCTGCTCAGCCCGTACGCCTCCATTGTTTGGATTGTGGGCTATTGTATTATCATTGCCCATGTCGGAAATCATGTCTCCCGCTCTTTCTATTTCGTCAGATAGATCCCTTCGTAATTTCCGTGTAGAAACACTTGTTCTTCGAGCAAATGCCTCTACTTCGGGAATAAAGTTTTTCAAAGGTTCTCGAGAGGAGCGGGTGTTCATGTACGTCCTACAACACGGCCAAAAATAATACGGAAGTAACAAAATAAAATAAAATAGAAAAATATGTCTAAAGTAAGACTGGAAACACTTGTTAGGTGTATTTTTATGCGTTTTTATATCATTATTTTATATCCATCTTGAGCCTAAATCAGCCTAAATGAGCTTTTAATGCATTATTTTTATATGTTTTGTAGGAAATCGGAGTCCGGAAGCCAAAACGATGAAAAACAGGCGAAAATAGCATTTTTTGGTCATGAGCCGCGGCACACACCAAGTGAACCGCGGCACACGAAGACAACCAGCGAATAATATGCTCACTGTACTGTGTGCCGCGGCACACACAAAGTGAGCCGCGACACACAAAGCGCAAAAAGACGCTGCCAGGGGTGTAACAAATGTTGGTGAAAAGTAGGTATGTTGTGGGCCGCAGGACTTTTTGTTGGTTGGGCCGAAAGAAACCCACTGGGGGGGGGGGGAATTTTATTTCCTTGAAGAAAAAGAACCCACGGGAGGAAAAAAGTGGGAATATAAAAAGGCACATGGGGAACAGATTTGGGAGGAGGGTGTGGAGAGCAGGTTTTATTTCGGCGGAAGAAATAAAAGAATACACGGAGGAGATTTGTGGGCGACAACAAGACCACGGATCCCTACGGTTTTTCTGTATCTTAATTTTTAGATTTATTCGAGTAGGATTTTGATTGTAGCCAATTTCATGACGGTTTGATTATTTATTATTATTTCGATTTACTCGTTATTCTATTGAATTGGATTCTTCTTACTGTTCTTAATGCTTTTTAATTGTCTGGCCAACAGTTAATTTGTTTTGAATGTCTTTATGGATTCGGGAGATGAAATTTAGGCATAGTTCTTGTTAGACGAATCATAATTTTCGTGAGATAGGGATATACTCATGGAATTGTGAAGCCTTTAGTGTGGGAATTCTTGAACTGTTTTAGCTATTAATTATCTGATTCGAATAGGGATATATCGAGTTAGTAATTCGTAGTATTTTCTATCGACCTTGGGAAAGGCTTTAGAATAATTTAGGAATTCCTGGCTTACAATCAATTGAATAACAGTGAATTGAATCGAATAAATATCATTCCCGATTGTTTGAGGTGAAAATCATAATCCTACCCCTTATTAGTATTATTATTATTATTATTATTATTAGTAGTAGTAGTAGTAGTATTAGTACTATTATTTATTTTCTGCAATTAGCTTAGATATAAACTCTATTTAATTGTTCTTCAAATAAAATTGTGAGTTGATTAAATTTTGGTACTTAGTGAAATCAGTCCTCGAGGGAACGATACTTTACTTATCACTTTATTACTTGTTGACACCGTGCACTTGCGGCATATTGTGAGGAATTTCCCGCAACAAGTTTTTGGCGCCGTTGCCGGGGACTGATTTTTCGCTAATATCAATACCAAGCGACTCTAATTTTAATTTGAAGTTTTTTTTTCTTTGTTTAGTCTCTTTATTTTTTTTTCTTCATTATGTTTTCCTATGAGTATCATGACCCTTGGCATTTCATAAATTTCGATGCTCTTAATAATTTGCCAAATAGGGTCAGTCAGCCCCCTCCCCCAAAAGAAAAGACCATGCTTGAAATTTATGTAGACGTTCTTAAAAATCCTGATAGTAGCATTTTTGAGCTATCATGTGCACATCGTGGTCTTGAGAATCACTACGGTTATTTTCCAGCTCATTTATTTAGTAGTGAAGTTGAGGGGGAGGTTGAGAAGAATGACATGTTGAGTTTTAGGGTCACCACCCCTCCCCAAAAGATAAGACCATGCTTGAAATTTATGTAGACGTTCTTAAAAATCCTGATAGTACCCTTTTTGAGCTACAATGCGCACATCGTGGTCTTGAGGGTCACTACGGTTATTTTCCAGCTCATTTATTTAGTAGTGAAGTTGAGGGGGAGGTTGAGAAGAATGACATGTTGAGTTTTAGGGTCGATCCCGACCCAATGATTTCATAAAGTGTGATGAGCCTAGAGAAGAAGTTATCATTGATGATGTTTCCAAAGAAATTCCATTAAATTGTCATCAAACTTCGACTAATAAGGTGAATACTTTTGTGCCAAAAATTTTATTAACGGTGCCACGCATAATTTTTCCTAAATCCATAATGGGAGAGATTGACCCCATTACTCATGATTTTGTTGGTGATTCTTCGAGTTCTAATGAGGTTGTGCATGATAATTCTTTATTATTTGCCCATTCGAACTCGCTTATTTTTTCATGCCTTATCATTATTATATTCTTCCATCATTTTTTGGTTGTCCGCATAATTATTCTTATTCATCATTTTTGGCAACCGGGCATGAGCCAAAGCCTCCCTATGGAATAAGAGGCTTATTGATTGCAAGAAGGGGGCATTTGGCAATCTCCCAAGAAAGAAGCCACGTTAAATTTTTCGCCACGTCGTGCTCAAGACGTAAAATAGAGCTGGATGGGAGGCAACCCATCATTTTTACTTGCTTTCTAGTTAGTTGTTTTTATTTGATTTTTCGTTATTAATTTTTCTTTGTTTTTGTTATTTCATTTGGATTCGTATTCTTGTTGGCCCTAATTTATCTGATATTTCTTTATGACCCCTATGAGTTATTATTCTTCATATTCTAGTCTTTCTTGATTTAATGTCTATTGTTATCTCATGACTAGAGACTAAGTTTGGGGGTTCCTCGTGATGTTGGGCGTTATTTGAAGTATGGATTGATCGACGTTTCCACTCAGACATGTGCGGGTGTTCAAGAAGACATTTGGAATAAGTTTCACTTTTCCTTATCTCTTTTATTTTCACATGAGTTTTATTATTGATAATGTTATGTGTAGTGGACTTTATTTTGCATGTTGTTGATGGTATTTTGCAAGCTTGAATTTTATCGTGAATTTTTCGTGCTTCCATGTGTAAAACTGATGTTACGATAGTGATTTCTCTTGGAAGAAACGGTTGAGTTTTAGTCGAGTTGCAATCAGCGATATCTGTTTCTGTTGAGTATTCAATTAAGTCCGAAATTTTATCATTTTTGTAGAAATTTTAGCGGATAAGAGAGGAGACATACGTGTTTTCAAATCACCGTTTATACGTTTGGTTAAACTTTTCGCGTAGCTCGTCGTCCAGTACCATGAGTCTTGTTGGCATTTAAATTGAGTTTAGAGTCGGACAGTTTTTCCCAAGAAAAAGTCGAGATATTAATTGTTCTATGATGGGAAATTTAGTAACCGGGGGTATTCACGTGACCCGTTGTTTACTCTCGCGTAAAACGACGACCCTGAATAGATTAATAATTTAGAAATATCGCATTACCGATGATGGGAAGCCTAGTAACCGGGGGTATTCACGTGACCCGTTGTTTACTCTCGCGTAAAACAGCAACCTTGACATGCGGGAATTGCTATTCGAGTTTTTTCTCCGCTGTAGAGGGGGACTTAGTAACTAGAAGCATCCATGTGCCCCATGAGTGTCTTTTACGTCAAACGGTTCCCCGATACATGAGAATGGAAATCCACCCTAGGATCATCCCGATGAAATATCCCGAGAGCTGAAACCTAGTGGTTAACTCGAATCTTATTATTGAGCATACATAAGGGAATACTATCCAAGGATTAATTTTGATAATGAAACTCTTGAAATTTTTGCCACTAGACTGTGGGACTGGGCGATTTAGCTTGTTTATTTCAACCCTTCATATTGACGGTCGGTTAAATTCACGCTTGTTAATCTTTGAGCTTGATTTTCTCCATGAACGATTGATTAGGACTGAAATTGGTTACTTAGTGGAATCAGTGTCCGGGACGTGACTCACTATTACGATACTTGTATTATTCTTTGAGATTTTCAGGGTAGTATTGATTAAGTTGAGCACTATGGATTTGCATGATTATTCACGATACATTTTGTTTAAAATTGAAATTGTTTGCTTGAGGACAAGCAAAGGGTCAAGTTTGGGGGTATTTGTTAGGTGTATTTTTATGCGTTTTTATATCATTATTTTATATCCATCTTGAGCCTAAATCAGCCTAAATGAGCTTTTAATGCATTATTTTTATATGTTTTGTAGGAAATCGGAGTCCGGACGCCAAAGCGATGAAAAGCAATGAAAATAGCATTTTTGGTCATGAGCTGCGGCACACACCAAGTGAACCGCGGCACACGAAGACAACCAGCGAATAATATGCTCACTGTACTGTGTGCCGCGGCACACACAAAGTGAGCCGCGACACACAAAGCGCAAAAAGACGCTGCCAGGGGTGTAACAAATGTTGGTGAAAAGTAGGTATGCTGTGGGCCGCAGGACTTTTTGTTGGTTGGGCCGAAAGAAACCCACTGGGGGGGGGAATTTTATTTCCTTGAAGAAAAAGAACCCACGGGAGGAAAAAAGTGGGAATATAAAAAGGCACATGGGGAACAGATTTGGGAGGAGGGTGTGGAGAGCAGGTTTAATTTCGGCGGAAGAAATAAAAGAATACACGGAGGAGATTTGTGGGCGACGACAAGACCACGGATCCCTACGGTTTTTCTGCATCTTAATTTTTAGATTTATTCGAGTAGAATTTTGATTGTAGCCAATTTCATGACGGTTTGATTATTTATTATTATTTCGATTTACTCGTTATTCTATTGAATTGGATTCTTCTTACTGTTCTTAATGCTTTTTAATTGTCTGGCCAACAGTTAATTTGTTTTGAATGTCTTTATGGATTCGGGAGATGAAATTTAGGCATAGTTCTTGTTAGACGAATCATAATTTTCGTGAGATAGGGATATACTCATGGAATTGTGAAGACTTTAGTGTGGGAATTCTTGAACTGTTTTAGCTATTAATTATCTGATTCGAATAGGGATATATCGAGTTAGTAATTCGTAGTATTTTCTATCGACCTTGGGAAAGGCTTTAGAATAATTTAGGAATTCCTGGCTTACAATCAATTGAATAACAGTGAATTGAATCGAATAAATATCATTCCCGATTGTTTGAGGTGAAAATCATAATCCTACCCCTTATTAGTATTATTATTATTATTATTATTATTAGTAGTAGTAGTAGTAGTAGTATTAGTACTATTATTTATTTTCTGCAATTAGCTTAGATATAAACTCTATTTAATTGTTCTTCAAATAAAATTATGAGTTGATTAAATTTTGGTACTTAGTGAAATCAGTCCTCGAGGGACCGATACTTTACTTATCACTTTATTACTTGTTGACACCGTGCACTTGCGGCATATTGTGAGGGATTTCCCGCAACAACACTTATCGTAATATCAATACTAACAAAAATAAATTAGTCCCCGGCAACGGCGCCAAAAACTTGTTCGCTATATTTTTAAACAATCCTCAAGTGTACGGAGTAAGTGTAGAAAGCGGCGAGCAAGGTCGTATTCCACAAAGACTAAATACTTCTATTGTGT
This sequence comes from Orobanche coerulescens, assembly GCA_033398695.1. Classification (NCBI taxonomy): domain Eukaryota; kingdom Viridiplantae; phylum Streptophyta; class Magnoliopsida; order Lamiales; family Orobanchaceae; genus Orobanche; species Orobanche coerulescens. Next base: position 196,551,935 of record CM065804.1, read on the forward strand.
TGAGTACTAGATTATAATGATTTCGGTTTTATCTAGACGATCGAAAGTTGAATGGATGGTAAATGAAATAAAATAAAATGATGACAATAAAATAAAATATCCGAATTAAGGAGAATTGTAAGAGTTTAGAAAGAAGGATTCAAAGGCTCGGTTTCCGTTGATCACTAAGTTTAGTCGGGATTGGTTCCAAAAGTTCTAAGTGCGTTTCCAAAATAATAATCACAATAATATTCTAAAGTCCCTCTCGAGATGCATTAAAACGTAGATTAAACAACCTATAAAAACGTCTCCGTTTACTATAAATTATCTAACTCCAAAATGTTCATAAGATTTAAACATCATAGCTTATCACCGATTTCTCAATCTCGTAATTTACTACGTCAAATACTCGAAACCTATTAATGCCCTCTTCTCTCGAATTATGAGCAATTAAGTTTAACATGTAAAAACATTGATCAAGTGTCTAAACATGAATCAAAACCAAGTATTTGATAAAGAAATCACACTAGATAAATATAATCATCAATCCCACAAAATCATAGCGAATCAACGTACTCCCATGCCCGGAATCTAACGAGTTTAGCCAGACATGGTAATAAAAGAAAGATTAATAAACATCATATGCATCATGTTCATGCTAAATAAAACAATAAAATGAATAAAAGATATGAAGAAGATAAAACTCGGATGGTGTCTTGAGTGGATGTAGTAGGATCAAGCTTTCAAAATGTTCTTCAAGAGTTCTTCATTTTCTTCCTCCAAGTCTCCTTCTTTTGGTAGGTTTCTTCTTTAATCTTGTGTTTTTCTCCCCTCACCAACTCTCCAAGACTCTCTAAATCAAGATTCCCTTTCTTAGTCCATTGTAGAGCCTTTTTATCAACTCAAAAAGCCAAAGTTGTTGATCAAATCATGAAAAAATATCAAAAAGGTGATTTTGCACCGAAAAGCGACACGGCCCGTGTCAAATGACACGGCCCATGTCATAGTGTCCTAAAAACTGCACAAGTCGTTGGACAGGCAACCCGACCATGTCAAATGTACCACGCACGAGCACGACGCACGAGCAATACGCACGAGTAGTTGCTCGTGCGTCACTGATGTCTTCGGCACTCGATATTGCGCACGAGCAGAATGCACGAGCAGTTTTGCTCATGCTCATGCGCCTCATATCAGCTTGATATATACTCGTTTTTTCATTCTTTTTCGGCTCGATATTTTGTTCATGCATCTCTTGATATGTATTTGGGGTTTGAGACTTCGTTCTTGCTTGATTAATGTCCATAAAATACCTATAAAATCAATAAAAAATACCCAAGCGTGATCGAGTCCAATGAACACAATATGAGCACAAACAACACAATTCTACACATTTAGGATCTTAAAATCCAGAAAATCTTTGTAAAAATATGTGTAAAAATGAGTGTTATCACTAAATTTGATAGATGACTGAAATATTTACAATTAGACCAAGCATCGGTGTAGTTTTTGCAATTAATCCTCTTTTCAGTAACAAGCTCAGGCCCTATAGCTTAATGAACTGCACCTTCAATAGACAAGTTGGATAGACTTCTTAAGTTCATCATACTTTTCATCTTTTAGGTCTTTTGATTCAGTTTCTCGAGTGGCTCATGTTTATATAGATCTATTTTCGGGTGGCTAGGTTAAGGATGTAAACACTAAAATGGAGGAATAAGATGTGTTTGTTTATGACACATGAGGGTAAACTAGTCATAAAAAAAATGACTTTATTATAAAAGAAAAAAAAAAGAAAAAATATTTAGGTACTTGTCAAAAATAAATATACTTTTTTTTATTAGGTAAAAACTGAATTTAATATATAGTTATTGGTCATTTTACCCTTCTAGAAATTGGTAATGTCTATTCGGCTCTGCCTCGCGGCCTCGCCCAATGTCATCCCTAATTTAACAATAGGATTCAATGGGCCAGTTGGTAATATACGATCTACTATATATTAAACGAAAATCTTTTGTCCACATGCATATTCATAATATATCTATTTTTCATAATTTTAGAACAAATTATTATTGAAAAAGACATTTATATTGGATGAACTTAAATAAAGAAAGTTAATTAATTGAATGAGATTTAAAAAAAAATATTAGAAATATGTAATTATCAACATCAAGTTTTAATAGCTATATCCTATGGAAAGTACATGAGCGGTTTAACATATAATTCACAAATATACAATTTTAGTATATAAAAAGAAATATTATTATGAAAAATTATGTCTTATACTATGAATTTCTTCACCGATTTTAATTACGTTAGCTAGACACTGTTCTTTTGAGCTGATTTTTGCTGAACTGAAACAACATGGCTTGCCATTACTCGGTATGATTCGAAGCTTATCGCTCCACTTCTGACGAGGGCGCCAGAGTGAAGAAGTAGGGGATGAGATGGCTGAAAAAATGTTTTCGCAATCAAAGAAAAGAGTTGTGCTCATTTTCATAGCATCGAGTAGGCAGGTGCGAAGACGGAGTCTTCAAATTGATCCTAACTTCCCAGTCTTTTACTAACCCCTACCCTAACTAGACCCGGTAATTTACCACACGACATGAAAACGACACGAAAATTTAGTGTTTGGGTTTGTATTTTGAGTACACGACACGAAAATACACGAACACAAAAGTACACGACCGAAATTTAGTGTTGGCTTTGTGTTTACTCTTTGGGTACACGACACGACACGAGGTACACGAAATAAATAAATAAATAAATAAATAAATATATAATATATTATATTTTATTTAATAAAAATATATATTTTATGAATTCTGTTTATACTAAACTTTAAAATTTGAAAATATAATGTGAATTTTCATAAATTTCATGTAAACATTCGTGTTTTCGTTGCCATTCGTTTCATTTCGTCTACTAAAACCTATAAAAATAATATTATAATATTAAAATTATTATTTTTTATAATATTTTAATATTTATTTTATATTATTTCTTTTGACGAAAACACGTGTGAAGCGACACGAATTTGCGCGGTACACGACATGACATGACACGAATTCATTTAGTATCGTGTATGGGTTTGGACTTTCGGTACACGAAATACGAAAGTATACGACACGAAAATACACGACACGAACGAATTGCCAGGTCTAACCCTAACCATTATTAGAGCCTACCATGAACCACGCTTTGTTTGTTTGTTTTTTAATTCGTGTCGTCAGTTGTTGAGGAAAGGATAACAAAGATTTTCTAACTTCAGTGCGCGATCTTAAGGTGAAAACTCGCATTAGAATGATGATAGAATCTCGGGCTTACTGGCGCATCAAAAGAGAAAGAAAACAGAGACGGCCTTGTACAAAAACGCCCAGGTGCGTGGCAGGGAGCACACTTGACAGGAGATAAACAGAGGCAGTAGAGAGAGAAAGAGGTCAGGTAACCGAGATCATACTGAGGATCAACAAGCAGGTTACTCCATATAGAGGCGACGAGGGGTGCTAACCCGGCCACCCAACCCAGCAAGTCAGGGGCAGGGCGACCATAGGTTCGAATCCTAAACACCTATATTGTGGCCCATCTCAAGTGAAATAAATAACAATAGCATTCAGTTGTCTTCACAACGGGGCAACAGCCCTGATTTTTCCAACTGAGGCCGCGAGCTCTAAGTTTTTTTTGTTGGGACCATCCCCGTGGAGCAAAAGATGGAAAGTGCTAGCTTTAGGCTCTTGCTTTCGGCCAATCAATCGAATCAATCAATTTACTGACCAACTAAATCACACAATCGAACTCGATCTCGAATCAATTGTGTCGAACTGAATAGAAGTTACTGAATAATTGGATACGGGTGCTATTGCATTACTAAAACAGGTTCAGAAGATTTCAGTGTCTCAGGATGTTGGGAGGCGTGCTGCTGCTCATATTTTTACTCGAGTTGGTTTTGTTATTGCAAAAGGAGTGGGGGCCCAAATAGTATCTCGGCTTCCCACTAATTTCTTGTAAAATATTATTCATCTAATAAAATTTGTTTTTTTTAAATAATAATAATAGTAGTAATAATAATAATAATAATAATAATAACCGTCGTTCGGTTTCACTGTCCTTTTGTGGGTCTTTCTGGTTGCCGTGATGGTGGAGGTCATGGCCTTGTTCGCACCTCCTTGCTTACACATCTTCGTGACCGTCATTGTACTGGGGACGAACGGGTTATTACGCGCCACTCCCTTTCCACTTCTCTTTCGGTTTATTCCAACGCTGAGCTTACTTTTAAGCGTATGGGTATTTGGTTGTGTGGGGTTTACTTTAAGACTCATACTTTTCGTGCTAAGTGTCGGCATGGTGGAGGTCCTGATTTTGTACCGGCACCTGATGGTGGTGATGGTGTTGTACCTTGTCTCGGCTCCGTCTTCCTTGTCTCCTGGGGATGGTGTTGTACCTTATCTTTTGAATGTTACTACCCTTGATCGTTTGTTATCCAAGGGTTTGCGCACTGTCAAATCTATTCCTCCTAAGTGACATTTGGGGTTTTCTCGGGTTTTTAAGGGGGCTCTTGATGCTGTGGCTTCCTGTCCTGGTGACGTCACTTGCTGGGTTAGCATGCTTGTATTGCCTCTTTGTTTACTTAGGACTTTCTCCCCTAGGAGTAATCTTGAATGTCGGTCAGCGATTTTGCGTCAGTGTCAAGAGGAGAGTATTATCAGTGCCATTCGTACTTGGGGCGAGCATGGTGGTAGGGGTGGCATTTCGGAACCGAAAATCGAAAACTGAACCGAGAAAATCCAAAAAAAGAACCGAAAAAACAAAACCGAAGAAGACCGAACCGAAAAACAAAAAAACAGAACCGAACTGAACTAATTTGGTTCGGTTCTCGGTTCCGGGTCGGACGGAACCGAACCGAACCGAAATGGACCGAAGTCAAATTTCAACATATTAAAATGACCTTGTTTTTGTGATTTTGGTGTGTTTTGAATTTTAGTATAATTCGTTTTCCTTTTGTAAGACCCCCATGGGTCCAAGGAGGACCCATAATATGCTCATGTAATTTGTGATTCAATTAATTTAGGTTGAGAGAATGAGCTACTGTGATTTACGATTGTTATATGTTTTGAGATATTTGGAAATTGCTGTGCAACTCTAGCTTATATCTTGAACATATATATAACTCTTATTGGCTTGTTGTTATATATAACTTATTTTATTGCATATAATATTTGAATTTATATTTTGAGGAACCGAAAAAACATCAAACCAAATCGAAACCGAACCGAATATTTATAAAACTGAACTTAACCGAACCGAACTTCAAAAAGAATCAAACCTAACCGAAACCGAATATTTGGTTCGATTCTCGGTTTTGGTCAAAAACCGAACCGAATGGAACCGAGTCCACTCCGACCTGGTGGTAGCCTGCAGCTTCTGCGAGAGGCTTTAGCTGAGGTTTCTCCTTCGTTTGGGGTGGACGTGGACGGCCACTTGGAGGAGCTTAATATTCGACAATGTAGGCGGAAAATTTGTGATGGTCATTATACCGCTGCGGTTAGGGTGCTTTCTTCGTCGGGTGTTGCTCCTTACTGTGATGATACTTTGGAGGCTTTACGAGATAAGCACCCACTTGCTCCATCCCCCGTCTTGCTGTATTTGCCCCCTGATCATCCTCCTCTTGTTGTTTCGGCGGCTGTTGTTTTGGACATGATTAGGAGTTTTCCGTGCGGCACCTCTTGTGGGCGGGATGGTCTTCGTGCTTAGCATCTCTTAGATTGTTTCAGTGGGGCTGTTGTTGCTATTTATGATTATTTGATCACCTCTATCTCTCAGGTGGTTAATATTTTCCTTGAGGGTCGGTGTTCGCAGGTCCTCGGTGAGTACATTGCTAGTGCTCCTCTCACCCCACTTGTTAAACCAGGTGGTGGTATTCGTCCTATTGTTTTGGGCACTGTTTGGAGGCGTCTTGTCTCTAAGGTTGGTGCTATTTTAGTTGGGCCATCGTTGTGTGGTTATTTTAATGGTCTTCAGTTTAGTGTCGGGGTGTCCGGTGGAGGAGAGGCTATTTTGCATGCCTTGAACCGGTTTGTTGAGGAGCGCGGCAATGATGTGGGCCTTTTCATGTTGTTGGTTGACTTCCAGAACGCCTTTAACATGGTCGACCATGGGGCTATGTTACGTGAAGTTCGTCGTCATTGCCCTGTTCTCTCCTGTTGGGTTGAATTTTGTTATTCCTGTAACACCCCCAAGTTATTCAGGGATATTACAGCGCCGTAAGCCCCGCCGTGGGACCCACAAGGCTAATCATACGCGGAACCATAAATTTTTGACCGATAAGGTCTACACACAATGGAATGAAAAACAATACAAAGGTATTCAAAACATAACCAATGTAATCACAAACATCACAACTCGAATCAATACTTCGGCAAACACAGGCCGGAACATCAAGGAAAAGGGAAAACAATACTCGAGTATTCAATAGTCAATCCAGTACAACAACACTGAATGGGAAACTCCAAACATAACTGGAAGAAAGACACAGTATCACACTTGCCCACCATCTTCATGCCGACCCGATACCCGCTGTCAGGCCTCCTGGAACTGAAATACATGAAACGTATTTCCCATAAAGGGGTTAGCCGTCGAATAGCTAGTGCAAGTATATCAATATGAAACACAATACTCCTCGACAATAAAGTAAATGTAACCATCAATTCATCAATTCAAGACTAGTATTAGGAATAACTAAAATCTCATAAGACGTATGTGAATGCCGTAGAAACGGTTCGTTCACCTCATACGCCGATACGTATGTGAATGCCGTAGAAACGGTTCGTTCACCTCATACGCCGACACATGTAGGAATGCCGTAAAAACGGTTCGTTCATTACATGCCAACAATACATACATGAATGCCGTAAAAACGGTTCGTTCATAATATGCCATCAATATATCTATGAATGCCGTAAAAACGGTTCGTTCATATCATACCATCAATATTTCTTACTTTCAAAGTCGAGAACGTACAATCATAATTATATACTTGCCTTTGAGACATCGAGAAAACGAACGGAAAAAGGGGTATGAGATCGGTAGGTCCAAGAACGCGCTTCCGGTACCTAAACGATTCGCAAGGAATATGATAATCAATTATCCATATTCAAATTACACGAAGAAACCCCCGAAACCCGTCTACGATTCATAAAGATATACGGATAATCAACTAGAGGTTGGAAAATCGTCCAAAATCTCACAAGTCCGAAAACGGCACAATCCAACCATAAAATCGTAGGAAAAGCATGCATACGGTATAGATACATCATAATCTCAAGGTTCTCAAGCTTCCAAACGGATAAATCGGACGAATATATGAAAAACCCCAAAATTCCCAAAAAGTAGGGTTCTAAGGATTTTTACCTTGATTCGGACGTTAGGAGGAATTAGATGTTGAGAAATCCTTGTTCTCCAACCAAATATGTTGTTGATAGAAGGAAGATCGCTTCTAATCGCCTAAGATCGCCTCTCCCGAGTGATTCCCATCGAAAAGGAGTGAAAAAGGTGAGAAATGACGAAAATAAAGTCAACTGCCATATATATATCTGTCCAGTCTAGCGCACGCTACGCATCCTTCATTAGCGTGCGCTAGCGAAGTCACCGGATAGTCCAGTGGCTTCTGCCGGCTCCGTTAGCATGCGCTAATCGTCTGTCCCTAGCGTGCGCTAGCCCAAAATGTGGCATCCAGTACTGGAGTCCAGAACTTACTGTCTTTGCCCTACTCAAAACTTAGCGTGCGCTACCGCTATTGTTTAGCGTGCGTTATGCAATAGCTTTAGCGTGCGCTAGCCGAAGCCTAGCGTACGCTATCTGATAGTCCAGAAAACCTGGCAACCTCACTGCCTCTGGCGACCGGCAGAAGGCGTGCGCTACAGACGGATGTTAGCGTGCGCTACTAACCACGAATAGCGCGCGCTAACAACCCCTAGCATGCGTTAATCCGCCCGTCCAGAGAGCAGTCCGAAATACTGGCTCTGACCTGACTGATCCTCCTAGCGCGCGCTACGGCTCAAAGCTAGCGTGCGCTAATCGAGCAGAATTAGCGTGCATTAGCCTAGGCCTAGCGTGCGTTATATCTCTGGTCCAGAACATTTCCGAAAGGTCCAGACGACATGATCAAAAACCGAACGAGATACGAAACTCAATAACAATATCCACAACATCCCCAAGCATTTACAGAGCGACAACATAAGGAGGACGACAAGGTTAAACAGTCAATAAAAGTACGGGTATTACATTCTCCCCCTCTAAAAAGAAGTTTCGTCCCGAAACTTAAGAAATAAATAGTTCGGGGTATTCCACCCGCATCTTCTCTTCCGTCTCCCAAGTTGCCTCCTCGACTCCATGTATCGACCATTGCACTTTAACTAGTGGAATGGTCTTATGCCGAAGCTGTTTCTCGCGACGCTCAAGGATCTTCACGGGTCTCTCCGGAAAGGTAATATCCTCGGCTACGTCAATCTCACTGTAGTCGATAATGTGGCTCGGATCCGGTACGTACTTTCTCAACTGAGACACATGAAAAACACTATGGACGTGACTCAAAGCTGGAGGCAACGCCAAGCGATAAGCTAAATCTCCAACTCGTCAAAATCTCGAAAGGTCCGATATACCTCGGACTAAGTTTCCCTTTTTCCCGAAGGAAAACTCCACGGTCGGCGACACCTTGAGTAAGACATGATCCCCACTTGAACTCCAAGGGTCGACGACGAGTATCGCATAAGATTTCGACGACTGCGGGCACCGATGTCGGTCCCAGATAATAGAAATCTTTTCTTTAGTCTCCATCAACATATCCGGCTCCGTCCCAACTAGCTCAGAAGCCTCGTCCCAACATAATGGCGACCTACATCGCCTACCATAAAGTGCCTCGAAGAGTGCCATTTGGATCGACGCATGCCAACTATTATTGTAAGCAAACTCGATCAACGACAAGTGAAGCTCCCAATCATTACTCCAGTCTAAGGCACAAGCCCGTAACATATCTTCCAACGTCTGAATCGTCCTCTCTGTCTGACCATCCGACTGAGGATGAAAAGAAGTGCTCAATCTCAACTCAGTACCCAAAGCCTGATGAACGGCTCGCCAAAGTGCGATACGAAACGGCCGTCTCGATCGAAACAATGGTTTTGGGGGCACCGTAGCCTCACAATCTCAAAGAATAAAAGTTCGAGCTAGTCTATCCGGTCGCCTAGTTTCCTTTATACACAAAATGTGTGCAGACTTGGTCAACCTATCGACAATTACCCAAATCATATTCATTCCCGAGTTCTCGCATGACATGATGAAATCCATAGAAATGTCTTCCCACTTCCACTCGGGAATGGGAAGCGGTTTCAACAACCCCGCTGGTCGTTGATGTTCGATCTTGACTTGTTGACACGTCAAGCACCGTAGTACAAACTCCGTAACATCCTTCTTCATGTTATTCCACCAAAAATTACGCTTCAAATCTTTGTACATCTTACTCGTCCCGGGTGGATTGAGTAAGGCGTAGCATGCGCTTCTCGGAGAATTCTCTGTCTCAACTCTAAATCGTTCGGAACACAAAGCACGCCTGAAATCTCGAATACTATCCTCGTGTACCATAAAGCGGAGCTTTTCCTTTAATTACATCTTCCTTCGGTTGAGAAATCATCGGGTCACTCCACTTGCTTCCCTTTGATGTCATCAACTAAAGACGAAGTAATTTCGAGAGTACACATGCCCTGTACTCGTTGAAGCCAAACTTCTATCCCTTGCTCAATTAAGTCCTCGATTTAATTTTCGTGCGAGGTGTAAGAACCTCGAGCATTTGAAGAGATGCCGATTTGCGGCTCAAAGCATCCGCAACGACATTAGCTTTTCCAGGGGTGGTAAAGAATTTCCAAATCATAATCCTTTATCCACTCTAACCAACGCCTCTGTCTCATATTCGGCTCCTTCGATCGAAAATATATTTCAGGCTCTTGTGATCGGTATAAATCCGGCACGGCGAACCATACAAATAATGTCGCCAAATCTTGAGTGCGAAGACAATTGCGGCCAACTCTAAATCGTGAGTAGGATAATTCATCTCATAAGGCTTTAATTGTCGTGACGCAAAAGCTATTGTCTTATCATGCTGCATAAGGACACAACCTGTGCCTTGACCAAGCGCCATCAGAACCGCAAAGCCTTCGCTACCATGTGGTAAAGTTAGAATCGGCGCTGAAGTCAATCGTCTCTTTAGTTCATCGAAGCTCTGCTGTCTCTCATCCGTCCAAATAAACTTTTCGGTCTTCTGGAGTAATTTCGTAAGCGGTCGAGCGAGTTTCAAGAACCCCTCGACAAACCGACCGTAATACCCAGCAAGGCCCAAAAAGCTACGAACCTCCTTAACATTTTTAGGCGGTGCCCAATCTAGCACTGCCTCGATATTCTGCGGGTCTACACGAACCCCTTCGGCAGAAATCACATGGCCGAGAAACATAACTTCTTCCAAGCAAAATTCACATTTCGAGAATTTTGCATAGAGGTGCTCGGTTCTCAAAATGTCTAATATCAAACGCAGGTGTCGGGCGTGTTCCTCCTTATCTCGAGAGTAGATCAAGATGTCGTCAATAAAGACGACTACACATCTGTCGAGGTACTCGATGAATATCTTATTCATTAACTGCATGAAAACTGTCAGTGCATTAGTCAACCCAAAAGGCATAACTACAAATTCATAATGCCCATATCTCGTCCGAAATGCCGTCTTCGGAACGTCTGACTCCCTCACCCTGAGTTGATAATACCCGGATCTTAAATCAATTTTCGAGAAAACTGCAGCCCCTTGCAATTGATCAAATAAATCGTCTATACGTGGCAAAGGATACTTGTTCTTGATGGTTACTTTGTTCAGCTCACGGTAGTCAATGCACAAACGTAGTGAACCATCCTTCTTCCTCACAAAAAGAACAGGCGCGCCCCAAGGCGAGGCGCTCGGTCTGATGTACCCTTTTTCCAGAAGTTCTCCCAATTGATTCTTCAATTCTTGCATCTCGGAAGGTGCCATCCGGTAAGGTGCTTTAGAAATCGGAGCCGCATCTGGCTCCAAGTCCACGGCAAATTCTATTTCTCGATCTGGCGGTAATCCCGGGAGGTCATCCGGAAAAACATCGGGGTACTCACTAACAACCGGAATCGAAGAGAAATCGATTTCATTTCCTTCCGTTTTCAAGGCATAACACCAATAGCCCGCACAACCTTTATTCAAAAGTTTTACGGCCTTCATGGCACTGATAAGTAACTTGGATAGTCCCGACTTACGCCCCAAAAATGAGTACTCAGATCCGTCTTTATTCATCATGGTGATAACCTTAGTACGGTAGTTCTTAATCGCTTGATGACTATCAAGCCAATCCTCGCCGAGGATCACGTCCTCGCCTTCCATATCAACTACAATTAAATTCGATAACCAATCCATACTGGATATAATCACCGAAAAATCTCTAATCTCCCGGTTCCCCACAATTCTATCCCCGCTAGGCAGTCTCACGATGAAGGGATCGCAAGTAGTCAGACAAGTTATATTCAAACGGCGTACACACTCCAAAGAAATAAAAGAATGTGTAGCACCCGAATCAAAAAGTACACGAACTGGATGAGATAGGATATGAATGGTACCTGAAGCCACCGCCGCGTCGGGTTCGTCTGCTCGATGCATCTCATAAACTCGTGGTTGCACCGAACCGACGCTAGAGTTTCCCCCTCCAGCGTTCTGACCCCGTCCCCGGCCCCTGCCAAAATTCTGTTGAGGTTGACCAAAAGATTGTCGCTGATTAATACCTTGATCAAGAGGTGTTGGGGCAGAAGCCCGAGTGTCCAAAGTCTGGTTCGGCTCGGAACAATAAACCGCTCTATGCCCCATCTGACCATACGTGTGACACTTTAATGGTGGAAAGTAGCATTCCGAACTAAAGTGGCCTGGACGACCACAATTATAGCAAGTCACTGTGCGATTTGAGGTACCCGGAGTGGGACGGTAACCCCTCTTCCCTTTATTAGAACGTGACGACTGTCCGGCAAAACGGTTAGTCGTCTGTGACTTCTGAAAGTTGCCACCCTTAGAGCCAGAAAAATTTCCCCCGACTTTCTGCTTCTTCGGTTTTCTTCAACGGTATCATTGTCGGGGCTCAACATATCATGGGCCAAAGCTCTGTCTTGATACTCTTATAGTGTGGTACAAGCAAATCTGGCCATGTACCGTCGTAAATCCAAATTCATCCGCATATCAAAATAACGGATCTTATCACGCTCGTTACGCACTTGATCCTTCACATGGATCAATTGTTGGTTATACTCCACGATCGCCTGCGAAACGGGAATATCTTGTGGTTTAGCCTCGAAGAAGGCTCGGATTCGGATCTCTCGTACCGGCCAAGGACAAAACTCGGCCTCCAAGAGCTCCTTAAATTCATCCCACGAGGCAATACGATCATGTGGCTTGATGACCTTCCACCAAGTAGCGGCCTCCTTAGTGAGGAAATACTGAGCAATTGGTACTTTCCTCACCTCGGGGCAATCAACCGCCTCGAAAATCTTCTCTAATTCCGCTAGCCAGTCTTCCCAGCCTAACGGGTCTGTGGCACCGCCAAACTGTGGAGGGTGCATACGGATTACATTCTGAAGCAAGGCATCCGTGTTTGGGTTGGGGTTATTCAGTTGAACAGTTTGGGCCAAAATAGTCATCTGAGTAGCCAATTGTTGAAGTGCATTCGCCACTCCAACGTCTGCGTTGTTCCCCTGACCGTCTGACTGGTCGTGCTGACTCTCGGTGTCGGGATGCACCGAGTTCGACAAACTGGGGTTGGTCGACCCCGCAACTGAACTGATGGAAACGGCCGTGCCACGACCTTTTCCTCGTCCACGACCACGACCACGGCCACGGCCCCTACCAGCTGACATACTGAAGAACACACAAGTCACGTAAGCACAATTTAATCGCGCATCATCAAAGTGTCCGATTCTCAAGAATACCGATAAAAGGAAGCAAAACGAATAAGGAAACACCAGAAGAGTGAGAGGTCTTACAAGTACCGGTCGCACTGTGATGATGGTAGAGTAGTGATACTGTGGACAATTGACGACTCATTCGACCCAAAAGACCGACAACCTAGGTATCCATAGACCTAAGCTCTGATACCACATTCTGTAACACCCCCAAGTTATTCAGGGATATTACAGCGCCGTAAGCCCTGCCGTGGGACCCACAAGGCTAATCATACGCGGAACCATAAATTTTTGACCGATAAGGTCTACACACAATGGAATGAAAAACAATACAAAGGTATTCAAAACATAACCAATGTATTCACAAACATCACAACTCGAATCAATACTTCGGCAAACACAGGCCGGAACATCAAGGAAAAGGGAAAACAATACTCGAGTATTCAATAGTCAATCCAGTACAACAACACTGAATGGGAAACTCCAAACATAACTGGAAGAAAGACACAGTATCACACTTGCCCACCATCTTCATGCCGACCCGATACCTGCCTGTCCGACCTCCTGGAACCTGAAATACATGAAACGTATTTCCCCCATAAAGGGGTTAGCCGTCGAATAGCTAGTGCAAGTATATCAATATGAAACACAATAATCCTCGACAATAAAGTAAATGTAACCATCAATTCATCAATTCAAGACTAGTATTCCGGAATAACTAAAATCTCATAAGACGTATGTGAATGCCGTAGAAACGGTTCGTTCACCTCATACGCCGATACGTATGTGAATGCCGTAGAAACGGTTCGTTCACCTCATACGCCGATACATGTAGGAATGCCGTAAAAACGGTTCGTTCATTACATGCCAACAATACATACATGAATGCCGTAAAAACGGTTCGTTCATAATATGCCATCAATATATCTATGAATGCCGTAAAAACGGTTCGTTCATATCATACCATCAATATTTCTTACTTTCAAAGTCGAGAACGTACAATCATAAATATATACTTGCCTTTGAGACATCGAGAAAAACAAACGGAAAAAGGGGTATGAGATCGGTAGGTCCAAGAACGCGCTTCCGGCACCTAAACGATTCGCAAGGAATATGATAATCAATTATCCATATTCAAATTACACGAAGAAACCCCCGAAACCCGTCTACAATTCATAAAGATATACGGATAATCAACTAGAGGTTGGAAAATCGTCCAAAATCTCACAAGTCCGAAAACGGCACAATCCAACCATAAAATCATAGGAAAAGCATGCATACGGTATAGATACATCATAATCTCAAGGTTCTCAAGCTTCCAAACGGATAAATCGGACGAATCTACGAAAAACCCCAAAATTCCCAAAAAGTAGGGTTCTAAGGATTTTTACCTTGATTCGGACGTTAGGAGGAATTAGATGTTGAGAAATCCTTGTTCTCCAACCAAATATGTTGTTGATAGAAGGAAGATCGCTTCTAATCGCCTAAGATCGCCTCTCCCGAGTGATTCCCGTCGAAAAGGAGTGAAGAAGGTGAGAAATGACGAAAATAAAGTCAACTGCCATATATATATATATATATCTGTCCAGTCTAGCGCGCGCTACGCATCCTTCATTAGCGTGCGCTAGCGAAGTCACCGGATAGTCCAGTGGCTTCTGCCGGCTCCGTTAGCGTGCGCTAATCGTCTGTCCCTAGCGTGCGCTAGCCAAAATGTGGCATCCAAGATCTTGGAGTCGAACTTACTGTCTTTGCCTGCTCAAAACTTAGCGTGCGCTACCGCTATTGTTTAGCGTCCGTTATGCAATAGCTCTAGCGGGCGCTAGCCGAACCCTCGCGTCCGCTATCGATAGTTCGAAAACCTGGCAACCTCATCGCCTCTGGCCGACCCGGCCGTGGCGTGCGCTACGGACGGATGTTAGCGTGCGCTACTAACCACGAATAGCGCGCACTAACAACCCCTAGCGTGCGTTAATCCGCCTGGCCCAGAGAGCGATCCAAATCGGCTCGACTGGCCGATCCTCCTAGCGCGCGCTACGGCTCAAAGCTAGCGTGCGCTAATCGAGCAGAATTAGTGTGCGTTAGCCTAGGCCTAGCGTGCGTTATATCTCTGGTCCAGAACATTTCCGAAAGGTCCAGACGACATGATCAAAAACCGAACGAGATACGAAACTCAATAACAATATCTACAACATCCCCAAGCATTTACAGAGCGACAACATAAGGAGGACGACAAGGTTAAACAGTCAATAAAAGTACGGGTATTACAATTCCGCTCCGGCCCGGTTGTATTATGGGGAGCATAGTCTTTTGTCTTCTCAGGGGGTTCAGCAGGGAGACCTATTGGGCCCCTTGCTGTTTGCCTTAGTTTTGCATCCCTTGGTGTGTTCGATCCGAGACTCTTTTGATTTGTGTTTACAGGCTTGGTACATGGATGATGGCACTATTGTTGGCGATACTTTGGTCGTGGGGAAGGTCCTAGAGCTGATTATGGAAGTTGGACCTCAGTCGGGTCTTCACCTTAATGTTGATAAAACTGAGGTTTTTTGGCCTACGGAGGATCCCCGGAGTCGGCTTCCTGGTATCTTCCCCCCTACTATTGCTCGGCCCATCGGAGGTGTTAAGGTCCTGAGTGGACCGGTCAGTATGTGTCCTACTTTCGGCAGTGTGCTCATGTTGAAGAGAGTAACCCGGACCGTAGAGCTTATGGACTCAGTTGCTAGTATTGGTGACCCTCAGTGCGAGTTACTACTTCTTCGTGCTTGTACTGGTATTTCTAAGCTCTACTTTGCTCTGCGTACTTGCCCCCCTCTGGTTTTTGGGACGGCCCAGTTGTCTTTTGATGCGGCGCTTCGTTCTAGCTTGGAACATATTGTCACCGCGATTGGGCCTGGATTTGGTGATTGGTAGTGGTGGCTCGCTACTTTCCCCTTCTCTTTTGGGGGGCTTGGTGTTTATGCTGCTGCTGATATTCTTCATTTTGCCTTTCTTGCGTCCCGCCTGCAATCTGATGCGTTGCAGGCCAAGCTCCTTCATCCTTCTGGGATTGTTGCCCCGGGAGCTTGTTTTGATGCTGCTGTGAGAGTGTTTACTGAGACTACGGGTTCGGATATCCTATGCCGTCCGGGTGAGATCGCTGCCCCCAAACTTATGAAGAAATTGACAGATATATATTTCGCGAAGGTGGCCACTACCGCTGAATCCGACTACTCTTTAACCACTCGACATGTTGCATTATGGAAGTCCCAACAGGGTGGACACACTTCTGATTGGCTTCGTGCGGTTCCTATTTCTGGATTAGGACAGATCATGAATGGGTGGACTTATCACGGTGTTCTGAGCTATTGGTTGGGTATTTCCCTGTTTTCGGTATCTCGGCCGTGCTCAGCCTGTTCTCGGGTCTTTCCTGGCGACGTCTTCGGCGATCATGCCGTGTCCTGCTCTGGTACTGTTGGGGTTAAGCATCGCCACAACCTGGTTCGTGACACCCTTTTGGATATCTCTTTTCGGTCTGGGATTTCGGCGGCTAAGGAGGTGGATGTTGGTTTGATCGACGGGCATGACAAGCCCCTTCGTCCAGCAGATTTGTTGTTATATTCTTGGGACGGGGGCCGGGATGTGTGTGTTTAACTGGTTCCTCCCCCTTAACCCAGTCTGCTATGGCTGACTTTGCGCCTGGGCGAGTTGTGATTGATGCTGCTCGGCGTAAATGTGCCAAGTACCAGGACTTGTGTGAGGTACGGGGATATGGTTTCTTACCCTTCTCGTTCTCTTCGCTGGGGGAGCTGGAGACGAGTGCAATTGCATTATTAAAACGGGTTCAGAAGATTTCAGTGTCTCGGGATGTTGGGAGGCGTGCTGCTGCTCATATTTTTACTCGAGTTGGTGTTGTTATTGCAAAAGGAGTGGGGCCCATATAGTATCTCGGCTTCCCACTAATTTCTTGTAAATATTATTCATCTAATAAAATTGCTTTTTATATAAAAATAATAATTAGTAATATAGATAATAATATATGTATATATAACATCTACAATAATAATATATATTAAAATAATAATAATAAATTATATATAATGTTAATAATAATAATAATAATAATAATAATAATAATAATAATATCACATAACAATATATACAACAACAATAAAACTAGTTATATGACAACAACAAAAACAGCAACAACAACAAAAATAATAATAATAATAATAATAATACAAATTATATATACTACTATTGATAGATGTGAGTGATAATAATAATAATAAAATTATTAATAATACTATAACTGATATATACTATTATTGATAAATATTGAAATTCATAATAAAAATAATAATACTAATAATAATAATAATGATAATTAGATTGATATTAATAGTAATAACTTTATATAATATTATTGATAATATTAATTAATATCTATAATCATACTTTTAATAATTAATCTTATAAGAAAATAATATATACGACAATAATTATTATTATTATTTATATTACAAGAATAAAAGTAATAAATAATAATAATTTAATAAAACAATTATAATAGCAACTATTTATAATATTATTGATAATATAAATAACAATAAAATAAAACAAGTATAATAGTAATTATTATATGTAATATTATTTATATTATAAATAATAATAATATTGATTTTAAAGCTGTATTGAACTGAATTGTGCTGAATTGAACTGAATCGAACAGTACTGAATTGAATTGAATTGAACTGAACTGAACTGACCGTTGCGGTGCAGATACGAATGGAAAAAAACGAAACCTTATTAAGTAAACCAAACGTATATTCCCAATTTTGTCCATTAGGATTTGCTGCTGTTGTTCGGGGCCGCGCCCTTCTCCGCTCTCAACCAACCGAAGGGGAAAAAAGAGTCGATTTCTAGGGTTTCCATAGTCTAAAACACTATCACCAAATTCAGGAAATTTAAGAAAAGGTTGCTGAAAGTATGGGCGGTGGTAATGCTCAAAAAGCCAAGATGGCTCGTGAGAAGAATTTGGAGAAAACGAAAGCTTCGAAAGGTTCTTTTCCTGTTTCTTTCTTTTCTATGTTTGATTTTTTTTTTTTTCGGTCTTGTTTGGTGCTGCTGGGTTTCAAAATTGTCCGATCTGTGCAGGAAGCCAGCTCGTTACCAACAAACAAGCCATGAATATTCAGGTATCCTTTCTCTGCAATATTGGGTGGAAGTGCCGATAGAATCTCGGTTCAGAAACAGTCACAAAGTTGTGAATTTTCAGATACTTTCACAATTGTGCATGCATGCCTCTTAGAATCTCAAGAATTTGATTTATTTTGTTTGAGATATATTTTCATCCTCATGAGCATCTTAATATATATATTTATATATATAAAAAGACGTCATCGTCTACGATATTAGATGCGATTTTCTGATCTTAATTTATGCATGAGTTTTGTACTAATTATGCATGAAATATATGCATTTCGTGCATCAAAATTTCAATGCATTTATTCTCACAAAAATTTGATGCATATAATCTAATATTTTAATGCATCGATATTTTGATACATATATTGGATATTTTAATGCATTGAAATTTTGATGCACGAAATGCATATATTTCATGCATAATTAGTACAAAACTCATGCATAAATCAGTACTGTAAAGTACTGCATCTAATATTGGTACTGCATAGAACGCGCCATTATAATTAAAAAAATCAATTAAAAACATTTCATAAAATACGCTGAACGTAGAGGGAGAGTCTCACAAAGGTATTGGACTGCAGCTGCAGGTCTGCTCGTATTATGAGATCCTATTTTTCACATAACCAATACCTTTGTGAGACTCTCCCTCTGCGTTCAGCATGTTTTATGAAATGTTTTTAATTGATTTTTTAATTATATTTGCTAGATTGACACTCTGTTAAGTATCAGTTTGATATTTTATTATAACAATACTAAGTCAACTCTATAATAATACTCCAAATCATTCATGGTGGGACCAAATGCTGCCAAAATATTTGAAAATTTCAAGTAGGTCTTTGGAGGTTGATTGATTTATGCATACAGGGAGGATAAAAGTGGGGAATAATGCAGGGTGCTTTAGAGCTTGAGGTGAATGGTGGTGTTTTTTGCCATGTGATAGTTGAAGATTCAATTAAAATCAAATTGGTAGGTGTTCTAGGAAGAACGGCCACGCACGGCCACATGAGTCGACACAGGACACGACACAGCTAAAACTTGTAGTTTGAAGTGTCCATGCTTCATAGGTGGCAGTTAACTAAAAGTATGGTCTGTTAGTGGCATCTATATGACAACGGTTGGTGAAGTATGCAGCCTTCCATTGTAAGGTTCTGTTGCCCTATAATGTTTTGATAAGATTTCACCAGAATCACCACTGTCTCAAGATACTCATCGTCGTTTAAGGATTTTTCGAACTTCTGCTAGAATTTTAGTTTATTTGCTTAATCGAATGAACCCGATTTTCTTGTCAAAAGAACTTGAGTGGATATAGACTATAGAGATGTATCATCACTAGATCCTCACCCTTGCTACAGAAGTTGTGGAAACGTATTGCACATTTCTTTGACTGAAATCATTGTTCGACGCAACCTGTAAACGTATTGGTATTACTCGTACACCTACAGTAATATGTCATTCCTGTTTTCGAATTCTTCTAACCGCCCTAATGTATTGTGCGAGGCCCGACACTATTCTTGAGATTTTATATTGGGTTGTGAATGCCCCTATTAAGAGAATTAATTCAATTGGTTTATGTTTGTTTTGACGATGGATGCAGTGCAAAGTGTGTATGCAGACATTCATGTGCACTACCTCAGAGGTGAAGTGCAGGGAACATGCTGAAGCAAAGCATCCAAAAGTCGACGTGTACACCTGTTTCCCTCATATCAAGAAGTGATTTTATTTAGATTGCATAATCGTGCAAATAAGTGCGCCTGTGAGCATTTAGTGTATGCAGTCATTGTATTTGATGGTGTAAAAGGTTCAGACGAGCTTGTGGGATGCTTGTATCTTTATTACTTCCATAGACTTTGTGTTTGTGGAAGGCTACTATGAATCTTTTGAAGAGCCTATTGTAGCTCTTCAAAAGTGGTAACTTGTTTTCATCTTTTTTTTTTAATAAAAGAGTCTTATAAACTTCTAAGCTTATTATGTTTCTTTAAATTCATCGGGGAAGCACGAATTAGGTTGAAATAGGATTTTATTCTTACAGTTCTTTTTTAGTTTTGAAATAGGATTTAATTCTTAAATTTCTAATTTAGTTTTCACTTTTTTTTAGTTATAAAGTTTCCAATGTTTTTTTTTTATATATGTATATAATAAAGAGTAAATTGCAAAAATCGTCCCTAAAGTTTGGCCAAATTGCATGTTTCGTCCCAAACGTTTAGAAAGTGCAAGGATCGTCCCTAACGTTTAGAAAGTGCAAGGATCGTCCCTATAAAGTTTCTTACGTTTTTGTATGTTTTTCTTACTTTTTTCCGTTTTCATACGTTTTTGTCTGTTTTTCTTACGTTTTTGCCCGTTTTCTGACGTTTTTTCAGTTTACATACGTTTTTGTCCGTTTTTATATGTTTTCGTCCGTATTTATACGTTTTCGCCTGTTTTCTTACGTTTTCATTCGTTTTCGTCTGTGTTTTTTTACGTTTTTTCAGTTTTCATACGTTTTTGTCCGTTTTATAGTTTTTGCCCGTTTTCTTACGTTTTCATTCGCTTTTATACGTTTTCATCCATTTTTCTTAAGTTTTTATCTGTTTTATCCGTTTTTGTCAGTTTTTGTTCATTTTTCCTAAGTTTTGTCCGTTTTTCTTACGTTTTATCCGTTTTCATATGTTTTTATCCGTTTTATACGTTTTCACCCGTTTTAAAAGGGACAAAAACGAACCAAAACGGACGAAACATATAAAAATGAATGAAAGCATCATAAAACGGGTGAAAACGTTTAAAAACGGATAAAAACGCATGAAAACGTATAAAAAAGGGACAAAAACGTAAGAAAACGGACAAAACGAATAAAAATGGACAAAAACTCAAGAAAACAGACAAAAACGTAAGAAAAACGGACAAAAACTGACAAAAACCGATAAAAACGAACAACTAAAGAAAAATAGACGAAAATGTATAAAAACGGATGAAAACGTAAGAAAACGGGCAAAAACATATAAAAACGGACAAAAACGTATGAAAATGGAAAAAACATAAGAAAAACTGACAAAAACGTAAGAAAAATGGACAAAAATAGAGAAAAACGGACAAAAACATAAGAAACACAGGCGAAAACGTATAAAAACAGATGAAAGCGTTAGAAAACGGGCGAAAACATTTAAAAACGGAAAAAACGTAAGATAAACGGACAAAAACGTAAGAAAAATGAACAAAAACTGACAAAAATCGATAAAAACGAACAAAAACTTAAGAAAAGCGGACGTAAACGTATAAAAACAGATGACAACATAAGAAAACGGGCTAAAACGTATAAAAATGGACGAAAACGTATAAAAACGGAATGTAAATGGAAAAAACGTACGAAAAACGGTAAAAAACGTAAGAAAAAACAGAAAAAGAAGAAGACAATGGTATTTTAGTCATTTGATGTTGGTCAGAGACGATATTTGCTCCAAAGGTTTCTCACAGGGACTATCCTTGCACTTTCTAAACATTTGGGACGAAACATGCAATTTGACCAAACTTTAGGGACGATTTTTGCAATTTACTCTATAATAAATACAGTTTATTTACAAAAAAAATTGGAAAAAGTATTTACACATACCCGTGTGGCAAGAAAAAACGAATCAGGTCTTGTTCTTGTGATTAATTAAAGAAAATAAACCAAACCAAACATACCCAGTATATCCCGCTCAGAGCAGGGTTTGGGGAGGGTAAGATGTACGCAGACCATGCCCCTACTTATTACGGTAGGGAGGCTGTTTCCGTGAAGATCCTCAGCTTAGTGCACAACAACATATTGAGTAGAAAAATACAAAGGGAAGCATATGATACGAAAAAAAAACTCAATACCATACCTGAGTCCATGGCTCCACATGGGACTTACCTAAGAGGAATTTGGCTACTTCACTCCCGATGAACGCTGCTCAAACAGAAGAGAGGTTGACTCCGCGCACAGCTCCCTGTCAAAAATACACCACACGCAAAAGGCAAAAGGATAAAATATGCAATAGATATTAAAATGCAATGCTCTAGGTCAAAGCTAACCGAGACAACCCAACCCTGAGACTCTCAACTACAGCACCACTCCCAACTAAAGAATCCACAACTCTGATCTGGCGTCTCCAAGCGCACCTATCAACAGTCATGGTCTCGGAAAGGTTTAAGGCCTTCAAATCCAATCTCAGCTGCTCCTCTCACGTCCTCCTCTGTCTGCCTCTCCTCCTCTCCCCGACAACTACTAAACTCTCGACCCTCCTCACCGTAGCAGAAGCCTGCCTCCTGCGGACGTGGCCAAACCATCTCAATATCCCTTCCCTAACTTTCGCTGAAATGGGCGCCACTTCTAGCACGTTCCTGAAGACCCCGTTCGAGATTCTATCTAACATTGTGCGACCACACGACCAGCGTAACATTCTCATTTCAGCTGCTTTCAACTTGCTTTCAAGCGACTTCTTCATCGCCCAACATTCAGAGCCATACAACATTGCAGGTCGGATTGCCGCTCTATATAATTTACCCTTCAACTTTAGAGGGAATTTCTTGTCGCACAGGACCCCTGTCGCTGCTCTTCACCTTAGCCACCCCGCCTTGATGCGATGAGTGACATCATCTTCACACTCACCTTCCTTCTGAATGATCGAACCTAAATACTTGAACTTATCCGTACGGGGAACGATCTGATCCGCAATCATTACCTCTACATCTTCCTCGTTGGCCTCACCATTAAAGTTACACCAGAGATACTCTGTCTTAGACCGGCTCACACGCAAGTCCTGAGATTCTAACTTAGACCTTCATAGCTCCAACTTCGAGTTCACCTCCATCCTCGACTCCGCCACTAACACAATATCGTCAGCAAAAAGCATGCACCACGGGACGCCATCTTGTATCCCCGCGAAATGACGTCAAAATTAATTAAAGAAAATGAATTTCTAAATTCAGTTACCAAAAAATACTCATCTTCACTCATCCCTACAAAACCGTTCAAGCGGCATGGACGAAGCAAACCTCGTGGTGAACCATCCAACAAGAAGGCGGAAAATCCAAAGTGTGGCGGCGGTCGAGAAAAACCAGGATGTGTTGGTCACGGAGTTTATGGTGGATGAATGAATCCAAAAATTGATCTGAGTAGTGAATCAATGAAGATGGCGGTTAATATATAGGGCAATGCCTATAAAAAAATTGATTGGTGAACGCGTGAAAATGGCGGTTAATATTTAGGGCAACCTCAAAACACAATTATTTTAATTCTTTAATTGAAAACACAAAACTTCTATTTTTAACACAAATTCAAATCTCTCCTAGTTTTGAAGTTTCATTTATTGTATAAAACTAGAGCAATGAGACATTTTTAATGGACCCTCTTACGTTAGTTGCCGCTGGCCAGCCGCTGGTTGTTGGCTTACAGTCGTCGGTCATCGTCTGACCAGCTGCCGAATTCTTTTTTTGATGCTGACGGTCACCAATGATAAATTATCATTTGCTCTAATTTAGTTATCAACGTTATTCTGGCCATCGTCAGCCACTATGAGTCACCACCAACTGACTTAGTCATAAAATTACAGTAAAATCTCGATAAATTAATACTCGATAAATTAATAACCTCGATTAATTAATAAAAATTTTTGACCCCAACATAATAGAATTAGTGTAAATATTACCTCGATAAATTGATAATCTCGATAAATTAATAAATTTTGTCGATCCTGAGATTATTAATTTATCGAGATTTTACTGTACGGGTCGGTAATTTAGAGTACCAAGGGTACTCCATTACCATATGGTAACAAACAAGTACCATAGTGTAATTTATAAATAATAATCATATCGCATAATAAAATTTTAAAAAATAAAATACACAGCTTAAAATAAATTATATTACTTTTTTGCATCAAAACAGGCAAATAAATTGTAGTGATTATATATCTGGGCACGAGGAGCCCAAATCTCCAACCTACCTCGCCGAAAAAATGACAGATGGCTTATGGAAGCTTGTAATATTATTAAACTAAATGTTCTCCGGTGCGATGCGCCGCATGAGATATTCTCTTATTAGAAAATAATTTTTCGATCTTTAAATTTATTTTGATAATCTTCGACATGAATATCATATTAGCGTAATATTAATAAAAGACTTATTGAGTGTATTATGTGGTGTAATATAATTTAAGAAAGAGTACTACATTAACGGAGTGTTAAGTCAATTAGTGTCCATTACATGAACAAATTTCCTGGACATACCGAAAAAAGTAGGAATAAATTTTAGAGACGAAAGTAATATGTGATTAAGTCTTAATATATATGTATGTGTGCAGTGTATGCTTTATTATTTTTAGTTATTATAATTAAATAAATATCATAATTTATTTTTTATATAAGAAATAAATGAGTTAATATATTTTTATTTTGCATCAATTAATTTTACTGAAAATAAATATTCATAGTTTTTATAATATAATTTTTTTGTGCAATCGGTCATTATTGTAAATCCATCAAATTTATTATATTCATATGGATGTCTAGTTGAAAATTGTGAAATAAAAATTAATTTGATATATTTTTCATTAAAAATAAATTTGATTTAAAAAATTATAAACATTTAAAATTTTAAGCTAAAAAAATAAAGGAAGATTTTTTTTTATTGATAGATGAGTGTAAGTTGTGGAATAAAACTCCACAATACATATCTAGATTTTTTTTAAAGAAATTTAAGGATACATCTCTATATATAAACTATATTTTAAAATAAAAAATCAAAAAACTTAAGGAGTGACATGTGTCACAACTCTATTTTAATAGAAGTATAGATTCGGATCTCCTATCATATTCTTTATGGAAAAACCTAAATAACAGAAAATGCAAAAAGAATCACCAACCAAGGGGATTCTTAGAGGCCATCTCCAATGGGAAATCTTAATTTTATGTTTCTATTCTATATGGTTGAATAAATTTTTTAAATTTTCTATATGACGTGTTGAATTTTGGTAAGGATAGAAATGTTTTTTATCTCCAATGCGGTGTTTCTACTCTATATATTTACGTATTTTTAGGAAGATAGATAATGTAATTATCCAATCAGATAATTACAAATTAAATTAGAATTTCTATAAGTGTTTCTACATGTAGAAACACCTATAGAAATTTCCAATGTGACTCAGCTAACACATGAGATAGAAACAAACTTAGAAAACTGCATTGGAGTTTATTTTCTCTATTTTTTATTTCTATCATAGAAATCCAACGGGATAGAAACACCCATTGGAGATAAAGGATTGTTTACTTTTAACTTAATAGGATTAATGGCTGAACCATCTTAATCACTCATTATATTAAAGTGTTTACTTCCAACTTAATCATCTTAATGGGCTGAGCGAAGACATATCCATTCAGACAGACTTTGGCTCTTGTTCCGATTCAGCAAACTAAATAATAATAATAATAATAGTAATAATAATATTATAATAATAATAATAGTACCAATGATAATAATAATAATACCAACAATAATAATTATAATACCAATAATAATAATACCAATACAATAATAATAGTACGAGCAATAATAATAATAACAATAAATAAAATTAATATTACCAACAACAATAATAATGATAATAATAATAATAGTAATAATAAAATAATAATAATAATACCAACAATAATAATAATAATACAAGCAATAATAATATTACCAATAAGAATAATAAGAGTACCAGCAATAATAATAAATAAATAAAATTAGTAATACCAACAACAATAATAATGATAATAAGTAATCAAAATAAAACATAATACCAATAATAATACCAACAATAACAAAATTATTATTATTATAATAATATTAATACCAACAATAATAATACCAGTAATAATAATAATAGTAATAATAATAGTAATACTACTACTAATAATAACATCAATAATAATAATAGTTATAATAATAATATGATACAATGTCTAATTCATATTGAGAGGTTATTTCTGTCATTCAAATAGTTCTTTCAAAAAGAAAAAAGAAACAGCGAGGCATTTATTCCAATCAGGCGGATTAATCCACTCAGACAGCTTAATACATTCAGGAATTAATGAAAAAAAAAGTAAAAAGTCCCTTAGTGTTAAATCATACGTCGATATCATAATATCCACTATACAAAATCACAGAAACCGAAACAACATCGTACACAATATAAATAGTGGAGATCCAATTTTAGGTGCAAAAGGCGCATGATAACAAGCAGCCATACCCACACATAGGGCTGTAAACGAATCGAACTATACCGAACCTCACTATGTTTGAGTATGCATTTGAAAGTGTCGAAACTTAGGTTCGAACACGTTTGAAAGTATCGAACCTTAGAATTTAACGTTTGAGTATACGTTTCTGTAACACCCCCAAGATATTCAGGGTATATTACAGCGTCGTGGATCCCTACATGAGACCCACCAGGCTAGGTGACCAAACACACTCACCGACTCGCGGATTCAACACAATAACACCTCGTCATAAAGACATAAAATGATAATAATCCACCCGGTTCAACCGGTCATACAATATCACAACCACCCGATGAAAACATAATGGACGAAATAGTTCAATCCGAACAAATAAAAGCTCCTAAATACTCGAGTACTTCTATTAGTTTACAAGATGGCAATCGATCAAAAGATAGAAAACAATAAAACACCACTCATGCACAATCATCATGCACGACCGTCATCCGCGTACTGGTCCAGCACCCGTTCGTCTCGATGAACCTGACCTGAAATTCATAAAACAAATTTTTCTAAAACGGGTCCCCAAAGGGTTAGCAATTACGCTAGTACAAGTAACCAAACGAACAACTTACACCTTACACATATAGTCAATGCATGCAATCAGACCTGCTATGTTGTATGGCTCCGAATGTTGGGTGATGAAGAAGTCGCTGGAGCGCAAGTTGGAAGTGGCTGAAATGAGAATGTTACGTTGGTCGTGTGGTCGCACTATGGTGGATAGAATCCCGAATGGAGTTTTCAGGAACGCGCTAGAAGTGGCGCCCATTTCAGCGAAAGTTAGGAAATGGAGATTGAGATGGTTTGGCCACGTCCGCAGGAGGCAGATTTCTGCTCCGGTAAGGAGGGTGGAGAGTTTATTGGTTGTAGGGAAGGAGGAGAGGCAGATTGAGAAGGACGTGGGAGGAGCAGTTGAGATTAGATTTGAAGGCATTAAACTTATTCGAGACCATGACTGTTGATAGGTGCTCTTGGAGGCGCCAGATCAGAGTTGTGGATTCCTTTTTTGGGAGCGGTTCAGTTGTGGAGAGTATCAGGGTTGGGTTATCTCGGTTAGCTTTGACCTAGAGCATTGTATTTTTATTTTTATTTTTTATTTTTATTATCCTACTGCCTTTTGCGTTGTGTATTTTTGACAGGGAGCGGTGCGCGGAATCAACCCCCCTTATGTTAGAGTGGAGTTCATCGGGAGTGAACTAGCCAAATTGCTCTTAGGTAAGTCCCATGTGGATTGAGCCATGGGCTCAAGTATGATATTGAGCTTTTTCGAATCATATGTTCCCTTTGTATTTATCACTCAATATTTTGCTGTGCACTAAGCTGGGGGTCTTCACGGAAACAGCCTCCCTACCGTAAAAAGTAGGGGCATGGTCTGCATACATCTTACCCTCCTCAGACCCTGCTCTGAGCGGGATATACTGGGTATGTTTGGTTTGGTTTGGTTTGGTTTTTTGCAATCATGAAAACATCGGTTGAAACACACATTTCCGGAAACGCCAATAATCCAAAACACATTTATAAAATGCACCACAATTAACCGTCGATCCATGTCTCTGTGGACCCCTACCGAGACCCCGTCAGATCTAACCCGTAGTGGTTAAAAGCAAGCTCGTCGATCCACGTCTCTGTGGACCCTTACCTATACCCCATCAGATCTAACCCGTAGTGAGAATACACACACACTATTTCTCATGCAATACTACTATGTCAAGATTATAAGTTCATAAGGGTACTTGCCTCGATCAATAGATGGTGACACGAACGGAAAGGGAGAATCAAACACGACCGCTAGGAACCGGTGAAACTGATCCTAACATTTCGAAGAATACAATCACAACCATTTCTAGATGAATACGGAAATGGAAAATACCCGAGAACCCGCCTACGATTCATGTATATTAGAACAAGAACAACAACGAGGGCGGACCACAACCAAACCCTCTCATACACAAATACCACGAAATATACCATGAATCCGTAGGAAAACCAAGAATACCAACAATATTAATCATATTCATCATGAATTAATCAACAACACGGAACGAATCGGACGAAAACGTGAAACCCCCAAATCTCCCCAAAATAGGGTTCTAGAAGATTTACCTTGATTCAAGAGGTAGAAGATGATTAGATGATGATAACTTGGTGTTAGAGACTCAAGATCTTGGATGGATGATGATATTCGCTCAAATCCCAGCTCCCAAATGCTCCAAATCGCCTAACTCTCGGAGAAGAAAAGAAGAGGAAGAGAAATGAGCTGCTCCGGTCAACTCTCTGGTTTTTATAGCCAGAGAGTTATTAGCGTGCGCTAACCTTCAAGGTTAGCGTGCGCTATCGGCCAAAAACCCAGTCCAGAACCTACGGTTCTGGACCATTAGCGTGCGTTGCCAGGAAATAGCGTGCGCTAAACGCCCTTCGATAGCGCGCGCTATTGGGCCATAGCGTGCGCTACTTGAACATCAGCCGAGTCCAGAAATAATCTGCCCAGTACTGGACTACCGGATTGGCGCGCGCTACCGGCCACTCTGTGTGCGCTAAGTCCGAACAATAGCATGCGCTAGGACAACACCTTAGCGTGCACTAGAACAACTCTTCCAGAGAGCAGAGGGCAGAAGCAGACTACTGCCACTGCTATGCCCAAGACACTAGAACAAGCTACCAAACAAGCGTAGCGTGCGCTACCAAAGGACACTGGCGTGCGCTAACTAACATCCATAGCGTGCGCTAGGCAGCCGGGTGAAAAATGACTCAAACACCCGAAACACGATCGAAACAACAAACGGAAGACCACAACACGCATAATAACATACGATAGATTTACGGCAACCCCAAAATGGCAGTTCCGAACAACAATTATGAGAATCGGACCGAATAGCGACGGAAAAGCCAATAATTGCGGAATTGAGTAAAATAAATCTGAAAATAAGTATTCCTGAAATACGCATACGGTTACACACGAGCCACCAAAACAAGAAAAACACAAAATCATGAAAGTGCTGGCAAAATAAAAATGTGGATATTATATTCTACCCCTCTAAAAATAAGTTTTGTCCCGAAACTTAAGAAACAAACAACTCGGGGTATCTAGCACGCATGCTATCCTAGGTTTCCCAAGTTGCCTCCTCGACACCATGCCTCGACCACTGCACCTTGACTAAGGAAATGGTCTTATGCCTCAGTCGCTTTTCACGGTGCTCCAAAATCTTCAAGGGACGCTCCTCGAAAGTAATATCCTCAGCGATATCAATCTCACCATAGTCGATGACGTGACTAGGATCCGGAACATATTTCCTCATCTGGGAAACATGGAAAATGCTATGAACGTGACTCAAGGCTGGAGGTAACGCCAAACGGTATGCCAATTCACCGACTCTCTCGAGAATCTCAAAGGCCCCAATAAATCTCGGGCTCAACTTTCCCTTCTTCCCGAAGCGGAAAATCCCCTTCGTCGGCGACACCTTTAGCAAAACGTGGTCCCTCACCTCGAATTCCAAAGGTCGACATCGGACATCAGCATATGACTTCTATCGACTCTGAGCAGTCAACATTCTCTCTAAAATCAATTCCACCTTTCGCCTCGTCTCCAAAACGATATCCGGTTAGGTCCCAACCAAATTGTATGCCACATTCCAACAAATCGGTGATCGACAACGCCGCCCATAAAGTGCCTCATACGGTGCCATGCGAATCGACGCGTGCCAACTATTGTTGTACGTGAACTCGATCAATAGTAAATGTTCCTCCCAATCACTACTCCAATCGAGAGCACAAGCGCGCTACATATCCTCAAACGTCTGGATAGTGCGCTCCGACTGTCCATCCAACTGAGGGTGAAAAGAAGTACTCAGACACAAACGAGCACCCAACGCCTTATGCACCGCCTGCCAAAAGTGCGATACGAAATGGCCATCCCGATCCGAAACAATTGACTTCGGAGTACCATGAAGTCTCACAATCTGCGCAATAAACACCCGAGCTAGATTTTCCGGACCCCAAGTATCATTGATGCCCAGAAAATGTGCCGACTTGTTCAGACGATCCACAATCACCCAAACAATGTTCATGCCCGATCTCGATCTCGGTAAACTCGTGATGAAGTCCACCGAAATATCCTCCCATTTCCATTCCAGAACGGGAAGCGACTGCAGTAACCCGGCTGGCCGCTGATGCTCGATTTTGACCTGCTGATAAGTCAAACATCTCGCTACGAATCGTGCGACCTCCTCCTTCATATCATTCCACCAAAAATCCCTCCTCAGGTCTTTGTACATCTTACTCGAACCAGGATAAACGGAGTAAGGCGTAGCATGGGCCTCCCGCAAAATACTCTACCTCAATTCCCAATCATTCAGTACACAAAGACGACTCTGGAATCTCAATATCCCATCTTCATTAATCACAAACCCAGGAGACTTTCCTTTAAGAACATTCTCTCGGATTTGAGAAATCATCAGATCCTCCAACTGCTTCAATTTAATTTCATTGATCAGCGACGACGAAATCTCTAAAGCGCAAAGTTGTCTGACTGCTCCCTGCAATAAAATCTCAACATCCAAATCGATCAAAACCCGTTGAAGCTCAGACTGAGACGTAAGGATCTGAAGTGTCCTCAACGCAACTGGTTTCCGACCCAAGACGTCGGCCACGATGTTCGCCTTACCCGTATGATAAAGGATTTCGAGGTCATAATCCTTAATCAACTCCAACCACCTCCTCTGCCTCATATTCAACTCCCGCTGGGTAAAAATATACTTCAGACTTTTATGATCGGTAAAAATCTGACATGCTGAGCCAAATAGATAGTGACGTCAAATCTTGAGTGCAAAAACAACTGCCGCTAACTCCAAATCGTGAGTAGGGTAGTTAAGCTCATACGACCTCAACTATCTCGACGCATACGCAATGGTTTTGTCATGATGCATCAATACACACCCAAGACCCTGACCCGAAGCATCACTATAAATAGCAAAGCCCTCGTTGCCACACGACAACACTAAAATCGGGCCTGAAGTTAAACGCCTCTTCAGCTCCTCAAAACTCGCCTATCTCTCGTCATTCCAGACGAACGTCTCGGACTTCTGGAGCAACTGTGTAAGCGGCTGAGCCAGTTTCGAGAAACCCTCGACGAACCTATGGTAGTAGCCAGCCAAACCCAAGAAACTACGGACCTCTTTCACGTTCTTAGGCGGTGCCTAATCCAACACTGCCTCAATCTTCTACGGATCCACGCGGACCCCCTCGGATGAAATCACGTGACCCAGAAACATCACTTTTTTCAGCCAAAACTCACATTTCGAGAACTTCGCATAGAGTTGCTCGGTCCTCAAAATGTCTAACACTACTCGTAGATGATGCACGTGCTCCTCCTTGTTCCTTGAATAAATAAGGATATCGTCAATGAAGACGACGACACACTTATCCAAATACTCGACAAAGACCTTGTTCATTAACTGCATGAACACTGCCGGCGCATTGGTTGACCTGAAGGGCATGACCACACACTCATAATGTCCGTATCTCGTCCGAAAAGATGTTTTCAGAACATCGGACTCCTTCACCCGAAGTTGATAGTATCCTGATATCAAATCGATTTTCGAGAATACCGCAGCTATCTGCAACTGATCGAACATGTCATCAGTCCTCGACAAGGGATACTTGTTCTTGATGGTCACCTTGTTTAGTTCGCGGTAGTCGATACAAAAACACAGTGAACCATCCTTCTTCTGCACAAAAAGAACCAGCGTGCCCCAAGGCAAAGTGCTCGGTCGAATATACGTCGACTCAAGAATCTCACTCAACTGCTTCTTCAACTCGGCCATCTCGGAAGGTGCCATGCGATACGGCGCCTTCAAAATCGGAGCCACACCCGGCTCTAACTCAATAGCAAACTCAATCTCACGGTCCGGTGGCAACCCCGGCAACTCGTCAGGAAAGACATCCGGAACTCACTAACGACGGGAATTGATGAAAACTCGACCCCACCACTCCCCACCTCCAATAACCAGTACACCCCTTCCACAGGAGTCTCATCGCCTTCAAAGCGTTAATAACTAACTTCTGGTTTTCTCTCTTTCGCCCTGCGAAAGAGTGCTCGGTGCCGTCCTCGGCTAGCATAGTGATGATTCTCGTGCGGTAGTTTATGATCGCACCATGCTGCTCGAGCCAATCATTCCCGAGAATTAAATCCTCACCCTCAATACCCACAACAATAAGATCATAGAACCAAGCCCTCTCGCAAATAATCACAGAATAATCTCGGATCTTCCGATCACCAACGATCCTATCACCGCTAGGAAGTTTAACGATGAAAGGCTCACAAGGCGACAAACAATCAAGACCCAAACGGCGCACACATTCCAGAGAGACGAACGAATGTGTTGTATCAGAATCGAAAAGCACACTGACAGGATGAGAATGAATGTGAACAGTACATATGGCAATGGTAGCGGCTGGGTCATCGGCCCTCCTCATCTCATAAACACGTGGATGGGCGAATCCGACACTGGAAGATCCCCCTCTAGTGGGCTGACCCCGACCTCTCCCTCGACTAGCACTCGAGGGAGACTGAGAAGCAAACGATCCTTGATTCACACTTAGTTCCTTAGGCGCTGGAAGGGAAGCCTGGGCACCAAGAATTCTCTCTTTCAGCAAAGAAATTAGCCTTGTGGCCCGGCTGGCCACACCGATTACATGTCAGAAAAGGACTCAAATAAGTACGACTGACGTGGCCTGTACGACCACAATTAAAACACCTCAGATCACGAGATGGAGTACTGGTAGCCCCGCGGAAACCTCCAATAGAACGAGCTGGACCACCACCAATAGGTAAGTTAGCAGACTGAGATTTCTGCTGACCTCCACCTTTGTGGCCCGAAAAATTTCCGGTGGACTTCTGCTTCTTGCTCTCGCGAACCGCCTCACTGGCCGTCACAGACATATCGTAAGCAAGGGCTCTACTCTGATAGTCCTTCAAGGTGGTGTATACGAGCCCAGACATGTAGTCACGAATCGACAATTTCATCCGCCTGGAGAAATGGAAAATCTTGTCGCTCTCCTCTCTAACCTGGGACTTCAGGAAGCCCGACTCTCGGTTGAAATCAGCAATGGCCTGTGAAATGGAAATATCCCGAGGCTGAGCATCAAAGAAGGCATGGACTCGAGCCTATTTGACCGGCCATGGGTAATATTCGGTCTCCATCAGGTCCTTGAATTCATCCCATGTAGCAACGCGGTCTCTAGGCTCAACGGCATCCCACCAGTCAGTAGCATTCCCAGTGAGAAAATACTGGGCAATAGGGACCTTGCGATCCTCGGGGCAATTGGTGGCAATAAAGACCTTAGATATCTCCTTGATCCACCCCTCCTATCTAATCGGGTCCGAAGCTCCCGAAAACTGAGGAGGATGCATCTTGATGACATTCTAAAGCCAACGATCGGCTCCGCCCCGAGCAGCATGGGCCGGATTCGGGTTCTGAACAACCTGAGCTATCGCCGCCATTTGGTTCACCATTTGTTGCATAACAGCCGCAACACCAAGGTCGGTGCCATCTTGAGTAGAAGCATGGCTATGACGATCACCAGTACTGCCAGCTCCAGAAGAATGCGACGTGGCCGTCTCACCGGCTACCCCCACGTCCCCAGCCACGTCCACGACCACGGCCTCTTCCAGCATCCATACTAGTTTTAAATAAGTAGCAAAAGTAATTCGATGATAAGTACGAGAGGAAAATCAATCACAAATCAAGAATCGAAGGTGCGATACGAGGAAACAAAGAACAGAGTAAGGAAAAACTTAGGGGCACTGGAAGAACCGGAATCATGGCAGTGTGATGACGATGTGCAAAGCGAAACATAACCAGACCCAATAAACCGACAAGCCTAGGTATCCATAAACTTGGCTCCAATACCATTTTCTAGTAACACCCCCAAGATATTCAGGGTATATTACAGCGCCGTGGATCCCTACATGGGACCTACCAGGCTAGGTGACCAAACATACTCACCGACTCGCGGATTCAACACAATAACACCTCGTCATAAAGACGCAAAACGATAATAATCCACCCGGTTCAACAGGTCATACAATATCACAACCACCCAATGAAAACATAATGGACGAAACAGTTCAATCCAAACAAATAAAAGCTCCTAAATACTCGATTACTTCTATTAGTTTAAAAGATAGCAATCGATAAAAAGATAGAAAATAATAAAACACCACTCATGCACAATCATCATGCACGGCCGTCATCTGCATACTGGTCCAGCACCTGTTTGTCTCGATGAACCTGACCTGAAATTCATAAAACGAATTTCCCCAAAACGGATCTCCAAAGGGGTTAGCAATTACGCTAGTACAAGTAACCAAATGAACAACTTACACCTTACACATATAGTCAATGCATGCAATCATGAAAACATCGGCTGAAACACATATTTCCAGAAATGCCAATAATCCAAAGCATATTTATAAAATGCACCACAATTAACCATCGATCCACGTATCTGTGGACCCCTACCGAGACCCTGTCGGATCTAACCCGTAGTGGTTAAAAGCAAGCTCGTCGATCCACGTCTCTGTGGACCCCTACCGAGACTACGTCGGATCTAACCCATAGTGAGCACACACACACACACACACACTATTTCTCATGCAATACTACTATGTCAAGATTGTAAGTTCATAAGGGTATTTGGATCGATCAATAGACGGTGACACGAACAGAAAGGGAGAATCAAACACGACCACTAGGAACTGGTGAAACCGAACCTAAAGATTCAAAGAATACAATCACAACTATTTCTAAACGAATACGGAAATGGAAAACACCCGGAAACCTGCCTACGATTCATGTATATTCGTACAAGAACAACAACGAGGGCGGACCACAACCAAACCCTCTCGATTACGTAAATATCACGAAATATACCATGAATCCATAGGAAAACCAAGAATACTAATAAGATTAATCATATTCATGATGAATTAATCAACAACACGAAACGAATCGGACGAAAACATGAAAACCACCAAATCTCCCCAAAATAGGGTTTTAAAAGATTTACTTTGATTCAAGAGGTAAAATATGATTAGATGATGATAACTTGGTGTTAGAGACTCAAGATCTTGGATGGATGATGATATTCGCTCAAATCCTAGCTCCCAAATGCTCCAAATCGCCTAACTCTCAGAGAAGAAAAGAAGAGGAAGAGAAATGTGCTGCTCCGGTCAACTCTCTGGTTTTTATAGCCAGAGAGTTATTAGCATGCGCTAACCTTCAAGATTAGCGTACGCTATCGGCCAAAAACCCAGTCCAGAACATACGGTTCTGGACCGTTAGCATGCGCTACCAAGATATAGTGTGCGCTAACTGTCCCTCGATAGCGCGCGCTATCGGGCCATAGCGTGCGCTACCTGAACATCAGTTGAGTCCAGAAACAATATGCCCGGTACTGGATTGCCGGATTAGCACTGTAATATCCGCAATTTTCGATTTTCGGTAAAAATTTTTTCGGGCAGAGTCCGTTTTGAAGATTCACTCATGACCGTTTCATCATTCTGGGAATGATTAATTCTGCACTTTTTGTCATCCGAGTTCGTTTCGGTGTCGTTTTATTGAGTTCCGTGCTTTTTGACGATTTTTCCGCACTTGAGTTCGATTCTTGCGAATCTCGTTCGAAACTGCTGTTTCGAGTTTCCTGTAAGTCCGTTTAACTTTGTTAGACGTGTTGTGAACTTCGGTTTGGTTATTCGATCACGTATCGTGATTCCGGGCATTTTGGGCCATTTTGTAATTTCTTAAAAGTTATGGGTATCCATATCTGTATTTGTTGTCTCGACCCTTTTCTTGGTCGCGTATGATTAATTATTGCATTATGTTTGCATTCCGGGCCGTTGATGCTGTCCGCGAACTTTTCGTCGTGTTCGTTTCGTACGTTTTCGGAAAATCGGGTCGCCGAGCCCTGGTGGTCGGGTACTGGCCGGACGATTGCGGGCATCGGCCGGACGGGTGCGGTAGGAACCATCGTAGCGCACGCTACGGCCGGAAGGCTGCGCGCGCTAACCGGCAGGTGTAGCGCACGCTATCGGCTGGCCTAGCGCACGCTATCGGGTCTGGACAGTGGAGTCCACGGGTTCTGGAATCGGTTAGGCTCGGCAGGTAGCGCACGCTACTGTCGGGCATTGCGCACGCTACAACCAGCAGGTAGCGCGCGCTACGGCCGGAAGGCTGCGCACGCTACCTGGCCGAGTCAGTAGGGCAGTGTGGGCACTGGACTGCGGCCTGGGCCGATAGCGCACGCTAGCTCGGCAACCTAGCGCGCGCTAGTCCGGCCCAGTATAAATGTGACACAGCAGTCACATTTCATCTCGTTTTTCATTTCCTCTCCTTCTCTTCCGCGGCTGGAGACTTGGAGATCTTAGAGCCATGATGTTTGTCAACAAATCCATGAAGTTCTTGAGTTCATAACATCAATCAATCATCTGTTATCATCCTTTGATCCAGCGAATCAAGGTAATCTTCCTTAGAACCCTAATTTCGTGAATTTGGGGGGTTTTTGCATTTTTGTCCGATTCGTTCCGTGTTGTTGATTAATTCATGATGGGTATGATTAATCTTGGTAGTATTCTAGTGTTTAACATCATTTAATCCATTGTTCTTCGTCGAATCGAAGTATATTTCTTGATTTCCTTCGAATCGACTTTTTGGGGGATTTGTTCTCGATCTCGTTTTCCCATCCGTTTTTGATGGATCGATTGTGGTTAAATAATGTTGTTAAACATATTCTATGGATTGTATATCCATATTTCAACTTGGAATTCCGTTTTCGTGTCTTGTCGGGATGAATCGTGTTCTTGGCCGTTTTGGGGAAAACACTTGAACTTTCGTCATTCATTCTTTGAATTCAACGGCTTTGAGTCATGTTATGGAATTCATTTCATTGTTGTTATTGTCCTTCGTAGTTTATGATCGCGAGTTGGCGTTCGGAGGAGTCGGCGGGTTCGTAGTCGGTTCGTGTCAACCTACTTTGGTCGATTCTCCGCGTTGTGGTTGTTCGAGGCAAGTACCTTGTCCATATAATTCTTGTTTTATGGATATGATAATTAGTGATCGTCTCTATGTGTTTATTTGGTCGTTGTAATTGAACTTTCAAGAATTCGGTTAGCCTTGTTAAAGGCCCTCTCTCAAAACGCATGAGTTTTGTGAATGTTGTGTTTTGTGGATGGTTACTGTAATACCCCGATTTTTCGGATATATTTTTCGTTTATATATTGGATATCGCGGATGGTTAATTATGCTCGAGGACGTTGTGAACGTTTGATAATGTTATTGAATTGAGTATATGTATTGATTTTGCCGTATGTTCGTATTCGGTATGTCGTGACTTTGGACAAGAATTGCTGAAATTGGCTAAGTATGGAATTGTTACGTACGTTAACAAGGTGAGCTTACGTACGTAATATTAGCATGGTTACGTACGTTAAGGCTAAGGTATTACGTACGTAACGAAGGCATCAGACAGGACCGAGTCCTGGCCGGCAGGCGGGACCCAGTGTCGGCAACTTTCGGCGGAGGATGTTGATAGGTGAGTCAACGTACGTGTTACGTACGTTATACAGGACGTGTTACGTACGTAACACGACCATTGTACTGTAGCAAGTCAACTGGTATATTACGTACGTTATATGGCATGGGTTACTTACGTAAAGAAGTTCACGTTTTGAGGCGGTAAGTGCAGGATGGCGGTACGCTAACCAGGACAAGATATCGTACGTATGAGGTGTTAAGTACGTTATCTTAGGAATGTTACGACGTAACGAGCGGGAGTTTATATAAGGATTGGCCGTCATTTCATTTCACTTGACTTTTCACTGCTTTTCTCACCTTCAACCCTTATAGATGGGTTCTTAATCCTTCTAAGTCGATCATGAGCTTAAAAACATGGAATTGGAGATCGGGATATGTAGATATTGATGATTCTTGAAGTTATTCATGGTTCTTGGATTTTAGTTCAATTGTTCCTCTTCTTGATTCGTCCATACAAGGTAGTTTTCGTATTCCTTTGATAGTTGGTAGTTCTTAATGGATGATTACATGTGAGGAACATGTTGGACAATCATGTTATAATATTATATGTTGATTATGATTGTGGGATCATAGAGTTCTTGATGTTCTTGAGGCCATATGATGACTATGATGATTTGATGATTCGTTTAACCGATTTAAGATGGTATTCTAAATCATAGTGATGATAGTGGTTGATTTAGATGAGATGAATCTTGATATGAGGTTGAATTCCGGATTGAATATGTTATGATCATTGTTACCAAGTTGGTTCGATTATTGATATGATTATTGTTCTAGGTTGATTAACGAGGTATAATCGTTTTGCCGCGGTGAAAAGCCGTAGATTCCGTCCAAATAATGAAGAGCTCGTAGACGAGGGCGATGAGTTCGATGTTGGTTTTGTCGTGTTGGTATCCAGGCAAGTGTTTACTTGTTCGGTTGTAATGTTTTTATGAGTAATTCCATTTACATTTCATAAGTATTTTATGTTGTATTGCATATTGACGAATGTTCAGTGATGTTCTAAAAGGATTAGAATGCACAGTTGATGATTGTTGAGATACTTGGACAATCTTGGGAAGATTGTAGTATTCGGATATTGTTGATGTCATTTTTGGATATTCTTGGTATGTGGTATGCATTTCGGAAGGATGTCCGGATAGAGGTATGTTTTGTGGTAATCGTACATAGAAGATTGTGTACGGGAAGGTATTCGGTATTGAGGTATTATGCGGTATTATCGTGATATCGGGATTTTGATGAGAATCATTGGATTACCGGAAGTGGTAAGGTTATCGTTGAGGTTATTATTCTCATGATGCATGGCATGTGAATATTTATGTTTATGTACTTGTGGTTATTTGTCGGGCATTATTGCTGATCCCGTTGTGGGACTTGTTTTTCAGGTATTGAGAACTTTGATGGTAGCGGTCGTGAAGCGAGGATTCCGGACGATACTGGCTATGGCATATTGTTGGGGAATCGTGTATTTTGTTTGTGTATATCATTATTGATATATATGTATATTAGACTGTATTTCTATCCGCTGCGTGAGTTCTTTCAAATGGATTTCGGCTTTATGCCAACTGAGTTTGATTTCGAAAACCGATTCCCTTAACCGAGTTTTTGGCCTTGATTATCTTGACGGTGGTTGGTGTTTTCAAATGATTTTGTGAGTTTTGGAAAATACTACCGTCATCGGCCTTTTTGGGCGTTTTTGTAATTGGTTTTTAGCCTGGTGGGTTCCGGCGCGGGGCCCACGGCGTGTAATACTCCCGTATGGTGAAAATACTACCGTCATCGGCCTTTTTTGTCATTTTTGTAATTGGTTTTTAGCCTGGTGGGTTCCGGCGCGGGGCCCACGGCGTGTAATACTCCCGTATGGTTTTGGGGGTGTTACAAATATGGTATCGGAGCCCAAGGTTTTGTGATAACCGGGCATGTGTGTTATGTGGCTCTACCAGTGTGGTAGTTGCGTGATTTTGTGTAGCCGGATTTCGGCTATTTTGGTGTGTTGTTTTGGTTCTGTGTGATTTTACGAGTCTTGTCGTGGTGATGTGTGGGTTTGGGGATTGTTGGTGATTCCGAGACCGACTAGGCAGGGAGTGAACGCCGGTGCCGTGGTCATGTGCAATGTGCGGCTCCAATCGGGAAGTGAACGGTGCGAGGCACGTGCAATGTGCGGCTTTCGATGTGGAGTGGAACGCCGGTGATACGTGCATGTGACAAGGAGCGGCTCATGCGCTTTAGGTGAGGAGACACAGCGTCACAGATCCCACAAAACTCGACAGTGCTCTAAACTTGTTGTGGTCTTGGCGGAGACCAATCGTTTTCAAATTGTGATTATTCCTGTTCTGGCATTCTTGTTGTGTCGAGATTTTTGAAATGGTGTCATATGCTAGTATCACGGGAGATCTTCGTCTTCACTGACCTGTAAGTATGTTGTTCGGATTATTCGATAATTCTTGGTTATCTTGGTGATTTTGGATTTTCCGTTGAAATGTTGTTTGTGCGAGTGATTGCAAGTTTCGAGGACGAAACTTATTTTTAAGGGGGTAGAGTGTAATACCCCGATTTTTCGGATATATTTTTCGTTTATATATAGGATATCGCGGATGGTTAATTATGCTCGAGGACGTTGTGAACGTTTGATAATGTTATTGAATTGAGTGTATGTATTGATTTTGCCGTATGTTCGTATTCGGTATGTCGTGACTTTGGACAGGAATTGCTGAAATTGGCTAAGTATGGAATTGTTACGTATGTTAACAAGGTGAGCTTACGTACGTAATATTAGCATGGTTACGTACGTTAAGGCTAAGGTATTACGTACGTGACGAAGGCATCAGACAGGACCGAACCCGCCGGCAGCGGACCCGTGTCGGCAACTTTCGGCGGAGGATGTTGATAGGTGAGTCAACGTCGTGTTACGACGTTATACGGACGTGTTACGTACGTAACACGACCATTATCTTGTAGCAAGTCAACCGGTATATTACGACGTTATATGGCATGGGTTACTTACGTAAAGAAGTTCACGTTTTGAGGCGGTAAGTGCGGGATGGCGACGACGCTAACCAGACAAGATAGCGTCGTAAGAGGTGTTACGACGTTAACTTAGGAATGTTACGACGTAACGAGCGGGAGTTTATATAAGGATAGGCCGTCATTTCATTTCACTTGACTTTTCACTTCGCTTTTCTCACCTTCAACCCTTATAGATGGGTTCTTAATCCTTCTAAGTCGATCATGAGCTTAAAAACATGGAATTGGAGATCGGGATATGTAGATATTGATGATTCTTGAAGTTATTCATGGTTCTTGGATTTTAGTTCAATTGTTTCTCTTCTTGATTCGTCCATACAAGGTAGTTTTCGTATTCCTTTGATAGTTGGTAGTTCTTAATGGATGATTACATGTGAGGAACATGTTGGACAATCATGTTATAATATTATATGTTGATTATGATTGTGGGATCATAGAGTTCTTGATGTTCTTGAGGCCATATGATGACTATGATGATTTGATGATTCGTTTAACCGATTTAAGACGGTATTCTAAATCATAGTGATGATAGTGGTTGATTTAGATGAGATGAATCTTGATATGAGGTTGAATTCCAGATTGAATATGTTATGATCATTGTTACCAAGTTGGTTCGATTATTGATATGATTATTGTTCTAGGTTGATTAACCAATAGGTATAATCGTTTTGCCGCGGTGAAAAGCCGTAGATTCCGTCCAGTCGGGGCTGAAGAGCTCGTAGACGAGGGCGATGAGTTCGATGTTGGTTTTGTCGTGTTGGTATCCAGACAAGTGTTTACTTGTTCGGTTGTAATGTTTTTATGAGTAATTCCATTTACATTTCATAAGTATTTTATGTTGTATTGCATATTGACGAATGTTCAGTGATGTTCTAAAAGGATTAGAATGCACAGTTGATGATTGTTGAGATACTTGGACAATCTTGGGAAGATTGTAGTATTCGGATATTGTTGATGTCATTTTTGGATATTCTTGGTATGTGGTATGCATTTCGGAAGGATGTCCGGATAGAGGTATGTTTTGTGGTAATCGTACATAGAAGATTGTGTACGGGAAGGTATTCGGCATTGAGGTATTATGCGGTATTATCGTGATATTGGGATTTTGATGAGAATCGTTGGATTACCGGAAGTGGTAAGGTTATCGTTGAGGTTATTATTCTCATGATGCATGGCATGTGAATATTTATGTTTATGTACTTGTGGTTATTTGTCGGGCATTATTGCTGACCCCGTTGTGGGACTTGTTTTTCAGGTATTGAGAACTTTGATGGTAGCGGTCGTGAAGCGAGGATTCGGACGATGCGGCTATGGCATATTGTTG
The DNA here is from genome assembly GCA_033398695.1 of Orobanche coerulescens. NCBI lineage: Eukaryota > Viridiplantae > Streptophyta > Magnoliopsida > Lamiales > Orobanchaceae > Orobanche > Orobanche coerulescens. The sequence continues at coordinate 196,594,277 of CM065804.1, forward strand.
GGGAATCGTGTATTTTGTTTGTGTATATCATTATTGATATATATGTATATTAGATGTATTTCTATCCATTGCGTGAGTTCTTTCAAATGGATTTCGGCTTTATGCCAATCGAGTTTGATTTGAAAACCGATTCCCTTAACCGAGTTTTTGGCCTTGATTATCTTGACGGTGGTTGGTGTTTTCAAATGATTTTGTGAGTTTTGGAAAATACTACCGTCATCGGCCTTTTTGGGCGTTTTTGTAATTGGTTTTTAGCCTGGTGGGTTCCGGCGCGGGGCCCACGGCGTGTAATACTCCCGTATGGTTTTGGGGGTGTTACAGTTACGTGAACCCTGTGAATTCGCTTGTTGTTGTTGTTGTTGTTGTTGTTGTTGTGCTTTGATAATATATATACATATATCCTCTTTTCGGTGCGTTGTGATTTGACAATTGTGTCGTGCCTTACGTTGTTGCCTTTGGGTGGATTTCTTGGATATGTTTGATGTGATATGCTAATTTGTGTGCATGTATTTTCGCTCACCGTGGGTTGGTTCGACGGGGCCACGGCGGGAGTCCAATGGTTTAGCCCTGGATTCACGAGTGCGGTTGTTTGTTTGGTGAATGTATTTTACTCACCGTGGGTTGGTTCGACGGGGCCATGACGGAGTCCAATGGTATAGCCCTGGATTCACGAGTAAAACTTCACGAGTTGGTGTATATGATTTCGAAAACGCATTCTGCTCACCTTGGGAGGGTCCGACGGGGCCACGAAGGGAATCCAATGGTATAGCCCTGGATTCACGAGTTGGTGTTGTATTTTTGGTGACCAAGGTTTACGTATGTTGGTTTTATGTACGCCGAGGACACGTGACGTGGGTTTTAACCCTGTGAATTGCTGTTGGTTTTCCATTTGCGAAAACAAAACCTTTGGGCTGTGACCCTATTGATTTTTGGAAAGATAAGGATTCGGTAATCCTAAATTGTTTTCTATTAAAACTCTCGATGGCATTTTAAACTGTTTTATAAATTGTTTCCCTTTAATTATTGTCTTTCGGTTTTGGAAATATTTACCCAAACTCTTGCCTCGGGAAGTACTTTTTGTTATGTTTGGATCTTTGCGGATTCCTGGTTATTGTTATTCGTGGAATGTGAATTGTATGGCTCGTATTTTTGCACTAGTACTTGCACTAGCAAAACAGTGGAGTTTTGCTAACCCCCGAGTATTCGGGGTGGATGTCTATTTTGCATTCAGTTTTGGAGCATAGCACGGTGGTCGGCACGAAGGATGATGAAAGATGAACGATACTAATCACACGAGGATCCGTTGATGTCATATTGGTCTAGTTGTATTTTCTTTCCGCCGCAAGATCTTTTCCCGTTGTACGGAGTTTATTGTATTTTGACCCTGCGTGGGTATGTGTTTGGAATTGAGTTGTATGTTATTATTGAAAGACCAAATCGGTCTCTTGAGTCATTTTAGCCTTAAAGGCATTGTTGAGATGTCTTATGTTGTTACTGACTGGTAGATCCTTGAGGAAAGGTTCTACGGCGTGTAATATCCTGAGCGGATTGAGGGTGTTACATAAATGGTATCGGAGCAAGGTTGTGGAAAACTAGGCTGTCGGGTCAGTGGTGTCTATTGAGTTTTGTCTCGTCGGATTTTGTCTGACTGAGTTGTATCGCGACGCGTCGTCTGAGTTTGTTGGTCGTGATTAGTAACGTGGGGCGATCATCATCTTCGTGCGACCTGTGGATGTAAGTCTCCCTTCTTTGTGTTGTGCCTCGTGTGATACATGTTACTTGTATGATTACTCGTTAAGTGATGGAATCCTCTTATGGATTTTGATTTCTTGATATGTGGTTATTTGACCCTCATATTTCGTTCATATGAGGAGTAGCGTTGCTGGATTGTGCATTGTTGCTACCCAAAATATTATCCGGAGATAGATATTGCTGGAATGGATGGGATAGCAAACAAATGCAAGAGCACTTCCGTGAGAAAGATAAATAACACAAGATTTGCCGGGGTTGTTAGTCCCGGGCTTGAATGCTCTCGCGAGATATTATTAATACCGATATTCGGGGATACAAGTACTAATGTAAGAATACAATTACAATGAGTGTAAAGTTTCTTGTTATCTTAGCTAGTGAGCGTGTAGATTGCCGGAAGAACCAGATTTGATGCTCTGTGAGTTCTTGTAACAAAGGTGATGAACAGTCGCGGCGGTGAGAGATCGACCGCCTCTCACGGCGAGTATATAGTTGGAAGTTTGGGCTTCTGGGCTTGTGAATCCCTTGGAATCTGTCTAGTGGAGACTTGCTGCTTCTTCCGATCGTCTTACGGACGAGAGATTTGGAGAGAGAAGTCTGAGACGGATTAGGTGAGATAGCCGGTAGCTTGATGATGTGTGTGTGTTCTTCGTAATTCGTGGATGTATCGGAATGTGAGAGAATGGACTCGAGCGTAGGTCGAATGAATTGAGCTGTATATTCAGTGAATCGGGAACCGTAGAGTGAATTCCGAGCCGTTGGTTCAAAATGAATTGATCGAGAACCTTTTTCCAGTAGGAGGAGGTTCTCTATTTATAGGGCCTGGATACGCCGGGCGATCGCCTTTACTGCATTATTATAATCGGGCGATCGTCTTTTAGCACATGGGCTGTCCCTTTAAAGCTGCAGGAGTTGTTGGCGTCAACTTTGCGATCCAATGGGGAGCTTACACGCGCCCGAGTTAGTCACATGCGGCCCTATCGACAACTTTCGGCGCACATGCCGGTAGGTGGGGTAGGTGACAGGCTTTAGTCAAAGATCTTGTCGATTAGCAAAAGATCTTGTCAGCGCCTTTACGGATCTGCACGTGGGTGCTTTTCGAGATCCAGTCCTTGACGGTTTTGATGGGCGATCGTCTCGCTCGGGCGCAGTCGATTGCCCTTAGCCGGTTAGTAGAGCAGATCGCCGGTGCAAAGGGCGATCGCCCGGGAGTCGATCGCTAGGTACACGATGGTGGTTTGATATCTTCGTCTTGGCAAGCTAGTCATAGTTTGACCGGAGTTGACTTGGTCGCTCGGCCTTATAGTCGATCGCTGTCGGGATGAATAAATCGTGACACAACAATTGCCCTACTCGCTCATACGTTGGAAACGCGTGGGGTGAGGTGGCTCTTTGGCGATCGATGAACTATTGACGAGCGACTTCGTGTTTAATGGAACCGCGATCGTCTTTGAGTGATATACTGGATTTGACGACTGTTGGCCGAATCAGCGGAAAAAACAACGGGCGTTGAAAAGTCTCCGCGCACGTGTCGGGCTTCTATTGGAGGATGCCAACGGTCATTAATGACTCCTCGGCCGACGCGTCCTCGAAAAGACGCAGACGCTGGTCTCGAGGGGTCAACCGGGTGCGCCGTTTGAGATCCGACCCCTGAGGTTTCCCTTTATTGCAATCGGGTCCCTGCTTTCTCCTATAAAAGGGGCGCGGGGCTGCCGTCTCACTCACGCGTACGCATTTGGAGAAAGAAGGTCCTGCTGCCGAATTTTTTGAAGATCTAAGCGCCGATCGTCGATCGATTTCACTTTAGGGTAAGAAAAAACCTTTTCTTCTTTTCTAACTCTGAAAATGGCCGGAACCTCATCGTCGTTTGGAGCGGGAACTGCTCGCCACGGGACATCACGCCTGGGAGAAACTTCTTCCGTCTTCCACCTCGAGACGGCGGTGGGCCATTCGAGCGGAATCGACCCTGAAGTTGAGGCTTTGTTCAATGAGGCCGATGTTGCTAGGGAGTCGGCTGCCGAGGAGAGACGATCGCAGATCGAGAGAGATCTCGCGATCGTGGCTTACCGGGAGCAACATAGTGATTTTGGACGGGCCTATAGGGCCTTTCTGAAATAATGGATAGATTGGCGGTCCTACTCCGCGATTCGATTTGAGGGGATATTCGGTCGCTTATCCCTATGTGCTCCCCAAGCGGTCGCAGATCGTGCCGCAGCGATCGTTGTGGTCGCCGGCCAACACGGAGCTCGACGTCCGTGAGAGATCCGGCCGTCTGGAGGACAAGATTCCATGTTCCTTGAGATGTGGACATGTTCGCGCCGCGGAGAATGAACGAGCCGACCAGCCTCCGATGGGTATGGTCGCAGTGAGTGAGGCCGTTATGGAGGCCGGCCGCGCTTCCCTCTGTCCTGCGGTCTCCCATCTGTTGGCCGCTTGGAATGTGGCGCCACTTCACCGACGCCGAACGCCCGGCTCCAAATCATATGCACTCTCACCCTTTTCGCGGTCACCGCTGTACTGTCTCCGTCGCCGTTGGAGATGAACTATATGTTTAAACTGACGGCACATAGTGGGTTGGTCGGCGGTTGCCATATTCAAGGCCGATCTGGCCGGGTGATTCATGGAGTTCGAATAAGATACGGGCGATCGACGAAGTGGTTACGGTCGCCGGCAAGTGGAGAGCTTCGGCGAGCGACAATCCCACAGTGCGAACCGGAGATCCCCACCGAATTTTGGGAGAGGAATCCCGTAAGGGTTTAGACTCTCCCTTCGCTTGGATGCGTGTTGGGTGATCTAATTTGATTTCTGTTTTGCAGGCTTTCATATCCCGGCGATCGAGGAGCTGCCTTTCGACTTCCTCGTTGTTTGGGAGCGAATTAGGAGCTTGTCGGACGACGACCTAGACGCCACTCGGATCAACAAGGAGAGTCGCTGGTTGTCGGCTCGACTATTCCGCTTCCCGAGACATCTCGCGGTGCCAGGTATGACTTTATGCGACCTTCAATTTCTAGGCGATCGCCTTATTTGAAGATAGTGTCTGACCGTTAGTCGATCGTCTTTAACTGCAGAGGTTCGTTTCCCTCGCTTTTTGGAGCCTCCGGAGGAGATCGCTATGTCGAACCCAGGAGTCCTAGGCCGTCTCAAGTCGAAGAGGTCGACTCGGGTTCCACCCGTCGCATTGCCTATAGTTCCAGAGGCGGTGCCTCGTGCGGAGCCGGAGCCTCGCGTAGAGCAGGTCGAGGTTGAGGAGGAACTTCCGGAGGAGGGGCTTCGGGCGAATCGCAAGAGGCCGAGGCCGCAAGAAACTTCGTTTCCTGCCCCGGGTGATGAAGTGCCGATCGCCGCGCCTCCGATCACCATCGTTGCTCCGGAGCGCGAGCCGCCCTCTGCGGCTTTTCTGCGGGAGACGGCGATCGCGGATGCGGAAACTCCTCGAGGGAAACCGTTTTTTGGTCGGGATCCCGAGAAGGCTGAGAGGTAGATAGCATTTTTGTGTTGACAATTACATCTGCGTAGGAGTTGTATTAACCTTGGTGTTTTGGTGCGGGATCCGTCGCAAAGACCCGTCTTGTCCACCGATGGTCGTGGATTTTACGCGAGTCGATCTCCTCGCCATTCTGCGACATTCCTCCCTATGTGAGCAAGGCCGCTTCGCCTTGCCGAAGGCGTGACAATCGATTTGGATGCGATCGCCCGGCCGCGATCGTCGAGTTCGATGGATGCCGTTGTCGCTTCTTTCTCTTCGGGACGGCGACCATGGCCGTCAGTGCCGCCAGAGTTTGAGGGGCGGCCCTCCACTATTCGCCTCAGAGGATCTTGAGGCGGCTCGGAAAGAGAACGCCGAGTTTGCCGACAAGATCGCAGCGATGGAGAAGGACTCCTGGAGGCGGCTGCGGGCGAGCCATGAGCTTGAGCCGAGAAGAAGGAGACCGAGAAATTCGAATGGCGGTCGACCGGTTTCGGGACCAGGATGCAGAGTGCCGCCTGTGCGAGGAATGTTCTTGAGGAGGAGGCCGATCGCGAGCAGGTGACGATCGCTCGATGAGCGAGCCGGCGAGGCGAAAGAGAAGGTTGCCGCGAGGGAGGCCGAGCTCTGTGGATCGCAACAGGCGATGGCCGAGCTGAGAGGAGAGGTCAAGGCGACCAAGGCCGATCCCTTCCAAAATCTGGAGTATGTCGGCGAGTTCGCCTATTACTTGGCGTTCGCCGACTCGATCCGAGCGGCTAAGAAGGGAGGCTTGGAGGTCGGTCCTCTTGCCGAGAAGTTCAAGTCGTATGCATTGGAGCATCCTCTCCATTCGGCTTTCTCCTTGCCGATCTTGGACCTGGCGGACATCGGTGTGGATTTGAGCTGGTATCCGTCTCCAGACAGTCTTGCTCATCCCGATGCTCCGGAAGATGAGGGAACCGCGCCGAATGCTGATGGTGAAGGCCCGGCAGGGGCCTGAGGCGCTTCCTTTTTGATGTTTTTAGCTTACTTGTAGCTTTGTAGTTTTCTTTTTGTAGCACTTAGGCCTTCGGGCGACCGTGTACTCTATTTTTTCAAGTAATGAAATGAGCGTTTGTCTTTCTGACTTATCTCTTGAATGAATGGTTATTTTTAAGTCTTTGTTTGACTTTGTACAAATGTGTGAGGAGAGATCGTTGCGAGGGTAGTTCCAAGTGAATTGATAAACTCATAAGACAACTTTTTACAACAAGTTCGATCGCTGCACTACATCTGAAAAAATGACGATCTCCGTATGTGGTTGAATAGCGACGATCGTCGTGTAGGTAGTCCGCACTCTTCTTGCCCCTTGTTTTTATTCACTTAGTGGAAGTAAGGGGATGAAAATAATTCCTTGAGTGAGCGGTCTTCAAGTTTGTCGAATCCTTGGGGACGGTCGTCCGTATTGAGGAACCGTGCACGATCGCGGGGTCCAATGGACCGACTCCTTGATCGTGTCTTGATGCGCGAAGACATTGAGTGTCTCGTGACTCACTTTATTATGAGGGTCCTCCGTTAGGCTGCGCCTCGCCTCGTATTTAAACGAAGGGCGTGCGGTCTCGGTCTAGAGGAGTCCTTGCGCGGGGCAGCGTCGGATGATTCAACTCCACGCCCGCGGCTTGTTAGCTCTGCTTCCACCTCGGCCAGCCATGGAGATGGCCGACCTCGACGGTGTACGTTGAGACGGGGTTGTGGCACGTCGCATTGTCCGGGTTCACCATGTTAGATGATGAACCTTTGAGGGCGAGCGATCGTGTCCACTGATTAATTTTGGAGGGCCCTCAGACTACGCCGGCCTCGTATTTAAACGAAGGGCGGGCGATCTTGGCCTAAAGGGACCTTGCATGGCCTAAGCAGTCGGAGTTATCGACCACCATGACCATGGCTGCACTCTTCCACCTCGGATCGTCATGTAGATGCCGACCTTCGACGGTGTACGTTGTGCGGGGGAGGCGATCTCGTGCCTTAGTCCATCATGTTATATGGTGAACTGTAGATGGCGATCGAGTCCTCCGGTTTCTTGAATAAGGAGGGAGATCGGGATGACTTCCGTGGTCTCCTTCTCTTGATTGAAGCATATAGAGACGGCCGAGGTTGATCCAGTGGGTCGGCTCGTATGAGCTTCCCGGCTGCTTTGCGTTCGACTCGGACGATCGTCTATAGAGATAGGCGGGGCTTGGCTAAACCAATAAGTCATCTACTTGCCCTCCTCGAGCAGTCTCAGAGCTGTTTGAGGAGGTCGCTGTTGTAGTCCGTGGCCGGGACTCTTGTGGTAGGCACAATATTGATTGTTGTCCAGTGTGACCGTGGTCCCTTATCGCCTTTGGCTTTTGAGCTCTTCGTGCCCCTTGATGGCATAGAAAATATGTGCGGAGTTACGTTGAACGTATGGAGGAGATGGGCTTCCATGTCCTCGAAAGCCCGGAGATCTCCGGTGTCTTGGCGATCGCCTTCTTTGCTTTGGCGATCGCTATCTTCTGGGCAAGAGGTGGCGTTTCCTCGTCTATGCGAAGGGTGAGTAGCCTTTGCACGGCCAGAATTTGGCGGCTTTAGCGCGGAAGATCGTGTAAGTTGGGGATATCTTTGGAGAGATGTCGAACATGGGAGAGTGACCGTGAATCCCCCATGGCCGAGTAGAGAGCGAGCTCATCACCGACGGGTTCGCGGTGAGGATGATTTCGTCTACCCGGTCGATGTAATCTGCGTCAGTTTCGTCCTTCCCCTGCTTGATTTTTATCATGCGCTGGGGGCCTTCTGGTCTGGCGACCTTGCTGGCGAAGTATGACGTGAAGTCATCCGCCAGTTTCTTAAAAGAGGTCACCGATCGTGGTGGTAGTGAGACGTACCACTTATGGTCCAGCTCGCCCAATGTCAGCGGGAAGATCCGGCACCTGGTTGCATCAGATGCCCCACACCCAGTCATGTAAATTCGAAATTTACTCAGGTGGGTTTCGGGGTCCGATCTCCCCTTATACAGAGGTGTTTTAGGAGGAGCGATCGTTGGTTGTATGGGGGCAAGCTCGATGTGGACCGCGAGTGGCTCGGTCGGCCCCGCGATCTTCTTGCTGGTGCTTGCCCCAGCGTCCAAGAGTGCTCTCATCTCATCGAGCTGACGTTGCATGGCGGCCATCGCCGTGGCCTGACTGTTAGCGGCTCGCGATCGGAGCGGAGCCGAGGCGATTGAGTACCGAGTCCCCGGCGATCGGGCGGAGTCAGATGGCTGACATGCGTTCGGCTGTGAAGTGAGTAGGCCGAACTCCTGGTGACGGATTCGGATTCCGTCTTCTCAAGGTTGGAAACAGAGTGCCCCGGTCGCCGGGATGGGTCGCGTCCCAAGCGATCGAATATGGATTCGTCCGGTCGTGCGAGAGCCTTTTCTCGCGAATTGGGGCTTTTTGACGATCGCTCGTTCAGTAGCCCATTGAATTTCCGTTTTCCCATGCGGCGGATGATCGAGGGGGTTATCGCGGGCGGCGTGCATGCTCTCCGTCGCTCCTCCAGGATGGCCATAGCCTCCTCGATCTGTTCCTTGGTTTGGAACTGATCGAGTGAGAGGTTGGGGCCATCTCTCGGATGCGGGATCGAGAGTCTAGCGTTGCTGCGGCTTCCCCCTGTCGTCGGCTGGGGTTCGGACTGAGCCGGGAAATGGTGTCCGGCGGTTCGGAGAGCGGCTTTCTTCGATGGACCGGCGGATGTCATGATTCTGGAGGTTTTCTTTGAAGTGCAGTGAGTGTCACTTCAAGTATATGCTCCGAGAACAGTGAGTGTTCTTCGGGACGGTAGAAATAAAAGTTTGAGGGTTAGATGCCCCTTCTTCTAGCGCCAATTGTTGCTACCCAAAATATTATCCGGAGATAGATATTGCTGGAATGGATGGGATAGCAAACAAATGCAAGAGCACTTCCGTGAGAAAGATAAATAACACAAGATTTGCCGGGGTTGTTAGTCCCGGGCTTGAATGCTCTCGCGAGATATTATTAATACCGATATTCGGGGATACAAGTACTAATGTAAGAATACAATTACAATGAGTGTAAAGTTTCTTGTTATCTTAGCTAGTGAGCGTGTAGATTGCCGGAAGAACCAGATTTGATGCTCTGTGAGTTCTTGTAACAAAGGTGATGAACAGTCGCGGCGGTGAGAGATCGACCGCCTCTCACGGCGAGTATATAGTTGGAAGTTTGGGCTTCTGGGCTTGTGAATCCCTTGGAATCTGTCTAGTGGAGACTTGCTGCTTCTTCCGATCGTCTTCTGGACGAGAGATTTGGAGAGAGAAGTCCTGAGACGGATTCCGGTGAGATAGCCGGTAGCTTGATGATGTGTGTGTGTTCTTCAGTAATTCCGTGGATGTATCGGAATGTGAGAGAATGGACTCTGAGCGTAGGTCAGAATGAATTCGGAACGGTATATTCAGTGAACTGGGAACCGTAGAGTGAATTCCGAGCTGTTGGTTCAAAATGAATTCAGAACTGAGAACCTTTTTCCAGTAGGAGGAGGTTCTCTATTTATAGGGCCTGGATACGCCGGGCGATCGCCTTTACTGCAATATAATAATCGGGCGATCGTCTTTTAGCACATGGGCCTGTCCCTTTAAAGCCTGCAGGAGTTGTTGGCGTCAACTTTGCAGTCCAATGGGGAGCTTACACGCGCCCTGAGTTAGTCACATGCGGCCCTACTGACAACTTTCGGCGCACATGCCGGTAGGTGGGGTAGGTGACAGGCTTTAGTCAAAGATCTTGTCAGTTAGCAAAAGATCTTGTCAGCGCCTTTTACGGATCTGCACGTGGGTGCTTTTCTGAGATCCAGTCCTTGACGGTTTTGATGGGCGATCGTCTCTGCTCGGGGCGCAGGTCGATTGCCCTTAGCCGGTTAGTAGAGCAGATCGCCAGCTGCCAAAGGGCGATCGCCCTGGGAGTCGATCGCTAGGTACCTGATGGTGGTTTAATATCTTCGTCTTGGCAAGCTAGTCATAGTTTGACTGGAGTTGACTTGGTCGCTCGGCCTTATAGTCGATCGCCTGTCGGGATGAATAAATCGTGACACAACATGCATGTTTGACTTTATTTCTTTTATCCGCTGCGTGAGTTCTTTTGTAATGGCTTTCGGTATTTTACTGACTGAGCTTTATTTCGAAAATCGATTCCATTAACCGAGTTTTTGATATTATGGCCTTGATCGTTTTAGCGAAATTCTTATGACGGTATTTAACGTGTTGTAAATGGCTTTTGTAAGTTTTTGAAACATTACCGTCATCGGCCTTTTTGGCGTTTTTGTAAATGTTTTTTAGCCTGGTGAGTTCCGATGCGGGACCCACGGCGCTATAAAGTTTTGTGTAATTACCTGAAATTTTTGGGCATTCTAGCCCATTGAATTATCTTTGAAAATCTTGAGTATCTTAGAAAATAAATTTGAGACGTACTTTTAAAACGAATTATTTTCTCGTGGTACATCCAAGGTGCCACAATATGTTTCCAAATTCTTCTACCTCGAGGACCAAAATGTTTTGAGATATTTTCAATGTTTTAGAAACACTTTTATTTAGACCCGAGGGTCGAATATTCTGAAAGTTTTCACTAAGAGAAAATGTCCTCATTTTTATCAAATGCGAAATGGTTCTCCAAAGTCTCGATAACGATGTTTCACGTTTGTACTTTTTGAGAGGTGATACTCAAGATCAACCGGTGTTCTTCTAAATTATTTTCAAAATGAGGTTTTCGTTTTTAAAACCTATCCATTCCCGTTTGAGGGCTGGGTATGTATATATGATGTTCGCGTTGTCATTTTGATGTTTGCTCCAGAGTATGATCGAATTTTCGGTGTGAGCGTTGAGTCGTTTTCCACACATTTGTTGTGTTAGCCCTCTATGAGAGGTGGGATGTTGGTATTGAATATTGTCGCCTCGTGGTGATTTCTGCGTTGTCGCGCATGTGCGAGCTGTTAGAGCTTGGTTTGGTATGGCCGTGTGCATCGGTGATCATTCCGTTATGTGTCGGTTGTTTAATGTCTTGTTACCTTGCTCCTGTTTTTTGTGAATTTCGTGGATGAGGTCGGGGGTAATACCCGTACTATTTTGACTTCTGTATTTTCTCTTTCTCCAGTCCATCGATTCGATCATGTTCGTTGATACTTTATGAACTTGTTCTGTATTTCGGTTTCATCGTCCGAACGAACTGTGATCTTGTTGTGGGTCGATCTGGTTATCGCTGTGGCTTTTTCGAGTTCGGTTCGATTCTTGTGAACCTTGTTCGGGAGTGACATAATCTGGTTCTATTAGTTCTTTTATTCGAAGTGGATCGGATTTGGAACTCTTGTGTTTTCGACTCTGTCGACTCGTTTATGTTCGTTAACATTTTCTGAACTTTCTTGCTTTTGTTGATCGAACGAGGGTGGTATTGTTTCGGAATAACTCGTTTGTCGTCGTGACTTTTCAATCGCTATTCCCTTTCCTGTGGATCTTATGGGAATGCATGTCTTGTTTTTCTCACCAGATCATCCTGGGAGTTGTTGTTTGAATTTTATTATCCTTCGTGTTTCGGACATGATTGTTCGATTTTTGTTGTCTCGATCGTTTGTTTGTTCGGTTTTTGTTCTTGTTTCGTGATTGTTGAGCGTTCAGGCTCCTTCGTAATTCCCTTAAGTTCGGGAAATTAGTCTCGTTTTCGATCTTCCAACCCTTAGGCGGTGGAATTCCGTAATTGTTCAGCGTTTGGCTCGCGTTTTGATTGATGAACCGTTGGGTTGGTCAATCGTATTGATTTTCGTTCGTGTGTCTTGTGACTGTTCGGATAATTGACTTGACTATATTATCCGTTTGATGACGCTTGTCATTTGTTGGTTTTATTATATTCCTAACGGCGACGTTGTGTTGGTCGCCGTGGAGTGTGTTTTCACGCCGTATGTCTCTTTGCGTTTCTTGCAGCATTTCGCTGTCGGGCACGAGTTTTTGGTTTTTGCGTATCTCGTCGAGTTTTCCTGGCATGGGATATTGCTCCTCCCTACTTGTTTTAAGTTTCGGGACGAAACTTCTTTTAAGGAGGGTAGAATGTAATATCCGCAATTTTCAATTTTCGGTAAATTTCTTTTTTCGGGCGGAGTCCATTTTGAAGACTCACTCATGACCGTTTCGTCATTCTGGGAATGATTAATTCTGCACTTTTCGTCATCCGAGTTCGTTTCGGTGTCGTTTTATTGAGTTCCGTGCTTTTTGATGACTTTTCCGCACTTGAGTTCGATTCTTGCGAATCTCGTTCGAAACTGTTGTTTCGAGTTTCCTGTAAGTCCGTTTAACTTTGTTAGACGTGTTGTGAACTTCGGTTTGGTTATTAGATCACGTATCGTGATTTTCGGGCATTTTGGGCCATTTTGTAATTTCTTAAAAGTTATGGGTATCCATATCTGTATTTGTTGTCTCGACCCTTGTCTTGGTCGCGTATGATTAATTATTGCATTATGTTTGCATTCCGGGTCGTTGATGTTGTCCGCAAACTTTTCGTCGTGTTCGTTTCGTACGTTTTCGGAAAATCGGGTCGTCGAGCCCTGGTGGTCGCATCGCCGGACGGTTATGGATCGGGCCGACGATTGCAGGTGCACCGGCCGGACGGTGCGGCAGAACCGGCGAGCGCACGCTACGGCCGGAAGGCTGCGCGCTTAATCCGGCAGTGTAGCGACGCTATCGGCCTTTAGCGACGCTTATCGGTCCGGACAGTGGAGTCCAGGGGTTCTGGAATCGGTTAGGCTCGGCAGGTAGCGCACGCTACTGTCGGGCATTGCGCACGCTACGGCCGGCGGGTAGCGCGCTACGGCCAAGGTCGCGCGACGCTACTGGCCGAAGCCGAGGGCGGTGGGCACCGGATCGCGCCCGGCCGAGAAGACGCTAGCTCGGCAGCCTAGCGCGCGCTAGTCCGGCCCAGTATAAATGTGACAGAGCAGTCACATTTCATCTCGTTTTTCATTTCCCCTCCTTCTCTTCCGCGGCTGGAGACTTGGAGATCTTCGAGCCACGATGTTTGTCAACAAATTCATGAAGTTCTTGAGTTCATAACATCAATCAATCATCTGTTATCATCATTTGATCCAGCGAATCAAGGTAATCTTCCTTAGAACCCTAATTTCGTGAATTTGGGGGTTTTTGCATTTTTGTCCAATTCGTTCCGTGTTGTTGATTAATTCATGATGGGTATGATTAATCTTGGTAGTATTCTAGTGTTTAACATCATTTAATCCATTGTTCTTCGTCGAATCGAAGTATATTTCTTGATTTCCTTCGAATCGACTTTTGGGGGATTTGTTCTCGATCTCGTTTTCCCATCCGTTTTTGATGGATCGATTGTGGTTAAATGATGTTGTTAAACATATTCTATGGATTGTATATCCATATTTCAACTTGTAATTCCGTTTTCGTGTCTTGTCGGGACGAATCGTGTTCTTGGCCGTTTTGGGGAAAACACTTGAACTTTCGTCATTCGTTCTTTGAATTCAACGGCTTTGAGTCGTGTTATGGAATTCATTTCATTGTTGTTATTGTCCTTCGTAGTTTATGATCGCGAGTTGGCGTTCGGCGGAGTCGGCGGGTTCGTAGTCGGTTCGTGTCAACCTACTTCGGTCGATTCTCCGCGTTGTGGTTGTTCGAGGCAAGTACCTTGTCCATATAATTCTTGTTTTATGGATATGATAATTAGTGATCGTCTCTATGTGTTTATTTGGTCGTTGGAATTGAACTTTCAAGAATTCGTTTAGCCTTGTTAAAGGCCCTCTCTCAAAACGCATGAGTTTTGTGAATGTTGTGTTTTGTGGATGGTTACGTGAACCCTGTGAATTCGCTTGTTGTTGTTGTTGTGCTTTGATAATATATATACATATATCCTCTTTTCGGTGCGTTGTGATTTGACAATTGTGTCGTGCCTTACGTTGTTGCCTTTGGGTTGATTTAATGGATATGTTTGATGTGATATGCTAATTTGTGTGCATGTATTTTCGCTCACCGTGGGTTGGTTCGATGGGGCCACGGCGGGAGTCCAATGGTTTAGCCCTGGATTCACGAGTGCGGTTGTTTGTTTGGTGAATGTATTTTACTCACCGTGGGTTGGTTCGACGGGGCCACGACGGAGTCCAATGGTATAGCCCTGGATTCACGAGTAAAACTTCACGAGTTGGTGTATATGATTTCGAAAACGCATTCTGCTCACCTTGGGAGGGTCCGACGGGGCCACGAAGGGAATCCAATGGTATAGCCCTGGATTCACGAGTTGGTGTTGTATTTTTGGTGACCAAGGTTTACGTATCTTGGGCGATTATATTGTATTGATTTTATGTCCGCCGAGGACACGTGACGTAGGTTTTAACCCTGTGAATTCCGTTGGTTTTCCATTTGCGAAAACAAAACCTTTAATGTGACCCTATTGATTTTTGGAAAGATAAGGATTCGGTAATCCTAAATTGTTTTCTATTAAAACTCTCGATGGCATTTTAAACTGTTTTATAAATTGTTTCCCTTTAATTATTGTCTTTCGGTTTTGGAAATATTTACCCAAACTCTTGCCTCGGGAAGTACTTTTTGTTATGTTTGGATCTTTGCGGATTCCTGGTTATTGTTATTCGTGGAATGTGAATTGTATGGCTCGTATTTTTGCACTAGTACTTGCACTAGCAAAACAGTGGAGTTTTGCTAACCCCCGAGTATTCGGGGGGTGGATGTCTATTTTTGCATTCAGGTTTTGGAGCATAGCACAGGGTCGGCACGAAGGATGATGAAAGATGAACGATACTAATCACACGAGGATCCGTTGATGTCATATTGGTCTAGTTGTATTTTCTTTTCCGCTGCAGTATCTTTTCCCCGTTGTACGGGAGTTTATTGTATTTTGACCCCTGCGTGGGTATGTGTTTGGAATTGAGTTGTATGTTATTATTGAAAGACCAAATCGGTCTACTGAGTCATTTTAGCCTTAAAGGCATTGTTGAGATGTCTTATGTTGTTACCAGCCTGGTAGATCCTTGAGGAAAGGTTCTACGGCGTGTAATATCCCTGAGCGGATTGAGGGTGTTACATAAATGGTATCGGAGCAAGGTTGTGGAAAACTAGGCTGTCGGGTCAGTGGTGTCTATTGAGTTTTGTCTCGTCGGATTTTGTCTGACTGAGTTGTATCGCGACGCGTCGTCTGAGTTTGTTGGTCGTGATTAGTATCGTGGGGCGATCATCATCTTCGTGCGACCTGTGGATGTAAGTCTCCCTTCTTTGTGTTGTGCCTCGTGTGATACATGTTACTTGTATGATTACTCGTTAAGTGATGGAATCCTCTTATGGATTTTGATTTCTTGATATGTGGTTATTTGACCCTCATATTTCGTTCATATGAGGAGTAGCGTTGCTGGATTGTGCATGTTTGACTTTATTTCTTTTATCCGCTGCGTGAGTTCTTTTGTAATGGCTTTCGGTATTTTACTGACTGAGCTTTATTTCGAAAATCGATTCCATTAACCGAGTTTTTGATATTATGGCCTTGATCGTTTTAGCGAAATTCTTATGACGGTATTTAACGTGTTGTAAATGGCTTTTGTAAGTTTTTGAAACATTACCGTCATCGGCCTTTTTGGCGTTTTTGTAAATGTTTTTTAGCCTGGTGAGTTCCGATGCGGGACCCATGGCGCTATAAAGTTTTGTGTAATTACCTGAAATTTTTGGGCATTCTAGCCCATTGAATTATCTTTGAAAATCTTGAGTATCTTAGAAAATAAATTTCGAGACGTACTTTTAAAACGAATTATTTTCTCGTGGTACATCCAAGGTGCCACAATATGTTTCCAAATTCTTCTACCTCGAGGACCAAAATGTTTTGAGATATTTTCAATGTTTTAGAAACACTTTTATTTAGACCCGAGGGTCGAATATTCTGAAAGTTTTCACTAAGAGAAAATGTCCTCATTTTTATCAAATGCGAAATGGTTCTCCAAAGTCTCGATAACGATGTTTCACGTTTGTACTTTTTGAGAGGTGATACTCAAGATCAACCGGTGTTCTTCTAAATTATTTTCAAAATGAGGTTTTCGTTTTTAAAACCTATCCATTCCCGTTTGAGGGCTGGGTATGTATATATGATGTTCGCGTTGTCATTTTGATGTTTGCTCCAGAGTATGATCGAATTTTCGGTGTGAGCGTTGAGTCGTTTTCCACACATTTGTTGTGTTAGCCCTCTGTGAGAGGTGGGATGTTGGTATTGAATATTGTCGCCTCGTGGTGATTTCTGCGTTGTCGCGCATGTGCGAGCTGTTAGAGCTTGGTTTGGTATGGCCGTGTGCATCGGTGATCGTTCCGTTATGTGTCGGTTGTTTAATGTC
This sequence comes from Orobanche coerulescens, assembly GCA_033398695.1. Lineage (NCBI taxonomy): Eukaryota > Viridiplantae > Streptophyta > Magnoliopsida > Lamiales > Orobanchaceae > Orobanche > Orobanche coerulescens. Next base: position 196,610,847 of record CM065804.1, read on the forward strand.
TTGTTACCTTGCTCCTGTTTTTTGTGAATTTCGTGGATGAGGTCGGGGGTAATACCCGTACTATTTTGACTTCTGTATTTTCTCTTTCTCCAGTCCATCGATTCGATCATGTTCGTTGATACTTTATGAACTTGTTCTGTATTTCGGTTTCATCGTCCGAACGAACTGTGATCTTGTTGTGGGTCGATCTGGTTATCGCTGTGGCTTTTTCGAGTTCGGTTCGATTCTTGTGAACCTTGTTCGGGAGTGACATCATCTGGTTCTATTAGTTCTTTTATTCGAAGTGGATCGGATTTGGAACTCTTGTGTTTTCGACTCTGTCGACTCGTTTATGTTCGTTAACATTTTCTGAACTTTCTTGCTTTTGTTGATCGAACGAGGGTGGTATTGTTTCGGAATAACTCGTTTGTCGTCGTGACTTTTCAATCGCTATTCCCTTTCCTGTGGATCTTATGGGAATGCATGTCTTGTTTTTCTCACCAGATCATCCTGGGAGTTGTTGTTTGAATTTTATTATCCTTCGTGTTTCGGACATGATTGTTCGATTTTTGTTGTCTCGATCGTTTGTTTGTTCGGTTTTTGTTCTTGTTTCGTGATTGTTGAGCGTTCAGGCTCCTTCGTAATTCCCTTAAGTTCGGGAAATTAGTCTCGTTTTCGATCTTCCAACCCTTAGGCGGTGGAATTCCGTAATTGTTCAGCGTTTGGCTCGCGTTTTGATTGATGAACCGTTGGGTTGGTCAATCGTATTGATTTTCGTTCGTGTGTCTTGTGACTGTTCGGATAATTGACTTGATTATATTATCCGTTTGATGACGCTTGTCATTTGTTGGTTTTATTATATTCCTAACGGCGACGTTGTGTTGGTCGCCGTGGAGTGTGTTTTCACGCCGTATGTCTCTTTGCGTTTCTTGCAGCATTTCGCTGTCGGGCACGAGTTTTTGGTTTTTGTGTATCTCGTCGAGTTTTCCTGGCATGGGATATTGCTCCTCCCTACTTGTTTTAAGTTTCGGGACGAAACTTCTTTTAAGGAGGGTAGAATGTAATATCCGCAATTTTCAATTTTCGGTAAATTTCTTTTTTCGGGCGGAGTCCATTTTGAAGACTCACTCATGACCGTTTCGTCATTCTGGGAATGATTAATTCTGCACTTTTCGTCATCCGAGTTCGTTTCGGTGTCGTTTTATTGAGTTCCGTGCTTTTTGATGACTTTTCCGCACTTGAGTTCGATTCTTGCGAATCTCGTTCGAAACTGTTGTTTCGAGTTTCCTGTAAGTCCGTTTAACTTTGTTAGACGTGTTGTGAACTTCGGTTTGGTTATTAGATCACGTATCGTGATTTTCGGGCGTTTTGGGCCATTTTGTAATTTCTTAAAAGTTATGGGTATCCATATCTGTATTTGTTGTCTCGACCCTTTTCTTGGTCGCGTATGATTAATTATTGCATTATGTTTGCATTCCGGGTCGTCGATGTTGTCCGCGAACTTTTCGTCGTGTTCGTTTCGTACGTTTTCGGAAAATCGGGTCGTCGAGCCCTGGTGGTGAGTCTTGAGTCGGACGGTTATGGATCGCCGGACGATTGCGAGCACCGGCCGGACGGTGCGGCAGAACCGCGTAAGCGCACGCCTTCTGGCCGGGAAAAGTGCGCGCTAACCGGCAGTGTAGCGACGCTTCTCCGGGCCGCCTAGCGCCTATATCGCTCTGGACAGTGGAGTCGAGGGTTCTCGAATCGGTTAGGCTCGGCAGAAGCGCACGCCATCAAGCCGGGCATTGCGCACGCTTCTAACGGCGGGTAGCGCGCGCTACGGCCGGAAGGGCTGCGACGCTACTGGCCGAGCCGGTAGGGCGTTGTGGGCACCGGATGCGGCCGGGCCGATAGCGACGCTAGCTCGGCACTTAGCGCGCTAGTCCGGCCAGATAAATGTGACAGAGCAGTCACATTTCATCTCGTTTTTCATTTCCTCCTTCTCTTCCGCGGCTGGAGACTTGGAGATCTTCGAGCCACGATGTTTGTCAACAAATTCATGAAGTTCTTGAGTTCATAACATCAATCAATCATCTGTTATCATCATTTGATCCAGCGAATCAAGGTAATCTTCCTTAGAACCCTAATTTCGTGAATTTGGGGTTTTTTGCATTTTTGTCCAATTCGTTCCGTGTTGTTGATTAATTCATGATGGGTATGATTAATCTTGGTAGTATTCTAGTGTTTAACATCATTTAATCCATTGTTCTTCGTCGAATCGAAGTATATTTCTTGATTTCCTTCGAATCGACTTTTGGGGGATTTGTTCTCGATCTCGTTTTCCCATCCGTTTTTGATGGATCGATTGTGGTTAAATGATGTTGTTAAACATATTCTATGGATTGTATATCCATATTTCAACTTGTAATTCCGTTGTCGTGTCTTGTCGGGACGAATCGTGTTCTTGGCCGTTTTGGGGAAAACACTTGAACTTTCGTCATTCGTTCTTTGAATTCAACGGCTTTGAGTCGTGTTATGGAATTCATTTCATTGTTGTTATTGTCCTTCGTAGTTTATGATCGCGAGTTGGCGTTCGGAGGAGTCGGCGGGTTCGTAGTCGGTTCGTGTCAACCTACTTTGGTCGATTCTCCGCGTTGTGGTTGTTCGAGGCAAGTACCTTGTCCATATAATTCTTGTTTTATGGATATGATAATTAGTGATCGTCTCTATGTGTTTATTTGGTCGTTGGAATTGAACTTTCAAGAATTCGGTTAGCCTTGTTAAAGGCCCTCTCTCAAAACGCATGAGTTTTGTGAATGTTGTGTTTTGTGGATGGTTACGTGAACCCTGTGAATTCGCTTGTTGTTGTTGTTGTGCTTTGATAATATATATACATATATCCTCTTTTCGGTGCGTTGTGATTTGACAATTGTGTCGTGCCTTACGTTGTTGCCTTTGGGTTGATTTCTTGGATATGTTTGATGTGATATGCTAATTTGTGTGCATGTATTTTCGCTCACCGTGGGTTGGTTCGATGGGGCCACGGCGGGAGTCCAATGGTTTAGCCCTGGATTCACGAGTGCGGTTGTTTGTTTGGTGAATGTATTTTACTCACCGTGGGTTGGTTCGACGGGGCCACGACGGAGTCCAATGGTATAGCCCTGGATTCACGAGTAAAACTTCACGAGTTGGTGTATATGATTTCGAAAACGCATTCTGCTCACCTTGGGAGGGTCCGACGGGGCCACGAAGGGAATCCAATGGTATAGCCCTGGATTCACGAGTTGGTGTTGTATTTTTGGTGACCAAGGTTTACGTATCTTGGGCGATTATATTGTATTGATTTTATGTCCGCCGAGGACACGTGACGTAGGTTTTAACCCTGTGAATTGCTGTTGGTTTTCCATTTGCGAAAACAAAACCTTTGGGCTGTGACCCTATTGATTTTTGGAAAGATAAGGATTCCGTAATCCTAGATTGTTTTCTATTAAAACTCTCGATGGAATTTTAAACTGTTTTATAAATTGTTTCCCTTTAATTATTGTCTTTCGGTTTTGGAAATATTTACCCAAACTCTTGCCTCGGGAAGTACTTTTTGTTATGTTTGGATCTTTGCGGATTCCTGGTTATTGTTATTCGTGGAATGTGAATTGTATGGCTCGTATTTTTGCACTAGTAATTGCACTAGCAAAACAGTGGAGTTTTGCTAACCCCCGAGTATTCGGGGGGTGGATGTCTATTTTTGCATTCAGGTTTTGGAGCATAGCACAGGGTCGGCACGAAGGATGATGAAAGATGAACGATACTAATCACACGAGGATCCGTTGATGTCATATTGGTCTAGTTGTATTTTCTTTTCCGCTGCAGTATCTTTTCCCCGTTGTATGGGAGTTTATTGTATTTTGACCCCTGCGTGGGTATGTGTTTGGAATTGAGTTGTATGTTATTATTGAAAAACCAAATCGGTCTACTGAGTCATTTTAGCCTTAAAGGCATTGTTGAGATGTCTTATGTTGTTACCAGCCTGGTAGATCCTTGAGGAAAGGTTCTACGGCGTGTAATATCCCTGAGCGGATTGGGGGTGTTACAAGCGCGCGCTACCGGCCACTCTACGTGCGCTAAGTCCGAACGATAGCGTGCGCTAGGACAACACCTTAGCGTGCGCTAGAACAACTCTTCCAAAGAGCAGAGGGCAGAAGCAGACTACTGCCACTTCTGTGCCAAAGACACTAGCACACGCTACCAAACAAGCGTAGCGTGCGCTACCAAAGGACACTAGCGCGCGCTAACTAACATCCATAGCGTGCGCTAGGCAGTCGGGTGAAAAACGACTCAAACACCCGAAACACGATCAAAACAACAAACGGAAGCCCACAACACGCATAATAACATACGATAGATTTACGAAAACCCCAAAACGGCGTTTCCGAACAACAATTACAAGAATCGGACCGAATAGTGACGGAAAAGCCAATAATTGGGGAATTGAGTAAAATAAAACCGAAAATAAATATTCTCGAAATATGCATACGATTACACACGAGCCACCAAAACAAGAAAAACACAAAATCATGAAAGTGCCAGCAAAAGAAAAATGCGGATATTACAGTTTCGAAGCTCCGGATCGAGCCGAACTATGCAAATCGGATCAAATCGTTTAAGTAAAACTCTAAACACCTTTACGAGAGATTGGATCTAAAGGATGAGAACGGATGAGAGAGGAAAAATGAGATAAAATAGCCCAAGGGAAGTATAATCTTATAAATCCATGCCTATAATTAATGAACAAAAGTCAGTTTATGGCGAGCCGAACTATTTCGCTCCGTCTGCAAATCGTACCGAACTCCCAATTTTAACGTTTGAGTTTGAAGTTTGCATCATCGAATCGAGCCTCGAGCCGGACTTTTTCGAGCCAAATAATACGAGCTGAATCGAACTTTTATGTTCACATTGAACGTATTTATAGCCTCGAGCCGGATTTTTTCGAGCCGAATAATGCGATCTGAATCGAACTTTCATTGAAAATATGGAATGAAGTTTTCAAAGTATTATTTGTATAAAATGAAAGACACGGTTACAAATTTTTGATACTTGAAATGCTTTCTGCAACACTCATATTTATAGCCTAACAAATACTAATAGTTTAATAAAATACAAGGCAAATTCAAATATATCTATCTATTATTCAAGCGTAAAACTTCAACGCTGCAATGTTTGAATTGAATCCTATGCTGCAATGTTTGAATCTTTTGTTGCAATGTTTGAATACTCAAAGCATCAAATCTCCTTTAGTCAATCTTTGACCAACTTGGCAATATCCGGTTTACTTTCACATTCTCCCCCTTAAACCGGACCAAGATCGGCATCCGTCACGCCGAACATATTTCACATTTCGCAATGCTTCACGGGCGTCAATGCTTTAGTAAAGATGTCTGCTCATTGATCCTTTGAGTCGACATGTTCTACTATAATTTTTCCTTGCTCAACACATTCTCTTATGAAGTGATAACGAATGTCAATGTGCTTGCTTCTACCATGAAACACGGGATTCTTCATCAACTCAATTGCTAATTTGTTGTCAACATACAATGTGATAGGCATAACATTATGTCCCGTAAGCTACTTCACGGGATTCCCAAGCCAAATGGCTTGACATGCATCCGGCGTGGCTGCCATGAACTCAGCTCCGCATGTCGACAAAGCAACGGTCCTTTGTTTTTGCTATTGCCATGTCACCGTGTTTCTTCCTATGTAGAAGATCATCCCACCGCCACCAACCTTGTCTCCTCCAAGATCACTGTCGCTAAACCCAACCAAGTCTTCAACTTCGCAACCCTTTCCATAGTTGAGTCCATAATTAACGGTTCCGTTTACATACCGTAAAATATGTTTTACTACTTGGAAATGCCAGGTGGTCGGTTTCTCCATGAAACGACTTGCAATTCAAACCGCGTATGACAAATCCGGTCGAGTGTGTCAAGTACCTCAAACATCCCAGCACTCGCATATATTCGGTTGGGTCAATTTTTTCACCGTCTTCATCTTTCTTGACTTTCAACTTTGGTTCCATAGGTGAAGTTGCTGGGTTGCAATATAGTAACCCGAATTGCTCCAAAATCTTTTTTCGTAAGCCCTTTGTCGTAAAGAAATACCCCACTTTTTTTGAGACACTTCGATTCCAAGGTAGTACGAAAGTAAAACCCAAATCACTCATTTCGAATTCTTTTTTCATTTGTTCCTTGAATTCGACAATGTCTTCGTTGTTTGATCCGGTAATGATCAAGTCATCAACGTAGACGCCAACTAAAAGAGTTTTTCCTTTTAGGTTCTGTTTGTACACCGTCGTGTCTTGTGAACATTTCAAAAAGCCAAGTTCTTTTAAACTATTATCCAAACGAATGTTCCAAGCTCGGGGCGCTTGTCGTAAACCATAAAGAGCTTTGGAGAGTTTGATCACCTTGTGACTATGAACTTTGTCAACGTGTCCTTTCGGTTGACTCACATAAACCTCTTCTTCAAAATATCCATTTAGAAAATCCGACTTGACATCTAGATGGTGGACGACCCACCCATGTTGAGCCGTTAAGGCAAAAATGAGCCTTACAGTGTCAAGTCGCGCTACCGGTGTAAAAACTTCATCAAAGTCGACTCCTTGTTCCTGTACATAGCCTTTTGCAACAAGTCGAGCTTTATGTTTTATCACGTTTCCAAGGTTATATTTTTTCACTTTAAAGACCCATTTCAAACCAATCGCTTTGTGACCCGGTGGCAAGTCGGTAAGTTGCCACATCTTGTTTTTCTCGATTGAATCCAACTCCGTTTGCATGGCCTCCCGCCATGGTTTAGAGGTAACTGTAATACCCTCGCCTTTAATATTATATTTCACGATTTAAGTTAAGTATTTTCGCACCATATCTGTGATGTTGTAGCAAGTACCGACGAATTATGTTAAGACTGGATTCATGGTCATTCATACTATATTAGTTGTTGGGTGATATTGCGAGAATTCCATTTATGCTTGTTATAGTACTTAACGTACGTTAACATGTATTCTTAACGTACGCTATGTAGGCCGCCTTACGTACGTAACATCGATACGTTAACGTACGTAATGCGGAAGATCCTCCAGCAGTCCGCCTTTCGGCGGGTGGGGCCGAGCAGGGGTAGGTGGTCGGGAGTCGATCGCGACAGCCAAGTCAACGGCTATTACGTACGTAATAGCTGCCTGGTTACGTACGTAACGAACTGCGTGTTTTGAGACAGGGAGATTTGATGAAATTGGTTACATACGTAATGATTATAAGATTACGTACGTAAAGGCTATAACGTACGTTAACCACGTTCGTTAACGTACGTAATGTCAAGTTCAGATTATAAATGTATGACTTGCCATTCACTTCCTACTCGACCTTTTTCAATCTCCCAACTAAGGAACGATTCCTTTCCCTTCCAACTTCGTTTCTAAGCCTTTCTAACTTGTGTTGGAGCCTCGACACTTGATTGGTGACTTGGAGAAGCTAGAGATTGAAGTGTATCCCTTGAAGTGTTGGTGTTGTTCTTCATTTTAAGGTTGGTCTTTCTTTAACTCATATCAATTCCACACTTATGATGATGTTAATAGATAAATACTTCCCATAATGTTAGTTTAACTAGTGTAGACATGATAAGTTAATTGAATCATGCTCAAACTAAGTGAAGATTAACATTGAAGGTATTAGTGTTACTTCTTGTTGTAAATAACTTCATAATGTGATTGTGTTGATAATGATATACTTAAAACCTGAGGTATAGCATGATAATCGGAAGTTTATTTTAGTCTCAACACTAGGAACATGTTAGGGATGATATCCTTAATGATTAAAGTGAGAAATGTTAAATTTGTCTTGAACATTCTATTGATTCTTGAAGGTTGTATGGAACCATGATTGTGGCCTCTAAAACCTTTGTGATAAAATTGTTGGTAAGATGATGTTAACCCTTTGTAGATGATCTTTGTTTGATGGATGAAGTTACTTCAAAAATCTCAAGTATCCAATGATATAACTAGGCTTTTAATAAATTCTTCAAAGTAAAACAATGAATGTTGATAGAAGGAAGTTGTAATCTTCATACGTTCGAATTTATCGATTTCGTTAAAGGGTGTTAATCACTACATTAATAGGTTAATAATGTTCTTAAGAGAATTGTGTTGAGTATGATGATACAAATGCGGCAGATGAATAGCCGAATTCCATTTCATTAATCCGTGCGTGTTAAGAGACGTAAATTAAGATGATGTTCTTAATTCACTAAAAACTTAAACTTATGTTTCATATAGTAATCAAGTTTTGAATGAAATCGTTGGTAAAATAATGAAGAACGTAATTAAACACAACTTATATCGTAATTGGAAGTGTCGATGATTTGAAAAGATATTTTCACGATATTGCATTGATAATAAACTAGACATCAAGAATTTGACATTAAGGTTAGAATATGTATTAAACACGATAAACATACGATGATTTGTAATAAGAAATGATCAATAGGATAATCGATTTATTCAAGTAAATTTACGAATATTGTTTATGCGATAATACCATTATCGTACGAATGTGTTGTTGAATGAATTATATTTCATTCAAGGTTGCTTGTTCACGTGAGTATTGTTAGATGAGGATACCGTTCGTTTGACCATTCAAGGAAGGATTATTCGTCTACGGAATTGAGGCAAGTTATCTTGCTTGGTTATAATGATGTGTGGATTCTTATGATAATTATGCATTTCGTGTATATGAAACACTTATAAACTTGTGTCTGGTGACTTGAGGTTGTTCTTAATGATGTCCCGTTTTCATCATGGGATTGTATTCCCAAGTTCGTACTTTTGGACCCTTGATATCGTTGAGCTTTGTTGACACTTCGGTGAGTTGTTCGATTTCTTGGTAAAAGTGTAATTCGTTGAGTTTTGTTGTCATGTTGTATCGTGACATCTCTGGAGTCATATCTGCGCGCCGATTGGTTATGTGTAGGATTTTTAGCCGGGCACTTGATGATCATGCGTGGAGGTTTTCCACATTTAGATCGTGCACACGAGACGTAGTTCATGAGGCTAATTAGGTACATCGTCCCACGTATATTCTGGATTCCGTATACGGGGTGGACATGTGCACGGACACATTTCCGGATCGGACGTACTGTGACGTCCGTCTTGAGCCATAGTATATGGTCGTTCGTATATTTGGTTATGTTCGACAGTTGGGACTGATTGTTTATACGCCTTCGGGGTATATTCAGTAGTCGGTGGATTTCTTTGAGATCAGTATATATGAATTGTACAATGTCATGAGAATTATTATCATGTATAGCTGACCCTGTGGTTTGGGGCGAAATACTTGTATTTCAGGGCGAGGAAAGGGCAAGGCACAGGAGGAGCACAATGGCGACGGAGGATTATGATGTATGCTATTTCGGGGGGCCCGAGTCTTTTGGTTGTTCGGTTATGTTTTAATTGTGACTTTCATTTTATTTTGTGTCGGATGAATGTACTAAAATTTGTTAGGTACTGCCCATCGTCATATGGTCTGTACCGAGTTTGGATCCCGTGTATGTTTGCTTGTATTTAAAAACATGAATAACTCATACTCCACACTGGGGTTTTGATAAATATTGTGGTACGGTGCCACGTTGTCAGATTTTAAATGCATATTGTGATATCGCCTGGTGGGTCCCAGTAGGGGTCCACGGCACTGTAATAGCCACTGTTTTTGGGCTGTTACAGTAACTGCCTCTTTAAAATTAAAAAGTTGATCCGCTGCAATCATTAACAATTCTCAGGGTTCTAGGATCACATTTTCGGCATCTTTATAAATATCGGCAAGTGAACGGAATTCCCTTGGCCAACCTCACTTGAGGGGATTTCTGTGTCGGTCAAGATTGAAGAAAACGGGGCTGAAGCAGGAGTATGTGGAGCTGATTCGGGCAGGACAGATTCAACATATGGGCTGTCCGGGTTTTCCGGGTCGACTCCGGGGCTATCCGGGTGCTCCGGGTTGACTTCGGAGCTGTCCGGCTCGATTATTGTGAAGGTTTTAGGGGCCGCGTCTTCTTCTTTCTTGTTTTTGTACCAATTCCATCCTTTGTTTTCGACAAAAACAACCTCGCGACTAACCCGTAATTTCCGACTCTCCGGATCAAATAATCGATTTCCTTTTGTTCCATCTTATACCCCAAGATACACTATTTTCTTGCTTCGGTCTCCAAGTTTTTTCAAATGACCACCTACAACTTTGGCAAAGACAACACAACCAAAAACCTTTAAATGTCCAAGGTTTGGTTTTTTTGGTCAAACCAAGCTTCATACGGAGTGATGTCAGGAAGCGCTTTTGTAGGTAAATGGTTGAGAAGATAAACTGCATGTCTAACGGCTTCTCCCCAAAATTCACCCGGTACATTTCGTCCTTTAAGAAGACTCCTTGCCATATCCATAACGACACGATTTCGTCTTTCTACAACTCCATTTTATTGAGGCGGATATGGTGCCATTAGATACCTTTTTACTCCATATTCTTCAATAAATAATAAGAATTCTTGTGACGTAAACTCTCTCACTCGATCCGTACGAAGTGTCTTTAACTCATAGCCTGAACTTTTTTCGACCATCAAATTGAATCGTTTGAAAGCACCCAATGCCTCAAACTTCCCGGATAATGTATAAACCCACATGCATCGACTATAATCGTCTACCAAAAGAAGAAAGTATTTGCTTCCTCCAATAGAGGTGGGTGTGATCGGACCGCATAAGTCCGCATGGACAAGTTGAAGTGGTTTTTGAGCTCGAAAAATTGCTTGGTTCGGGAATGGAATTCGGGTTTGTTTTGCTAGAACACACCCTTCACACACTTGATTTGGATGTTCAATCCTTGGAACTCCAGTTGCCATATTCCTTTCCGACAGCTTCTTTAACGCGGGAAAGTTAACGTGACCAAGTCTAGAATGTCATATCCAAGCCGGTTCGTCCTTCGTGGCTAAAAGGCATGCCTTTGGTCGCCATTTTTACTATCGAATAAAATCAACCCTTTTTCTAAAATAGCAACATTCGAACCATCACCAAATCTCATGTGACCCGTAATGTTCTTGTCTGGCTCGTGGAACTTTGAGCGGTCTCTTGTGATATGGTTGCTAGAACCATTGTCGAGATACCACACCTCGGATTCAATCCAACTTTCTCCCGACGCAAGAAGATTGAGACAAATCTTCTCCTGTAGCGACACTTGTCCGGGCTTAAATTTTTGTGAGATTGCCATCATTAAAATGGGTTCGTCTTCGTTAGCTTGGGTGAGGTTCGTCTTCGTTAGCTTGGGTGAGGTTCGTCTCATCACCGCGGTTCCTTTCTGGGCACTCCGATGCATAATGACCAAAATTTTCACATCTAAAGCATTTTACTTTGCTTTTATCTTTTTTATAGTCATTCCGATTTGCATTGGATTCACGACAACCTCCTCGGCCATGCCCACGTCCTCAGCCTCTTCCCCAGCCTCGGCCACCATGACTTCCCCTATCCTTCGAGGTGGATGACGAGTTTCTTTCGTTGGTTTTCTTGGATCGTGATGCCCACTCGGCATGAGTAATCAATAAGGAAGGTCCTTCTCCTTGTTCACCATAACCCCGAAGTCTCTCTTCATGGATTTTTAGACGACCCACAACCTCTTCCAGAGTCATGTTTTTTAAATCTCCAAATTGTTCGATAGATGTTACGATTTCATAAATCGTATCGGAACGTCTCAAAGGAACTTCTTCACCACCGTAACCTCCTCAATTTTTTCACCCAAAGATCGAATACTGGTCACAATGCATGGTATTTAATCCTATGAAAAAATCATCCACCAATTCACCGTCTTTCATTCGGATAACCTCGAAGTCACTTGTAAAGGTTTGTACTTTAGCCTCCTTAACCCGATCGATGCCCATGTGCATCGTCTTAAGCGTTTCCCATGCTTCTTTTGCCGTGTCCTTCTCAGCTAACATAAGTAGCACGTCCTCCGGAATCGCTTGATAGATAGCCGCAAGAGCCATACGATCTTTTCGTTCTTCCACTTCTGCATTTTGAACTGCATCCCACACTCCTTGTGCTTGCTAGTTCACTCGTATTTTTATTGCCCACACCAAGTAGTTTAATTTCGTAAGCATCGGATAGTGTAACGTAACACTAGCATTATTCTCGATTTTTTTGAACACCATCACCCATCATCAACCTTGGCATATATTTCGGCATACACTAACGAGTGCTCTGATACTACTTGTTAAATATAAGGATCAAAGTTTGCAAATATTGAATGGTAAATAAAGTGTGCAAGGGCTGTTGACAAGAAGAGCTCAAGAAAATATATAGAGTGAAGTTTTCAAAGTATTATTTGTATAAAATAAAAGACACGGTTACAAGTTTTTGATACTTGAAATGCTTCTACAACACTCATATTTATAGCCTAACAAATACTAATAGTTTAATAAAATACACGGCAAATTCAAACATACCTATCTATTATTCAAGAGTAAAACTTCAACGCTGCAATGTATGAATTGAATACTACACTCCAATGTTTAAATCCTTTGTTGCAATGTTTGAATACTCAAAGCATCAAATCTCCTTTAGTCAATCTTTGACCAACTTGGCAATATCCGGTTTACTTTCACAATACTGGCAAGCAGTGACCTGATTACTTCAATATAGTATTTAATTACCTACCTAATAGTTATTGCTTAATTGTGATATCAAATTGGATTACCTTTCAAAATGAGTTTTGATATATACATGGTCTTGTTGATCTTTATTTGTTGTGGTACTTTTGGTCGATAGTTTGTTTAAAATATTGTACTTCTTCAATTTTGTTGGACATACACGATGATACTTATATTGAACATTTAGTTACATCATTGCCTTTTTATTATAGTTTGCTGCAAAATCTATTTTTTATGACTACATTTCTTGATTTCTTATCTTACTATAAGGGTTACATGTTTATGAAATGATGCCGGAACAATATCCATGATTTGCAATTCATACATTTTTAGGATTATTTTACAATGCTAACATGTATCTAAAACTATATATATTCCCACATGCCTATCATATAATAGCAGTATCCTACTATCCAATTATTTCCATTTCCGAAAAATATAAAATGGTAAAATGTATCTAAAGATGTGTTGTAAACAAATAGTGTCTAATGAAAGTATCCAAATTTATGTTGTTGAAACTTTATTCTTTAGTATTTAATGAATGTTTAGTTACTCCATTGCTCGTTAATGAATACTATTTATTTTGTCATTGTTATCTGGTGGATACCATTTTGTTATAGTTTGGTCACCGTATTCATTTTGTATGGTTAGCTTTCTTGATTCATTAACTTAATTTGAAGATTTCTCGTTTACCATATTAATTTGTGGCAATTTTTATAATCTGCATTTCAAGTAACTGAAGAAACCAAACAATCTTTGGACAAAACAATCTTCCGAAAATAACCAAATAAATAATGAAAGTAACTAGAAAAAGAATAATATTGTCTGAAGTACCACATGTAATGAAATCTGATAAGTAATGTAACCATTGCAATGGACTTGCACAACCACATGGTCGCGTATGTATATATAACAGTACAAACAAAAATCAGTTTCAATAGATTGAAAAAATAATATGAAGGAATATCCAGAATTTTGTAATCGAGGAGTCATTCATATATCCTCCGGTATCCGACTTGCACAATGATAGGGCTGAGAATCGGGACGGGACCGGGGTCCCGTCCCGAAGTCCCGAAGTCCCGGTCCCGAAAAATGTCAATTTAACAGTCCCGGTCCCGGTCCCGATCGGGAAATCGGGAGTCCCGGACCCGAAATGAAAAAAAAATAGTCCCGGTCCCGGTCCCGGTCCCAGTCCCAATCTACAATTTCCCGAAATATCCCGAAATTCTCAAATGTCCCGATCGGGACAAAAAAACTGCCCGAAATCAGAAAAAAATGGCAACATTTCGCCTGTTTTTATTGATTAACCTGTTTCAAATTCCAGAAATTTCCAGAAATCATAATTCATCAACAACTGACGACATAAACAAACCATGCAAATCCTAGTTATCATTAAGTCTAAATTCATAAGAAAAATCCCACAAAACAAAACAAACAAAACAAGAAACGGCAGCCACCATCAATATTCAACAAAACAAGTCTTTCTAATTCAGTAATTCTACTCAATAAAACACAAACAAAACAAAACAAGAAACCACCAGGCACTACCAAATATCAATGGCAGCCACTATGCATGACTCGCATGAGCACTGTCTGTGTCCAATCCTGTCCTCGTTTGATCGCCGGGCACAATGTCGATACATTCTCCAACTCGATCACCAATCCCAAGTTCAACTACAACTGACAAAAATAAGAAGAAACAAGTTAAATATTTACTATTTTAATTCCAGTATTTTATTAGTATTTTAATTAAGTGTTTTAATTACAGTTAGTTTTGTTAATTCCAGTTTTGTTAATTTTAATTCCAGTATTTCAACTACTGTTAGTTTTGTTAATTCCAGTTTTGTTAATTTTAATTCCAGTAGTTCAACTACAACACAACTGTCATAATTAGTTTTGTTTGTTTTGTACATACTATTGTTAGTTTTAATTACTACCAACAGTTTTGTCTTCCCTCTCATCTCTCTTTTCCCTCAATTCCTTTCTCCTGTTACATAAAATTTCCTCCACTAAACATACTAAATTACATAAAAATTATTGGGCACGCTACAAATATATTCTAACCATTTCGCGTGCAATGTACCACAAGTATCAAACACAAATAAGAAGAAACATGTTAAATATTTACTATTTGTATGCTATAAATTTTATTTACAGCATTATACTAATATTATTTAATAATGTTAAGAAAGGAGTACTCACCATTATCATATTCTTTTTCCATTTCGGTTTCAGGCACATCTTCTTCGTCATTGAGAAATTTTTCAACCGAACTAGATTTCAGCCAATCTTGGGCACATATGAGAGCCTTGACCATATTACAAGTCAATGAGCTTCTGAATTGGGAGAGAACTCGACCACCCGTGCTAAATGCACACTCAGATGCCACACTAGATATAGGGATGGCCAAAACATCCCTAGCTATCTCAGACATGATCGGAAGGCGTGGGCTGTTTCTCGACCACCATAGAAGAATGTCAAAGGAATCAGCTTCGGCAGAAGACATCACATACTGACTCTCTGATAAATAGAGATCGAGCTCTGAAGTAGTAGCATTAGGTTGTTCTTCCCCAACCCGTAGTTGGCTTAACGAAGATTGAGCCCGAAGTCCGCGACGGTCAGAGCGGTCTGTAGAAGTATGAGGATGCTGTAGGGGGTGTATTGGCTACTGATGGTAAGGTCGTAGTCACATTCTTCTTATAAATCTGAAAGAACTCATCCATTGAGCTTTTGATCTCTCCCACTAGTTCCTTTGCTCGATCCTCGCCATACACGGCCTTCAAACACTTTTCCACATGCATCAACTTCTGTCTCGGATCAAGTACTGCAGCAACATAAAGGATCTTGTTCATCCTCGGATTCAAGTTGAATTCCTCCAACCAATATTTACCGAGCTTCGTCTTCATCCTTTTGGCCATGCTACTGACTTCATCATCTTCATCCAACTCTAAGCCAGTGATAAGATCAAATAAATCACACATCTCCTTAAAGAATAAATGCGATGTGGTATATGTAGTGTCGGAGACGAGTACGGTCAAATCATAGAATTTCTACAAATAATCACACATCTTCGTCACATTGAGAAAATCAACAGCTTCAAGCACCCCAAGAACCCCACTTTTGTACTTCTTCTGGTTCATATCGTTTGTAAAGTCATGATTCCCAAAATGCCAACAAAGCAAAGCCTTCTCATATGGCAGGGCTGCCTCTATCATCAAGTATGTTGAATTCCACCTTGTCGGTACATCCAAACATAAGGATTTCGAGCAATCAATTTTGAGAACTTTTACCGCCCCCATGAACTCTTGAGTTCTAGCTGGTGAAGCGTTTATCCACTTCACAGTCTCTCGAAGTCGCCTCACGGACTGACCAATCTCCTATGAAATCTGATAAGTAATGTAACCATTGCAATGGACTTGCACAACCACATGGTCGCGTATGTATATATAACAGTACAAACAAAAATCCGTTTCAATAGATTGAAAAAATAATATGAAGGAATATCCAGAATTTTGTAACCGAGGAGTCATTCATATATCCTCCGGTATCCGACTTGCACAATGACATGCATGTCAAAATCCAGTACAATCTCAAACTCAAATAGAAACTAGCTTTTTATATATAAAAATATATCCGGATACTGTAAATTCAAAATTAACTACATTGGTTTCACATTGGTCATGATGTACCGTTACTACCTAATATACACATTTACCTACCTATTAAAACATTAAAAAAATTATCTCTTTCTGAATTTTAAAAAGAAAAATATCACAAAATCAAAAACAAAACCCCCATTCAGTTTACTCACATCATTGTGCCATCAATAGCATGGCCGTTGTTCAGACGGTCATGTTAGTGTTTGATGTCAGTGTTGGTAGCGAATGAGATGAGGAAGAACGATCATGAGCGCAGACTGTGCTTCGGGATCGTGGTGACGATCTACTAGGCAGTATGGCGTCGAAGATGGCAAACGAAAAGAGTCACCCCTAATCGTGCATTTGTGAATCCATCTTCACAAATAAAGCGAATTGAGATTGCCTTAATATACGTCACTCGCCATTGCTGTTGTGGTTAGATGTGTGTGGGGGGTTCTCCCTGAAATGTGTTGAGGCACCGAGAGAAAATATACAGATCCGCAGAGAAGGAAAAAAAAAAGAGAAAAGGGGAGGGAGAAAAATTAGTTACGTGATTATTTTCCAGTAAATAATTAACTGCTTGCACGTATCTATACTTCTATTAAAAAAGGGTGGAGACATGTGTCATCTCTTAAATATTGTAATTTTTTAAATGTATAACTTATATATAGAGATGTCTTCTCAAAATTTCAGAAATATAGAAAGAAAATCTAGATATATATAGTGGGAGTTTTATTCCACAACTTACACTCATCTACCAATAATTTTTTTTCCTAGCTTAAAATTCTAAATATTTATAATTTTTTTGTATCAAGTTCATTCTTAATGAAAAATATATCAAATTAATTCTTATTTCACGATTTTCAATTAGAGATCCATATTGAATATAATAAATTCGGTAGGTTTACATTAATGATCGATTGCACAAAAAAAATATAAATAATAGTTTTCAGTAAAATTAACTATTACAGAATAGAAATAAGAAATTAGATTTAAGATTCATATTGTCTACATACAAATAAATTATGATATTTATTTAATTTTAAGAACTAAAAATAGTAAAACGCACGCTGCAAACACACACATATGTTAGGACTTAATCACATATTACTTTCGTCCACAAATTTATTCCTACCTCTTCTTTCCGGTATATACCCCAAATTTGTTCATATAATAGATACTAATTAACATAACATTACGCTATTGTGAGACTTCTTCTCCAATAACATGCTAATGTGAGATTTCTTCTCCAATTACATTACACTCCATGATACATTCAATAATATTTTATTAAGATTCGTATCGAAAATCCTCAAGAATAAATTTGGAAATAGATAGAATATTTTTTAAATAAAAGAAAGTTCGATCTAGTGCATCGCACGAGGGAACATGTTGTTAACATAAATAAGAAATCCTACCACCGTTATTGTTATTTGTGTAAATACTCTTAATGGTGTTATATATATATAAGTATATTAAAGTAAATTGTATCACCAAGTGCACTTTACCTTCTACTTCCTCCGTTCTTTTATTATTGCAACGTGTTGACTATTACACTGTTCATATACTCTCTTTTGACCATCTTTTGTGATTTATACATATGAAAAAATATAGTCATGTGGGATCTTGTTAGATTCATCTCGAAGTATACTTTCAAAATATCAACGTTTTATAATTTTTAATAGTAAAGAATTGAAGATATTAATAATCAAAGTTGTGCATTGGCAAACGTGAAAGTCCAGATGTTGCAGTTATAAGAGAACAGAGGTAGTATTACTTACCAACATGTCATAAGCTCTTTAATTTGTTTTATTTAAACACTTAAAACACTTTATTTGAGAAATAAAACAAACATCTCACAACATATTTTGTTCTTTTTCTTTGATAGTTATATCAAACTTCAAAGAGGGTTGTTTTCGTAATTATCCTTGAATGTCGACTCAGAAATAAAAGAAAAAATGGGAATGAATTACAAGACTTCCACAATGTGAAATTCTCAGTTAAAATGAAGGGTAAATTTGGAAGTACTTAATTTTATGTTATAAGTTATAATCTCTTTACTTTGTAATTTCAAAACCTATTTTAGAATAAATATACATATAGTTTCACTTCAACTAAATGCCGTCGAAAATTTTTGTGATACAAGTTTCAGAAATTACTAAAGTACTTCAACTTTTTTTCTATTTTTTTTAAATATAAAATGGGTATACTTTAATACTCTTAAATATGAAGCTAAATATTTGAAAAAATATCATATAAGCATAAATATGCCGTTTCACTTCAATCAAATCAATTGAGTTTTTTCTTTTGTAAATTTCTAAAATTTTAAGGTCGTTTGTAATTGGGATAAAATTCTTATGTGTATTTTTTAACTTATCCAAGTTATTCTTATATTACAATCTAAATTGTTAAATTTCTTAAGGCTAGGACATGGACGTAGTTTTCTAAATTAACAGGTATATTTATAATAGGTCATACAACAACAACAACAACAACATATAAGCCTTAGTCCCAAAATGATTTGGGGTCGGCTAACATGAATCAAACTTTGAAACCGTCAATAATCGTTACATAAGTAACATAAAAGGAAAAAAGAGGGAAAAAGTAGAGAAAAAAGCAAATAAAAAAAGAGAATAATGTTTAAAAAAAAAATCCTGAAAAATAAATTAAAAGATAACATGAAATAGAAGAAACTAGGAATAAAAAAAAAGAATCAGACTCCATCCACCATCCGTATTCTTTCCCGCCATATTTGCCTCTCCATCGCCATACTTTCTCTAATTCCAAGAAACCGCATATCATTTTCAATCATTTTTATCCAAGTTTTCTTGGGTCTTCCTCTACCTTTCACAACATTACTTGTTCCCCAACTTTCTAGCCTCCTCACTGGGGCATCAATAGGTCTTCTTCTCACATGACCAAACCATCGTAATCGATTCTCCATCATCTTGTCTTCTATAGACGCAACTCTTACCTTCTCTCTAATCACCTCATTTCTGAGCCGATCCTTTTTTGTATGACCACACATCCATCGTAGCATACGCATCTCTGCCACATTCATATTTTGAACGTGACACTGCTTTACAGCCCAACACTCGGTGCCATATAACAGCGCAGGCCTAATTGCCATGCGGTAAAATTTACCCTTTAATCTATGAGGCATGCCAGGATCACATAAAACCCCTGTGGCACTCTTCCACTTCAACCACCCTACCTTTATTCTGTGAGCCACATCGCCATCTAACTCTCCATCCTTTTGGATAATAGATCCAAGATACCGAAAGAAAGTGGATCCATGAACAACTTTCCCATCAAATGTGATCATCCCCGCCTCTCTATCATCAAGTTCGCTAAACCTACACTCCGTATATTCGCCTTACTCGTCACCTAAAGCCTCGAGCTTCCAAAGTATCCTCCAAAGTTCCAATTTCATTGCACTCCAACCTTCGTTTCATCAATCAACACAATATCATCTGCGAACATCATACACCACGGAACGTCATTTTGAATTTCTCTTGTCAATTCGTCCATGACTATGGCAAAGAGAAAAGGACTAAGAGCAGATCCTTGATGCACCCCAATCGTAATAGGGAATTCTTGTCCTCCCAACATTAGTACTTACACTTGTACTAGCTCCCTCATACATGTCCTTTATAATGTCAATATATTTCCGCGATACACCCTTCTTTTCTAAGGCCCACCAAAGTACTTCTCTTGGTACTTTATCATATGCCTTCTCTAAATCAATAAAAACCATATGCAGATCTTTCTTTTATCTCGATAATGTTCCATCAATCACGGATAAGATAAATTGCTTCCATGGTCGATCTTCCAGGCATAAATCCAAACCGATTTTCATTATCTTCACACATTTCCTGATCATTTGTTCAATCACTCGTTCCCACAACTTCATGGTATGACTCATTAGTTTAATTCCGCGATAATTAGAACAATCTTGAACATCACCTTTGTTCTTATACAAAGGGACGAGAATACTTTTCCTCCATGCTGATGGCATCTTATTGCTTCTCCAAATCTTATTGAAAAGCATAGTTACCCATTCGATCCCTCTCTCCCCCAAACACCTCCAAACTTCAATAGGTATACCATCTGGTCCTTCTGCTTTCTTTGACCCCATCTTCTTCAATGCAATTGTCACTTCACCCTTTTGAATTCTTCTCTTAAACTCTCGGTTAACCATACTTGAGGGGTTCCCAATATCTTGTTCTTGATGGCCATTGAATAGGGTATCAAAGTATGACCTCCATCTCTCTTTTATCTCTTTATCTTGAACCAAAACTTTTTGGTCAGTATCTTTTACACATTTAACTTTTCCAATATCTCGCGTCTTCTTCTCTCTCATTCGAGCAAGTTTATAGATATCTTTTTCCCCTTCTTTAGTATCTAATCTTGCATATAATTCTTGATTGACCTTTGATCGGACATTTCGCACTGCCTTTTTAGCTTCTGTTCGAGCTTTCTTGTACTTCTCATAATTCTCATCGCTCGAGCATTTACCCAGTACCTTATAACATTCACGTTTGGTCTTTATCGCTTGCTTAACTTCATCATTCCACCAAGATGTGTCCTTACCTGATGGTCTGTTTCCTTTAGATTCTCCTAGGACTTCTTTTGCAACTTTCTTTATGTTATGCTCCAACAAGTTCCACATCGAATCTATATCCATCTCCGTGCAATCAGACCAAATACCACTATCAGCAATCTTAGCCACAAAAGTATGTCGACTATCCCCTTGGAGCTTCCACCACTTAATTCGATGGTCAACTTGTGGTCTTCTCTTTCTTAAGTGCCTCTTACCTCGAAAGTCAAGCACCACAACCCTATGCTGTGTTGCAGCACTCTCACCGGGTATCACCTTGTAATTAGTAAAACTTTTCCTCCAAACATTCCTTACTAAAAAGAAATCAATCTGACTTGCATTACCTCCGTTTCTATATGTCACCAAATGAGAGTCCCTTTTCTCGAACCAAGTGTTCATAATACCCAAGTCATGAGCTAATGCGAAATCCAATATACCATTTCCTGCTTCATTCCTGTCTCCAAAACCAAAGCCACCATGAATGCTCTCAAAGCCATCTTCTTCACCACCAATGATCAATTTCTCACCCATAGGAATTCGTTCGACAACCTCTTCCAAATCTTCCCAAAATTCTTGTTTGATCGATGCATCCAATCCTACTTGTGGTGCATAAGCACTTATGATAGTTAGAAACTCATCCCCTATCACAAGCTTAATACTCATTATTCTATCGCTCTTTCTTGACACTTCCACCACATCATCAATGAATTCTTTATCAATGACGATACCCACTCCATTTCTACTTCTATCCTTTCCAGAGTACCAAAGCTTGTAACCCCAAGGAGCTAACACTCTTGCTTTCTCGCCAACCCACTTAGTCTCTTGTAGACACATTATGTGAATTCTCCTCATTTTCAAAACTTCCCCCACTTCTGCTGATCTCCCCGTCAAAGAGCCAACGTTCCAAGTTCCAAACCGCACCTTACTACCCTTACTAGCCGCAAGAACTAACTTCTCTGTCTGTCCCCGTCCACGCTGCAAGGATTCTTGCACATTTGACACCACACCCATACTTCGAGGTGGCGCGCCGCTTCCGGGCGACGACCTAGCAACCCTTGCATATTTTCCACTACACCCGGGCCTATGAAGTGTAGCGCATCCTTGCTCATTTGACACCACCCTCAGATGTAAAGGTGGCGCGCCGCTTCTGGGCGACGACCTAGCAACCCTCGCATACTTATCACTGCACCCGGGCCTATGAAATGCAGCGCGTCGCTTCTGAGGAGACGCCCCAACGATTTTCAATGTTTGATTCATGTCCATGGAATGTGATGAGTTTTACGCTGGCTGCCACTAACCTACCGCAACCCTCCTCTTTTATCCGGGCTTGAGACCGGCAATGGATGTCAAGAAGACACCCACAGACAGAGTTTGAAAGTTAAACTAATAAAAATAGAAAAAAAATGTGCAAACATAAAAATCCACAAACTAAGAACAAAAATTACAATAATCGGGCTTTAGAAAAAAATTACAATAATCGCAATGAATGTAATATGTAGAGACAGAGAGAATTTCAGTGTGTATGTGTTTGTATAAATATTTTAAACTTGGCCTCTGTTTATTAAGAATGCAAAAATATAAATGTTGGTACTTTTTTAATTGTGCAGGTAAGAAATATTAAGGTTTTATCGTCGTATTTTTTGTTTAAAACGATGAACAAAACCTTGTGTGCTTGGTGTGTTGGAATATTTTATTACAAATAGTGATTAATCGAGTTTTGATGATTAGTTGTTAAACAAAGAAAAAAATAAGGAAGTAAAACAAAACAACAAAGTCATTTAAGCTGGGCAAATGTTACTTGAAGAAACGTAATGTACGTAACGCAGAACAGATAACGTACGCTACCTGATCAGATGAGTTTGAAAAGTTGACTGCAGACGATAAGCTTAACGCACGCTATGTGCATTGCATAGCACATGCTATCGAAGGCAATTTAACGTATGTAACACAGACACGTTAACATACGTAATGAGTTGTTTCAAAATTCAAACAAGATGAACGTTGGGAAAAGTCTGGGTCAAAGTCAAGGAATCAAACGGATAGTTTGACAAAAGCATGCAACGGATATATGAGTTAACGCACGCTACAACGCAAAGTTAACGAACGCTAAATATGGAACTTAATGTATGTAATGAAAAGTGACAATGTACGTAACGGAAGAAACGAAATCCACTAGACTGAAACTTGAAGTCGATAACGTACGCTACAGGACATCTATAACGTACGTAACGAGCTTAACGTACGCTACGCAAGAAAGCTAGGACACGCTAAAGAGTCAAATGTAGCTAACGGCTAGTTGGAAGAAAATGGCTATAAATACCAAACCACTTGGTATCAAACAATACAACAACCTTGAGCAAATCATTCATACTTGAGATATCATTGTATCCATTCTAGTTGTTGTACTTGAGCTTATATTATCAAGAGTTTGAGTGTGATACACGAAAAGTCATACACGAGAGGTAAAAGAAAGGATAAGATTCAATTCGGTGTTATTAGGATCAAGGATCCGGCATTGTTAGAATCACAATCTATATCCGAGTGAGGTTTGCCTAGTACCCATAGAAAGCTAGATAGGTTGATTCCTTGTCCGATAGAAAAGGAAATCGGTTTAACTTGAACCGACAAAAAGACAAGTGACTGTTGTTCGCTATATTTTTAAACAATCCGCAAGTGTACGGAGTAAGTGTAGAAAGCGGCGAGCAAGGTCGCATTCCACAGAGACTAAATATTCCTATTGCGTTGAGTACTAGATTATAATGATTCCGGTTTTATCTAGACGATCGAAAGTTGAATGGATGGTTAACGAAATAAAATAAAATGATGACAATAAAAGAAAATATCCGGATTAAGAAGAATTGCAAGAGTTTAGAAAGAAAGATTCCAAGGCTCGGTTTCCGTTGATCACTAAGTTTAGTCGGGATTGGTTCCAAAAGTTCTAAGTGTGTTTCCAAAATGATAATCACAATAATATTCTAAAGTCCCTCTCGAGATGCATTAAAACGTAGATTAAACAACTTATAATTACATCTCCGTTTACCATAAATTATCTAACTCCAAAATGTTCATAAGATTTAAACATCATCATAGCTTATCACCAATTTCTCAATCTCGTAATTTACTACGTCAAATACTCGAAACCTATTAATGCCCTCTTCTCTCGAATTATGAGCAATTAAGTTAAACATATAAAAACATTGATCAAGTGTCTAAACATGAATCAAAACCAAGTATTTGATAAAGAAATCACACTAGATATATATAATCATCAATCCCTCAAAATCATAGTAAATCAACGTACTCCCATGCCCGGAATCTAATGAGTTTAGCCGGACATGGTAATGAAAGAAAGATTAATAATCATCATGTTCATCATGTTCATGCCAAATAAAACAACAAAATGAATAAAAGATAGGAAGAAGATAAAACTCGGATGGTTTCTTGATTTATCCCGGTTGAAGCCTTCAAATGTTCTTGAAGTGTTCTTCAAGAATTTCCTTCAAATCTCCTTCTTTTTGGATGAAAAACTCTCAAATCTTGTGTTTCTCTCTCCAATCTCTCCAATCTTCAAGATATTCCAAGTCTTGCCCTATATCCTCTTTTTATAAAGCTTAAAAATTACTTTTTCATGTTCAAATCTTCAAAATGTCAAAAGTGATTTTTCCATCGAAAAGTGACACGCCCGTGTCAAATGACATGGCCCGTGTCATACTTGCCCCGTAAAATGCAAAACCTTTCTCGACAAAGACCCGGTCGTGTCATTTGACACGGCCCATGTCATACTGTCCCAGAAAATGCAAAAACTTTCTGAACTGTGAAGTCGTGGTCTAGAAGCCATATCTCCCTCAATACAACTCGGAATTTAGCGTATGATATACCGTTGCGAATCTGATTTCATGAGGAATCCATATATATATATAGAAAACATCCTGATTCGAAGTAATGAATCTGGAAATTAGAAAATACGACAGGTAGTGCTTCAATCTTCATCGTTTTAGGCCTCGTTCTCTCGTTTCTGCATTGCTTGATATGTATTTGGGGATTGAGACTTCGGTCTTGCTTGATAATGTCCTTAAAATACCTATAAAATCAAATAAAATATACCCAAGCGTGATCAAGTCCAACAAACACAATATGAGTACAAACGACATAATTCTACACATTTTAGGATCTTAAAATCCGGAAAAATCTTATAAAAATATGTGTAAAAATGAGTGTTATCAAAATCTCCCAAACTTGAACGTTGATCGTCCCGAGAAATGCACTTTAAAATAACCACTTTTAAGGGAACTCGTCCCTCAACATACCTCAAAGGATCATTTTGAAAATTCATCAATACGCCTCAAGAAATAAATAAGTCGAGTTCTATAAAGTATTCAAATCTCGGGGGTGCTTCCTTAACATCATAGTTAATACTTGAATAATACGAACCTCACCGGTCAAGTGTATTCACTCACTCTCAAAGTGTATAATGGGATAAGTGACGCTCAAAACTCATTCAATGAAATAAGAATCCCCATAGACTTGCCAATCGTCTACATCTCTACCACTAGTTGTGCATGCAAATTTGGTGAATCAAAAAGGACTTTATCGGTTGTAATGTAGGCTTTTTGGTCGGGGTAGGATAAGTATGGCTTAAAGTGACTTGACTTGAGCAAATTAGAACATTATCTCAATAATCACTTCGCTCAATTAGAAGCTCAATAATCCCTTAGAATTTGTTTCCTTCAACCCCTTGATTTTAATATCATCGCACTAAGCATTTTTGAAAGTGATAATCACAACCTTATTCCTCCTTATTGCTCCATACATCTCGTTTCTTTTGTGTCCATGAATTTTTTCTTTTTATGTTTTCATGTGGTGGACAACATCATCATTAAAATCACACCATTTTTCCTTCAAATTTATTTTGATGAATCATTGCATTTGAACCAACAATCTTCCCAATCGCTTCCACACATCTTTTCATTCTTTTGCCAATTTTTTCTAAGTAGCTCAAGTATAGGGACAAAGTTTATAATGGAACGGAAAGCTCATAATGTGGCTAACAAGAAATAGGCTTTAAGCTCAAACGGGCTAACTAGGGAAATAAATTTTTCGGGTTGGCCAAAAGGTTTGAAGGGTTGTCAATAAAAATCGCCTAAAATCACTTTCACTAATTTGCACACACACTTGTAGTTTCGAATAAGATACCAGGGCAAGTTCTAGAGTCTTAAAAACATGAATGGTACACTCGAAAATGAAACTTGCATATTTAATGATGCATGAAGGCTCAAAAGCTCACAAGCTAGATTTGTTCATATTTCCAAGAGATTAAACTATTTATTCAATTTCACACCCTTTTGATTATTCTACAATTTTTTCCTCTTCAAATTATCCTCGATTTGCATATCAAAATAACAAAATAAATCTCGAGGTATCCAAGACAAGAGTTCATTCTTTCGAGTTTCATCCAAGTACATGATACTCAAAACACACCAAGTTCAAAATAAAACACACCAAAATAAAACACACCAAAAAAAAAAAATTCAAACCAAAACGTAAAACAAAATCCAAACACACCAAAATAAAAATAAAATAAAATAAAATAAAATAAATAAACAAACAATATAAGTATATCTTGACCCAATATCTCCCCCCAAACTTGAATTAAAGAATGTACACACGAAGGGGGTATAGTATTTAAGCAATAAAAACTTTGGGTCAAGAAATACTTACAACCGGTCATATTGATTGGGCGGAGGGAAGTGGCCTTGTTGGACATGCCACGTGTCACACCTGCTCAGATTTGCCAAAAATCGTCTGCCCACCTAACCCGACCGTGTCAAATGACACGGCCCGTGTCATACTTGCCCAGAAACTCAAAAAACGTCTGGATGGCCAACCCGACCGTGTCGTACTAGCCTGGATAGTGCGCTTCTGGTCTCCGGATCTTTCTCCTGCGACCGATGGACAGCTTGAACCGGCCGCTTCCTCATCAAGTAAAAATAGAAATAAAATGCGAATAAGAACAAAATAAACTAACAAGAACCATTGGGTTGCCTCCCAATTAGCGCTAAGTTTAACGTCTTCAGCCAGACGCAAGTGTTGGGTTGCCTCCCAACCAGCGCTAAATTTAACGTCTTCAGTCAGACGCATGTTTCCTTCATCCCGGATCATTCAACGAGCTCTTATAATTCGGTTTACGTGCAATTTTATCGGGAGGAGTCATCAAAAATATAACATTTTGACTATGCGTCCTAATCGTTAATTCTCCTCGATCCACATCAATTAATGCTCGTGCAGTGGCTAAGAACGGACGTCCAAGTATTACTAGACCATTTTGCTTCTCATCATCATCAAGCACTATAAAATCAACGGGGAAGGCGAACTTATCAATTTTTAAAATTACATCCTCCACAATTCCCTTTGGGTAAGCTAAAGATCGATCTATGAATTGTAAGCTCACTGGAGATGGTCTCAACTCTCCTAATCCAAGTGTCCTGAAAATAGCCAAAGGCAATATATTGACACTTGAGCCATGATCAACAAATACATCATTTAATGAACAACCCGAAATAGAGCAGGGAATTGAAAAACTCCCTGGATCTTTAAGCTTTTGCGGTAGGCGCTCCAATTCCTTTTTCTTTGACACCATGGCTTGCACGAAAACCTCAAAATTTTTCTTCTCCTCGATATGTTCAATATCGGATCGATCTTTCTCCTCATTAATGGATACTATCAAATCAGCATTATTAGACAACACGATTGCATCTTCGTCTTCATTCTCCGATTCCGGTAGCTCTTCATTCACAGTATATGAAAAAATAGCATTGCATTGTGCTTTTGGATTTTCTTCGGTGTTGCTTGGAAATTGGCCCTTTTGATGTTGGCTCCCCACAATCTTAGCCAATTGACTGATTTGCGTTTCTAAGTTTCTCATTTGAGCTCCAACGGTGGTTGCTAATTGAGTGACATGATTTTCAATCCGATCAAGCTTTTCTTCATCTCGTGTAAACCGACTTTTTGTTTCCATCATAAAAGTAGCCAAAATATTCTCTAGATTAGAATTTGGCTTGGACTCTTCTATCAACTCACCATTCGACACTTTAAATCCCGTAGGTGGTTGCAACACATTTATCGAATTCCCGTAGCTAAGATTCTCGTGATTCTTATTTGAAGGATGATAAAACCCCGGATGAGGATTATTTCGATAGTTATTGAAATTATGGTTATTGATATAATGAGCTTCCTCCAACGGATCGGATGGTAGTGAACTTGAACTTCCTTTTGGATTTATTTTTTCATTTGCACTCTTCGTCAGAATTCCCAAATAGTTGGTCAAAATTGACATTTGTGCAGTTAAAGCCTTTATAGGATCCGAGTCTGAAACTTCAGCCACTCTACGAATATTACTCCTCTCGGTAGGCCATTGATAGCTATTCATGGCCATATCCTCGATCAATTCATATGCTTCCTCTGCACTTTTAGCTAGCAAAGCTCCTCCGGCCGAAGCATCAACAAGATTTCTCGTCTCTCCGGCCAACCCATTATAAAAGAAACACATTTGTTGGTCTTCCGAAAACCCATGACGAGGACATCGTCTTAACAAATCTTTGAAGTGTTCTCATGCCTCATATAATATCTCTGAATCCATTTGTCAGAATTGCATTATTTCGCTCTTCAATATCATGGTCTTGTTGGGCGGGAAGAATTTGAAAAGAAACTTTTCACCCAACTCGTCCCATGTACTTATGCTCCCCGAAGCAAGAGTTCCAAGCCAACTACGAGCCTTTTCTCTCAAGGAGAATGGAAATAGCTTCAATCTTATTGCATCGTTTGGCACCCCATTCATTTTAATGGTATCACAAATTTGAATAAAGTGGAATAAATGGGCGTGCGGATCTTCTGTGGAAAATCCCCCAAACTGATTTTGTTGAACCATCGATATTAATGAAGGTTTCAACTCAAAATTGAGGGCGTTGATATGAATATGAGAAATTCCCCCATAATTTTGGTCAAGCCTCGTCCGAAATCCGTCCCAAATCGATTGAATTCGGACTTCGAGCTGCTCAGCCCGTACGCCTTCATTGTTTGGATTGTGGGCTATTGCATTATCATTGCCCATGTCAGCAATTACGTCTCCCGCTCTTTCCATTTCGTCAGATAGATCCCTTCGTAATTTCCGTGTAGCAACACTTGTTCTTCGAGCAAATGCCTCTACTTCGGGAATAAAGTTTTCCAAAGGTTCTCGAGAGGAGCGGGTGTTCATGTACGTCCTGTAACACGGCCAAAAACAATACGGAAGTAACAAAATAAAATAAAATAGAAATATATGTCTAAAGTAAGACCGGAAACACTTATCGTAATATCAATGCAAACAAAAATAAATTAGTCCCCGGCAACAGCGCCAAAAACTTATTCGCTATATTTTTAAACAATCCGCAAGTGTACGGACTAAGTGTAGAAAGCGGCGAGCAAGGTCGTATTCCACAGAGACTAAATATTCCTATTGTGTTGAGTACTTGATTATAATGATTCCGGTTTTATCTAGACGATCGAAAGTTGAATGGATGGTTAACGAAATAAAATAAAATGATGACAATAAAAGAAAATATCCGAATTAAGGAGAATTGCAAGAGTTTAGAAAGAAAGATTCCAAGGCTCGGTTTCCGTTGATCACTAAGTTTAGTCGGGATTGGTTCCAAAAGTTCTAAGTGTGTTTCCAAAATGATAATCACAATAATATTCTAAAGTCCCTCTCGAGATGCATTAAAACGTAGATTAAACAACTTATAACAACGTCTCCGTTTACTATAAATTATCTAACTCCAAAATATTCATAAGATTTAAACATCATCATAGCTTATCACCGATTTCTCAATCTCGTAATTTACTACGTCAAATACTCGAAACCTATTAATGCCCTCTTCTCTCGAATTATGAGAAATTAAGTTAAACATATAAAAACATTGATCAAGTGTCTAAATATGAATCAAAACCAAGTATTTGATAAAGAAATCACACTAGATATATATAATCATCAATCCCTCAAAATCATAGTAAATCAACGTACTCCCATGCCCAGAATCTAATGAGTTTAGCCAGACATGGTAATGAAAGAAAGATTAATAATCATCATGTTCATCATGTTCATGCTAAATAAAATAACAAAATGAATAAAAGATAGGAAGAAGATAAAACTCGGATGGTTTCTTGATTTATCCCGGTTGAAGCCTTCAAATGTTCTTGAAGTGTTCTTCAAGAATTTCCTTCAAATCTCCTTCTTTTTGGATGAAAAACTCTCAAATCTTGTGTTTCTCTCTCTCCAATCTCTCCAATCTTCAGCATATTCCAAGTCTTGCCCCATATCCTCTTTTTATAAAGCTTAAAAAATCACTTTTTCATGTTCAAATCTTCAAAAATGTCAAAAAGTGATTTTTCCACCGAAAAGTGACACGGCCCGTGTCAAATGACACGGCCCGTGTCATACTGTCCCAGAAAATGCAAAAACTTTCTGGACAGCAGACCCGGTCGTGTCATTTGACACGGCCCATGTCATACTGTCCCAGAAAATGCAAAAACTTTCTGAACTGTGAAGTCGTGGTCTAGAAGCCATATCTCCCTCAATACAGCTCGGAATTTAGCGTATGATATACCGTTGCGAATCTGATTTCATGAGGAATCCATATATATATAGAAAACATCCTGATTCGAAGTAATGAATCTGGAAATTAGAAAATACGACAGGTAGTGCTTCAATCTTCATCGTTTTAGGCCTCGTTCTCTCGTTTCTGCATTGCTTGATATGTATTTGGGGGTTGAGACTTCGGTCTTGCTTGATAATGTCCTTAAAACACCTATAAAATCAAATAAAATATACCCAAGCGTGATCGAGTCCAACAAACACAATATGAGTACAAACGACACAATTCTACACATTTTAGGATCTTAAAATCCGGAAAAATCTTATAAAAATATGTGTAAAAATGAGTGTTATCAATTGTACGGTTAATCTCGAACTGATAGAATACGAGAATTGTAACGGTTATCCCTCGACCGATAGAAGAGAGGTGCATATGTTGATCTCCATCCTATAGAAAAAAGATACCGGAGAGAGGACGTAGGCACGTTTGGCCGAACCTCTATAAATCTTGTGTCGATTTATTTTCCGCACCTTTAAATATGCTTCCGCACAATAGCGCGTATACCGAATATCACACCAACAATTGGTATCGGAGCGGTACATCCTAGAAGTGGCTTAACATACGAGGAGAAGACGATCCAAATGGCGTTTCAACTTGCCCCGATCGAAGGTCTTGCTCTAAATCGACCTCCATTCTTCGATGGATCAAACTACATGACATGGAAGAAGAAGATGTCAATATGCATCCGAGCTTATGACATCGAGCTATGAAAAGTGACATGTCTTGGTCCAAAAATTCCAATCAAATCCGACGGTATGCTTAAATCTTTTGAAGAGTACTATGATTCCGATTGGAAAAAAGATCACTATAATTGCAAAGCTACGCAATTGTTATATTGTGCTTTAAATCCGGAAGAACACAACCGAATATCTTCTTGTGATAGCACCAAAGAGATTTGGAAGATGTTAGAAATCACACATGAAGGCACAAATCAAGTCAAGGAGACGAAGATCAATATGCTTCTCCATGACTATGCGTTATTCATGATGAAGGGTGACGAGTCCATCACCAATATGCTCGACCGATTTTTCGATCATCACCAATGGACTAGCTTCATTTGGAAAATCGCTATCAGGTAGTGATAAAGTCAAGAAAATCTTACGATCACTACCTAGCGAATGGGATGGCACCGTTGTAATACCCGGCTGTAAATTCATTCATTATCATTCAGTATATTGTCACTCAGTAATTTTTCGCTCATTAATAATCATTCATCATTCATATTCATTCATTGTATTCACCATTCGGAGTAATTTTGTATCGTGTATCAGTTTTTATTCGTCATTCAACCCGGTTGGAGAATCGGGTCGTGCATATCATCATTGTCATCATGGTAGTGGGCTATGTGTGAGGAGTAGCGTACGCTACGTACTCTCTTTAGCGCGCGCTAATTGAGTACGGGTAGCGCACGCTACCTCTAAGCATTAGCGCACGCTAATGTGGTTCAGGCAGACAGTCCAGAAGGCAATGGACTGAATTTAAGTTATAGTAGCGCACGCTACGAATGGTAAGTAGCGTACACTAGTTGTGTGGATAGTGCACGCTAAGCAATCAGTGCAGCGCGTGCTAAGGTCTGAGCAGGCAGAGTCCAGTGGCTACTGGACTAGAATAGAATAATTCTTAGCCCATGCTATGAGTGGATATTACTACAGAAAATCTGGGATGCTACTGAATTGCAATCCTCCCAAGATTACTATAGGCATGAAGGATTTTTATTCTAAGGGAAAACTTTGTGCATTCCTAAATATTCATTGCGAGAAGCCATTATCTGGGAATCCCATGACAGAGGATTAGCGGGACACTTTGGCCGAGATAAAACTGTGGCCCTTGTGAAGGAGAATTTTTATTGGCCAAGAATGGAAAGAGATATTAATCGGCATTTTCAAAAATGCAGAATATGTCACTTAGCTAAATCTAAACGCCAAAACACTGGATTATATATGCCACTTCCAGTACCGAAATCGTCATGGGAAGATGTTAGTATGGATTTTATTTTAAGACTTCCATGAAGTCAATGTCAGAAAGATTCAGTCATGGTCGTGGTAGATAGATTTTCAAAGATGGCCCACTTCATTCCTTGTCAAAAGACTAATAATGCTGTTCATGTTGCTGATTTGTATTTCAAAGAAATAGTTCGTCTTCATGGAATTCCAAAAACTATTCCTTCTGATCGAGATGTGAAGTTCTTAAGCCACTTTTGGAGAACTTCATGGAAAAAGATGGGAACTAAACTTCAGTTCAGTAGTGCTAGTCACCCACATTCTCTTTGATTGAGTTTTTAGTTAGAAAAGTACGTCTCGGCAAAGCCTGTTTGTTATCAATCATTTGACACACGCCACAAGCAGTCGACGATGGCCTATTTTGACTCCCGATCAAACATTTCCGATGAGATCCATGGAGCAACTATGGAGGCTCGTACACTCCATTCGTATGAAATGGTCTCGTTGGGCCCATAGTGCCCATTATTGGTAGTACTGAAAGCAAGTTACTTGATCGGGCGATTTGGTTTCGTGTAAGGCCCTCGCAGCAAGAAGAGGCCGTTGGCCACCTTTCCTTCGGAGATTTCGGGGGGTTTGGAACCGTCTTCGCCTTGACCTTGTGCTGGCTAGCCTCTGAAAGTCAATTATGTACTCTGTGCTCCACAGCTACTGGTGTCATCACCCTGCAAAGAGGGGGAACCAACCATTTCCGCCTCCGTTGTGGGTAAACGGGAAACCCGACTCTACGAGGTGCTGATTCAAATCCAGTTCGTGACATACTGTTTATGTTGATTATCTTGTTCCTGGAAAAGTAATCTGCATACTGAGGATTGGTAGGCAACTCTTCCAACTAAGTGGCACCAAAGAAAAAGATGGAGATTTTGAGGAGCTTTGCCATCGACGGTGAGTTGGCTTGGCGAGCTGTTTCCTTTCTTCTATTGGCTCAATGCCTATTCATGTTCAGGTACGAAGTGTGAGTTCTTAAAAAACGAATAAACTTCTTCAATACTACCAGTACCAGAAATGCATCATCCCCAGACTGATGGACAAACTGAAGCTGCTAATCGTCTAGCGAGAAATCTACTTCGAAGTTTTGTTGGTAAAAATTTGAAGCAGATCTTCCTCAGATTGAATTTGCTTACAACAATTCAACTAATCAAGCCACTGGAAAATGTCCTTTTGAAGTAGTATATGGCACTCGTCCCTTGAGTCCACTTGATTTGACTCCGTCAACCGACAAACAACAATTCAGCTCCGATGCAGATAGTCGAGCAAGGGAAATCAAGAAACTGCATGAACAAGTTAGAGAGCAGATCCGGAAACAAAATTCCAAATATAAAACTCAGCGTGACAAACATCGGAAGCGACAATTTTTTAAAGTAGGATATTTGTTCTGGATACATCTGCGAAAGGAAAGATTTTCAAATCAACCAAATGCCAAGTTGTCACCTAGAGCTGATGGACCATTCAAAATTGTGCAGAAAATCAATGACAATGCTTACAAAGTAGAACTGCCTGGAACATATGGTGTTTCCGCAACTTTTAACGTTGTTGATCTTTCGCCTTATTTAGATGATGAAGCAGATTAAACTCGAGGGCGAGTTCTTCCCAACCCGGGAGTATGACCCAGTGGTCATCTAGAAGCCACCAAATTGAAATTCAATTCCAATTTGGTGGCCTTCTAGATGACCATTCACCTATTTTCTTTTTATTTCATATTATCTTTTAATTTATTTTTCAGGATTTTTTTTTTGCTTTTTCCTCTACTTTGTTCCCTCTTTTTTTTTTGTTCTTTTTATGTTATTTATGTAAGGATCATTGACGGTTTCAAAGTTTGATTCATGTTAACCAACCTCAAATCATTTTGGGACTAAGACTTAGATATTGTTGTGTAGGTTATTGTTTGATGAATCAAAAACCATTCATCTTTCCATTGGCGATGTAACACTAGTTCTCACAAGTATTCCAAGGTTTGTTAGTTTATTTTTGTGGTGATTAATTCTATTGAAGCAGATATTTACCGGATTGTAATTGGATTATGCTTTTGTGACAACTTCTGCGATATCAATTTTGAACCTTATACACACGATGAACATATACATTCGAAAACTGGTAACCACATAAAATAAAATATACTAAAAATAAAATAGTATCAAAAGATCATTTGGAATATAAAATAGCCTATGTGCTACTACAGAACAAGCTGAATAGTTGTTCGAAATCAAAGCAATAAAAATAATTTTCGTCATCTAATTTTTCTGAAACAACTTTGGTAGTAATAATCATTCCGTTCCTATCTTCTAGCACATCTTCATCACTCAAGGTCATTGGGATTACCTTCAAGCTTTAATTCAGCACGGCGAATGCACAGTGCTGAAGACGGCTTCTCAACATCATCTTCGACGTCCGAATCAGACATATACTTTACTGCATTGAGAAGTGATAAAGCATTTTTTCAGCTTTTTCCAATGATATTTTTGCGTCCTTGAGCATTCAGAGCCTCTTCGAATGCTGCATTTTGCTCATCCGATTTCAAGTCGTCCTTCATATCCGCTGCCATGATTCAAATTTATAATTTCTTATTTAATAATTACTTGATGAACACCACTGTCATTAAAAAATCTACACAAAAAAAAATAAATAAATAAACACACATAGATCAACTTTGTTAGAGAATTAATACCTGTTGCTATACGCAACAAGGAAGAAGCAAAAAAGCTAAAAGCTAAGAGCTTGTATATTGCATTAAAAATACATATATGGTTCACACGTTAGAGCAATTATACTGTAATAAGTAGGGACATGGTCTGCGTACATCTTACCCTCCCCAGACCCTGCTCTGAGCGGGATATACTGGGTATATTTGGTTTGATTTGGTTTGGTTAGAGCAATTATATATATATATATATATATATATATATATATATATACACGCGCCCATAGTACACATCAATCCCGATGGTTATCAAAGTAGAGGTACAAAAGTGTTAATTTGTAAATTGACCATGTAATTTAGCACATAAATCCCACCTTATTCTCGTTTATTGAGGTGGATTGCAACAGATTACTAAATATAGGCTTAATGAAAGAAATATATTTATATAAATACTAATAAATACTGTAAATCTAATGTTGGAAACCTCGATAGTTCAAACAGAATACAACTTATCTGTACATAAGCACATCGTTATTTTGAGTACCATCAATTTGTATATCTTTAATTACTATTAGTCACCTAATTTGATATTTCCTCCGTTCAACTCATAATGATACTTCTTTTCATTAATTGACAAGAGTGAAAAGCACTTACCCGGACATAATGCACAATCAGTGTTCATATTTGTCACAACTTTAAGTTATTGCACTATACTATATTTCATCAGATCTTTAATATTAAAAATTACTATAAGATTATTGAATTTATAATTGTAAATTATATACTAAATGTTCAATTACGATAAGAATGCTAAAATTCTGATTGTCAAAATTTATAATGCTAAGATTTGTAATATTAAAAATTACTGTAAGATTATTGAATTTATCATGCTCATCTTGCTATAATAGGTGTTGAACTTGTAATGCTAAAATTTGTACTAAAATTCATCTATAATGATAATTATTAAATTATAATAATACAATTTATATCAAGGTTTAACTATAACATTAGGGGGCTGTTTACTTTTTTTCCATTAATACCTGAATGGATTAAGCTGTCTGAGTGGATTAATCTGTCTGATTTGAAAAAATATCCCGTTGTTTCTTTCTTTTCTGAATGAACTATCTGAATGACAAAAATGACCATTTTACCCTCAATATGAATTAAGTCCTTTTTGATAAAGGACGAATTGAGCATTTTAGTTTATATAATCAATTTAAATTATATGACATAATATTTATTTTAATTTATATTATAATATATATTCATAAATCATATTATAATTTTCAGGTATATTTAAATAATCAGACAATATTTTATAAATATAATAAGTTATATTTTAATATATATATGAAGTTATATTAATTTTTTAATAGTCAATATAAAAAATCAATTTAAATAATATAACATAATATATATTTTAATTTATATTATAATATATATTCATAAATCATATTATAATTTTCAGATATATTTAAATAATCAGACAATATTTTTATAAATACATTAAGTTATATTTTAATATATATATTTATATTAATTTTTTAATAGTCAATATAAAAAATCAATTTAAATAATATAACATAATATATATTTTAATTTATATTCATAAATTATATTATAATTTTCATATATATTTAAATAATTAGACAATAGTTTTATAAATATATTAAGTTATATTTTAATATATAGTTATATTATTTTTTTTAATAGTCAATATAAAAAAATCAATTTATATAATATAACATAATATATATTTTAATTTATATTATAATATATATTCATAAATCATATTATAATTTTTAGATATATGTAAATAATCAGACAATATTTTTATAAATATATTAAGTTATATTTTATTATATATAGTTATATTAATGTTTTTAATAGTCAACATAAAAAAAATCAATTTGTAATATAAAATAATATATATTTTAATTTATATTATAATATATTTATATTCATAAATCATATTATAATTTTCAGGTATATTTAAATAATCAGGAAATATTTTTATAAATATATTAAGTTATATTTTAATATATATAGTTATATTAATTTTTTTATCAATAAATAGCTTATATTTTATGAATTTTAAATGTATAATATTAATATATATTGTAAATTTAAATTATATATACTCAATTATAATTAAGATTATATGATAATTTATACTATATATACTCAATTCTTTTATTATTAAAGAGGGTAATTTTGGTATATAGGTGAAGTATTTGCCTTAATGGTAAGGACACCCAAAAGTCTTAATGAAAAGACATTATTAAGATCATTAAGTAGAAAGTAAGCAACAAAATATAAATGATCGATTAAGTTCGACAAGATTAAGTTCGATTAAGAAAAGAAATGCACCCTAAGTCTATCATGGTGAAATTATAATACTAAAACTTTGAATCTTACTATTGTGTATATACTCCTTTTGTCAAGCCTGATTTTGCCTTTCCTTTTTCGGCATGTTTTTTAATAAAATGTTAGATGTCGGGTCTTATATAGTAAATGAGTTGAAATGACAGGGAGTAAAACTAAAGTAATTTATTGTGAGATATAGTATTCAAAAAATAAATAGACATATTATGTTGGGTATATAGTAATTTATGGAGTGAAGATTCATTTGCACAAAAAATAAGTAAATTTAACATATGACATTTAAATCAATTTATCATTTTTCTTATTTATAATAATGAAATGACATTATTGTTGGTACCCCATCCTACTCAAAGATCCACGCGCACACCAGCACTGAATCGGCCGAGCGAACCTAATCGACCAGGACAAAAACCCGATTTCCAACCGGACTCGCTAAAACCACGGACGGTGACTCGGGCCGACCAGATCCGATCCTAAGACCGAAAGCAGAGGAAGGACGAAAATGTCCCGCTTTAAGATTTCATGGCCGGGCCAACGGCCAGACCCGAAGCCGACTGAGCGGGAACCCAAGGCCGACCCTGTCGGATAGACATCTCCTAAGTCGGCAAAAGCACTCCGCATGCCAATTAACGCATGCAGTCACGCCCCTTCCCAAGACACTCCTTATAGGTCGCCACGTGTCCCCGATGTAAATGCAGACTGACAAGTGTTATGGGCATATTCCCCAAACATGCGCCAGCTGTCATCTCCCCACTGGTCCAGACCGTCTATATATAGGGGAAATGTACAGTAAAAAAGGACTTTTGGAATTTTAGGCATTAATAAGAGAGAGAAAAAAGGAAGAGATAAAGGAGAGACCGAAAAAGGATAAAAAAGACTTGTAATTAACAAGCAAATTGGATAGACCGGCGCGCATTATTACGTTCGGTTCTATGCTATCGAATGGTCATTAATAAAAATTTAGTGATCAACTATCTTCCATTTTATTCGTTATTTTCTACGTGTCTTCGACCCATTTGTCCCGGTCAGTACACGTGACGTTGACCAAATCAGACGTCAACAGATTGGCGCTAGAAGGAGGGCACCTCCGATAAAAAAAAAGAGGTATAGATGGACCCTTCACAAGCAATGTCTCACAACAGTTCAAAAAACCCTCAGCCCGCGACGGAGGAAGAAAACCTCCTTAAAGTGGTTAAATGCTTTAAACACCCGGCCTTCCTCCAGT
This sequence comes from Orobanche coerulescens, assembly GCA_033398695.1. NCBI lineage: Eukaryota > Viridiplantae > Streptophyta > Magnoliopsida > Lamiales > Orobanchaceae > Orobanche > Orobanche coerulescens. Next base: position 196,649,694 of record CM065804.1, read on the forward strand.
GGCATGGCGGCCCTCATGGCGAGAGTGACAGGGGCGGGACCCTTCAAAGCCGGAGGCTCAACCCGAGCGAATCTCGGGCCCGCCCCGCCGCCTGGGCGAGCGAAAAGAGCGGCCTCTGAGGCCGCCGGCGAAAGGGCCGAGAGCCACGGTGAAAGCTCACACCCTCCCGGAAAAGTAAGCCTTCACGCCCCGTCCGTTTTTGATCGCCTCGGGCGGGAAGGAAGATTGAGAAGGCAAGACTGCTCCTACTATCCAGTCGAGTCGCAAGGAAGAAAGAGCTCACCACTGTCCCCAAATCCAGCGCAAATATTGCCTCCCACTCCGGCGACAATTCAAGCGAGATCGAGTTCCTAAAAAGCGCCTTACGGAACTCGAAAATAAACAACTCCCGCCATCCCAAAGCTCGGAGGGCTCAACGGCCAGGAGAGTCCCCAGGCCCCCAGCGTTTTGGCGGAACCTCTCCCGGGAGAAGTTCAAAATTCCTCAAATTCCGCCATATAACGGAGAAATGCACTCTAACGCCCATCCGGGACATTATAATTCTTGGATGGATCCGCATGGGTCGCAGGACGCGCTCCGATGCCGCATGTTTTCCCTAACTCGGGGAAAGGGCTCGAGGTGGTATCGACGACGCCCGTCATTCGATTCGAGACATGGGCCCAGCTTTGGCGACATTCCGGTCCCACTTTATGGGGTCCTTGTGCGGGTTGCCCCACGCTCATCCATCGCTTCCGTAGTCCAGGGCCGAACGAGTCCCTTAAAGATTATATATCCGTTTAATAAACGGATATTAGAGACGGAGCCCATGTCCGACGATGCGCCGCCATTATTGCCTGTGCCGGCCTTCATAGGAATTCTTTTTTACTGGACGGTGTGCCGTAACGTCCCACACACCTACCAGAATTTTTGAGCGCGCGGCTCCCATATAGCCGCGAGGAAGCCATGCCGGCGCCAATGTTAGTCATGCCCTCCGATCGAAAGGATCGTATAAAAAGAAGGAAGAAAGGCGTGACTACAAAGAAGCCCGTCCCGAACCTCGACGGAAAATAAAACCCCGCCTCTTCCTCGATGACTCCGGCCACTCAAAACTATCGCGGCCCGAGCTCATGGCCAATTTCACGGAAATATATTCCATTGGAGCCGCGGCGATATTCGATCAAATAAAAGGCAAAACTTGCTCCGGTCCCCGGCCAATCTATAAAGATCGAAGGACATGGACCAGACCCGCTTTTGTAAGTACCACGAGTCGGCGGGTCACAACACCGAGCAGTGTCGGGACCTCGTTGCCGCCCGATCGCGGCATGTGATGAAACGGGCTTGAGGCGGTTTACCGGAACCCGCCTCGGATCGCCAGGATAGGCCGACCTGGCCGAGAGCCAAGAATGATCGGGTGCCTCCGGCCCCCAAATCCCCGAGAAATCCTAGCGATTATGGGCACCGCCGAGGTCGATGATCCTCGGTCCAAGCGCCGAAGAAAGCATCTATCCGAGAAGCCACCACTTCTATCACTGACCGAAGGCCGGCGTATGGTTTCGCCGGTGGCCGAAGAAACCTCCAAAACCCCCGGTGGCGGTTACTTTCGAGGAGTCCGATGCAGGCGGCTTGGACCATCCCCATTCGGATGCACTTGTCATCACTCTGCCCATAATGGGAATCCCGAGTCCACGTGGTATTGGTGGACTCCGGGCTTATGCAAGTATCATTTACCTTCATACCCTTGAAGGATGAAGGTAGACCAATCGTATGTCCGGCCCTGCAGCGAGGACATCCGGGGATTTGCCAATGCCGCACCTCCCGGCTGGGAAATTGACCTCGCCACGGAATTTGGCCAGGGGCCGATTAGGAGAACGATGATCACCACCTTTAAGATCATCGACGTGCACAGCGACTATAATGCCATCGTGGGCCGACTGTGATGTCGAGGCCGAGAGCCACTCGACCACCTACCACTGTGCATGAAATTCCCTACCGGACGGCGTCGGGGTACACAGAGGATCAAAGGGCGGCCCGGGAATGCAATCTCGATCCGGCTCGCGAGATCAACGCCACGGGCCGTCCCGGAAAATCCGCCGGAAGAAGTGGAGATTACCAACTCGAGCAACAAAGGGAAACACCGCTGGCCGGGGGCCCGACGGTCCCGGCCGCATAAACCCCGGATGGGAATCGGGCGGACGGCGGACCGCGGCCTCTGCCCGGAAAAGCCGATCTTGGAGGAAGATCCCGTTGACCCGCGGTATCAAAATCCAAAAGGGAAAATCCGCCACGCCGAGCCAACGAAGAATTGGACACAGTCGACGTGGATTCATCCAACCCCGCCCGACGGCTAAAGATCGGCCACAACCTACAAGAACCGGTCCGCTCCGAGCTTGTCTTCCATCTCGAGACAATTTGGATGTCTTTGCTTGGACCCATTCTCGATATGCCGGGATCGACCGGAATCGGCTCGCCACCGATCGAACATCGACCCCTACCAAAACCGGTCGTCCAAAAGAGAAGAAAGATGGGGCCCGAGCGCGAAAGGGCTAGAAGAGGAGGTAGGAAAGCTGATTGATAACGGGTTTATTTGGGAAGCCCAAGATTCGACTGGTAGCCAACCTTGCTCGTAAAAGCCGACCGGGCTATGGAGGCTATGCATTGACTTCTCCAACCTGAATAAAGCCTGCCCAAAAGATAGCTACCCACTCCCCCATATCGATTACATGGTAGATGCCACGGCCGGGCACGAGCTAATGAGCTTCATGGATGCCTATTCTGGATACAACCAGATTCCGATGCACCCCGCTGATGAAGAAAATACCTCCTTCTACTCGGCCCGTGGCTTATACTGTTACCGGATGATGCCTTTCGGGCTCAAGAATGCCGGCGCAACATATCAACGCACAGTAAATAAAATGTTGATGGCACGATAGGCCATACTATGGAAGTATATGTAGATGACATGTTAGTAAAATCCCTGCACTCGACAGACCATGTACATGACCTCAATAAAATGTTTGCTATTTTGCGAGAGTATAAGATGAAGCTAAATCCGAAGAAATGTTCCTTCGGGGTAGGCTCTGGAAAATTCCTCGGCTACATGGTAAGCCAAAGAGGGATTGAAGCCAACCCCGATAAAATTAAGGCGAGCGAGCTTGTTCCCCAAACTCGGTCAAAAAGGTGCAAAGCCTAACCGGCCGCCTAGCCGCACTGAGCCGTTTCATCTCCCGCTCAACGGATAAGTGCAAACCTTTCTTTGAGGCGATAAAAAAGAACAAGGATTTTCAATGGACAGAACCTTGCCAAAAAGCCTTTGAAGCTATCAAGAAAGTCCTGGCGGAAGCCCCGACCCTACAGAGGCCGTCTCGAGGGGAACTTCTTAACTTATACCTCGCAGTCTCAGACTCCGCGATTAGCGCCGCTCTAATTCGAACGGAAAATGCGGTGCAACACCCGGTCTATTATGTAAGTCAGGCCCTTCATGATGCCGAGCTCAGATATGCCCCGATGGAAAACTGGCCTATGCGCTCATAATGGCATCCGGAAGTTGAGGCCCTATTTTTGGAACACCAAGTAGTCGTCTTAACCAACTATCCATTAAAACAGGTTATGCACCGACCTGATGTTTCCTACCGAATGGTAAAATGGGCCGTCGAACTAGGACAGCTTTGACATAACTTACGAATCGCGATCGCTATAAAGGGACAAGCCCTCGCGGACTTCATTGCAGAGTTCACGCCCGCAATTACCCAGGAGGACGACCGACCAGAAGAATGGTCACTCTATGTAGATGGGTCCTCTACCGCGGACCGATCGGGTGCAGGAATAGTCCTCGTCAGTCCCGACCAGCGCCTGTTCTACTCGGCTATTCGCCTAAGTTTCCCGACCACCAATAATGAGGCAGAATATGAAGCTCTCTTGGCTGGTCTAGAAATGGCAACCTCTCTCGGCCTTACCCGCCTCACCATCCTGAGTGATTCTCAGTTGATGGTCAACCAGATCAGCGGCGAATACGAAGCCAAAGAGCCTAAACTGATTAAGTACCTCAACCTAGCCCGAGCCCGGCTGCAAGGTTTTCAGGGGACTATACAACATATTCCCCGAACGGAGAACATTCAGGCCGACTCTTTGGCCAAACTTGCGTCCAGTGCCGGGGCCGAGCATATGGATGAGGTCAGCATGGGGCATCACGCCTCATCGGCCCTGGAAATGGCCGAAATCCGAGCAGCGGAGCAATCAGAACCGCGAGGGTGGATGCAGCCTATAATACAATACCTTCAAAGCGGCATTTTGCCCAAGGACCGATCTCAAGCAAGATCCTTACGAACTCAGTCTGCCCGGTTCACTATCGTGGATGGGGCATTGTATAAAAGAGGATATTCGGTTCCGCTGCTGAAGTGCCTGTCCGAATCAGAAGCCGAATATGCCCTCAAGGAGGTGCACGAGGGCATATGTGGAAACCACTCCGGCGGTCAGGCATTGGCCTATAAGTTAATCCGACAAGGCTACTATTGGCCCGATCTAAAAAAAGATGCCATTGCGCTCGTGCGAAAGTGCGCCCGGTGCCAAATTTTCGCTCCACAAATCCGATCCCCCCCGGAGAACCTCACGTCTGTATATTGTCCCTGGCCGTTCGCCAAATGGGGAATAGACTTGATCGGCCCTCTACCTAGGGGACGGGGAGGAGTGCAACACGCAATCGTCGCAGTCGATTATTTTACGAAATGGGCCGAGGCCGAACCAATGGCACGCATTTAATCAACAGAAGATAGTTGACTTCGTATGGAAGTCAATCATATGCCGGTTCGAATCCTCAATCCATTGTCTCGGATAATGCGAAGCAGCTTTGACAACAAGAAGTTCCGATCTTTCTGCGACGGTCTCAAGTACGAAATAACTTTTCCACGCCCTATTATCCTCAATCTAGCAGGCAGTGGAGGCAACAACAAGATCTTAAAGCAACACCTCAAAACTCGCCTAGAGGAACTCAAGGGTTCTGGCCGTAAGAACTCCCGGGACCCTATGGGCCTACCGAACAACGCATAGATCCGCCACAGGAGAAACGCCTTTCTCCTTGGCTTTCGGCTCTGAAGCCGTTATCCCTGTCGAAATCGGGGCACCAACCTTCCGAGTAGCACATTTTGAAGAAAAGGACAACGACTTGGCCCTCCAAGTGAACCTGGACCTCCTTGCTGAAAAACGAGCTCAGGCAGAAATGCGAAACGCTATATACAAAAGGAGGAGTGAAAAATATTACAACTCCAAGGTTCACCCGAGAAGATTCCAGGTCGGCGACCTAGTCCTCAAGAGGGTTCGGGGTCCGGATCCCGGGCCGCTCAAGCCCAAGTGGGAAGGGCCGTATAAAGTTAGCGAAGTCCTTCAGAATGGGGCCTACTGGCTGGAATATCTGAACGGCCAGAGACTGACTCACCCCTGGAACGCTATGTATCTAAAAAGGTATTATCAATAAAAATTCGATATTGTTCCTTATCTCAATGTTGGCACTATAAGACCGAGCTCGTCTCGGCACCTCGAAAGACCGGCTCCTCCGGCGCTATAAGACCGAGCTCGTCTCGGCACCTCATAAGACCGGCTCCTCCGGCGCTATAAGACCGAGCTCGTCTCGGCACCTCATAAGACCGGCTCCTCCGGCGCTATAAGACCGAGCTCGTCTCGGCACCTCATAAGACCGGCTCATCCGGCGCTATAAGACCGAGCTCGTCTCGGCACCTCATAAGACCGGCTCCTCCGGCGCTATAAGACCGAGCCTGCCTCGCACCTCGAAAGACCGGCTCCTCCGGCACTATAAGACCGAGCCTGCCTCGCACCTCATAAGACCGGCTCCTCCGGCGCTATAAGACCGAGCCTGTCTCGCACCTCATAAGACCGGCTCCTCCGGCGCTATAAGACCGAGCCTGTCTCGCACCTCGAAAGACCGGCTCCTCCGGCGCTATAAGACCGAGCCTGTCTCGGCACCTCATAAGACCGCTCATCCGCACTATAAGACCGAGCCCATATCGGCACGATCAACCAAGAACGATAAAAAGCACAACGAAAACGGCGAAAAGATCTTATTTCATCAAGTCATTGTTACTAAATACGATTACCAAAAACGAAAATCAAAAATTGCACGCAGCCATGCGCCGAAGCAAAACCTAAAAGAAACTACTCGCCCCATCATCCCGGCCGGCCGCTGAAAAGATGGCCCCTCGCCTTCGCCTTACGGAGCCCGATCGGCATCCTCACCCTCGGCCGCCTTCGGTTCATCGGCCCTGCAAGGTCCACATGAAGGTCGACCGCCCGAGAGGTGATGTAAGCCTCGATCTCTGAACGGTCTTCCCACCTTTCATAAGATCTAAAATCTCAAACAAGCGGAGACGTAATTCAGTTGATCGGCTCCTCAAAAGCGGCGTCTCCTTGAAGGCCTCCGCCTTCGGCACGGCCTCGCATAGCTCGAAGCCTCGCAGTGTTGAGGCGCTCGGTCAAGCTTCCGACTGGGCCTTGGCCTCCTTCAAGTGAGCCTCGTGCTCGGCCGGATTTCCGCGCACCGTTCGCGCCCGATCAACCGCCTCGGTCGGCTCCTCGGCCTTTAGCCTCCATATGTCGGCTTGCAAGGCCCGACTGTCCCAAAAGCTCCATCTCGCCCCTCAAGGAAGTTATCTCCTCAAGAGACTTGATCAAAGATGGGCACAAGTGATGCTCCTCCCGCAAAGCCTTGTGTCGGCCTCCGTCTTCTTGTGCCTCTCGGACGGCCGAAACTCATTCGAGGCCTTCACATAGGTGCACATGGCCCGGCCGACCAAGGCATTCCCGAATCGGATCTCGCTCGGCCGGATCCATGTCGTTGGTCATCATCTCCACTTAGGAGTCCAACCCCGGATCGGAATATGGCTAGAAACACCACCACCGGGGACTCGACCGAGCATCTCGGGAGTCGGAGTAGCGGCCGGACATAATCCGAAACCAGCCGCCGTCCCTTCATCCGATCACAGGGCTCCACCCGCTCTGGTTGGCCGAAGATAATGGCCCTCCAAGTCAATCACGGCTCCTCCCGATCGGCCGGACGAGTGTCAGCGGAGATATGACTTCGGGGGCCGACGAACCCTCGGCCTTGTTCGCGAAATAGGCTCCACCCTCTTGCGCTTGGCGGCCCGCTCCTCCGATCGGCGGCCTCGGCAGCCACAGCCACACGGCGAGCGGCGTCTCCTTCCGCCGGATGAAGTCTTTGCCCGAGGAGCTGGAAAAGGAAGACATGTCAAAAAAAAAAAAAAAAAAAAAAGGGGGTACAGAAGAAGACATCGTGTTCGGATCGGTTTCTCTAAGTCCGCCGCCCACAGTTCTCCTCGACACTAAAAGGTGAGACTTCCTTTGCTCCAGAGGAAGGCCCAGCTCCTCGACCGGTCGTCAAACTCACCAAGTCTCGATGCCGGATGCGTTACGCACAAACAACAAACGATGAGCGTTAGACAAAAGAGGAGCGAAAACAAAAATACCACACTTACTCATTTTGGCCGTAAAAAGCTCAGGAATTCGCAGCTCGGCATCTATCACCCCCGGCTCCCACTCATCCAAGGAACTCCTCCACGGCCCCCCAACGAAAAACCACTGTTCTTTCCAGCTATGAATAGTCTCGGGCACCCCCACAAGCTCCTTGTGCATGGCATGCCGGGCCGTCAGATAAAACCAGCCCGAGCCGGACCTACCCACCGACCTCCATAGATAGAGGCTGTTGAACTCCTCAAAGCTGGGCTCGGGCCAGCCGTGCTGATTAAAAAGAATAAGGAGGCCCACCACCCGAGCCCAGGAATTCGGATGAATCTGAGGGACAGGAAGGCCCCACTGCCGTAACCACCGGGAAAGGGTCAACGGGAGCGGAAACCGAAGCCCGGCCAGTAAAGAGCGGTAGTACACCGCCGTGCAACCATAAGGCGGACAGTGAGGCCTCTCCTCGGGATTCGGAGCGAACATCCGCACCCTCGCCGGAATTTTAAAACGCAGCCGCCAGGCCGCCAATTGCTCCTCCGTAACGTTACTCCGAACGGAGGCTGAGTCCCAACTCGCCGCCACCACAGGGACCGGGCGAGGGCGAGCCCGGGCCACCGCCGGCTCGACTCTCTCCGCCGGAGTCTCTCCGACAACTGTCAAAGGCGCCGCCATTTCCACTTCTCCAGATCCCGGCGACTCCACTAGCTCACCCCCCACTTCCTCGACACTCCAACCGACGGGAGCTTCGCCAATCGATAGATCCGCCACACCCGTGCGGTCCGGCGACACGGTCAAAACCACCTCCGTCTCGTCCCTTGTCTCCGACATCTTAAATAAATAAGAAAGAAAAGCAAGCTTACCGGGGAAGTCGATGAAATCGGGAAAAAAGTCGCCGAAAAAAGTTTCTCTCTCTGCAACACTATGACAAAATGACGGAAGAAACAGTGAAGAAGAAGACAACCTCTATTTATAGGGAAATATAGGCAGTAAATGCCAGGCGCGTGAGGCGAGAAATTCTACTGAACCGTCGCAGGATTCGAGAACGCGTGAGCGCGCCGCCCAATATTCTTGCGCCACGCGTCCTCCCGCATGATGACACCTAAAGACCAGGGAAGCGGTGCGACACGACTCCCGAAGAGACGTCTGTTCAAAAGATTTTATCCTCCCAACAAGACAAACCGGATCGGCCTCAACGTCGAACGACTCCAGCCCGGCCTAGGCACCACGGACTCGACTGGGGCCCTTGTTGGTACCCCATCCTACTCGGCATCCACGTGGGCACACCAGTACCGAAGCCCGAGCGTAACCCTAATCGGACGGACAAAAACCCGATTTCCAACCGGACTCGCTAAAACCAGACGGACGGTGACTCCGCCGACTCCAGATCCGATCCTAAGACCGAGCAGAGGAAGGACGAAAATGTCCGGTTAAGATTTCAAGGGCCGGCCAACGGCAGCAGACCCGGCCGACTGAGCGGCGGAACCCGAAGGCCGACCATCGGATAGACATCTCCTAAGTCGGCAAAAGCACCCGCATGCCAATTAACGCATGCGCCACGCCTTCCCAAGACACTCCTTATAGGTCGCCACGTGTCCCCGATGTAAATGCAGATCGACAAGTGTTATGGGCATATTCCCAAACATGCGCCACATCATCTCCCACCGGTCCAGACTACATATATAGGGGAAATGTACAGTAAAAAAGGACTTTTGGAATTTTAGGCATTAATAAGAGAGAGAAAAAAGGAAGAGATAAAGGAGAGACCGAAAAAGGATAAAAAAGACTTGTAATTAACAAGCAAATTGGATAGACCGGCGCGCATTATTACGTTCGGTTCTATGCTATCGAAAGGTCATTAATAAAAATTTAGTGATCAACTATCTTCCATTTTATTCGTTATTTTCTACGTGTCTTCGACCCATTTGTCCCGGTCAGTACACGTGACGTTGACCAAATCAGACGTCAACAATTATAGTTTTTATATATCGATTAAATGTATCCGTCGAATTTAGACCGACTGTAAATTAAAAACAAAGCTCTTTAATAATTATCCAAAATTATATGATAATAATTCGAAATTATTGCTTTGGTTAAAAAAAATCACATATGTTGAAGTTTCATTTATTTTTTATATTAGTATATCTTTATCTCCACAATTTCATATGAAAAATATAAGTATTTTATAATTTTAGCTCTAAACAGAAAAAGTAGCGCCGGGTTTAATACTAACCCGCCAAGACTATCCACTACTGGAGACGAGGGAGATGAGTCACAGAGAGAAAAATAAAGGGAGTAACTGCCAACTCTTTTCACCGTCTTTCTTTCTCACCACTGCCTAAAGGGGGGCGTATTCAATTGAGACTTCAAATGAGTTTTAAAGATTTTTATAGAATTTGATGGATTTGAAAAGGTTTGGATGTATTTAATTGAGACTTTTAAAAGTCAATTAAATTTTTGTGGTATTCAATATAGAATTTAATGGAGTTCTTAAAAGTCCATTAAAGTCATGAGTTATTAAATGAAAACTTTTATAAATCTTACAAAATTATGAGGTATTCAAATTTATTTTGGATTTTAAGGATTTTAATGGAATCATCTAGATACTCATCTTTAAGCACAAAGTACAAACATACTTTGTCTTTTAAAATCTTTCCTACACCCCTAAGATTTTGATGGATTTTTATTCGTCACCACCACCCACCACCACCGACACAACCGCCTCCACCACAATCGCCTCCCCACCACCATTGCCACTGTCCCGTCCCACCACCAACACCATTTCCGCTGTCACATCGTTATCACTACCACCATATAGGGTTGTCGAACGGTTCGGTTTCGGTTAACCAGACCGAATTTTTCGGTTAACCGGAACCATAAATGTCCTAAAATAAGAATTGAAAATCGGACCGTATAAATTTTCGGTTAACCAGAACCGGGCCAATTATTTTCGGTTCCGGTTCGGTTAACCACAAAAAGCGTTTTTTTTATTTCAATTTAAAAAATTGAAATAATATAATATAATTATAAAATATAAAAATATAATTTCATAAATAAAATCTGCTTCCAGTTCGATTTATAAAATATATTTTATTAAATATTGTTTTTTATTTTATAATTATATAATATAATTACAAAATATAATTTCATAAAAAAACAGTCTAATTTCCAATTTTAATTTACAAAAATTAAAATAATATAATATAATTATAAAATAAAAATAATATTTAATAAATATATTTTATAAAACCGGTTTTCGGTTCGAAACCGAGTGGTTATCGGTTAGACAGAAAACCGAACAAATGATACACAACGGAATCGAAAACCGGACAGATAACCGAAATTGCAGTTCTCGGTTAACTGGAACCGCGCAGTTCCGGTTCTAACCGAGAACCATTTAGACAGCCCTACCACCATATCCCGGAACAGTAAAGAAGTTCTTATAATATTTTTATCTTTTGTTCTTCAACTTTTTATGAAAAAAAATAATTATTTACAAAAACTTGTAAAAAAAATTCAGTTTATAATTAAATATTTTATATCTGCTCATTGCTTTAATAACTTGTATATGTTTTAGTCTTTTTAATATGAGATACTTCTTTAATTTTTCTCGTCAAATTATATCAATTTGTTGTAAAATTTCTATTTGTAATAGATATTTATTTTTAATTAAAAATCTATTATACATAACAATTGATTGAAAATCACATATAGAACAACTATCTATTAAGATAGAACGCTAATAAATGAAATTCATGTGGTTACTATCTTTTGAGAAAAATAAAGTCAATAGAAATTTATAAAAGTCCATACAAATCCATAAAAGTCTATAGAATTCTAACTGATAGAAGTCCATTGAAATCAAAGAGAATTTATGAAAGTCGATTGAATTCCATTAAAATCTATCAAATCCATCAAACTCTAAAATCTATCAAATTCCATTAAAATCTTAATTAAATACACCCCTCTTAAGTCGACTGCAGTTGTTCACAAGATCCATGATCGAATAACATTCTTCAGGTGTATGTTTTATCCTCCAATTTTAAGGTTTTATCGTTCCATCTCATTCCAATTATCCTCCCACATGATCGTAAATCCATTCTTCAAGACCTAGAGTACCCAATTCAATTACAAGGTTATTATTCTTCAATTGAGTTGATAAAAATATGTGTAATTGCGCAAAATTGCTGTCATACATATTCAGAAGAGGTATATCATCAATATTATGTTGACATATTGTGGTGATTGCATAATTAACTTTCTTGATTACTACCTATTGCTATATGTAACGGAGAAGAAGCAAAAAGTTAGGAGCTTGTCATTAAGGTGGAATCGAACAAGAGGAATCTTGATTCAACAGCTTTTGGCTGCATGGGCCCCGGAGATCGTGCATGTGTATAAACCAAATCAGAGTAACATACGTGGGCTTTTCTACCATCACATCAAGAAAACTTGGCCTGACGTTAGGTCGGTGTTAAAATTACATATTTTTTTTCATATTTGTCGATTCCAATTTGTATATTCTTTTTATTAGAGTTGAGCTGTGCGGATTGAAATCAACAAATATGAAAAAAATGCAATTTTAGTACCAGCTTAATACAAGACCAAGTTTTCCTGACTTGACGATAAGAAAATACATCTTAATTACACTACATATTTTTTCATATTTGTCGATTCAAGTTGTATATTCTTCTTGTTAGAATTGAACTCTACGGATTGGAATCGACAAATATGAAAAAAATATGTAATTTTAACACCGGCCTAACGTCAGGTCAAGTTTTCCTGGCCTGACGGTAGAAAAGCCCAACATACGTAACATATACATGTCAATGCATGCTAGGACTTGAATCATTAGTGCAACATACGCTATGGTCAAGGCAGTAGCGACGAATGTTTTTGGACTGGTTGTTACATACGCTACACTTTGCAGATAATGTACTTTAAGCATGTAGCATATGCTACTGAATACCTGTAGCGTATGTTAGTAACTTGCGGTTTATGAAAACCAACCTCCCTCTTGTCACGGGCAGTGGCGGAAGCAGAGCATTTACTCAGGAGAGTCTGGAGCTATAAAAATTACGGAGATCGGACAACTATATATACATATCTTCCCCTATTTTATAAGGAAATTTCCATCCGCAGGGGGGTCCGTGGACCCCCCCTCCCTCCGCCCCTGATCACGGGAAAATTGTTACATTCCAACACATCTGTTTCCTCAGTATTCTCATTTGTTACAGGGTTATTGAATACTATTAGAATTGATTTTTGTACATGATGTGCTATTCTAATTATACAGATATGCAGGCTTGGCTTTTACTAAACGTACACCTCGTGAGAAGAATGTTATTTTGCAAGATGAGCTGAATATCTCGCAGCACAGAATGACATCAATTGAAAATCGTATTGATAATCGTACTGCCAATGCTCAGAGTTTCATGCCAAATCGTGCAAATACAAGTATCATACTGCTTTTGTATATGAATTTAATTTTTCTTTCTGCACATCTTAATTGAAATCGATTTTTTTTTTTAATTATTGTAACGAATACTTGGTATTTCATTTTTGTACATGATGTTGCTACTCTTATTGTATAGATATGGCTTCTACAATACAGAATTACCATAAAAAGATTAATTTGCAAGGTGAAACTGATATGTCGCAACAAAGACGGACACCAACTGAAGATCGCACTGCTCATGTTCAAACTTTGATGCTAAATTCTCAAGATAGGAATTGTGGGAATACAAGTCGTGGGAATAGTATTACATATTCTCTTCTTAAATTAATTTTCTTCAAGCAGGTGAACATGTTTGAAGACATAATTTTCTTACTATACTGCATGCAGGTTTGGCTTTTAGTGAACGTACGCATTGTGAGAACACTGTTATTTTGGAAGATGAGCAAAGATTGACATCAACTGGAGATCGTATTGATGATCATACTTCAAATGCTCAAAGTTTCATGCCAAATCGTGCAAATACAAGTATTATACTGCTTTTGTATATGGATTTAGTTTTTCTTTCTAAGAATATAGTTTTTCTTTCTACACATCTTCATTATCTAAATCTTTTAGTTAATGTAATGCCTACTTTATATTCATGATTTTAGCTTGTAGCAAAGTTATGATGTTTTACATCTGGCATGCCTTTCATATAACACTTTTTCTAATGATTTACAGGTTTTACACTAAGAACTCAAGTAGGTAGAAGAATTGTTAATGGGGATGTTCATGAATATGATCAAGGATCATTCACACGTCATAATCAGAGGCATGTTTATGTACCACCACCGGAGAATGAGCTCATGAGTACTGGCTTTGAACAAGAAGATGAGGAAGGTAATGGGCTGTACAATATCATAGTTTCGTTGAATTTATAATGAACTCATCATATTGTTCATTTTCTGCTGCTTCAAGGTAGGTCATCTGGAGATGAAGAAGCTGTTAGAGGTCCCACCTATATGAAAAGTATTTGGGGCAGCCCTTCGAACTTACCACCCATTTCTATTGAATATAATGAGTTTGGTCAACCTATAGGTGGTGAAATTAGCACGCTTTGCCATTTCTTGGGTACAATTGCAAGAAATGGTCGATATTGTCCAATAGATGTGAATAAGTGGCATGCTATGACAAGGGAAAAAAAGATGAGATGCTTCGACTAGTAAGGGTAATATTCCACAAATAAAGATTTAAGTTTCTTAAATACTTTCTTTTCACACACCCACCCCAGTTGTAAAAACCAAGCCAAACCAAACCAAATCAAACATACCCAGTATATCCCGCTCAGAGCAGGGTCTGGGAAGGGTAAGATGTACGCAGACCATGCCCCTACTTATTACGGTAGGAGAAGCATTTCAAGTGAAGGCCTCGAACAAGACAACATATTAAGTGAAAAATACAAAGGGCAGCATATGATACCAAAAAAAAAAAAACTCAATACCATACCTGAGCCCATGACTTAATCCACATGAGACTTACCTAAGAGGAATTTGGCTACTTCACTCCCGATAAACGCTGCTCAAATAGAAAAGAGGTTGACTCCGCGCACAGCTCCCTGTCAAAAATACACCACACGCAAAATGCAATAGGATAAAATATACAATAAATGTAAAAATGCAATGCTCTAGGTCAAAGCTAACCGAGACAACCCAACCCTGAGACTCTCAACTACAGCATCACTCCCAACTAAAGAATCCACAACTCTGATCTGGCACCTCCAAGCGCACATATCAACAGTCATGGTCTCGGAAAGGTTTAAGGCCTTCAAATCTAATCTCAGCTGCTCCTCCCACGTCCTCCTCGGTCTGCCTCTCCTCTTCTTCCCGACAACTACTAAACTCTCGACTCTTCTCACCGGAGCAGATGCCTGCCTCCTGCGGACGTGGCCAAACCATCTCAATCTCCATTCCCTCACTTTTGCTGAAAAGGGCGCCACTTCTAGCGCGTTCCTGAAGACCCCGTTCGAGATTCTATCTAACATTGTGCGACCACACGACCAGCGTAACATTCTCATTTCAGCCGCTTCCAACTTTCTCTCAAGCGACTTCTTCATCGCCCAACATTCAGAGCCATACAACATTGCAGGACGGATTGCCGCTCTATAAAATTTACCCTTCAATTTTAGAGGGACTTTCTTGTCGCACAGTACCCCTGACGCTGCTCTCCACCTTAGCCACCCCGCCTTGATGCGATGAGTAACATCATCTTCACACTCACCTTCCTTCTGAATGATCGAACCCAAATACTTGAACTTATCCGTACGGGGAACGATCTGATTTGCAATCATTACCTCTACATTTTCCTCGTTGGCCTCACCACTAAAGTTACACCAGAAATACTCTATCTTAGACCGACTCACACCCACCCCACTTGTGAGTTTGACTATTTTAACTTTTCAGTTGTTAATATTTTTTTTTCATAATTGCTACATTGATACAGGCACGGTTCCACGTCCCTGTTATTGCCAACAAGTGGATTTTGAGATCCATCGGGCATAAATGGAGAAACTGGAAGCATTATTTGAAAACAAGATATTGGGTTGATAACCATCCAGTTGAGCATTTGCAGTGTTCTAAAAATCCCCGCCTAGACCGATTAATCCTCCGATTAATCGCAGAAAATCTCTACTGCTTCGATTATGGCAGCAGACTTGAGCGTTTTGGTGATTAATCGATCGTCTAGACGGTTGGCGGGCTCACGAAGACAAGTTAAGATACTATGGATACTATGACTACTTTATACCTATATCAATGTTTTAAATTTCCTAACTACGTGCGAATGGACGGATCTAGGCGGTTATACTTTTTTATTTTTTGTTTTGTTCTAATAATACTATAACTTCTTAAACGGAGATATTATGGATATTATGAACTTTTATATCTATATCAATATTTCAAATTTAATATATAATTGATTGTATATCCATTTAAATAGTTAAATTTTAATTATTTTTAATTATTTTACATATATATAATTTTTTTATGTATAAAAGTGATTAAAAGAATAATAAAAAATAAATCCGCCTCTACCGACTAATCCCCGATTAATCCCCGAGTAATCCTCTGGGCGCTAGGCGTTAGCAATCCGAACGCCTAGTGCCTAGCGCCTAGCGTTTTTTAGAACCATGAGCATTTGATAAGTGAGGGATCAAAGAGTTGAAGTTGATCAATGGATCAAACTGCTTACTTATTGGAGAACAGAAAACGCAAAGGTTGATTCTAAATCTAGTTTATATGTCATGAGTCTTTATTTTATTTAAGCTATCTATTTGGTTTTCATTTTGAGTTGACTTTAGAAAGCAAGTCAGAGAAATCAAATAGCTCGTTCAAAAAAGATAATGGATCAAAGAACCGGAAAGAGGTCATTTGCCCAAGTTAAAGCAAGATTGACAATGCTAATTTTCTTTTGTTCTTGATATCATCTTGTCTCTACAATATTTTGATGACAAAGGAACAAGGACGACCAATTTCTAGCGTCGAACTATTTGGCTCGTGTTTTACTTCTTCAGATGTATGTATCAAACACGTATCTTTTTCTAGATTTATTGCATTGCAATTCATTTTTCAAATCATTAAATTACTAAAGTATACATTAATTTAGTCTGCAATGCAAAAAACATAGTCAACTTCTTGAAGGTTCTGAAGATGCAATCGCTCCGGATGATGTATTTGCCCAAATCAAGGGCAAAGAGAAACCTGGACACGCAAGGATGATGGGTCAAGGCATCTGCCCTTCTGATGTATGGGGTGAAACCTCTAGAAAGAAACCTGGACACGTAAGGGCGATGGGTCAAGACATCTGCCCTTCTGATGTATGGGGTGAAACCTTTAGAACTACTTCTAATCATCTAACGATGAAGTATGAAACAAAAATTGCTGAACTAAAGGCTCAAATAGCAAAACAACAAACATCTTGTGCCTCACAAGTTGACACTAGGCAAGACACTATTGCTTTTGAATCTCTCTCACAACACGCCATGGAAACTTTACCTACTCAGGTATTCTTGCATTTTTTCTACAAAGGCCATTGTACTCATGAGAATCATTATACTCGTCGTTGTCGTGGTTGACGGAATCCTCTACATTAGGAATCGCTTCAGCATCACCGATGAAAGCGCGTCTACCGCTTTCACGCCTCGCTTTCAGCTCTTCTCTTTATCCGATAATTTGGGGCACTCGCTTTTGTAGTGTCCCATTTTGTGACACCCAAAGCATTGTACCGTCATCGGATCCCTAGGAGCAGTCTGGGACCTAGGATACCTTCTTGCATCCCTTGGGGCAGAGCGAGAGGTTTGTCCCTTTTGATTATTATAGAATCGTTTATACTTCGTTGCTCTAGCATTTGACGTGTTGAACCCTTTAAGTAGGGTCAACGCAAAATCCTTTACTTCCTCAAGCGACATATCATTTATGTCAGAGTGAGAGAAGGCGGCAACTTGGGTAGAAGCGACAACCTCATCGATGGCTTCGAATGCCATTCCCTTTACAGGGGTGATGGGTTCGTCGTCCTCTTCCATAGTTACCTTGGACTTTAAGTCGAATTTTAGGGCTTTGAAGTCAGAGAACAAAGCTTCGGGAGAGATAGCTCCCAGTTTTTTCATAAACAAACAATTTTCCCTAATTGTTTGCCAGCTTTCGGTCAACCCACGAATAACTTTCGAGTTTACCTCCTTATGAGATAACTCTTTGCCAAGAGTTGCAAGAGTTGACACCATGTTCAAGACTCGGGTCTCGAATGCATCCATGCTCTCATTGTTCCTCATTGCAAGGGCTTCAAACCCTCTCATTAAAACAGAGATTTTGTTCTCCTTGATTTTACATTTCTTTTGCAGTCTTGCACTTCATATCTCGTGCAAGATATGCATCCGAAACGGTGGACTGGATGACATTGCGAGCGACCCTATCAAGGTTGTCAACCTTGAAGTCACTTGCGGTGAATTTAGATATGGGCTTGTTGATGTAGACGTTGGGTACTCCTTCTACCTCGGCGACAACCCGTCCATCATCGTCAAGTTGACGAGCAGGTCAATTCCCGGCCACCGCCTTCTTGATGACTATCGGACCATTCTCGATCACCTCCCACATTCGATCGTGAAGTGATGCGAGATGGGATTCAACACGAAAGCTCCACGTGTTGTATCCCTCAATCGTGAACTGTGGAAGCGGTCCTGTAGACATACTTGAAAAGAGATCAGTATGCAGTATGTAGTGAGTGACGTGATATGCAAGTTTTTGAAAACGATCGGCTCAAAGAGACCTAACCGTGACTTGCGTCACTAGAGGTCTGTTGAACCCCTGCTCTGATACCACTTGTTGGTCCCGGTAGCGAGTAATCACACGTAGAGGGGGGGTTGAATACGTGTGTAGAGAAGTTTTTACTTCTCTTAAAAATTTTGGCTTTTTTTTTTTTAAAAAACTGAAAGCGATCGCTTGAAGCTTAGTTGTTCTAGGCTGTTGTGCGGCGATTAATACGCCTCGATGGCGATCGGTGTCACGATCAGAGAGCCAACCATAGAAGACATACTCTGGGCAAACGCCCAGCGATCGGCACATACGGCGATCGTCTTTTGGTACCCAGCGATCGTCTTTTGATATCTGGCGATCGTCTTTGATGTCCCAACCAGAGACGATCGTCTCGTGCCACGTATGGATCCAACATTCGTCAAAGTCTTCGAAGACCGAATCTTGGACGGTGGCCCACGTGCAGATCCACAAAGGGCGCCGACAGATATGACCTTTGACCCCAGCCTGTCACCTACCTCACCTACCGACAGGGCCGCCGAAAGGTACAAAGTGGGT
Organism: Orobanche coerulescens; assembly: GCA_033398695.1. NCBI lineage: Eukaryota > Viridiplantae > Streptophyta > Magnoliopsida > Lamiales > Orobanchaceae > Orobanche > Orobanche coerulescens. Next base: position 196,668,447 of record CM065804.1, read on the forward strand.
CCTCCCCGGACAGTGACCCAGGACGCGTGCTGGCTTCCCATTGGCTCGCACAGCTGGCCACCAGCAGCAGCCCCAGACTTTAAGGGAACAGCCCCACGTGACGGGACGATCGTCCATATTATTATAATATAGAAAACGGCGGTCGCCCGCGATCGCCGGAGAGGACCCAGCAACTTTGTCTCCTATAAATAAGAGACAAACAACAGTGGCCAAGAGACGCGATTATTACCGTGAATACAGTGCAAAATACACACAAAGAGAGAATCAAAGACTCATCTGGCAATCACTTACACATTCATAGTGATATTCATATACACTTATCATACATCCCAAGCAAGAACTCCCAGATCTACATATCTGGTTTTTCCGGCAATCTACACGCTCTACAGCTTAGATAACTAGAAGTCTGTACACTCATTGTAATAGATTCTAATATTAATATTTGTACTCTACAGTATATTTATTAATAACATCTCGCGAGAGCATTCAAGCCCGGGATTAACAACCCCGGCAAATCTTGTGTTATCTATTTTCTCACGGAAGTGTTATCGCATTTGTTTGTTACTCGATCATTCCAGCAATACTATCTTCGGATAATATTTTGTGTAACAACAATTGGCGCTAGAAGGAGGGCTTTCTAAACCTTCATTTTTATTCTTACCGTCTCGAAGAACACTCACTGTTCTTCGGACTTATACTTGAAGAAACACTCACTGTTCTTCAATAGAAAAGCCTTCAGAAAAATGACGTCTGCTACGACTTCCATGAGAGCTACCCTAAGATCCACCGGAAATCTCATTCCGGCCCGGACCGAATCCCAGCCCACGGCGGAAGGTGACCGTGGCGACGCTAGGCTCTCACTCCCGCCCCCGAGGGACGGTTCTAGCCTCTCACTCGATCAGTTCCAGACCGCGGAACAGATTGAGGAGGCTATAGCCATCCTCAGAGAGCGACGGAGGGCATGCGACTCGCCCACCATCACTCCGTCGGCCATCCGCCGGGCAGGCAAGCGGAAGCTTAAGGGGATCTATGTTGAGAAATCGACAGAAAGCCCCGATCCGCAGGAGAAGGCTCTCGTGAGGCGGGACGATTCCATCTTCAGCCGCCTAGGGAGCGATCCCTCATGGCGACCCGGGTACTCAGGCCCCAGCCGGGAGACATCGGAGTCCGAATCCTTTACCAAGAGTTCGGCATATCCGACTCCCAGGAGACAAGCCGGTCAGCGAGCCCCGGCTCACCCAAGAAATGAACCCACTAGCAGGGAACTCGCCATTCACCACGGGGCCAGGGGATCAGTACACGATCGCCTTGGCTCGCGCTCTGGGAGCCAATCGGCGAGCAGTCAGGCGACGGCGATGGCCGCCATGTAGCGCCAGCTCGACGAGATGAAGGCGCTCCTGGAAAATGGGGCAGGTGCCAGGAGATCGATCTTTGGGCCAAGTGAACCACTCGCGGTTCAGATCGAGCTCGCCCCAGTCCAACCAAAGATCGCTCCCCTACAAACACCTCTATATGAGGGGAGATCGGATCCGGAAACCCACTTGAGCAAGTTCCGGATATACATGACCGGATGCGGAGCATCAGATGCGACGAAGTGTCGAATGTTCCCATTAACTCTGGCGACCTCGCCCACAGGTGGTACATCTCACTACCACCTCGCTCAATCAATTGCTTCGAGAAGCTGGCGAACGAATTCACGTCGTACTTCGCCGCCAAAGTCGCTCGCCCAGAAGGCCCCCACCGCATGATGAAAATCAGCCAGGGGAAGGACGAATCAGATGAGGATTACATCGACCGGGTAGACGAGATAGTCCTCACCGGCGAGCCCATTAGCGACGAACTCGCTCTCTACTCAGTCCTGGGGGGATTCTGCGGGCACTCACCCATGTTCAGGCACCTCACAAAGGACATCCCCCCGACCTACTCGGTCTTCCGCGTCAGAGCCGCCGACTTCTTGGCCAGGTAGAGGATGCTCTCCCTCCGCTTAGGCGAGGGACCGTCCGGATAAGGAAAGGCGCCATCCCATGTCCAGAAGAAGGCGGTCGCCAAGCCCAGAAAGGCGGTCGCCAAGCCGCCTGGCGAGTTCAAAGCCTTCGAGGATGTGGAGGTCCACCTTCTCCACAACCTCAACTTATCTCCGGCCCACATCTTCAACGTAATCAAGGGGCGCGAGTGGCTTTCCAAACCAAAGCCGATAAGGGACCACGGTCATCTAGACCGTAGCAAATTCTGTGCCTATCACAAGAGTCTCGGCCACAACACCAGCCAATGTCGCGACCTCCTCAGACAGCTCTGGCGACTGTTTGAGGAAGGCAAATTGGACAACTTGGTCACCAAGCCAGAACCTAGGACGGAAAGGACCGGAGGGCGCGAGCGCCGACAAAACGAAAGAACTCCTCCCAATACGGTCGCCAGAATCGAGCATGATCCGGAGCACTCTGATGAGTCGATCCCTCCGATCAACCCTGGCGGTCGGATCAACATGCTTCAAGCAGGAGGTGGAAACCTCAGGGGCCTTTCCCCGGTTTCCACCATGTCAAACAGGAAGCGAAAGGCCGAGCTGAGGGCATTCACCGGGGTCCATGTCGTGGTACCTCCGGAGCCGACCATTTCTAAAGACGCGCTCATCACCTTCTCCAACAAGGACGTGGAGGTAGTGCAATGCCCCAAAGAGGATGCACTGGTGATCTCTGCTTGTATCCTTGGGAAGATGGTCGATCGCGTGTTGGTCGACAATGAAAGTTTCTGCAACATTATATTCAAATCTGCCCTGGACCAGCTCGGCAACTTGACCAAATTCATCAAGCCATTCTACACCGTGCTCCAAGGGTTCGGCGACAGCACAGTCCAAGCCTACGAAAGGATCAAGCTCTCTGTCGAGCTAATATGCTTTTACGATCCCAAGGTTAGGATTACTAGGAACCTAAATTTTGTAATCATAGATAAGCCCAGCATCTATAATGGGTTCCTAGGTCGCCCCTTTCTGGAAACCTTTGAGGCGGTCGCCTCATCTTTCTTTTACTGTATCAAATTCCCCACTGCCGATGGGACGGTCGGTACTGTAAAAGGAGATCATCTAATGACAAAAAGATGTTTGAATTACTCCTATGTCGTTACTTCTTTCAATACTTCCCATGCTATGTGTAACATTGAAACGATCGGCGATCAACCCATGGAGATCGACGAGCCAAGCACATCGTATCAACCCGACTCAAAGGACGTCATCTCGGTTCGATTAACGAACGACATCGAGACAAGGATCGGTTTTGAGCCAAGTCTCGACATCGATCCAAGGATTGAGTCCGAAAATCGTTCCAATCGAGAGGCGACCGTCCCCGTCGAAGAGTTGGAGAGTATAACGATAGACCCGGCTCATCCAGAACGGGAAGTACAGATCGGCGCAAGCATCAACCGCGAATTAAAAGGGGATCTGATCAATTTGCTACGTAAGAACATCGGAGTCTTTGCTTGGTCGCATCAAGATATGGTTGGCATAAGTCCTGAGCATGCTTGCCACTATCTAAAGATCGACCCGGCAATGAAGCCTGTTCACCAAAAACATAGGAAATTCGGTCCCGAGAAATACGCGGCGCTCGACATAGAAGTCCAAAAGTTACTCAACAACAAATTAATCGGGGTAGCTACAAACGAACCACAATGGGTCGCCAACGCGGTACTCGTCAAAAAGCCAACTAGTTCCTGGAGGCTATGCATCGACTTCACCGACCTCAACGCGGCATGTCCAAAAGATCACTTTCCGATGCCTCATATTGATCACTTGGTCGATAGTACAGCAGGTTGCGAAATGATGTCATTTATGGATGCCTTCGCCGGATATCATCAAATCCCAATGGCGGAGAAAGACATAAAACACACATCTTTCCACACGGAAAAAGACATAAACTTTTGGGTCCGAATGCCGTTCGGCTTGAAAAACGCAGGGGCAACCTGTTCGCTATATTTTTAACCAATACGCAAGTGTACGGAAAATATGTAGAAAGCGGCGAGCAAGGTCGTATTCCATAGAGACTATATATTTTTATTGTGTTGAGTATTAGATTATAGTGTTCTCGACTTTATCTAGACGATCGACAGGTAAAGTGGATGATTAATGAAATAACATACAATAATCACAATAAATTAAAACGATTGAAAATATCCGAATGGAAGCGAATTGCAAGAGTTTAGAAAGGTAGATTCCAAGGCTAGGTTTCCGTTGATTACTAAATTTAGTCGGGATTGGTTTCAAAAGGTTCTAAGTGCGTTTCTAAAACGACGATCACAACAATATTCTAAAGTCCCTCTCGAGATGCATTAAAACGTAGATTAAACAACTTATAACAACGTCTCCGTTTACTATAAATTATCTAACTCCAAAATGTTCATAAGATTTAGATATCATCATAGTTCATCACCGATTTCTCAATCTCGTAATTTACTACGTCAAATACTCGAAACCTATTAATGCCCTCTTCTCTCGAATTATGAGCAATTAAGTTTAACATGTAAAAACATTGATCAAGTGTCTAAACATGAATCAAACCAAGTATTTGATAAAGAAATCACACTAGATAAATATAATTATCAATCCCTCAAAATCATAGTAAATCAACGTACTCCCATGCCCGGAATCTAAAGAGTTTAGCCGGACATGGAATTGAAAGGAAGATAGATAATCATCATGTTCATGCTAATAAAAACAACAAAATAAAGAAAAGATAGGAAGAAGATAAAACTCGTGGTGTGTCTTGATCGATCCCGGTTGAAACCTTCAAATGTTCTTGAAGTGTTCTTCAAGAATTTCTTCAAAACCTCCTCTTTTTGGAATCAAAGTCACTTGATCTTTTGTTATTTTCTCTCTCTAATCTCCCAATCTTCAGCATATCTCCTATCATGCCCCATATATCCCTTTTATAAAGATAAAACATTCACTTTTTCCACAAAAATCTCTCAAAAATGTCAAAAGGAGATATTTCCACCGAAAAGTGACACGGCGTGTCAAATGACACGGCCGTGTCATAGTATGCTCAAAAGCCCAAAACCTGCTGACAGGGGACTCGACCGTGTCAAATGACACGGCCGAGCAAATGACACGACCGTGTCAAATGACACGACCGTGTCATACTCGTCAAAATAAGCACGAAAGGCACGAGAGATAGACCCGACCGGTCGATATGGCACGGCCGGGATAATGACACGGCCGTGTCGATTGACACGTCCGGCTCGTGTTGACTCGCTTTTGACACCGTTTTGACTCCTTTTAAGCACGATCTCTCGTTTCCGCATTGCTTGATATGTATTGGGGTTGGAGACTTCGTTCTTGCTTGATTTATGTCCATAAAGTACCTATAAAATCAATAAAACGTACCCAAGCGTGATCGAGTCCAATAAACATAATACGAGTATAAACGACACAGTTCTACACATTTTAGGATCTTAAAACCCGGAAAATCGATGTAAATATATGTGTAAAAATGAGTGTTATCACAACCTACCAGCGACTAGTCAACAGAATGTTCGCCAATCAGATCAGCAAGACCATGGAGGTCTACATTGACGACATCGTGGTCAAAAGCCTCAAGAAGGAAGACCACCTCAATGATCTCGCCGAGACGTTCGCCATCCTCGAGAAGTTCAACATGAAACTGAACCCCAAGAAATGCAACTTCGGGGTGGGCTCCGGAAAATTCCTGGGGCACATCGTGAGCCAAAAGGGGATCGAGGCAAACCCTATCAAGATTCAAGCGATCCTTGACATGCAGGAGCCGCAGAACGTCAAGCAGGTGCAACGCCTCACATGTTGTCTAGCCGCCCTCAACCGTTTCATATCTCGGCTCGGCGATAAAAGTAAGCCATTCTTCGCGACCATAAAGAACAAGAAGTTCGCATGGACGAAGGAGAGTCAGGTAGCGTTCGCCAAAATAAAGGAATATCTATCTAACCCCCAGATCCTGGCAAAGCCGATCCCCGGTGAGAAACTATTCCTTTACCTGGCAGCCTCGGAGGTCGAACTGAGTGCCGTTTTGGTGCGAGCGGAGGGACAAGTCCACTTGCCGATCTACTATGTTAGTCAAGCGCTCCATGACGCTGAAACACGTTATACACCATTGGAGAAGATCGCCTACGCCCTTGTCATGAGTGTTCGTAAGCTAAGGGCTTATTTCTTCGAACATCAAGTGGAAGTCCTGACAACTCTACCTCTAAGGCAAGTTCTACACTGACCAGACACCAACGGGCGACTCCTCAAGTGGTCAATGGAGATCGCCAAATACGGTATCACATACGCTCCCCGCACGGCGATCAAAGGCCAAGCTATGGCGGACTTCGTGGTGGAACTAACGTTCCCTCACAGTCCAACCCAGATCGGCCGACCTGCCTGGAAGTTATATGTAGATGGCTCGGCGACCAATTCGAGAGCAGGGCAGGGATTGTCCTCATCAGTCCCGACGGACAAAGTTTCACTATTGCTGTGCGTTTCAGTTTTCGTGCGACTAACAATGAAGACGAATACGAAACCTTGGTAGGCGAGCTCGATCTAGCCCTCGCCCTGGATGTTCGTCGCCTCCATATCTTCATGGACTCCCTCTTGGTCGTGAACTAAGTCAAGGGAGAATATAAGGCGCGCGGCGAACAGATGGTCAAATACTAAGAGCTTGTCGCCGAAATGTGAACAAAATTTGAAGAAGTGCTAATCGAACAAGTTCCGAGAGAGCACAACTCCCAGGCCGATGCCCTTTCCAAACTAGCATCATCGGAGGGTCAGCCGACTTCTCTAATATCCAAATCACAAAGTCAGCAAGGCCGGCGATCGATAGAAGCCTGGTTACCATGATTGCTGCTGCTGAGGAGAACTGGATGACTCTGTTCATCAAATACTTAAAGGACAGAACGGTCCCTGACGACCGTGTTAAAGCTCGCCAGCTCTAGCTCCGTGCGACCAGATATACCCTATTGGACGACCGGCTTTACAAGCGAGCTTTCAGCCTTCCGCTCCTCAAGTGTATTACACCGAAGGAAGTTCGGCTCGTTTTAGCCGAGATCCATGACGGGATTTGCGGAAACCATGTGGGCGGGCGAGCTCTCATCCATAAGACAACCAGGCAAGGTTTTTTCTGGCCATCACTTCAGAAGGACGCGATCGCCTATGCCAGATCGTGTCATAGGTGTCAAATAATGGGCCCAAACATTAAACTCTCCCCCGAACAGCTCACCTCCATGTAGAGCCCTTGGCCATTCGCGCAATGGGGCATCGACCTTATAGGTCCCTTGCCGACGGCTTCAGGAGGCTGTAAGTTCGCCATCGTAGGGGTCGACTATTTGGGCTGAGGCCGAACCGCTCAACAAGATCGGCCAAGAGCAAGTGATCAAGTTTATCTGGAGAAACATCATATGCCGATTCGGTCTGCCCCAGGCCATCATCTCCGACAACGGAAAGCAGTTCGACGACTTAGAAGTCATGCAATTCTGTGAGAAGTGGGGAATCAGAAGGTTGTTCTCGGCCCCCTATCACCCTTAGACAAACGGGCAGGTAGAGGCTGTGAACAAGATCCTCAAACACACAATTAAAGCGCGACTCGAATCCAGGCTAGGACGATGGGCGAGCGAGCTCCCAGGCGTTTTGTGGTCTTATCGAACGACGACCCGTAATTCAACCGGAGAAACCCCATTCGCCCTCGCCTTCAGAACAGAAGCGGTGATTCCCTCGGAGATCTCCGTCCTCAGCCATCGAACTGAACAAGAGATGACGACCGACAATGATGTGGCTCGACGGATCGACCTCGACATGCTCGAAGAACGATGACTGACCTCAGAAATGAAGAACACAATCCACAAAAGGAGATCCGAGAAGTTCTTCAATTCAAAGGTCAAGGAAAGACGATTTCATGTCGGCGATCTCGTCCTCAAAAAGATCCAGACCCACACAGGTGTATTTGGTCCGAACTGGGAAGGCCCTTTCAGGATATCTAAATGGCTAAGGGAGCCTACGAACTTGAACACCCTGACGGTACTCCGGATCAATATCCCTGGAACGCCGTGCATCTGAAGAAATACTACCAGTGAAAATTTTGTATTCAGTTTCAACTGCCCAATGTACAAGGAATATAATGAGATTTTTTCCTATCCCATCTATTCTGGCGATCGCCCCACCAGGCATATCGCATACCGTCGACGATCGTCGTTCATGGCGATCCGAGGAAGAATCAATGCAGCCATGGTCCTGGAGGTCGATGGAACCGACAGCTTCGCCCATGCAAGGTTCCTTTGGGCTGAGATCGCCCGTCCTTCGTTTAAATACGAGGCTGGCGTAGCCGAAGGACCCTACAAAACTAATCTGCGGACGCGTTCGCACGCCCTCAAGGTATATCATCTAACATGATGTACCCGGACAAGGCGACGCGTCACTACCCCATCACAACGTATACCGTCGAGGGTCTCCATCTAACATGCCGACTCGAGGTATAAAAGTGCTTACAAAGCCGTAGACGTGGAGTCGAATAAACCGACGACGCCCCGTGCAAGGACTCCTCCAGAACAAGATCGCCCACCTTTCGTTTAAATACAAGGCGGGCGCAGCCTAACGGAGGACCCTCACAATAAAATGAGTCGCGGGATATGCAATGTCCCTCGCACACAAAGACACGGTTAGGGAGGTCGGTCCATCGAACTCCTCGACCGTGCATGATTTCTCAGAGTCGACAAAACTGAAGATAGCTCACCAAACAAACTATTTTTATTTCCTTACTTACAATAAGTAAACAAAAACAAGGGGGCAGAGAAGGGGAGCTAATCCTAAATGCGATCGGACAGAAGGAACCGTACTCGGTCGGCTTCGTTCAAACACAAGTTGGACGATCAATTTTGTTCGATAATATTTACAAGGGAGCTAATCCTAATTGCGATCGAAAGGAAGGAAACACACCCGATCGGCTTCGCTCAAACACACGCAGGATGATCGGAATTGTTCGACAAAATTTACAAGTAAGAATTTCCAAACATGTCAATACATTCAAACATTCAGACAATCGATCGGATAAACAAGACTTTGGAAGCAATCATACACATACTTGTAAAAATTCGCATGCAAACATTCAAAGGCGATCGTACATGAAAAGATACAAAGTGCGAAAAAAGAGTATTTTATTCATAAAAAAGTGTTCGTACAATACGAAGCCCGAAGGCAATACAAAGAGAAAGCAAAAATTACAAGTGAAAGAAAACAAAGAGATCTCTCAGGGCCCCGCCGGCTGGTCTTCACCCTCAGGTGGCGGATCGACGCGAGCTCCCCTATCGGCCTCAGGATAAATGAGTTTGTCCGGGAAAGGATACCAACTCAAGTCGATCCCCAAGTCGACGAGGTCAAGGATCGGCAGGGAGAACTCCGGATGCAGAGGGTGCTCGAGTGCATAGACCTTGAAGCTCTCCATCAAAGGACCGATCTCGATCCCTACATTCTTGGCAGCTCTGACAGCATCGGCGTAGGCCACATAATAGGCGAACTCGCCGACGAGTGCCATATTGAGGTAGGGATCGGTCTCGATCGCCTTCAGCTGCCCTTTCAACTCCACGGTCGTCTTCTCAGCTTCCTCCAGCTCGACCACCTTGGCGGCGTTTTCTCCTTTGGCCTTCTCTAGCTCTCTTTTCGCCGCCTCCAGCTCGCTGCTGAGCCGATCCACCGTCGCCTTCAGCCCGGCCGCCTCCTCCTGCGAAGCCGCATGCTTCCGGCGAGCTTCTTTCTCCTGATAACGGAACCGATCGGCAGCCTCCTTGGAGCGGCTCAGCTCTTGCTTCAGTCGGTCGGTGTCTTGTTTAGCTCGTTTGGCCGTCTCGACGTACTCCTTCTCCATAGACTGGATCCGGTTGGCAAATTCAATGTTTGTGTTCCGAGCGGCCTCGAGGTCGCTATAAAGGCGAGCAGTGGAGGGTCACCCCTCAAAATCCTTGGCAGCTTGGACGGCCATCGTCGCCGTCTGGAGAGCCAGGGCAATGGTCGCCTGCATGGTATCTCCAGATTGCCGACGAGCGATCGCATCGAGATCGGTCGTCCAAGCCTTGGGCAGTGAGGTGATGGCCTTCTGGACGTAAGTAGGGACGTCGAGGGACTTTTGTGAAGCCTTACTCGACAAGAAATCCAGCACCATAGGAGCGACGTACGGGCCAGCAAGACGGACCCTGCAGCACAAACAAAAGAGACCAAGGAGTTAGCCTATACCTTACTCAAAATGCCTAGCTCGGAAAGTTCAATCCAACCTTACCTGTTGACCAGCTCGGGATCGCGGCCAAAATAAGGCTTGTCCCGAGGAGTTTCAGCCTCGGCGATCGCCACCTTTTTCGAGAAGCCGCCCGATGACCTGGAGCCAGACGCCGAGGGCCTAGAGCCTGATCCCTCCACCATCGGAACAGCGGAGATAGGAGCCGCGGCAACCGGAGGCTCCAGAATAGACACGTCCGCCTCAGTAGTCGGCAGGGACTCCTCCGACCTCCGCCTCTTGCGGCGCTGGAGTTGTTCCTCTTCTTGAATTTTCGGCTCGGCGACCGGCACCACAGCGGGCCTCACCACAGGAACGGAGCGAGACGTCGTCGCAGGAACACGACCAGTCTTCTTACCCTGATGAAGGCGACCGATAAGACCTGGGTTAGACATGGCAATCTCTGGTGGTGGCTCGGCAAAAAGGGGAAAGTGAATCTCTGTCAAAGAAGAAGTACAAACAAGTTAGACAACTACCTAGACGTTACGACCTCCTGGAGACGATCGTCAAGCAAGGAAGAAGAAATTAAATTTATACCTGGAACTCTCAGATGACGTGGGAAGCAAAATAATCGAGCCCCAAACCGGTGAACTTCGTGACCGAGTGAGCGAACATCTATGAAGGAATCCGGCAAGGCACGAATCCGCTCCCAAACGATCAAGAAAACGAAAGGGAGATCGCCGATCGCTGGAACAAGAGGTCCTGCAAAAAGGAAATGAAATTAGATCAGTCCAAGACAAGTCCGATCAAAGGGAGAGTTAAAACCCTTACTCGGATTCCTCTCCCGAAAATTGGTGGGAATCTCCAACTCCTCCTCCGGCCTGTCACTCGATGCCGATCGCCACGCTCCACCGACCCAGCACCATTTTGCCAGGTCGCCCCGGGTCTTGTTCGGCACACCAAGGACCACTCTTCCCATTCGACCCTGAATGTGATTACCGCCAATCGACCCTTTCTGCGCAGCCAGCTTGAAGAGATAGTTCATCTCCATCGCAGAAAGAAGCCGGAACAACCGGTGACCGCCGAAGAGTGTCAAAGTGCAGATGACCTGTAGCCAGGCGTTCGGCGTCAGTTGGAGCGGCGCCAAATTCCAGGCGACCAATAAATAGGAGACGGCGAATGGCAAAGGGAATTACAGACCGGCCTCCATAATCATCTCACTGACGGCGACCAGACCCTCAGGCGGTTGATCGGCACGTTCATTTTCCGAGGGCACGTGCAGGTAAACGTCATAGGGAATATGATATTTTGCCCTCCAGCGGCTCAAGTCTTTCCGGTTCGCCGAACTCCGGATCTTACCAAGAGTCCACTGAGATGGGTCGGCGGCCCGAAAACCGTCCGCTTCACATGTTCGTAAGGATGAGCGGCGGAGTAAGCTTCAAAGTCAAATTCCGGACAGGGTCCAACGATCCCCTCCATAAACTTGGTGAAAGCCATATAGGCGGGGCCGAATACACTTTCCCGTTCCCAAGTCATCCGCACCAGTTCATCTCCATCCACCGGCGAGCCCCCTTGCTCCGCCGTCGCCGCCGTTCTCGCCACTTCGGCCTCGTTGAAGAGCTCTTCGAGTTCTGCGGGTGCAATCCCCGCACGAATGGCCTCAACGGCCGTTTTGATATTCAATCCCACGGGAATCTCCTCCCGGTCAGCCACGGCGGCAGAGGTGCTTCCAGTCTCGAAGGTCTTAGATCCTCCAGACATGTTCTTAAAAAGTAAAGGGAGAAAGAAGATTGGTTTTTCTTACCTAAAACCAAGGAAGACGATCGGCACAAGAAGCTTCGGAAATTTCTGCAGATTTTCAGCTAGAATGCAAGGGTGCGTGAAGAGTGAAAATGAAGAAGCCCTAGCCCCTTTAGGCGGGAGCAGGGGTCGCTGTGTAAATGGGCGAAATTCCGAGGGCTGGAGTGCAACCGTCGGGAGGGGACACAATAAATGCTGCCCTCGAATCCCGCGTACGCGTCTTTTCGAGGGCACGCCAGGCGACAAGTTTGACAAACCGTCAGACTCCCCCAATAGTAGCGCAACGCGTGTCCATACAACGTTTCAAGAGCCCGATTTCATTTCCCACTGCTCCCAGCGCAAAAAGGGATTGCCCAAATTTGAAATCAGATCGCCCGATCGTCTAAACATTGGCGATCGCCAATAGTGCCACCTCACCCCGTGTTTTCAAACATCGAAGCGAGCTGGGGGGCAATTGTTGTGCGGCGATTAATACGCCTCGATGGCGATCAGTGTCACGATCAGAGAGCCAACCATAGAAGATATACTCTGGGCAAACGCCCAGCGATCGGCACATACGGCGATCGGATTTTGGTACCCAGCGATCGTCTTTTGATATCTGGCGATCGTCTTTGATGTCCAAACCAGAGACGATCGTCTCGTGCCACGTATGGATGCAACATCCGTCAAAGTCGTCGAAGACCGAATCTTGGACGGTGGCCCACGTGCAGATCCACAAAGGGCACCGACAGATATGACATTTGACCCCAGCCTGTCACCTACCTCACCTACCGACAGGGCCGCCGAAAGGTACAAAGTGGGTCCTCCCCGGACAGCGATCCAGGACGCGTGCTGGCTTCCCATTGGCTCGCACAGCTGGCCACCAGCAGCAGCCCCAGACTTTAAGAGAACAGCCCCACGTGACGGGACGATCGGCCATCTTATTATAATATAGAAAACGGCGGTCACCCGCGATCGCCGGAGAGGACCCAACAACCTTGTCTCCTATAAATAAGAGACAAACAACAGTGGCCAAGAGACGCGATTATTACCGTGAATACAGTGCAAAATACACACAAAGAGAGAATCAAAGACTCATCTGGCAATCACTTACACATTCATAGTGATATTCATATACACTTATCATACATCCCAAGCAAGAACTCACAGATCTACATATCTGGTTCTTCCGGCAATCTACACGCTCTACAGCTTAGATAACTAGAAGTCTGTACACCCATTGTAATAGATTCTAACATTAATATTTGTACTCTACAGTATATTTATTAATAACATATCGCGAGAGCATTCAAGCCCGGGATTAACAACCCCGATAAATCTTGTGTTATCTATTTTCTCACGGAAGTGTTCTCGCATTTGTTTGTTACTAGATCATTCCAGGAATACTATCTTCGGATAATATTTTGGGTAACAACATAGGCGAAATCGCTCCTAGAGTAAAAACACTTGCGGAAATTTGGTGGTACAGTAAAACTCGCTTTTGCTGAAAACTTGCCTTAGAAAAATTTATGTACTGAAAACCTTATGCTTGAGTGAGTGTGTGGTTTATGCAATAATCAAAACAGTCAAGTAAAGCTATGAAAGCGATTAAGTACTGAAATGAAATAAAGCAGTAAAGAACACAAGGAATTATAGTGGTTCGGAGGTTACGCTCCTACGTCCACTCGTTGCCTTCACTTAGCAACAATACCTTCACTCGGTAAAACCCGATACCTTCACTCAGTATCACTGCACGTCCTGATTTATACTTCTCAGTGAACTGATCTGAAACCCTAACTGGTTCCAAATCCTCTAAGATCCGAACAACAAGTTTTGGCTCTTGAGAAGCCTACCAACAACCTAACCAAATTTCGACTTTCCACTTGAGTATGAAAAACTTAAGCTTCACGATCTCAGTTTCTACGAACAAAACAACACAAAACACAAACTTACAACTCGATCTAACAACAGAAACGAACTGGGTTTGGGGTTTTGGTTTAGAAAAGTTCTAACTTAGAGAATCATTTTCAGTGAAGAACACAAAAAGAGGATAAAGGATTATCCTCCTAGATTTCGAAAACAAGTTTCTATTCTAGGGTGAAGGGTAATAGGATTGCTGCTATACTTAGAAAAACTTTGAAAGTTTTCTAAGGACTCAAATAACTCTAAGGTTGCAGAACTTAGGAAATTTGATTGATGTTGAGTTCGGAAGTTCTTGCAGTTTGCTTGTGCGGGTAAGAGTAGTTTCGTGATCGTTGAGGTAGCATCCCTGTTTATAGTGAAGGACGGCCATCTTCCCGTTAGAGAGGTAGAGGCGCATGATCTTCACTTCCCTTCGGTCAAGCGACAAAACAACCTTTACCGATGACATGCAGAGCTCCGGGTTTGTCTTCTTTCCCAAAGAGGAAACCCTAGATTTTTTGCAGATTTTCGTCGTGGAGTGTAGCGAGGACCGGCTCTGAGCACTGTTCCGGCGAAGTCCGTTGCCCATACAGCTGTTTCCGCGTGGCCTTTGACTACTGCGCCGCAATTAATGATACGTACGGGCTTATCGTCCTCGTATCAAGTTCAAATATTTTCGTTGGCGCTTATTGCTCAATCTTGAGTTTTCACCAGTGCTTCACTGTAGATGGATCGCTTGTCGGTTAAGCATGAATCGTGTCGCTTGCATCGCTTCGCTTCTCGTAACCCACTTCTCTTTCGCTTTTGCCTCGCTTTGCTTGGATGTGTTGATATTCAAGATTTATGATTCTGGAATCAGTCTTGTTCTTGGAGCGTTCACCGCTGCTCAAGAACACCTTAGATAGTTTCTTCTATAAGCTCATTGTGTATTCTCTGTAGAAGAAAGTGTCTGTAGTTTATTTCACCATTGTTGAGTCTGTTAGAGCTCGATTTTAGTGAAAGAGAAAATCTGTAAGTTATCACATTAGTCTAGCTTGTAGCAAGGTTGTAATCATGGTTGTCACGTCGACGACTAGTCGCCGACTAGTCGAAAAGTCGACATGCCTGAAAAATTCGATGCCCGACTTGTGTGATAGTCGTCCATGGGTTATACCCGGACCCTTACCCGACCCGGACCCGAGTGTTCTCCTCTTCTCACCCCGTCAGTCGCGCAGATACAAGGAACGCGGAACGGACCCCCATTTTGCGATCTGGGTCATCCGTCCCAGAACGCGGAACAGTCGTGACGGGTCGCGTCCCAGATCGCTAACTCCGATGAGTTCTGTGATTCCGGCATCGTTTCCGGTAGAAAAAGGAAGAAAGGAGTATAAGGAGAGGAAAAGAAGAAAGAAGAGAGAAGAAAAAAGAGAAGAACGTAGGAAGAAGAGGAAAGGAGGAGGAAAGGACCGAAAGAAAAGTAGATCTGGAAGAGAAGAGTCAATGCCTCGAAAGAAAAGTAGATCTGGAAGAGAAAAGTTTTAACTTTTTTATTATTTTATGATATAAAAATAAAACTTAATCTTCAAATTTAGAGATGTTAAACGGGCTAGCCCTAGCGGTTCCGGGCTAGCCCTAGCGGTTCCGGGCTAGCCCTAGCGGGCTTCGGGCTAAACGGTCCGGGCTAAAAAAGCCCGGATTTAAACGGGCTAGGAAATATTGGCCCTAACCTTAACCCTAACGGGTTTCGGGCTAAACGGGCTAAATATTTAAAAAATCTATTTTTTATTTTTTTATAAGTAAAAAAAAAAACAATAACAATATATTTTATATATATAGTAACAACTACACTATAATAAATATAACAAAAAATACACTTTTATGTATATATATATACACACTATATTAACAAATACAGTAATAATATATATTATATATAATATTAATATATATTATATATATATAATATTAATATAGTGTATATATATATATATATATATATATATATATATATATATATATATATATATATATATATATATATATATATTTATATAGCTACTAGCTAGCTAGCTAGCCAATCCAAGCCAAGCTAAACGGTCCGGCCAAAAAGCCTGGATTTAAACGGGCTAGGAAATATCGGCCCTAACCCGATTTTTTGGCGGGTTAAACAGGCCAGCCCTACGGGCCTGAGCCCGTTTAACATCTCTATTCAAATTATTTTAAAAAAATGGTTCTACATTATTTTAAGTTTTACAAATCTTTCAAATTTTATATAGGTTATATTTCATATTAAAAAAATATTATAAAATTAATTTGAAAATATTTAAATATTAATTCTGGATTAGTATATGTTGTGCCGAGATTTATTCACCTCGACAGGCGATCGACTACAAGGCCGAGCGACTGAGTCCACAACCAGTCAAGCTATGGCGAACTCGCCTAAAGCGAAGATACCAGAAAACCTTCGGGCATCTATTGATCGACTCCCAAGGCGATCGCCCTTTGGTACCTAGCGATCGACTCTGGTGCAGGGCTAAGGACGACCGTCCTACGCCCCGAACAGAAACCATCGTCCGTCAAAGTCCACGAAGACTGAGTCTCAAAGCAGTTCCCATGTGCAGATCCGCGACAGCCGCCGCGATTCCCGGATCGTTGACCACAGCCTGGCACCACCTTATCACCTACCGAAAAGCCCGCCGAAAGGTACAAAGTGGGGCCGCCCGTGATAGCGACTCGGACGCGTGCAGGCTTCTCATTGGACCGCACAGCTGGCTGCCAGCAACTCATGCGGACTTTAGAGGGACCAAACCATGTGCTAAAAGACGATCGCCCGCTTATTATAATACAGCAAAGGCGATCGCTCGGCATGTCCCAGTCCTATAAATAGAGAACATTCAGCAACGGGAAAAAGGTTCACGATTTGTTCCTCTCAATACCACTCATAGCAGAAATCGATTCTCCTCTCAGTCGGAAAATCATCCCGAAATACATACAAACATACATACTCTCAGGCTCCCGGCTTCCTCACCGGAATCTACCTTAGGATTTCTCTCTCAGCACCTCTCAACCAGAAGACGGTCGGCAGAGGCAAGAAGTCTCCACAGTTCAGATTCGCAAGCCTCGGAGCTCAGATACATAGCAACCACACGCCGTGAGAGGCTGTCGATCTCTCGCCGCCGTCACAGTTCACCAACATTGTTACAAGAACTCACAGAGCATCACATCTGGTTCTTCCGGCAATCTACACGCTCACTAGCTAAGATACTAGAATCGTTACACTCATTATAATAGTATTCTATCATTAATACTTGTATCCCCGAATATTCGTATTAATAACACTTCACGAGAGCATTCAAGCCCGGGGCTAACAACCTCGGCAAATCTTGTGTTATTTACTTTCTCTACGGAAGTGCTCTCGCACTTTGTTTGCTATCCATCCATTCCAGCAATATCTATCTCCGGATAATATTTAGGGTAGCAACAATTGGCGCTAGAGGAAGGGCATCTAAACCTTCATTTTTATTCCTACCGTCCCGAAGAACACTCACTATTCTCGGGGCATATACTTGAAGTGACCCTCACTGCGCTTCAAAGAAAACCTTCAGAATCATGGCATCCACCTCTGCACCGACTCAATCTGAGCCCCAATGGACGGCGGAGGGAAGTCGCAGGAATGCGAGACTCTCGATCCCACATCTGAGGGGTGGTCCCAGCCTCTCACTCGATCAGATCCAAACTGCGGAGCAGATCGAGGAGGCTATGGCCATCCTAAAGGAGCGACGGAGAGCATGCGCAACTCCCGCTATTACTCGCTCGGCTATCCGCCGCGTGGGCAAATGGAAATTCAAGGGGCTACTGGGTGAGCGATCGTCAGAAAGCCCCAAGTCGCGAGAAAAGGCTCTCGCTAGATCGGACAGTTTCGTGTTCAGTCGCCTGGGGAGCGATCCATCATGGCGACTGGGGCAATCTGGCTCCAACCACGAGACGACAGATTCCGAGTCCGTCACGAGGAGTTCGGCCTACCCAACTCCCATCCGAAGGCAGATCAGCCTCTTGGCCCCCATTCTGAACGCCAGGGGGTTAGTACTAGATCGCCTTGGCTCCCGCTCTGATCGCCTTGCCGCGAGCAGCCAGGCCACGGCGATGGCCGCTATGCAACGCCAGCTCGACGAGATGAAAGCACTCTTGGACACTGGGGCAAGCACCGGCAGAAAGTTCATCGGTCCGACCGAGCTGCTCGCGGCCCACATCGAGCTCGCCCCCGTGCAACCAAGGATCGCTCCTCCCAAAACACCTCTATATGAAGGGAGGTCGGACCCCGAAAGCCACCTAAGTAAATTCCGGATCTACATGACCGGGTGAGGGGCATCAGATGCAACCAAGTGCCGAATCTTCCCGTTAACATTAGGCGATCTGGCCCATAGGTGGTACGTCTCGCTACCACCACGATCGATTATCTCTTTTGAGAAACTGGCGAGTGACTTCACGTCATACTTCGCCGCCAAGGTCGCCAGACCAGAAGGCCCCCATCGCATGATGAAAATCAGGCAGGGGGAAGACGAATCCGATGCAGACTACATCGACCGAGTGGATGAAATCGTCCTCACCGGCGATCCCATCAGCGACGAGCTCGCTCTCTATTCAGTCCTGGGGGGATTCTACGGTCACTCACCCATGTTTAGGCACCTGACGAAGGACATCCCCCAACTTACGCGATCTTCCGCGCTAAGGCTGCCGACTTTCTGGCCAGGCAGAAGCTACTCACCCTCCGCCTAGGTGAGGAAACGCCACCTCCTGTCCGAAAGACGGCGATCGCCAAAACCAAGAAGGCGGTCGCCACGCCACCCGGAGATCGCAAGACTTTCGAGGACATGAAAGCCTATCTCATCCATATGTTCAACCGAACTCCGGCCCGCATTTACTACGCCGTCAAAGGGCGCGAACCGCTGAACAAGCCAAAGGAGATAAGGGACCACAGTCATCTGGACCACAATCAATATTGTGCCTACCATAAGAGTCCCGGCCACAGCACCAACCAATGCCGCAACCTCCTCAAACAACTCTGGAAATTGTTCGAGGAAGGCAAGTTGGACAGCTTATTGTCTTAGCCGGAGCCCCTCCAATCTCCCAACACGGTCGCCCGAGTCGAACGCGAACAGGCTGGAAAGCTCATACGAGCCGACCCCTCGATCAACCTCAGCGACTGTATGCTTCAATCAAGAGAAGGGAACCTCGGACGTCTCTCCCCGATTTCCCACCTCATCAAACCGAAGGCTACTGCCTGGACGAACACTTCGAAACCGGAGGACTCGTTCGCCATGTACAGTTCATCAGCTAACATGGTGGACTAAGGCACGAGATCGCCTCCCCCGCGCAACGTACCCCGTCGAAGGTCGGCATCTACATGACGATCCGAGGTAGAAGAGTGCAGCCATGGTCCTGGTAGTCGATGGAACCGATTGCTTCAGCCATGCAAGGTCCCTTTGGGCCACGATCGTCCACCCTTCGTTTAAATACGAGGCCGGCGTAGTCTGAGGGCCCTCCAAAACTAATCAGTGGACACGCTCACCCGCCTTCAAAGGTTCATCATCTAACATGGTGGGCCCGGACAATGCGATGCGTCCCTACCCCCGTCTCAACGTACACCGTCGAGGGTCGCCATCTTCATGGCGGCCCGAGGTGGAAGCAGAGCTAATAAGCCGCGGAAGTGGAGTTGATTAATCCGACGACGCCCCGCGCAAGGAATTTCCAGACCGAGACCGCACGTCCTTCGTTTAAATACGAGGCGAGGCGCAGCCTTCGGAGGACCCTACCAATTAAGTGAGTCACGAGAACTTAGCCATCAGACGGAATGTCGCTCGTGCATAAGACACGATCATGGAGGTTGGTCCATCGAACTCCGCGATCGTGCACGGCTCCTCAAGACCGAGATGGACGACTCCTTTCGAGGATTCGACAAATTTGAAGACCGCTCACTCAACGATTTATTTTTGTCCCCTTACTTTCACTAAGTGGACAAAAACAAGGGGGAAAAGAGTGCGGAGATATATACTCGACGATCGTCCCTATTCAATTACATACGGCGATCGGCATTAATCAGATGTTTGTGCAGCGATCGAATTTATTGTAAAAGTTATCTATATGAGTTTATCAATTCACGTAGACCTACACTTGCAACAATCTCTCCTCACACATTTGTACAAAGTCAAGCAAAAGACTCAAAAATAGCATCCATTCAAGTGATAAATCGAAAGACCAAATATTCATTTCATTACTCGAAATCTCAAAGGTACATACAAGGTCGCCCGAAGGCCTAAGTACTAAAAGAAAGCTACAAATTACAAGGCGATTAGCTAAAACAATAAAAGAGAAGTGCCTCAGGCCCCTGCCTGGCCTTCGCCTTCAGCCCCCGGATCCGTCCGCGACCCTTCGCCAGCCTGCGGAGCAGCCTCCCCATCCTCCGGAGCATCGGGATGAATAAGGTTCGCCGGGGTCGGGTACCAGCTCAGGTCCACACCGATGTCCGCGAGATCCAAGATAGGCACGGAGAAGTCAGGGTGAAGAGGATGCTCCAACACGTACGCTTTGAAATTGTCGGCTAGAGGGCCGACCTCCAATCCTCCTTTCCTAGCAACTCGGAGCGAGTCAGCGAACGCCATATAATAGGCGAACTCACTGAAAAACTCCACATTACGAAAGGGATTGGCCTCGATCGCCTCTTGCTTTCCTTTCAGCTCCGCCATCACCTGTTGCACGCCCTGGAGCTCGGCCTCCCTTGCAGCTGTCTCCCCCCTCGACTCCGCCAGCTCGCTAGTCAGCCTAGTGATGGTCACTTTTAGTCGATCGTCCTCCTTCTCAGCGGCCTTTTGCGCCCGCACGTCATCTGTCATCCGGTCCCTAAAGCGATCGACCGTCACCCGGGATAGCTCGGAATCTTTTCTCGCCAGCTCAAGTTCTTGGCTCGCCTGCTTAGCAGCCTCCAGGGAGTCCTTCTCCATCGCCACGATCTTGTCAGCGAACTCGGCGTTCTATTTCCGAGCCGCCTCGAGATCAGCCTACAGGCGAATAGTGGAAGGACGTCCCTCAAACTCCTGCACAGCCTGGGAAGCCATTGTCGCCGCCTGGAGAGAAAGAGCAAAAGCAGCCTGCATCGAGCTCCTAGATCGCTGACGAGCGATCGCATCCAAATCCGTCGTCCATGCCTTCGGCAGAGCGGAAACGGCCCGGTTGACGTATAACGGAACGTCACAGGTTTGGCGAGGAGATCGGCTCGCTAAGAAGTCCACCACCATCGGCGGGCAAGTTGGATCAGCTCTACGGACCCTGCATCAAAACAACAAAAATTAACACATCTCCTACGCGAACAACAAGGTTCGACTCAATAAGCAGAGTCTACATCTCAGCCCTCTCGGGGTCGCGACCGAAGTACGGCTTCCCTCGTGGGGTCTCAGCATCGGCGATCGCCATCTCCCGTAAGAAAGCCACGAAGGGAGTAGGCTCATTCTCCGGAGGAAGAACGGTGATCGGAGGCGCGGCGATCGGCACCTCGGCCGGCGGCGGCAGGAGTTTCTCCCGGCCTGCATCGTTCTTTGTTCGTTCGAAGCCCCTCCTCAGGAACTTCCTCCTCAGCCACGATCGGCTCCACGCGAGGCTCCACCTCCGGAATGATAGGCAACGCAATAGGAGGAGCCCGAGATGACTTTTTGTGGCGGAGACGGCCTAAAACTCCAGGATTCGACATGTCTATCTCCGGTGGGGGCTCCAAAAAGCGAGGAAAGCGGACCTCTACAATAAAGACAGTCGAACGATAGTTAGACATTTCCCTCAAGCGAGACGATCGCCAAAAAATTGAAGGTCACAAAAACTCATACCTGATACCGAGAGATGTCTCGGGAAATGGAATAGCCGAGCCGACAACCAACGACTCTCCTTGTTGATCTGGCTAGCATCCAAGTCGTCGTCCGACAAGCTCCGTATCCGCTCCCAGACAACCAGGAAATCAAAAGGCAGCTCCTCAATCGCCGGAATATGGAAACCTGCAACAACGAAATCAAATTAGATCAGTTCAGAACACATCCGAAACAAAGGGAGAGTCTAAACCCTTACCGAGATTCCTCTCCCGAAAGCTAGTGGGGATCTCCAGCTCGCCCGTAGGATTGTCGCTCGCAGAAGCCCTCCACGCGCCGGCGACCTATAACCACTTCGCCGGGTCGCCCCGCACCTTGTTCGGGACTCCAAGGATCACCCGACCGGATCGGCCTTGAATGTGATAGCCTCCGACCGACCCTTTCTGAGCCGTCAGTTTGAATAGGTGGTTCATCTTCGACGGCGAAGGAAGGCGGTACATGCGGTGACCGCCGAACAAGGTGAGAGTGCAAATTATCTGGAGCCAAGCATTCGGCGTCAACTGGAGTGGCGCCACGTTCCAAGCGGCCAGCAGATGGGAGACAGCAAAAGATAGAGGGAAACGCAGCCCGACCTCCATAATCGCCTCGTTCACGGCGACCATACCCATCGGGGGTTGGTCGGCTCGCTCATTCTCTGCCGGCGCAAATAGATCCACATTTGAAGGAACGTGGTACCTCGTCTTCCAGACGGCCAGGTCTTTCCTGGTCGCCGAACTCCTGATTTGGCCAAGAGACCACAGAGATCGCTGCGCAGCCCGAAACTGCGACCGTTTAGCAAGCTGGTAAGGGTAAGCGATCGAATACTCCCGGAAATCGAATCTTGGAGACGGACCGGCCAGCCTCTCCATAATCTCAGCAAAGGCCACATAAGCCTGGCCAATGGCACTATGATAGGCCCTCACCGCCAGATCTCTCTCCGTTTGCGAGCGTCTGTGTTCAACGGCCGCCTCCTTAGCGACGTCGGCTTCATTAAACAAAGCCTCGATTTCCGCAGGGTCAATTCCGGCCCGCATAGCCTCAGCGGCAGTCTCCAGATGGAAGTCGGCAGAGGATCCTCCCGGCGATCGGTGCCAGCCGTGAGTCAGTGCTCCGTGTGATGATGATGTTCCAGTCATTCTCAAAGAAGAAAGGAGAAAAGGAGTTTTTCTTACCCAAAGATGGAATCGATCGACGATCGGCAGTCGAATCTCTCAGAAATATTCGTTAGCAAAATCCTTCTTTCTCTAGTAAAAAACGCGTAAGAGTTTTAACGCTGCAACCTTGCGTCCTTTTATAGGAGATGGCATGGACTCATATGCAATTAAGGAGAGTCTTAGGGTTGAAGTGCAACCGTCGCATTTATTGACCCCCTTGAGACCCGCGTACGCGTCTTTTCAACGACGCGTCAGGCTTCTCATTCCCGGATCATTGACCACAGCCTGGCACCACCTTATCACCTACCGACAAGCCAACCTAAAGGTACAAGGTGGGGCCGCCCGTGACAGCGACTCGGACGCGTACAGGCTTCTCATTGGACCGCACAGCTGGCTGCCAGCAACTCCTGCGGACTTTAGAGGGACCAACCCATGTGCTAAAAGACGATCGCCCGCTTATTATAATACAGCAAAGGGGATCGCTCGGCATGTCCCAGTCGTATAAATGGAGAACATTCAGCAACAGGAAAAAGGTTCACGATTTGTTCCTCTCAATACCACTCATAGCAGAAATCGGTTCTCCTCTCAGTCGGAAAATCATCCCGAAATACATACAAACATACATACTCTCACACTCCCGGCTTCCTCACCGGAATCTAACTTAGGATTTCTCTCTCAGCACCTCTCAACCAGAAGACGGTCGGCAGAGGCAAGAAGTCTCCACAGTTCAGATTTGCAAGCCTCGGAGCTCAGATACATAGCAACCACACGCCGTGAGAGGCTGTCGATCTCTCGTCGCCGTCACAGTTCACCAACATTGTTACAAGAACTCACAGAGCATCACATCTGGTTCTTCCGGCAATCTACACACTCACTATCTAAGATAACTAGAATCGTTACACTCATTGTAATAGTATTCTAACATTAATACTTGTATCCCCGAATATTCGTATTAATAACATCTCGCGAGAGCATTCAAGCCGGGGACTAACAACCCCGACAAATCTTGTGTTATTTACTTTATCTACGGAATTGCTCTCGCACTTTATTTGCTATCCATCCATTCCAGCAATATTTATCTCCGGATAATATTTAGGGTAGCAACAGTATAGTAATTTGAAAAACATTTATGATATTAATTTTGAATACTAATTTGATATAGTATTATTTATATAAAAAACTAATATAAATATATTATCCTTCGTACTCGTACGTTCCCTCGTACCCATAAGTTCCCTCGTACCAGGTTCATCAAAGTTAAAGATTCCCGTATCTGTTTCCGTACCGCGTTTCGAACCGAACCCCGTCCTATGTAACCATACTTTGATGCATGATTGTGTTTGTTTAGTTGATTTGACTATTTAATTATGTTTTTATTTGCTCATAGATGTTTGACTTTGGGTACTTGAACTTTTTATCTATTAGTTTTTATTTGAACTATGAAATTGAAGTATGTTTACCTATATTATATATTATAATTACTCTAAATAGGATATTGTCGACTATTTACGACTTTTTACGACTAGTCGGGCGACTTGTCGACTAGTCAATCCCTCGGTACTCGGGCTCGACTTGTCGCCTAACAACCTTGGTTGTAATCTCCGTCAAGAGGAGTTGTAAGGGCCACGGCCCATATATCGTGTCAAGTTTCAGTCTAACTAGACTGTAACTCGAGTTGGTACTCTGCCAGTTGAAAGAAGCGAGAGTAAGTAAGGAATTCAGCTACGACGGTAGCTGGCATGGAGTCATGGACGTAGGGAGGTTTTCCCCGAACCACGATAAATGATTGTGTCCAAGCTCTCCATCTCTTTAACTCCTTACAGTCTTCATTTATTCATACTTACAAGTTAGCATTCTCGCGTAAGTTTTCAAAACCTTTATACAACCTGTTTTTAAAGGGGATAACTCAATGGATTTTCTAGAGTTAACCAACCTACCACCAAACTTCCGCATAGCAGTTAGAACTAACTGGCTTAGATTGACAAACTAACTCATCTGATTTTCTACCTCGACCAAGCTAGCTCGACCCAAGAGTTTTCAAAGCAAAATTCAAAATGGTTGGACATTGGTGTATTCCCCCTACACCATTTAACTCTTTCTCGGACCAACAAAATAACAATGAACAACACATACACATTTAATAGCTCTCCGAGATTAAGATCATGCCTCTAAATACCGAGATCTCTAGCTCTTCACCTATTTCTAGGGTCAGTATAAGAAGAGCATAATTATCTCACGCGATCCTGTCAATACGTTCCACCGTATCAGCATAACTAGTGTTGAGACCCATCACTACCGTTACTGCTGCAGTCTAAAACCATAGATTTGCCTGAGCTATTTCGATTGTGACATTGTTTATATCTCATAATTATCGTTAATCTTCGTGATCCCCTGAGACCCGAGCCGTCCATGTGATCTAAAACCTGAGATAATGGGCATATTCCTTTTCAAACATATTCTTTCAGATAGGTGATTGTAGATAGTGGAACAAATGCCGTATACTACTAAAACAACGGTTTTGCTTTAGCTATACAACATCCCCAACAATCTCCCACTTATACTAAAGTAAAACCTTTTAGTATACCATGTGTCTATAGGAAACTTTATGACCATCCGTCTTCTCCCACTTATACTCAAAGATTTTACCATGGGAGGAGGTAAATTGGGTCTGACTTCGATTAAACGTATTCATGGTTGTATCCCACTGAATAAGCTTTCAATTGGCGCTGGATTCGGGTCAATTCGGTTTATAAGTAGATATGGCTGATATGGTGACGACGCGATGGTACGCATAGTGCACGGAGACTTGAGGGCCCATATCTCATTGGTTATGGATCCTATCAAACTCTTTCTTTCTCCATATCAAATGTTATTAAGAGAGCTACAGACATTGGCCTTTGAATGCCCAAAACTATCGGTGTTATGGGGCCGCCACTTAGATCTGTGGCATCGAACCATTATACACCAACTATGGGTGCATCCTCATAGGCGATGTTGATTAGTAATTATGAATTCAATAGTTTGTCCATTTAAGGATTGATGAATTCTTAATATCTCAAGCGTTTTGTCATCTCAGTTTTTAAACGCATCTATTTGTTGCTGGATGAATGGTCTTGCTTATACTGTTACTGCAACTATTACTTTTATTCCTTAACATCTGTTTGTTTTATCTTGAGTGATCAGTTTGTGCATATACTAATTGGAAAATAATATTTATGTCCTTTTTCTCTTATTGAATAGACCTCGAAGTGGCATTAAAAGAAGAAGAGGAACCTGAAGAGTTATTTCATGGGAAGCTAGCTTGAAATAAGCTGTGGAGAATGCTCTCAAGAAACTGAAGAAGGGTCCTGACGTGAGATATACTGATGTGTGGGAGGTGATGAGTGATATGTACATTCTTATTGGAGCACATTCGAGAATATTATCTCAGGACTAGAATATGAAAAAATCAGGCTAAAATGAGGGATTCAAAAACTACAGATTTTCACCCGAGCTGAAGTTAAAACCAAAGAGTAAGCTAGTTTCAAGAAAGAAATGGTGAATATAGAGTCAAGGCACATAAAGCAATGAAACGATAAGAGAGAATGCGTGGATCAGTAGATGCTTCTTTCTTGTGTTCTATGAATATTGCTGCTTGTGATTGTAACACCACAAAAACCATATGGGAATATTACACGTCGTAGACCCTTTCCACAAGGATCTACCAGGCTAAACATTCATAAACAACCAAACGCTTGCCCGGCCAGGGTCAAACAATAAAATAATACAGACCGTTATGGTCACTTACACGTGAATACACAGACCGATGAGGTCACACAACCCAATCAACAAAACTGACTTAAACAACATTACCCACACATGGGTCGAAATACAATACAATGGAAGACTGAAATCAACTCTGACCACACAACAAAAATCAAACAACTCTCGACTCTTGATTAGTATCGCAGCTCATCATCCTCTTGTGCCAATCCTGTGACTGCTCCCCTGAATCTGCATGTACCTGGACGCAAAACAGACATCCACCCCCGATTATTCGGGGGTTAGTAAAACTCCACTGTTTTACTAGTGCAAGTATCAAATCATATGAAATGTAACAAGCAAGTAATAATCATGAATCAAATATAATAATCAAGTATCAAAATACCCCCGGGAGGTTTTCACAAGGGAAGATAAGCTATGAAGCATTCGAAAATAAGATTATCATCTCGGGAATTTTTTAGAATTTCAAAACCTTTAAGACCTCAAGTCCTGATTCACAAAACCCTTCGAAAGACTTTAGGGCCTTAACCCAAATCTTGTTTCATAACTCAACAGTTTACAATACGGGAAACATTTACTCAAGCTTAGGACTCGGTCCAACATTCATTTTCATAAAACTTTTCCTTTCAAAACTATGATTTGAAAATAAACATGCTCATGACACCGTGATCCACTGTCACGTGTCTCCGTAGGTTCAACAACCCGCACGGACTACACCACGCACAATTAATCAAACATAATTAATTCCGACACCGTGATCCACTGTCACGTGTCTCCGTAGGTTCAACAACCCCCACGGAAACAAACCAACACATCAATCACAACAACCAGTCCTGACCCCGTGAACATGTGTCACGTATCACCGTAGGTTCCGTCGAACCCGCACGGTTGGACGTACTGTGTCCTGATTCGATGGACCTGTGCCATGAATCATCGTAGGCCATCGTAGGCCTCGTCAGACCCGCACGATTGGACCTCAACACCACACACTAAGTTCTGATCCCATGGACCTGTGCCATGAATCCTCGTAGGCCCCGTCGAACCCACACGAGTGAGCTTAGCATTCCAGCACACCACATTCACATTCACATTACATACAACAATGAGCACAGTTAATCAATCACGTTGATTACCACAAAATCGTACATCACACGCACATAACACAATCTCAACACTCTCAACAACTATCATCAATCAACGACACACAACCAACATAACACACGTTCGGTACGTAATACATTGCACAACCAATGGTACAACCATCCCATATGTACGTCGCAATCCTGCACAAATGGCACAACAGCTAACACGTATACCAATATAACACTATTATCACAAAGCCTTCGAATTGCGGAATACACAACCAATTCAAACGGAACATATTAACGAAGGCAAGCAAAATCATTATACATCTCATACGTGATTATTAATCGCAAGATACAAGTCGTATAATAAGATACTTGCCTTACTAACCGCTACCGAACGCTCCGAAGAACCCGGTTCGACCGGGAAGCTCGGACCCCAAAGAAGGCAACGAACTGAAGGGTTCCGACTCGAGTTCTTCACAAGAATTTCGTTCCTAAGTCACAACGATATCAATTCAATCACAATTCTACGAAAACGTATAGAACTTCCCAAGTTCTACCCATTGAAGCATGTTATCGGACTCTTTGAGGGCATAGTCCAATACAATCGTTTAACGGAGAAATACTCGAATTTATTCCGCAAAAATTCAAGGGTAATGAATGATTTCGAGTGTACAACCAAGTTCTAACAATAATCCGAACTAAAACAAATCAAATCGGCCAAAACATCAAGAAACCTCAAAAATTCCCAAAATCAAGAGTTTAGGTGTTCATACCTTCGATCCGGGCGGAAGATGATGTTAGACATGAATCAAACCTCCAAAACATGTTGCTCTATGCCATATCCATCCAAATCCATCCATTATTGACGAAGAAATGCGAAGAAACAAAGAAAAAGGGTGAAAATGGCCGGATGACTCGGTCCAGGCCCTTAAATAGCCGACCCTGGCCGACCGCTTACGTACGTAATCGGCCATGGCCTACGTACGTAATCGGCCATGGACGAACTCCCTGTACCAATTCTGCCGACATGTTACGTACGTTACCGGCAGGCTATTACGTACGTAACAGGCCTTACGGCCGTTACTGCCAGGCCATTACGGCCGTTACTCGTCCAGGTCTGGCCAGCCAGGACTCGGTCGATCCGACGGTCCGAAAAACCCAGAAACTCAGACTTAAACGTAAACCGAAAACACAATTACGAAGTACTCACAAAGACGAATCCGAACACTAAGAGAACACACGATTACGACCACCCGAGGGCTCGAAATTCGACAACAGAAGTAATTACCCCAAACTTTGGGAAATTACGAAAATGGCCCAAAACTTCCGAAATACACGATACACGATCGAAACACCAAACCAAAGCTTACAACATGAACAATAACATTAAATGAACTTACGAGAAACTCGAAACAACAGTTTCGGACGAGATTCGCGAGAATCGAACTCAAGTGCGGAAAAGTCGTTTAAGAACACGGAACTCAACAAAACGATACCGGAACGAACTCGTATGACAAAAAGTACAGAATTAAATATTCTCAGATTGACGAAACGGTCATAAGAGAGTCGTCGAAACGGACCTTCACCGAAAAATGAAAATTACCGAAATCCAAAATTGCGGGTATTACATTCTACCCTCCTTAAAAGAAGTTTCGTCCCGAAACTTAAAACAAGTAGGGAGAAGCAATATCCCCGCCAGGAAAACTCGAAGAGATACACAAAAACCGAAAACTCGCGCCCAACGGCGAAACGCTGCTAGAAACGCAAAGAGACATACAGCATGAAAACACGCTCCACGACGACCAACACAACGCCACCGATAGAGACATAATAAAACCAACAAGTGACAAGCGTCATCAAACAGATAATACAACCAAGTCGATTATCCGAACAATCACAAAACACAAAGGACCCATTACAAGGAAACACGCACAATCAAGAAAACAGAAATAAACACACAAACGATCCACAAGGACAACCACAAACAACTCGGACTATGCCGAAGTCCTCAAAACTACACTAGGCATTTCTGTGTCCTTTCGGAGCAGAGACGCAACCTCAATTCCCAAATTTCTCAGCTACCGTTTCGCAATGCACAGCTCGGTGACCCACCTGGCCACACTCGAAACGGCTGGCTAACGGTGAACGACAAATTCTCCGCAATACGAGACCAGACAACAAAAATCGGACAACCACGATTGAACAACAGTGATCGAACCAAAAACTATCGAACAACAACGGTCAAACAACATCTATCGGACAATAATGGTCGAACAACAACTCCGAAGTTCAAATTTCAACCAAAGATATAAAGAAAACTTGTGGAACTAAAGTACGATAATTTTCATCAATGTTCACAAGAATCGAATCGAGATACCAAACACGTTCAAAGGGTATCAACAAACACGAGCGAGTCGATAGAATTTAAAAGGAGAAACTGCAGAAGTCAAAAATAGTACGGGTATTGCGTCCGACCTCTTATAAAAGAAATGTCGTCCCCGCGACTCACAACAACGGAAACAAAGTAACAACACAAAAAGCAACTGACAGAAAAATCTCCCATGGGCCTCTCAGAGCCGATCCTGATATCTGTGCTGAAGCGCGAACTCCGAAAGTCTCGGTAGCCAATTCGCAAAACTGCATTCGGTGTCCCTCGAGTCCTCACTTGAAACGCGTTACTGACGAGAAGGACAATTTACACGTGCATGCCCCGGCATATCACGGTTGAAACACCTCGGCTCGGCATACCGAAAATACAAATGCTAGATACAATGGGGTATAACGTCGCAAAACAACATAGCGGAGATGCCAACTCAGCACAACAAAGAATCATAACACATATCATACACAACGATTTCCATCGTAAAATAATACACACACAAACTCTACAGCAACGACGGTATCGTTCGGCGACCTCAACGGCCCGAACGATAACCAGCACATAATTACAAACATCATGAAACAATCACACATGTACACAAACGTACAAACCCAAGCTTCAACAGTTCACACTCGTGCGACAACACACAAATCACCACGAGGCGACAAATAGTAAATACCAGTTCACACCTCTCACGGAGGGCTAGTACTACAAATACGTGGCAACACCTCAACGTTCATGCCACCAATTCGATCATATTCGGAAGTTAACATCATAACGACAAAGCAAACATCATACATACATTCCCAAACGCAAATGGGAATTGATAGGTTTTAAAAAAAAATGAAAACCCCCTTTTGAAAATAATTTAGAAAACACCGGTTGATCTTGAGTATCACCTTTCAAAAAAGTACAAACGTGAAACATCGTTATCGAGACTTTGGAAAACTATTTCACATTCGATAAAAACGAGGACACTTTCTTTTCGTGAATAACTTTCAGAAATATTCGACCCTCGGGTCTAAGTAAAAGTGTTTCTAAAACATTGGAAATATCTCAAAACATTTTGGTCCTCGAGGTAGAAGAATTTTGAAACATATCGTGGCACCTTGGATGTACCACGAGAAAATAATTCATTTTAAAAGTACGTCTCGAAATTTATTTTCTAAGATACTCAAGGTTTTCAAAGATAATTTAATGGGCTAGAATGCCCAAAAGATAATTACACGGAACATTATAGCGTCGTGGGTCCCGCGCCAGAACTCACCAGGCTAAAAACCATTTACAAAAATGCCAAAAAGGCCGATGACAGTAATATTTCAAAAACTCATAAAAGGCATTTACAAAATACTAAATACCGTCATAAGAATTTCGCTAAAACGATCAAGGCCATAATGCCAAAAACTCGGTTAAGGGAATCGATTTTCGAAATAAAACTCAGTCGGTAAAATACCGAAAGCCATTACAAAAGAACTCACGCAGCGGATAAAAGGAATACAGTCCAACATGCACAATCCAATTAAATACATCTCACAGCATCTAGTTTAAACATACAACAAAACCATTCCTCGGAGTTTCTCACGAACTCAATCGTCGATACCTTATTCGAAACCCATCAAGGTTCTCAATTTTCACACCATACCACCCCTCACAGTGGTTCAAAGGTAAAACAACAATAGGCCCAGTTTTATACATATACTATATGTCACACGTATTAAATACAACTATATTCACAACACCGTGCAAATAAAATTATGCACCGCAATTAACTCATTTAGATAAAATCATGATACACAGGTACTTCGCATAAAAGAGGAGACTTACGTCCACAGGCCGCACGGAGACGACGGTCGCCCACGATACTAATCTCATCTGACAACATATCCGACACGTTGTGACTACGCACAACTCAACTTGTCACCCGACATCTCGAATGAGAAAACCACACAATACTCGACAAATCACGACTCGACTTGACCCGACAGCCTGGGTTTCCACAACCTAAGCTCCGATACCATAAATGTAACACCCCCAAAACCATATGGGAATATTACACGCCGTAGACCCTTTCCACAAGGATCTACCAGGCTAAACATCCATAAACAACCAAATGCTTTCCCGGCCAGGGTCAAACAATAAACTAATACAGACCGTTATGGTCACTTACACGTGAATACACAGACCGATGAGGTCACACAACCCAATCAACAAAATTGACTTAAACAACATTACCCACATAGGGGTCGAAATACAATACAGTGGAAGACTGAAATCAACTCTGACAACACAACAAAAATCAAACAACTCTCGACTCATGATTAGTATCGTAGCTCGTCATCCTCTTGTGCCAATCCTGTGACTGCTCCCCTGAATCTGCATGTACCTGGATGCAAAACAGACATCCAACCCCCGATTACTCGGGGGTTAGTAAAACTCCACCGTTTTACTAGTGCAAGTATCAAATCATATGAAATGTAACAAGCAAGTAATAATCGTGAATCAAATATAATAATCAAGTATCAAAATATCCCCGGGAGGTTTTCACAAGGGAAGATAAGCTATGAAGCATTCGAAAATAAGATTTTCATCTCGGGAATTTTTTAGAATTTCAAAACCTTTAAGACTTCAAGTCCTGATTCACAAAACCCTTCGAAAGACTTTAGGGCCTTAACCCAAATCTTGTTTCATAACTCAACAGTTTACAATACGGGAAACATTTACTCAAGCTTAGGCCTCGGTCCAACATTCATTTTCATAAAACTTTTCCTTTCAAAACTTTGATTTGAAAATAAACATGCTCATGACACCGTGATCCACTGTCACGTGTCTCCGTAGGTTCAACAACCCGCACGGACTACACCACGCACAATTAAACAAACATAATCAATTCCGACACCGTGATCCACTGTCACGTGTCTCCGTAGGTTCAACAACCCACACGGAAAGAAACAAACACATCAATCACAACAACCAGTCCTGACCCCGTGAACCTGTGTCACGTGTCACCGTAGGTTCCGTCGAACCCGCACGGTTGGACGTACTGTGTCCTGATTCGATGGACCTGTGCCATGAATCATCGTAGGCCATCGTAGGCCTCGTCAGACCCGTACGATTGGACCTCAGCACCACACACTAAGTTCTGATCCCATGGACCTGTGCCATGAATCCTCATAGGCCCAGTCGAACCCACACGAGTGAACTTAGCATTCCAGCACACCACTTTCACATTCACATTACATACAACAATGAGCACAGTTAATCAATCACGTTGATCACCACAAAATCGTACATCACACGCACATAACACAATCTCAACACTCTCAACAACTATCATCAATCAACGACACACAACCAACATAACACACGTTCGGTACGCAATACATTGCATAACCAAGTGTACAACCATTCCATATGTACGTCGCAATCCTGCACAAATGGCACAACAGCTAACACGTATACCAATATAACACTATTATCACAAAGCCTTCGAATTGCGGAATACACAACCAATTCAAACGGAACATATTTACGAAGGCAAGCAAAATCATTATAAATCTGATCATATGTGATTATTAGTCGCAAGATACAAGTCGTATAATAAGATACTTGCCTTACTAACCGCTACCGAACGCTCCGAAGAACACGGTTCGACCGGGAAGCTCGGACCCCAAAGAAGGCAACGAACGGAATGGTTCCGACTCGAGTTCTTCACAATAATTTCGTTCCTAAGTCACAACGATATCAATTCAATCACAATTCTACGAAAACGTATAGAACTTCCCAAGTTCTACCCATTGAAGCATTTTATCGGACACTTTGAGGGCATAGTCCAATACAATCGTTTAACAAAGAAATACTCGAATTTGTTCAGCAAAAATTCAAGGGTAATGAATGATTTCGAGTATACAACTATCTTCTAACAATAATCCGAACTAAAATGAATCAAATCGGCCAAAACATCAAGAAACCTCAAAAATTCCCAAAATCAAGAGTTTAGGTGTTCATACCTTCGATCCGGGCGGAAGATGATGTTACACATGAATCAAACCTCCAAAACATGTTGCTCTATGCCATATCCATCCAAATCCATCAATTATTGACGAAGAAACGCGAAGAAACGAAGAAAAAGGGTGAAAATGGCCGGATGACTCGGTCCAGGCCCTTAAATAGCCGACCCTGGCCGACCGCTTATGTACGTAATCGGCCACGGCCTACGTACGTAATCGGCCATGACCGAACTCCCTGTACCAATTCTACCGACATGTTACGTACGTTACCGGCAGGCTGTTACGTACGTAACAGGCCTTACGGCCAGCACGCTGTGCCATTACGGCCGTTACTCGTCAGTGCGGCCACCAGACTCCGATTCGACGGTCCGAAAATCCCAAACTCGGACACGAACGTAAACCGAAAACACGACACGAAGTACTCGCAAAGACGAATCCGAACACTAAGAGAACACAGATTCACCACCCGAGGGCTCAAATTGACAACTAAGTAATTACCCCAAACTTTGGGAAATTACGAAAATGGCCCAAAACGTCCGAAATACACGATACACGATCGAAACACCAAACCAAGGCTTACAACATGAACAATAACATTAAATAAACTTACGAGAAACTCGAAACAACAGTTTCTGACGAGATTCGCGAGAATCGAACTCAAGTGCGGAAAAGTCGTTTAAGAACACGGAACTCAACAAAACGATACCGGAACGAACTCGGATGACAAAAAGTGCAAAATTAAATATTCTCAGATTGACGAAATGGTCATAATCGAGTCGTCGAAACTGACCTACGCCAAAAAATGAAAATTACCGAAATCCGAAATTGCGGGTATTATAGTGATCAGCATAAAGTTAGGGATAATGCGTTATCTACTGGACTTCGTAGCTTTTAACTAAGTTTCTATTGTTAAAGAGCTCTTGGTCGTTTCTTAGTTCATATATATTTGCTACTGTTTGAAAACTTGATGGTTGGAAAATATGAATTGATTTGTGTCTCGATTCTCATAATCTATAACTCCATTCTTTTATTGGATAAAAACTTTGAATCCTTCTTTTGGGTGTTCCAATGGTATGCTTTGACTGCTATTCGAAGAGCTTATAGTGGTTGTGGTCTTTTCTGTTTAAATTCCGTAACTGCGGATTTTACATAACTAATAATATACCAACGATTGAACATAGCTAGCCGAGTATCTACGTTTTGCTTCGAACATTTGTCATGCTTACCTTCATGTTACTTTTCTCATAACTGTTGTTCATGCCTTCATAGTGTGTGTTGCCTTGCAGTCACCTAGGGTTTATTTCATTTCTGGAATTTCCTTATCATCACTATGAAACATAAGCAGACTTCCTTCACCCCTCTCCCAGTATCAATTTGCTTCTGTGAGTTCTTCTTTTGTAGCCCAACATTTGCCTTGTCCGTGATAGATATATAATATACCTGAAAGCTACCATTGCCGATGCACACGCTTCTCCGCTCCAGCCCAAGAATAACCCAGAGTCACCTACTGACCAACCAACCGACCATATTGCATTTGAAATCCAAGATTTCCATTAAAAGATATATCCAGAGAGAGGGAGGGAGGGAGGGAGAGAGAGATGTACTCTACTGGGTACATTCATATACCATGAAAACAAATATCTAAAACCAAAGAAAATAGAATGACACACAAAGATGAATAACATGGTAAGTATCGGCAGTACATTTTTGTGTTTTTTTCTTAGAGTAGTTCCCTGAGTTGATCGTTGAGGTAGCATCCCTATTTATAGCGAGGGACGACCATCTTCCCGTTAGAGAGGTAGAGGCGCGTGATCTTCATTTTCCTTCGGTCAAGCGACAAAACAACCTTTATCGATGACATGCAGAGCTCCGGGTTTGTCTTCTTTCCCAAAGAGGAAACACTAGATTTTTTGCAGATTTCCGCCGTGGAGTGTAGCGAGGACCGGCTCTGAGCACTGTTCTGACGAAGTCCGTTGCCCATACAGCTGCTTCCGCGTGGCCTTTGACTACTGCGCCGCAATTAATGATACGTACGGGCTTATCGTCCTCGTATCAAGTTCAAATATTTCTCTTGGCGCTTATCGCTCACTCTTGAGTTTTCACGGCGCGTCACTGTAGATGGATCGCTTGTCAGTTAAGCATGAATCGCTTCGCTTCTCGTAACCCGCTTCTCTTTCGCTTTTGCCTCGCTTTGCTTGGCTGCGCTTCGCTTCGCTTGACTACGATCTGCTTCGCTTTGCGTTGACTCGCTTTCGGCGGTTAAGACATCTACCGTCTTCAACTCTTCTTTTCGCTTGTGAACTGCTTCCAAAGTCAAAATAAAATATCGCTCTCTAACAAGTGAGCTTACTAAAAATGACTCGGAAATCAATCAAAAATAATAAGGGAAATATTCTAAGAGGGTTTTGGAATCAAATCAAAACAAATATATTCTATTAAAATAATAGATTCCCCGTCAACAAAATATCCTAACAGCTTACCCCAGAGCATTTATTCCATTAGAGCTATGATTCACTCCACTAAAGAATCACAACTGATTCACCGCTCTGTCCCAATTAAGTAGATTGGGGCTGGTATTTCGTTTGGAGTTATCCCCGTGTTTAAGACTTCCAATATCCACTAATTAATTAGAGCTTCTCTGACTGTTCCTAATTAATTAATTTCTTTTTATCCTTAAGTAGTTACCGTTCACTCATTATTATTATACCTGAACTTAATCAGCATGCACGACTTGGTATAATAAACCTTATGAACTCCCTGAGAGAATATTTCAACTTGAAACGGGCACGGTGTCTTGATGCAACCAATTAGACATAATATGTGTCGTCATGTTACCCAAAGTACAGGGAATCAACGAACCTACGTTAGGCCCCATATCCCGTAAATCAAAATTGTTGGGACCCTCAATTTGGTTTTGATGATGTTTATCGAAACACACTTAGAGTTAAGTTTTCAAGCTTTCAAAACCGAGTTATCAGTTTTAGAGTTAGCAAGTTTGAGTTTGCCCTGCGTGGTTGAACTCAACTTATCTCAAGGAGCTAGACTTGATAAACACTCTAAAGTATAAGTTCGCATTTACAAACTTATCTCTATATGAT
The DNA here is from genome assembly GCA_033398695.1 of Orobanche coerulescens. Taxonomy (NCBI): domain Eukaryota; kingdom Viridiplantae; phylum Streptophyta; class Magnoliopsida; order Lamiales; family Orobanchaceae; genus Orobanche; species Orobanche coerulescens. Next base: position 196,705,669 of record CM065804.1, read on the forward strand.
CGAGTCTGACTCTCTTGTAGTTAGCTTACTAGATTTGTTTTAGTTGTTAGCTTACCTGCCTTCGAGAACCCAAGCATACCTGAAGATCTCAAGTTCACTAAAGGAAGGAGTTAGCTACCTTGAAGACTGAAGAGATATCTCAACCTGCCTACATAGGTTGAATAAGGCTAACTTGGTTGCAAGTTTGCCTGATGCCTCTAACGGCTATGAATTACAATGTCAGTGTACCGTTCTGCCACTCCCTGACACCCCAACGGCTATAATTCAAATTGGAGCCTATAAATACCTCAAGCCTCAAACCAGAATCCTTACGGGAAATTCATTACGCCAAAACTCTGCAGAAATCTCTGGCATCATTGCAAACATCAACACTCGAAACAACTTGAGATTTCCCAAGTGTTGATATTCAAGATTTATGATTCTGGAATAAGTCTTGTTCTTGGAGCGTTCACTGTTGCTCAAGAACACCTTAGATAGTTTCTTCTATAAGCTCATTGTGTATTCTATGTAGAAGAAAGTGTCTGTAGTTTATTTTACCATTGTTGAGTCTATTAGAGCTCGATTTTAGTGAAAGAGAAAATCTGTAAGTTGTCACATTAGTCTAGCTTGTAGCAAGGTTGTAATCATGGTTGTCACGTCGACGACTAGTCGCCGACTAGTCGAAAAGTCGACATGCCTGAAAAAGTCGATGCCCGACTTCTGTGATAGTCGTCCATGGGTTATACTCGGACCCTACCCTACCCGGACCCGAGTGTTCTCCTCTTCTCACCCCGACAGTCGCGCAGATACAAGGAACGCGGAACGGACCCCCATTTTGCGATCTAGGTCATCCGTCCCAGAATGCGGAACAGTCGCAACGGGTCGCGTCCCAGATCGCTAACTCCGAAGAGTTCTGTGATTCCGGCATCTTTTCCGGTAGAAGAAGGAAGAAAGGAGTATAAGGAGAGGAAAAGAAGAAAGAAGAGAGAAGAAAAAAGAGAAGAACGTAGGAAGAAGAGGAAAGGATCGAAAGAAAAGTAGATCTGGAAGAGAAGAGTCAATGCCTCGAAAGAAAAGTAGATCTGGAAGAGAAAAGTTTTAACTTTTTTATTATTTTATGATATAAAAATATAACTTAATATTTAAATTATTTAAAAAAAATGGTTCTACATTATTTTAAGTTTTACAAATCTTTTGCAATTATCTTTCAAATTTTATATAGGTTCTATTTCATATTAAAAAATATTATAAAATTAATATGAAAATATTTAAATATTCATTCTGAATATAAATATATTATCCTTCGTACTCGTACGTTCCCTCGTACCGGGTTCATCAAAGTTAAAGTTTCTCGTATCCATTTCCGTATCTCGTTTCGAACCGAACCCCGTCCTATGTAACCATACTTTGATGCATGATTGTGTTTGTTTAGTTGATTTGACTATTTAATTATGTTTTTATTTGCTTATAGATGTTTGACTTTGGGTACTTGAACTTTTTATCTATTAGTTTTTATTTGAACTATGAAATTGAAGTATGTTTACCTATATTATATATTATAATTACTCTAAATAGGATATTGTCGACTATTTACGACTTTTTACGACTAGTCGGGCGACTTGTCGACTCTCTTGTAGTTAACTTACTTGATTATTAACGCATTTGCTAACTTGTAATAAGATTGAGTCTGACTCTCTTGTAGTTAGATTACTAGATTAGTTTTAGTTGTTAGCTTACCTGCCTTCGAGAACCCAAGCATACCTGAAGATCTCAAGTTCACTTAAGGAAGGAGTTAGCTACCTTGAAGACTGAAGAGATATCTCAACCTGCCTACATAGGTTGAATAAGGCTAACTTGGTTGCAAGTTTGCCTGATGCCTCTAACGGCTATGAAGTACAGTGTCAGTGTACGGTTCTGCCACTCCCTGACACCCCAATTGCTACAATTAAAATTGGACCCTACAAATACCTCAAGCCTCAAACCAGAATCCTTACGGGAAATTCATTAAGCCAAAATTCTGCAGAAATCTCTAGCATCATTGAAAACATCAACACTCAAAATAACTTGAGATTTCCCAAGTGTTGATATTCAAGATTTCTGATTCTGGAATCAGTCTTGTTCTTGGAGCGTTCACTGCTGCTCAAGAACACCTTAGATAGTTTCTTCTATAAGCTCATTATGTATTCTCTATAGAAGAAAGTGTGTGTAGTTTATTTCACCATTGTTGAGTCTATTAGAGCTCTATTTTAGTGAAAGAGAAAATCTGTAAGTTAGCACATTAGTCTAGCTTGTAGCAAGGTTGTAATATCTATCAAGAGAAGTTGTAAGGGCCATGACCCATATATCGTGTCAAGTTTCAGTCTAGTTAGACTGTAACTCGAGTTGGTACTCTGCCAGTTGAAAGAAGCGAGAGTAAGTAAGGAATTCAGCTACGACGGTAGCTGGCGTGAACGTAGGGAGGTTTATCCCGAACCACGATAAAAGACTGTGTTCAAGCTCTCTATCTCTTTAACTCTTTACAGTATTCATTTATCCTTACCTACAAGTTAGCATTCTCGCGTAAGTTTTCAAAACCTTTATACAACGTGTTTTTAAAGGGGATAACTCAAAAGGATTTTCTAGAGTTAACCAATCTACCATCAAACTTCCGCATAGCAGTTAGTTTGAAAAAGTATAGCAGTCTAACTGTCTTAGCTTGGCAAACTAACTCATCTGATTTGCTAGCTCGACCAAACTAGCTCGACCCAAGAGTTTTCAAAGCAAAATTTAAAACGGTTGGACATTGGTGTATTCCCCCTGCACCAATTAACTCTTTTTGGGACCAACAAAAATAACAATGAACAACAGATACACGTCTAATAGATCACCGAAATTAAGATCATGCCTCTAAATACCGAGATCTCTATCTCTTCACCTATTTATAGGTTCAGTATAAGAAGAGCATTATCTCACGCGATCCTGTCAATATGTTCCACCATATCAGCATAACTAGTGAATGAGACCCATCACTACCGTTACTGCTGCAGTCTAAAACAATGGATTTGCCCGAGCTATTTCGACTGTGACATTGTTTATATCTCATAATTATCATTAATCTTCGTGATTCCCTGAGACCCGAGCCGTCCACATGATCTAAAATATGAGATAATGGGCATATTCCTTATCAAACATATTCTTTCAGATAGGTGATTGTAAATAGTGGAACAAATGTCGTATACTACTAAAATAACGGTTTTGCTTTAGCTATACAACAACCCCAACAATCTCCCACTTATACTAAAGTAAAACCTTTTAGTATACCACGTGTCTATAGGAAACTTTATGACCATCCATCTTCTCCCACTTATACTCAAAGATTTTACTATGGGAGGAGGTAAATTGGGTCTGACTTCGATTAAACATATTCATGGTTGTAGCCCACTGAATAAGCTTTCAATTGGCACCGGATTCGGGTTGCTCCGGTTTATAATCAAGTAAATATGGCCGATACGGTGACGACGCAACGGTACACAAAGTGCACGGAGACTTGAGGGCCCATATCTCATTGGTTATGGCTCCTATCAAGCTCTTTCTTTCTCCATATCAAATGTTATTAAGAGAGCTAAAGATATTGGCCTTTGAATGCCCAAAACTACCGTTAATATGTGGCGTCGAAACATTATACACTCACTATCGGTGCATCCTCATAGGCTAAAGGGCAATGTTGATTAGTAATTATGAATTCAATAGTTTGTCCATTTAAGGATTGATGAATTCTTAATATCTCAAGTGTTTTGTCATCTCTGTTTTTAAACGCATCTATTTGTTGCTGGATGAATGGTCTTGGTTATACTCTTACTACAACTATTACTTTTATTCCTTGACATATGTTTGTTTTATCTTGAGTGATCACTTTGTGCATATACTAATTAGAAATTAATATTTATGTCCTTTTTTCTCTTATTGAATAGACTCCGAAGTGGCGTTAAAAGAAGAAGAGGAGCCCGAAGAGTTATTTCATGGGAAGCTAGCTTGAAATAAGCTGTGGAGAATGCTCTCAAGAAACTGAAGAAGTGCATTGACGTGAGATGTAGTGATGTGTGGGAGGTGATGAGTGATATGGACATTCTTATTGTAGCACATGTTAGGCGTATTTTTATACGCTTATTTATCATTATTTTGTAGTATTTTGGAGTGTGAAATCATCTAAATGAGCTTTTAATGCCTTAATTTTGTATGATTGACAGGAAATTGAAGTCCGGAAGCTTAAACGAGGCAAAACGGGCGAAAACGCAAAATCGGACTATGAGCCGCGGCACAAGGAAGCCGAGCCGCGGCAAAGGAAGACGCCACCGAAGGCGAGTAGTCAGACTCGTGCCGCGGCAAGACCCCATGTGAGCCGCGGCACGAAGGATTTAATTACGCCTGTGTATTCAGATTTTGGCGATGTGCCGCGCACGAGTTGATGAGCCGCGGCACACTTAGCGGGTTTGGTACGTCTGCGTGGATTTTGGGCCGTTTCGAAGCCAGTTTCAACCAACTAATACGGACGCGATTTATGGAAGTGCTGAGCTATAAATAGGGCTTAAGACCCTAATTTAATTATCTTTGGGGATCGGGGAATCATTGAATCTAAACCTAGGAGAGCTTAAGCTGGAGGGAGTGAAGAGGAGGAAAGCAGAAGAATTCAAGGGCAGAAGGCGGGAGCTGAAGAACGGAGGAATCCGAGCTTCATCTGCGTTTGAATTTTATGCTTTCGTTTATTTATTCTGTATTTTCAGTTTTTAGTATGTCAGGCTAAAGCCCTAATCTAGGGTTTTGATGAAACCTTTATTTTGACGAATTAATTGAGATTATCCAATTTATTACCATTTTATTGAGTTTTCCCAATTATGTTTAATGCTTGCAATTATCTGGCCAATAGTTGTATTGATTTAATCATTCACTTCGAATCGGGAGAGGAGATTTGGTGAGGAACTATTGGTGAGGACCGTTTTATTCTGTGAGATAGGAATATACTCATAGGAACTACGTGGCCTTTAGGAGATTTCACGCTTTTTGCCTAGCGACGAGATAATTCACCTAGGGATAGAGTGCGTTAGTCGCCGTTAGATAAATCTATTGACCTCGGGAGAGGCGGTAGAATATTTTAGCAATCTCCGCCTTCAATAAATTGGGAAAATTATTTATTACGGATAATCAAGATTAAATTCGGATAAATTAAGGTGGATTCAGAACTCTAGACTTATTTATCATTGATTCCTTTTATTCAAGCTATCGTTTTCTGTTTAGTCTTTTATTAATTCTTTTAGTTATTAATCAAAAAAACCCAACTTCGATTGTTCAAATAAAATTGGAATACGAAAACGTCGGTAGTTAGAGATTCAATCCTCGTGGGAACGATACTCTACTTATCACTTTATTACTTGTAAACGATGACGTGCACTTGCGTGTAGGAAATATCGCAACAAGTTTTTGGCGCCGTTGCCGGGGAATTGAAATTTTTCTAATATCGACTTAAGTATTTCCAGTCTTAATTTGAACGTTTTTATTTTTGTGTATTTAATTTTTTTATTTTATTCGTTTTTCCTTTCAGGACCTTTCGTGTAGTGCATGAGAAGACTCGGTAACGAAGGCTTACTACCTTTGGACACCGAGCTCGAGCGCACGCTAAGAAGGAATAAAAAGGAGAAAAGAGAGTTGCAGCATTTACTGGCCAAGATGGCCGAAAATATTGAAATCCAAGGAGGAGACAACCAAGTGCGGCAAGTTCAACCGGAACTCGCTCTTCGGGATTATGCCATGCCGCAAGCCAACGCAAATTTTTCGGGAATTCGGCGTCCCACCATCCAAGCTAATAATTTTGAAATCAAGCCCGCCATCATTCAGATGGTACAGGCGAGCCCTTTCTGTGGATTGCCGAAGGACGACCCGAATGCCAACATTGCTTCGTTCCTTGAGATATGTGACACATTTAAAACAAATGGTGTCACCGACGATGCCATCCGATTGAGGCTTTTCCCTTTTTCTTTGAGGGATAAAGCAAAATTCTGGTTGAATTCCTTACCGCCGGGGTCGATTACAACTTGGGAGAGGTTAGTGCAAGCCTTCCTTGCAAAATTTTTCCCACCAGCTAAGACGGCGCGGTTAAGAAACGAGATAACCACTTTTGCCCAGTATGATATGGAATCGCTCCACGAGGCGTGGGAGCGATATAAAGAATTGCTTCGAAGATGCCCTCATCACGGCATTCCTGATTGGCTTCAGCTGCATACATTTTATGGTGGTTTGAGTGCTTCTACACGCACTTTAGTGGATGCAGCCTCCGGAGGAACATTCATGGGAAAATCTATGGCCGAGGCTCACGTGCTTTTGGAAGATATGGCTGAAAACGCTTACCAATGGCCAGCAGAAAGATTGACACCGAAGAGGGTAATGGAAGTTTCGAGCAATGATCCGATTTCCACCTTGTCAGAGCAATTCGCCGCTTTGACACAACAGCTCGTAACTTTTCGCACGCACCAGCCCTGTTACCATTGAGACGTGTAATTGGTGTAACGGATCACACCCGAAAAGTGCGGAGTGTCAATTTGGAAATCCGTCGAGCAAAATCAGACGGAGTGTGCTCAATTCGTAGGAAATGGGAATCGACCGAATAACCCGTACTCCAATACTTATAATCCGGGGTGGCGCAATCATCCCAACTTTTCATGGAGAAACGGACAGAACGCACACCAGCCCACTTTCGCCCAGAATCAACAGCAGCCCCCTTCCGCTCCCAAAGTGTCTCTCGAGGAAGCGCTTGTAAAATTGGCGGCAAATACGAGTCAATTTATGACTCGGACGGAAGCTACACTACAAAATCATTCTGCTTCCATTCGGAATTTGGAGGTTCAGCTGGGCCAAATCGCTAATGTGTTGACAGCTCGTCCGGAGGGAGCATTGCCGAGTACCACAGAGACAAATCCTCGAGAGAGTCTAAATGCAATTAGATTGAGAAGCGGGAGAGATGTGCTAGATCAGCCCGAGCTGGGTGAAGAGAAGAAGGTGATTGAGGAAGAGATGGAATTAAAGCCAGAGGAGTCAAAGGACGTGAAGCCGGATAACTTGAAAACATGTGTTCCCCCCGTTCCGTTTCCGCAGAGACTACAGCAAAGGAGGGCGGACAAACAATTTTCCAAGTTCCTTGATGTGTTCAAAAAGCTTCACATAAATATTCCATTCGCCGACGCATTGGAACAGATGCCGAGTTATGTCAAATTCATGAAAGAGATATTATCGAAGAAGAGAAAACTTGAGGAGTTTGAAACGGTCGCCTTGACAGAGGAGTGTAGTGCTATTCTTCAAAAGAAGCTCCCACCTAAGTTGAAAGATCCGGGAAGCTTCAACATTCCTTGTACCATGGGGGATTGTTCATTTAATAAGGCACTATGCGATCTTGGTGCAAGTATCAACCTCATGCCTCTATCGATTTTTCAAAAGCTGAATATTGGGGAAGCTAAGCCAACCACAGTCTCATTACAATTGGCGGACCGATCGATAAAGTATCCGAGGGGAGTAATCGAGGATGTTTTAGTTAAAGTTGATAAGTTCATCTTTCCAGCCGACTTCATCGTACTAGACATGGAGGAAGATGACAATATTCCGATCATCTTGGGACGACCATTTCTAGCGACGGGCCGAACCCTTATAGACGTGGAAAAGGGAGAGCTAACTCTGAGGGTCCAAGACGAGCAAGTTACTTTTCAAGTATTCAAATCGTTCCCCTGTCCCGGAAGTGCTGATAAAGGATCACAAATTGAGGGTGTTGATGTTTGTGAAAGAGGAAAGCATCGAAAAAATCGTCGTTGGGAAAATTCAGATTTTGTGTTAAATGGCCCAAGTTTGAAGAAGGATGTAGAACTAGTGGCGTTTCTCGACCATGAAGAAAAATCTGCTGCAGTTGTGAGTTCGTTTGTGAAGGAGGAGAGTGAGCCGAAAGCCAAGAGAAAAATTAGTCATGGAGAAACCGGGTGTTTTGGGAAGTTTTTCAAGTCGAAACCTCTTCGCAAACAACATTTGATTACCGAACCGAGAATCGAACCGCTGATGATCAATGGTCATAATTTTAACCAAAATATAAACGGTTCGATAAACGGGGCGGAAGCCAAATGGAGTTTGCGAAAAGCGAACTAACGTGTTCAATAGGTCCGGCTGAAGACTATAAACTTAGCGCTTCTCGGGAGGCAACCCGAGCTCGTAGTTGTAGAATTTTGCATTTCTTTATTTTTCTTGTATTCGTGATTCTTATTTTTCATCATCTTTGTGCTTCTATTTGCTTCTTCCTCTCCTTTTTAACGTCTTCTTTTCAAAATTCTGTGCAGGAAAGTCCTGTGGAAGAAACTGGAGTATGAGCCGCGGCACGCTTATTGTGAGCCGCGGCACACATCGATCGCAGGGGGAGGCAAAACCGATCAGTACTTTGTGCCGCGGCACGGCATAAATGAGCCGCGGCACACTTGAGCAATGAGCCGCGGCACACGAAATCTGTGCCGCGGCACACGACAAAACGAGACACAGGTAAAAGGGATCAGACCTTGTGCCGCGGCACAATGATTGTGAGCCGCGGCACACTATGCGGAATTTGAAAGGCCAGGTAGCATATAACGAGCATTCGGCGGCATTTCAGTAAGCTTTCCTATTTCCTTGCCTTCCTCCCCAAATAGCGAACCGGCCGAAGCGATTCTTCAATTTTTTTCCTGCGATTTTTCTTGAAAGCTTCAAAAAGGTACGTTTGAATCTTGAATTCTTATTTGCTTATGGTTGATATATGGAAGTGTCTATGCTTTAAATGATTGGAACATGTTTATTTTTCTTCATATAGTTTTGTGATTGTTAGAGAATAACAGGGTAGTTTCATCGAATTTTCTTGATTAAATTGGAACATAAATGAGTTGAATGTGTTAAGTTGTTGCTAATTGAATTGCATTTCTGTTTTTGGGGGTTGAATCGAGCTAGAACTATGTTTATTCTTCAAGTAAGCGTGCGCCCTCAAGGTGTCCGATAAATTGCCCAAATGAATAGTTTTCTTTGAAAAAGCAAGTGTTTTGAAGTTTTGTGCAACGTATACGTTTTCAATTTACAGCAAGCCCAACCCTTACATCCAGTTTAGATGTTTAAGTCCAAATTCATCTTTTTCTCTCGTATGCGCTAGTGTCTTAAATTCGGAATTTCTGGTTTGATGTCTTTAGCCGCGCATATATCATCGTTATTATTTTTTGCGTAAATAAACCCTCGTGTTGTGCTTCTCAGGATTGATTATGGCACGCACGAAGAAGTTGACCAAGCGTGCTAGGACCGAGTCATCCCCTACGCGAGGGGAGACCTCTCGGGGTCGGGCCGAGGCGGAGGGGCACCAATTTTCGGACCCCGAGATCCACAAGATATTCAACGAAAAGATCCATCCGCGTCCACTTATTCCCGAGAGAGGTTTTACTCCAGCTCCTCAGGACGGGGAGTTGCTCATGATGATTGACGAGATGGGATGGGCTAGATTTACCGCACCTCCTGAGCCAGCAGTCATTTCGATCGTCCAGGAGTTTTATGCCGCTCGTCAAGCACATCCGGCAGGCATACGTTGCCATCTCTAGAGTCTCGGACTCAGGTCGACGTCCGAGGGGTCACATTGATTTCTCCCACCGCTATTCGGAGGTGTTTGGGTTTCCGGCATGGACGAGACGGCTATGACCGCGTGATGACCGGCCTCACTAAGGAGGCCCCGCTTGAGACGATTGCACGGCCGTGCACCGATCGGGAGGGCGAGCACAGAGCTCATCTACTTTTCACTTCAGAGCTCGCGCCTCGGCCCGGCTCGGGCGAGCCTGGCTTTACTTTATTTGTGCCCGCATTGATCCCACCTCCCAGATCCGTACAGTTTTTCTCTCCCGCGCCCGGATACTTTTTGCTATCACCTCCGGGCTGCGCTTCGATGTGGCCCCCATTCTGGTCCGATCTATCTTCCAGAGTATCCAAGGGGGGGCCAAGACGGGGTTGAAGCACCCCTCCCTCATCTGCGCTTTATGCCGGCAGTCGGGGCTGACATGGTCAGTCGACGAGCCGATGCTTGCCCCACAGGCCCCGATCGACCACCGCATCATATCGCACTTTGAGTAGTGGGGTGGAGCGCCGGCACACGCTCGGGGGCGAGGATTTTTGCTCGAGGAGGCTCATGAGGGATCCCCTGAGCCGCTTTTGTTGACGCACGGAGAGGCCGGCCCGCAGCCTGACAGAGCGAGGTTGGAGGAGCTGTTTGATGGGCTGCGGGAGGATTTGAGGAGACAGAGAGAAGAGCATAGGGAGGAGCTGAGGAGAGAGAGAGAGGAGCAGAGAGAGGAGCTGAGAGAGGAGTTGAGGCGAGAGAGAGACGAGATGAGGAGAGAGAGAGAGAGCTGGATGGCTGCCATGCGGGAGGAGCAGCGGGCGGCGCGGGAGAGTGTTGTTGCTGCCGCCAGAGCCGAGATGAGAGAGCAGGCCCGGCGGACCAGCCGACGAGCGGAGAGGCGTCTTGCTGCGAGGGAGGCTTATCATCAGGAGCACCTCGCCGCATGGACGGCCCACATCATGCATCCCGACGGGCCATTTACTGCGCCCGCCCGGCCAGCCACACCACCCTCCTCACCGGACGATGCCGGCACCAGCTCCTGAGCAGACTGGAGGGGAGTACTTGACCTTTTACTTTTCTTGCATTTCATTTTTTGTCCATTGAGGTCAATGTACGTCCTAAGTTTGGGGGGGGCTTTACATTCAGTCTGCATTCATTGCTGTACTCTATTTTCTTGCTGTACATTATATTTTGTTGCACCTTTCTTTCTTTGCGAAAATTTTTTTTTAGATAGCCTTGCTTGCCGTAGTTTTTCTTTATTTGTGAATTTTCGTGCTTCTATTATGTGTGATACTGATGTTACGACACTGTCTTTCTCTCTGAAGAATCGGGCGAGTTTTAGTCGAGTTGTAGTCAGTTATTTCTGTTCTGCTTAGTATTCAATTAGGTCCGAAATTTTTCGTGATTGTAGAGGACTTGGCAGATAAGAGACGATACATACTTGTTTTTAATCCCCATCAATACATTTGGCTACATTTTCCGGATAGTGAGTCGTACTGTTTCTTTAGTCGTGTTGGCACTTAAATTGAGTTTAGAGTCGGGCAGTTTTTCCCTAAAAGTCGAGATAATGTGTTCTATGAAGGGAAGTCTAGTAACCGGGGGTATTCGCGTGACCCGTTGTTTACTCTCGCGTAAAACGACGACTCCCGATTAGACTATTGATTTAGATATTTCACATGTGCCTATGATAGGAAGTCTAGTAACCGGGGGTATTCGCGTGACCCGCTGTTTACTCTCGCGTCAAACGGCAACCTTGATTAGGACATGCGGAAATTATGTATTCGAGTTGTTTCTCCGCTGTAGACGGGAACTTAGTAACTAGAAGCATCCATGTGCCCCATGAGTGTCTTTTACGTCAAACGGTTTCCTAATACATGAGAATGGAAGTTCCACCCTAGGATTATCCCGATGAAACATCCCGAGATCCTAACCTAGTGGTCAACTCGAATCGAATTCTTGAACATAATTATATAAGGGGACACTGTCCGAGGTTTAGTTGTTAGGAGACTCGTGAAAAATGGTGCCTTTAGACTGTGGAACGGGACGAACTAGCTTGTCTATTTTAGCCTTTCATATTGACGGTCGATTCGACTCATGTTTTGTTGATCTTTGAGCTGAGTTTTCTTCATGAACAAATGATTAGGACTGAACTTGATTACTTTGCGGAATCATTATTCTGAGTGCAGTTCGCTTTTATGACACTCGTATTATTTAGAGAGAATGGCAGGATAGTATTGATTAGGATGAACACTATGAGTTGCACGATGATTCACGACATTCTTTTATCGACTTTAATTCTTTTTGCTTGAGGACAAGCAAAGGCTTAAGTTTGGGGGTATTTGTTAGGCGTATTTTTATACGCTTATTTATCATTATTTTGTAGTATTTTGGAGTGTGAAATCATCTAAATGAGCTTTTAATGCCTTAATTTTGTATGATTGACGAAATTGAAGTCGGAAGCTTAAACGAGGCAAAACGGTAGCAACGCAAATCGGACTATGAGCCGCGGCACAAGGAAGCCGAGCCGCGGCAAAGGAAGACGCCCGGCCGAAGGGCGAGTAGGTCATACTGCGTGGCCACGGCCATGTGAGCCGCGGCACGAAGGATTTAATTACGCCTGTGTATTGATTTTGGCGATGTGCGCGGCACGAGTTGATGAGCGGCACACTTAGCGGGTTTGGTACGTCTGCGCGAATTTTGGGCCGTTTCGAAGCCAGTTTCAACCAACTAATACGGACGCGATTTATGGAAGTGCTGAGCTATAAATAGGGCTTAAGACCCTAATTTAATTATCTTTGGGGATCGGGGAATCATTGAATCTAAACCTAGGAGAGCTTAAGCTGGAGGGAGTGAAGAGGAGGAAAGCAGAAGAATTCAAGGGCAGAAGGCGGGAGCTGAAGAACGGAGGAATCCGAGCTTCATCTGCGTTTGAATTTTATGCTTTCGTTTATTTATTCTGTATTTTCAGTTTTTAGTATGTCAGGCTAAAGCCCTAATCTAGGGTTTTGATGAAACCTTTATTTTGACGAATTAATTGAGATTATCCAATTTATTACCTTTTTATTGAGTTTTCTCAATTATGTTTAATGCTTGCAATTATCTGGCCAATAGTTGTATTGATTTAATCATTCACTTCGAATCGGGAGAGGAGATTTGGTGAGGAACTATTGGTGAGGACCGTTTTATTCTGTGAGATAGGAATATACTCATAGGAACTACGTGGCCTTTAGGAGATTTCACGCTTTTTGCCTAGCGACGAGATAATTCACCTAGGGATAGAGTGCGTTAGTCGCCGTTAGATAAATCTATTGACCTCGGGAGAGGCGGTAGAATATTTTAGCAATCTCCGCCTTCAATAAATTGGGAAAATTATTTATTACGGATAATCAAGATTAAATTCGGATAAATTAAGGTGGATTCAGAACTCTAGACTTATTTATCATTGATTCCTTTTATTCAAGCTATCGTTTTCTGTTTAGTCTTTTATTAATTCTTTTAGTTATTAATCAAAAAAAACCCAACTTCGATTGTTCAAATAAAATTGGAATACGAAAACGTCGGTAGTTAGAGATTCAATCCTCGTGGGAACGATACTCTACTTATCACTTTATTACTTGTAAACGATGACGTGCACTTGCGTGTAGGAAATATCGCAACAGCACATTCGAGAATATTATCTCAGGACCAGAATATGAAAAACTCAGGTTAAAATGAGGGATCCAAAAACTACATGTTTTCACCCGAGCTGAAGTTAAAACCAAAGAGTAAGCTAGTGTCAAGAAATAAATGGTGAATATAGATGTTGCTACCCAAAATATTATCTGGAGATGATATTCTGGAATGGACGGGTAACAAACAAAATGCGAGAGCACGTCCGTGGGGAATTAAATAACACAAGATTTGCCGGGGTTGTTAGTCCCGGGCTTGAATGCTCTCACGAGATATTATTAATACGAATACTTGGGAGTATAAATATTAATGTTAGAGTACAATTACAATGAGTGTAAAGACCCTAGTTATCTTAGCTCTTGAGTGCTGAAGATTTCCGGAAGAAGCAGAGATGATGCTCTGTGAGTTCTTGTAAAAACGATGGAGTGCTGTGCTGACTGTGAGAAATCGACGGTCTCTCACTGTGTGAATTAGCTGAACTCTCGTATGGAAGTAGTTTCTGAACTTCTGAACTTCTTAAAGTCTGAACTTCTCTGAACCGTGAGGAGTTCCCGTTTCTGCCGACCGTCTTTTGGTTAAGAGGTTGTGAGAGAGAAATCCTAGATAGATTCAAGAGAGAAGCCGAGAGAATACCCAGCGCTTTCCAAGTGCTGGAGGCTCTCTATTTATAGGACTGGGAGTCGTTGGGCGATCGAATCAGCTGTATTATAATAAGCGGGCGGTCATCTTTAGCACATGAGTTGGTCTCCTTAGAGTCCGCAATAGCTGCTGGCAGCCAGAAGTGCGAACCAATGAGAAGCCAACACGCGTCTATGTCGCTGTCTTGGGAGGTCCCACTTATGACCTTTCGACGGGTCTGTCAGTAGGTGAGGTCGTCCTTGTCACTGACAGCTGCTGATGGGCTGGAGTCAACGATCCGTATTCTGTGGCGCCATTCGCGGATCTGCACATGGGTCCTTGCTCCGTGATCCAGTCTTTGTGGACTTGACGGACGATGGCCTTCTACGTGGCATAGGACAGTCGTCCTTGGTCGGGCACCAGAGTCGATCGCTAGGTACCAACGGGCGATCGCCCCGGATGTCGATCGCTCGGTACCTAATCTCGGTCTGGACTCTTCGCTTTGGCCAGTCTGCCTTGGATTTATCTGATGATATCTTTGGTCGCTCGGCCGTCATACCGATCGCCATCGAGGCGTATAAATCGCCGCACAACAATTGCCCCCCAGCTCGCTCCGATGTTGGAGACGTGGGGTGAGGTGGTTCTACTGGCGATCACTCAACTTAGACGAGTGACTCAGCATTTTACGGAATAGACGATCATCTTCGAACAGACTGGTTTTGAATTTGGATGACTTGGTCGATCACTGAAATGAGCGGGAAATGACAGCGATTGTGGAAACGTCACCGGGGCATGTGTCGGGTTCCTGTTGGGGGAGTCCGATGGTTTTGTAGGGCTATGCTTTGGCGTGCCTTCGAAACGACGAGAATTGCGGGATTCGAGGACATTTATAAATGCTGCCTATCTGATGGTTGCACTTCGACCCTCGAGATTCTCCTTAATTGCACGGAAGTCCCCGACTTCTTCTATAAAAAGGGTTGGGGTTACAAGGTTAAAAACCTTATGCGTTTCTGCCTGAGGAGAAGACATAGCCGATTTCTCTTGAAGCTCTTTGTGATGATCGTCGTTCGACTCGAACCATAGGTAAGAACAAAAAAATTCCTTCTCCCCCCTTTCTTTGAATATGTCCGGAGGAAGATCAGATGAGCACGAGTCGGGTAGTACTTCCGCTGCCGGGTTTTGATCGCCCGGGATGAACCTTCTGCGGAATTTCATGTTGACACCGCCGTCAAAGCCATCCGTGCCGGGATTGAGCCCGCGGAGATCGAGGAACTTTTTAATGAGGCCGACGTGGCCAAGATGGTGGAGGTCGATCGGATCCGTTCACTGAAACGGGACGGCGCGATCGACAAAGCCTTCACAGATTTTTCCGAACTCATGGGGAGATTGGCCGGCCCTCTTCTCAAATTTAACTTCAATAATTATTCGATCGCCCATCCTTATGAACTTGTAAGGAGGACATTGTTCCGGGCTGCCGCCGCTCTCCGTGGATCCCTGGCCAGATCGGGAGGTCGGCGACTGGGAAGGATCTGGATCGTTGGAGGGCGAGGTTCCATGTTCCTTCTGATGTTAGCCTCCACGTGCCTACCGAGAACGAGCGAGCCGATCAACCTCCCGAGGGCATGGTCACCGTAAATGAGGCGATAATGGAGGCTGGACTGCGATTCCCGCTGCCATTCGCTGTCTCCTATCTGTTGACTGCCTGGAAAGTGGCGCCGCTTCAGTTGACGCCGAACGCCTGGCTGCAAATCATTTGCACCTTCATTCTGTTTGGCGGCCACCGGTTATATCGTCTTCCTTTGCTGTTGGAGATGAACCCTATCTTTAAGTTGTCGGCTCAAAAAGGCACGGTTGGTGTCTATCATATCCAAGGTCGCTCGGGCCGAGTGATTCTTGGAGTCCCGAATAAAGTGAGGGGCGACCCGTCAAAATGGTTCTGGGTCGGCGGTGCTTGGAAATCGGCGACGAGCGACAATCCGACCGACGAGTTGGATATTCCCACTGGCTTTCGGAAGAGGAGTCCGAGTAAGGATTTAGACTCTCCCTTTGTTCGGACATTTTCTGAACTGATCTGATTTTGGTCTTCTTTTTGCATGTGTCATTGTTCCGGCATCGGGCGACCTTATTTTGACTTTGCGGTCGTATGGGAGAAGTACGGAGTCTTCCTGACGACCGTTTAGACACCCGCCAAATTAACAACGAAGCCTGCTGGTTGGCAGCTCGGCTGTTTCGCTACCCTCGGCATCTAAAGGTTCCAAGTATGAACTTTTGCGATCTTCTTTGATATGCCGATCGACTCGACTGAGGAAGATTACTAACTTCGTCGTTTGTTTTCTTTTGCAGAAGTTCGTTTCCCTTGCTTCCTAGAGCCTCCTGCTGTGATTGCCATGTCTAATCCAGGGGTTATGAACCGTCTTTGCCAAGTAAAAAAGGGGAGCCGAGCTCCTTCTGTTCCACCGCGACCGACCCCGGAGGCAAGACCTCTCCAGGAGCCTGTCGTCGAAGGGCGGGAGCCTCGGGAGGAGGAGCAACTTCATCTTATCCGTAAAAAACAGAGGACCGTGGAGCCCTCGGCCCCTGTCACTGCAGACGAGACGCCGATCTCAGTGCCACCAATTTCCGCGATTCCTCCGGTGGATGGGTCAACGCCATCCTAGGCTTTTCTTCAGTCCATGGCGATTGCTGAGGCCGAGACTTCGCGCGGCAAGCCATTCTTCGGCCACGACCCAGAGAAGGTTGGGAGGTAAGCTTGGTCGTTTTGCTAAGTTATGAAACTTGTGTAGGAAACACACTTAACTCTTTTGTCATTTGTGCAGGATCCGACATTCCGACCCGAGTTGCTCGCCGATGGTGCTGGACTTTCTGTCGAGCAAAGCTCCCCGCGAGGTCAGCGATATCCCATCTTATGTTGCTCGGGCCACTGCTTCCCTCCCGAAGGCCTGAACTACTGACCTGGATGCGATCGCACACCGGCGATCTCCTGATGCAATGCAGGCTACCTTTGCGCTTGCCCTACAGACGGCGACGATGGATGCCCAGGCCGTGCGGGACTATGAGGGGTGCCCGCCCACTGCCCGTCTCCATGCAGACGTCTAAGCCGCACGGAGACAAGTCATTGAATTTGGCGATCGGCTCGCGGCCATGGAGAAGAGCTCCGCGGAGGCGGAAAAGCAGGCGAAGCAGGATGTTGACCGGGCGCGGGCGGCGACAGACCGGATGCGGGACCAAATGACAGAAGCCCGCAGGTCGCACGCGGCCGCACAGAAGGAGGCCGACCAGCTAAAGGTGACCGTTGCCCGTCTGACCAGCGAGCTTGCATCCTCGAGGGAAGGGGAGGCCGCTAAAACTGCCAAGCTTGAGGGCGCTAACCAAACGGTCACGGATTTGAAGGGAAAGCTGAAGGCGATTGAGGCCGATCCTTTCGTTAATGTGGAGTACGTCAGCGAATTCGCATATTACATGGCTTATGCTGATGCCATCCGCACCGCTAAGAAGGGAGGGCTTGAGGTCGTCCCTTTGGCTGAAAATTTCAAAGCCTATGCGCTGGAGCATCCTTTGCAGCCTGACTTCACAGTGCCGATACTCGACCTTTCCGTAGATCTCGGGATCGACTTGAGCTGGTACCCGCTGCCGGACAACCTTGTTCATCCGGGTGCCTCGGAGGATGGGGGTTCAGAGCCTGCAGCTGGAGATGGAATGGGCGCCGATCCTTGAGTTTTTTCTGCTTTTTTACTTATAATTTTTGTAGCTTTCGTTGTAGTCCTGCCTTCGGGCGACCGTGATCGTACTTTTGTATTTCAAGTAATGAAATGAATATTTGCTTCTTTGATTTCTTGCTTGTATGATTGTCTTTATGAGTCTTTGCATGACTTTATACAAGAGTGTGAGGAAAGATTGTTGCGTGTACAGCTCCAAGTGAATTGATAAACTCATATTGATAACTTTTACAACAAAGTCAATCGCTGCACATACATATGAAAAATGCCGATCTCCATACATGTAATTGGGTAGGGACGATCGTGGTATATATAGCTCCGCTTTTCCCCCTTGTTTTTGTTTACTTAGTGAAAGTAAGGGGACGAAAATAAATCGTTGAGTGAGCGGTCTTCAATTTTGCAGATTCCTTGAGGAAGGTCGACCATCCCGACCTAGAGGACTATGCACGATCGCGGATTTCGATGGAACCGACTTGCACGACCATGTCTTGTGCGCGAGCGACATTCCGTCTGATGGCCAACTTCTCGCGACTCACTTAATTGTGAGGGTCCTCCGTAGGCTGCGCCCGCCTCGTACTTAAACGAAGGGCGTGCGGTCTTGGTCTGGAGGAGTCCTTGCACGGGGCGTCGTCGGATTAATCGACTCCAAGACCGCGGCTTGTTAGCACTTTTTTACCTCGGACCGTCATGTTAGATGGCGATCCTCGACGGTATAGGTTGTGACGGGGGGAGGGACGCGTCGCATTGTACGGATCCACCATGTTAGGTGATGGACCTTTGAGGGCGGGCGAACATGTCCATAGATCTGTTTTGGAGGGCCCTTTGTCTACGCTTGACTCGTATTTAAATGAAGGGCGGGCACAAAGAACGGTTACATCGTCCTCCACAGCCATGTCGACACTCTTCTACCTCGGACCGTCATGTCAGACGACGATCCTCGACTGTATACATTGTGTAAGGGGAGGCGATCTCTTGCCTAGGTTCTTCATGTTGATGACGAACTTTAGAGGGCGAGCGAGTCATCCTATGATTTGTTTTGGAGGGTCCTTCGGCTACGCCCACCTCGTATTTAAATGAAGGGCGAGCGATCACTGCCCAAAGGAACCTTTCATGGACGGATCGTCGGTTTCATCGACCTTCGGGACCATGGCGGCACTTTTCTACCTCGGACCGTCATGTTAGTTGGCGATACTCGACGGTATACGTTGTGCTGGGGGAGGCGATCGCTGCCTAGGTCCATCATGTTAAATGACGAACTTTGGAGGGCGAGCGAGTCATCCTCTTTTTTGAAACGTTGCTCAGGTAGTAGCCTTTGGTTTGACGTGGTGGGAATCGGGGAAAGACTTCCGAAGTACCCACCTCTTGATTGAGGCATATAGATCCGGTCGCCGAGGTTGATCGAGGGGTCGACTCGTATGAGATTTCCGGCCTATTCGCGTTCGACTCTGGCGACTGTATCGGGAGATCGATGGGGCTCCATCTAAGCCAATAAACTGTCCAGCTTGCCCTCCTCGAACAATCTCCAGAGTTGTCTGAGGAGGTCGCGGCATTGATTGGTGCTGTGACCGGGACTCTTGTGGTAAGCACAATATTTATTGTGGTCCAGATAACTGTTGTCCCTTATCGCCTTTGGCTTGCTTAGCGGTTCGCGCCTCTTGATGACGTAAAAAATGTGGGCCGGAGTTCGGTTGAACTTGTGGAGGAGATGGGCTTCCACATCTTCGAAGGCCTTGAAATCACCGGGTGGCTTGGCGACCGACTTGTTGGTTTTGACGATCGCCATCTTTCGGATGGGAGGCGGCATCCCCTCGCCTAGGCGGAGGGTGAGCAGCCTCTGCCTGGCCAGAAAATCGGCAACCTTAGCGCGGAAGATCGCGTAGGTCGGAGGGATGTCCTTTGTGAGGTGCCTAAACATGGGTGAATGACCATAGAATCCCCCCAGGACCGAGTAGAGAGCGAGCTCGTCGCTGATGGGCTCGCCGGTGAGGACAATTTCATCCACCCGATTGATGTAATCTGCATCGGTCTCGTCTTCCCCCTGCCTGATTTTCATCATGCGGTGGGGGCCTTCTGGTCTGGCGACCTTGGCGGCGAAGTATGACGTGAAGTCACTCACCAGTTTCTCAAAGGAAATGATTGATCGCGGTGGTAGCGAGACGTACCACCTATGGGCCAGCTCGCCCAACATTAATGGGAATATTCTGCACCTGGTCGCATCTGATGTCCCACACCCGGTCATGTAAATCCGGAACTTGCGTAGGTGAGTCTCGGGGTCCGAGATCCCTCCATACAAAGGTGTTTTGGGAGGAGCAATCCTTGGTTGCACGGGGGCAAGCTCGATGTGGACCGCGAGTGGCTCAGTCGGTCCGATGATCTTTCTACTGGCGTTTGCCCCAGTTTCCATGAGCGCTTTCATCTCATCGAGCTGGCGTTGCATAGCGGCCATCGCCGCGGCCTGGCTGCTCGTGGCTAGGCGCTCGGAGCGGGAGCCGAGGCGATCAAGTACTGATCCCCTAGCTCCGTTGTCGATGATGTCCTTGCCGCGCGGCTCGACTCTTCGGCGGATGGGGGCCATACGGATGACCTGTATTTGGTTCGGAGTTGGGTAAGCCGAACTCCTGGTGACGGACTCGGATTCCGTCGTCTCGTGGTTGGGGCCAGAATGCCTCGGTCGCCATGATAGATCGCTTCCTAAGCAGCTGAAGACGGAACCGTCCCACCTCGCGAGAGCCTTTTCTCGTGAAGTGGGGCTTTCTGACGATCGCTCGACCAGTAACCCATTGAGCTTCCGTTTGCCCGCGCGGCGGATGGCCGAGGGGGTTATAGCGGGCGCTGCGCATGCTCTCCGTCGCTCCCTTAGGATGACCATAGCCTCCTCGATCTGTTCCGCGGTTTGGAACTGGTCGAGCGAAAGGCTGGGGCCGTCTCTCAGGTGCGGGATCGAGAGTCTTGCGTCGCCGCGGCTACCCTCTACCGTAGGCTGGGGCTCGGATTGAGCCGGAATATGACGTTCGGCGGTTTTGAGAGTGGCTCTCTTCGCTGTGGTGGCAGACACCATTATTCTGAAGGTTTCTCTTTGAAGAACAGTGAGTGTTTCTTCAGGTATATGCCCCGGAGAACAGTAAGTGTTCTTCGAGACGGTAGGAATGAAAATGAAGGTTAAGAACTCATTCTTCTAGCGCCAATTGTTGCTACCCAAAATATTATCCGGAGATGATATGCTGGAATGGACGGGTAACAAACAAAATGCGAGAGCACGTCCGTGGGGAAGTAATTAACACAAGATTTGCCGGGGTTGTTAGTCCCGAGCTTGAATGCTCTCGCGAGATATTATTAATACGAATACTTGGGAGTACAAATATTAATGTTAAAGTATAATTACAATGAGTGTAAAGACTCTAGTTATCTTAGCTCTTGAGTGCTGAAGATTGCCGGAAGAACCAGAGATGATGCTCTGTGAGTTCTTGTAAAAACGATGGAGTGTTGTGCTGACTGTGCGAGATCGACGGTCTCTCACTGTGTGAATTAGCTGAACTCTCATCTGGAAGTAGTTTTTGAACTTGTGAACTTCTTAAAGTATGAACTTCTCTGAACCGTGAAGAGTTCCCGTTTCTGCTGACCGTCTTTTGGTTAAGAGGTTGTGAGAGAGAAATCCTAGATAGATTCAAGAGAGAAGCCGAGAGAAAACCCAGCGCTTTCCAAGTGCTGGAGGCTCTCTATTTATTGGACTGGGAGTCGCTGGGCGATCGCCTCTGCTGTATTATAATAAGCGGGCGATCGTCTTTAGCACATGGGTTGGTCTCCTTAGAGTCCGCAATAGCTGCTGGCAGCCAGAAGTGCGAACCAATGAGAAGCCAACACGCATATATGTCGCTGTCTTGGGAGGCCCCACTTATGACCTTTCGGCGGGTCTGTCGGTAGGTGAGGTCGTCCGTGTCACTGACAGCTGCTGATGGGCTGGAGTCAACGATCCGTATTATGTGGCGCCATTCGCGGATCTGCACATGGGTCCTTGCTCCGTGATCCAGTCTTCGTAGACTTGACGGAAGATGGCCTTCTACGTGGCATAGTACGGTCATCCTTGGTCGGGCACCAGAGTCGATCGATAGGTGCCAAAAGGCGATCTCCCCAGACGTCAATCGCTCGGTACCTGATCTCGGTCTGGACTCTTCGCTTTGGCTAGTCTGCCTTGGATTTATCAGATGCTGTCTTTGGTCGCTCGACCCTCATACCGATCGCCGTCGAGGCGTATAAATCGCCGCACAACAATAGAGTCAAGGCACAGAAAGGCAATGAAGCGATAAGAGAGAATGCGTGGATCAGTAGATGCTTCTTTCCTGTGTTCTTTGAATATTGGTGCTTGTGATCAGCATAAAGTTTGGGATAATGCATTATCTATTGGACTTCGTAGCTTTTAACTAAGTTTGTATTGTTAAAGAGTTCTTGGTCGTTGCTTAGTTCATATATATAGGCTACTATTTGAAAACTTAATGGTTGGAAAATATGAATTGATTTGTGTCTCGATTCTCATAATCTATAACTCGCATTATTTTATTGGATAAAAATTTTGAATCCTTCTTTTGTGTGTTCCAATGGTATGCTTTGTATGGTTTGACTGCTATTTGAAGAGCTTATAGTGGTTCTGGTCTTTTCTGTTTAAATTCAGTAACTGTAGATTTAACATAACTAATGATATACCAACGATTAAACATAGCTAGCCGAGTACCTACGTTTTGCTTCGAACATTTGTCATGCTTACCTTCACATTACTTTTCTCATAACTATTGTTCATGCCTACATAGTCTGTGTTGCAGTCATGTAGGGGTTATTTCATTTTTGGAATTTCCTTATCATCACTATGAAACATAAGCAGTCTTCCTTCACCCCTCTCCCAGTATCAATTTGCTTATGTGAGTTCTTCCTTTGTAGCCCAACATTTTCCGATGTGATAGATATATAATATAGGGATCTCTCATTTTTAGTACCAAAGCATAAAACTAATAGGTTATATATTCCCATTCATAAAACTATAAGTTTTTTATACCAAAATGTGTTAAAAGACATTATTACCCTTAAAGTCTACCACTAAAAGATAGAAAACATAAAAAATAGAAAATTATTAAAAGCAAACAATAATAATCTAAACGGTCCCACAACTTAATATTTCTTTCTCTTGCAAAAAAACTCTCTCGCGCTGTATCTCTCGTATAACCGAAAACCCCCGTCTTGAAACCCTTTCGCCGGCCAGAAGATGTCGAACTCCGACTACGACAGAGAATCTGAAGATGCCAGAAGTTCCTCACACGCTAGGGACACTCCATCTGAAGAAGAATTCGTCAATGAGTCGCCGTTCATCGTCTCACAATGGTGCTGAAGAAGATGACACCATCCTGTGCACAATGGTCTTTCGTGGGAACGATGGTTTACACACGACGGTCGTCGATCGTGTGTGCCGTCGTGGGCAAGAAGATCAAAGGCTTCTGACTTGCACACGATGGCATGCACACGATCGATGCCCGTCGTGTGAATACTATCGTGTTGCGCACGATGGTCTTCACACGACGGGCATCGATCGTGTGCATACCATCGTGTGCAAGCAGTGTCATTTTTTTTCGTTCTCTCAAGCATTCTATCATATTCTAATGATTTGTATGTCTATATTGCAGAGTGGTTGCATATGGAAGAGACCTACATTTCGATTTGTTACACGTCAAGTGAATCTTTACATACGGGAGGCGGTATTTAAAGATATCATTGAGACACTAAGAAGTATGGGCCGCAATTCCGCAGTTGGTTATCGAGCTATCGAGAGCTTGCCGAGGGGGTCCTGGGGCGTTTGATTAAACTAAGGAGAAATGGGAGTTCAAATACTGCCCTACATCATTTGATTGCCCGTCAGTTGGAGGGTGATCAAATCCCACCGGATGAGTCGTGGTTCCAGGTTTGCGGGAGGACCATTTGTTCTACGGCCTATGATTTTGCCATGATCACTGGACTGCATTTTGGAAACTCTACCTTCCATCCACAGGACGACCATTGTAATACCCGGTTGTAATTCATTCATTTTCATTCAGTAATTATCAGTCTGTAATTGTCACTCAGTATTTCTCACTCTCTAATAATCACTCATCATTCTTGATTCATTCATTTGTGTTCACTGTTGGCTTGTTGTAATCGTATATCAGTTACCGATCGGCATGTCATCTCCGTTTAGAGACCGACGGGAGTATTATTATTTTCATCGTGATTGGTAGTCGTATACTGGGAGCATCATCTGTGGCTTGTGTTAGACTTGTTCATTTTCACATTCGTATGTTATGTCGGATCATTCATCAGTCGTAGCGAGGAATCGGAGTTATCGGATTTTTCAACTTGGCCAGCATCGAGTTACGGCCGTAAGGACTTTGGGTTACGGCCGTAACAAGGGTTCGTGTTTTCAGGCCATTTGGACGAAAGGGACTTACGGCCGTAAGGTCTTGAGGTACGGCCGTAAGTTGAGCAGGTATGGCCGTAAGGCTGGCCGGTTACGGCCGTACGCGTCCAGCAGGCTACCGAGACATTTTTGGCCGAGGGAGAGTTACGGCCGTAAGGAAGGTGAGATACGGCCGTAAGTGGTGTTCGTAAATTTTGGGTGTTGTCGACCAAGGGTGACTTACAGCCGTAAGGGTTGCGGCATACGGCCGTAAGTCGAGGCAGGTACGGCCGTAAGGCTTGGCGATTCTGGCCAGACGCTGTGCAAGGTGCCTGGTCGTTTTCGACGAAGAGGGCTTACGCCCGTAAGTTTGGCCGGATACGGCCGTATCATCCGAGTTACGGCCGTAAGGTGTGCGGTTACGGCCGTAAGGGTGTCGACGGATGTTTTTGACGAAGGCGGGTTACGCCCGTAACTCAGGATCGGTTACGGCCGTAAGTCTGTCGGCAGGCTTTCGGAAGAAGCCGAGTTACGGACGTACGAGTTATCCGGTTACGGCCGTAAGGCCGTTGACTTGGAAAGTTACGGCCGTAAGAGGGCCGAGTTACGGCCGTAACTTCCGGCAGTATTTAATGACTTGGCCGGGTCATTTCTCCTCACTTCTTCATTTTTCCTTCTTCATCCGAGAGAGAGGGTTGAGAGAGAGATTTTATCATCATCAATCACTTGAGTGTGTAATCTTCATCATCTTCATTCCTTTGAGAAGCTTGGATACTCGTTTTAACTCGTGTTCTTCGGATCGTAGTGGTTGGATCTTCAAGAGGTAATTTCTTCAACACCTTGGATTTCGATTTTGTGTTGAGTTATGATGTTTTGGACGTTATAATCATGTTATATGAAGGGATATGTATATGATTATGAGTTTGTATAAGGATTCATTGGATTATTGAGAGATTTATTCAAGAACACTTTGAATATCGAGTTGGATTTGGGGATTTCCGATTAATTGTTGTTATAATCACGTTTTGGATATTCATAACGGATTATTGATCGTATTGGAGATGTTTTGTTGTTTTGAAACACTTCTTGGGGATTTGAAGTTGGTATTATTGAGGTTTAGTGGTAATCAATCAAAGTTGGCCTCAAAGTGTTCGATATAATGCCCCAATGAACTTGGTTTAATCGTATCGACGTCTTGAGTTCGTTATATTCGTGTTTAATTCGTTATTGATCGGATTGTTGGCAATTGTATTGAATTAAGGTTGTTCGAGCGACCGGTATCTTGGTTAGGACGTTGTTCGTGGACGGACATTCTTCATCGTTGTTGAGTAAGTTAATTCTTACTCGGTTAAAAGGATACTCATTCCTTTTGTTATTGATTACTCATAATCATAACTCATTCATCATTGTATTAATCATATTAAAACTTGTTATTGTCAATTAATCACTTCAGTCATAAGGAACGACGGTTCCAATCTTTTCGTTGAGCTATCATTCATTTCATTATTACTCTCATCTCGGTGAGTCATTCTTGACTTTGTCAGATTATTACTTATTCATTGATATTCATTACGGTCATTCTCGTTCATATGACCTTCTGGGTTCATATTGCGTGGCCGGGTGTGGCTGTGTGGAATTTTTAGTCGGGCACACGATGGTTATTGTATTGGGTTCACCGATACATTAGACCGTGCACACGGGAAAGCGTTACACCGTGAGACTAATTAGGTACACGGACGGGTGTTGTACACTCACACAGAACATTACGGGCGTACTATGATACTCCTCTCCAGCGTAATTCATAGCTAAGAATATTTCATAACTTCAGTTAATCATAATTGTGTATTTTCAACCCTTGAGGATTGTTGTTCTGCTTAACTGACCCCGTTTGGGGATTTTGTTTTTCAGGTCATGGCAAGGCAAACGCACGGGAATAGCATGTTGATGTCGAGGAGTCCTAGTGATACTAGTAGGGGGCCCCGATCTTTCAGTTATTCATGTTATTGTCTTTTATTTTTCCGCTGCAGACTTTCACTTGAATACTCCGTTTCATTAAGTGTTGTGTATTTTAACTTCATATAAAATACACTAGTATTCAGTATTGTCTGGTGTGTTGTAACTAAACTACTCATCGGAGTAATTATTGCCGTAATGTAGTTCGGTACTACATTTATCTTGTGTAATTCATTCATTCTCATTTGCTGGTGGGTCCCAGTTGGGGATCTACGGACCGTAATATCCGCCTAGTTTGGGGTGTTACAGAGTTGGTATCGGAGCGTGGTTTTGAATACTACCTTCCGAGTCATGTCTTATTTGAAATCATCGTCATCGACTAGTATCATTGGACTTTCGCGTCACGTGTGACTGTGCAAATGCCGAGCCAATCGGACCGTAAGAAGCGTAAGATTTCTAACGCCATGGTATAATTTCGGCAATAGTCATTCATTCATCATTCATCAATTAACAATCCTCAAACATCATCATTCATTGTGATTAGGACAATCATGTTAACTCATTAATCACTCAATTCATTTCATTACTCGATTGTCAACTGAAGATCATATTATCAATCTTGTTAAGTTATTCAAGATAATCATTTCAAGAATTTCATCGATAATAATGTAACTTCAAGAAATCATTCATATAATCACTAAGTTAGAGCATGTATACTCATTTTCATCATCTCATGACAAAATCATAACGTGTTAATCATGCGGAAATATAATCATTATGCGACCTTCCTACTTCGGTATGGAGAGAGTCGCTGTGGATGCACGGGGAGAGAAGCGGTGCGGACCGAAACTCAAGAAATAAACACTGGCCGGGAAATCGTGCTCAGGACTCGGCTCGATCGAGAAGATATTCGGGTTGATCCACTCACTTTTATGTGCCATGATGACCCATGTGCGCTTGCTCAATCATCATTGCGCCACTGACCGGATTAATCGAGAGAACTCTCCCGTATGAGCCACCGCTAAGGAAAGTGCTGAACAACAACCTTCATTTGTCGGCAAGAAATCAACGGCGTAATCAATCCGGCGGTCACCAACCTTCAAGAAGCCTCGTGTGAGTCCTATCGTTTCTGAGCGACCTCCTACGGCGCATAATCGTGCGGGATCTCAGTCACGAGCGGTCAATTCAGCCATCACCTGTTATAACTGTGGGGATCTTGGTCATGTCAGCACCAAGTGTCCGAGGCAGTCTGTCACGTGCTATAATTGTGGGAATTTTGGACATAAGGCCCGTTTTTGCCGAAAGGACTCCAAGTCGGCTCCGGCGGCATCTCAGGCCCCGAAGCAACCAGCGTTTCAGAATCAGACTGCCTTGACATCGTCGTTTAAGGCAATGGAAGCAAATAGAGTTGGAGCCCGTATTTATCAGACGGGAGCGTCCGGTTCGAGGACCATCAAGTCCCAGATTCATATGATGAGGAGGATCGACGATCCGGTGGTCCGAACGATTTCGGGTATACTCGTAATTTTATTTCAACTTGTGTGTACCTTTTGATGCTGGTACACCGCATTCATTCATTTTCGAGTCATGCTTGATTAGACTTATTTCGGGATAGTCTCTAATCGTGGTGAATTTATCTTAGGACGATGGAATTTTCGGTATTAGTTGGTTTAACCGTCTTGATACTATCTTCAGTGTTTTTTAGCGTTTGGTCGCTATCTTTCCGTCGTTGGTTGTCGAATGTATGCTTCAAGGAAGTAATCCCCGTTGTTCCAGAAGAAGTATTATTATGACGTAAGCAGAGCAATTCCGCGATCGAACTATTCAATCATTCATTGTATCATTTCCATCGATTGGCTTTTCTAAGACAATCGAGTCATTCAATCATTCATTGTATCATTTCCATCGATTGGCTTTTCTAAGACAATCGAGTCATTCAATCATTCATTGTATCATTTTCATCGATTGCCCTTTCTAAGGCAATCGAGTCATTCAATCATTCATTGTATCATTTTCATCGATTGGCCTTTCTAAGGCAATCGAGTCATTCAATCATTCATTGTATCATTTTCATCGATTGGCCTTTCTAAGGCAATCGAGTCATTCAATCATTCATTGTATCATTTTCATCGATTGGCCTTTCTAAGGCAATCGAGTTATTCAATCATTCTTTGTATCATTTTCATCGATTGGCCTTTCTAGGGCAATCGAGTTATTCAAACATTCATTATATCATCTTCATCAATTGGCCTTTCTAAGGCAAGCGAGTTGTTCAATCAGTATTGGTATCTCTTTTTATCGATTGACCATTCTAGGGCAATCGAAATGTTCAATCATTCGTGGTATCCTTGTAATCGATTGACGAAGTATTTCAGCGAGTTATCTGGTTGCCTTCACATAGAGTAGGGAATTCGGAGTGAGTTGGAGCCAGACGCCCCTTTATTGAAGGCATCGTATCGGATGGCCCCGACTAGAATGCAGGAGTTGAAGATTCAACTTGAGGAGTAGTTCGAGAAAGGTTATCTCCGACCGATTACGTCCCCGTGGGGAGCACCGATCTTTGTTTGTCAAGAAGAATGATAGTTCTTTTATTTGGTGTATCGATTACCGTGGAGTTGAACAGGTGATGATCAAGAGTAGTATCCTTTACCCCGTATTGATGATCTTTTAGATCAACCACGGGAGCCTTAGTATTTCCCAGATCGACTTAAGATCTGGATATCACCGATTGCATTCGAAAGTCGGATATCGCGAGGCGCTGCTTCGTACACGCTATGGTCATTATGAGTTCGTAGTTATGCCGTTCGCTAACTAATGCACCTGCGGTATTCATGGAATTGATGAATCGGGTTTTCATCGACTTTTTGGATCAGTTTGTTGTTGTCTTCATCGACGATATTTTGATTTATTCTCGTAGCCGAGAGGATCACGAGGTTCATCTTCATCAGGTTCTCGACGTGTTGAGACGAGAGCAACTTTTTGGAAAGTTTTCCAAGTGCGAGTTACGATGTCCAAGTGACTTTTCTCGGACATGTAATTTCATCAGACGGAGTTCGTGTCGACCCTCAGAAGACGGAGGCTATTCGAGATTGGTTACCTCCGAAGAATGTTAAGGAAATCCGGAGTTTCCTCGGATTAGCGGGTTATTATCGGCGATTTGTGGAAGGATTTTCCAAAATTGCTCAACCATTGACGAACCTTTTGCGAAAGGATAAGAAATACACGTGGTCCGACGCGTGTCAGCAGAGTTTTGAGGAACTCAAGAGCCGGTTAATGACAGCACCTGTACTTTCCTTGCCACAGGGGACGGAGGGATTTGTGGTTTATAGTGATGCGTCCGGGCAGGGTCTCGGATGTGTGCTCATGCAGAACGGAAAGGTTATTGCCTATGCTTCACGGCAATTGAGACCTTACGAGGTTAATTATCCGACCCACGACCTGGAGCTAGCAGCCGTGGTGTTCGCTTTGAAAATATGGCGTCATTATCTTTATGGCATTACCTGTCAGATATTCACCGATCATAAGAGTTTAAAGTATATATTTATTCAGAAGGAGTTAAATATGCGACAGAGACGGTGGTTAGAATTAATCAAAGATTACGATATCGAGATCCTTTACCACCCGGGCAAGGCAAACGTTGTCGCCGACGCCTTGAGTCGCAAGTCCGTTCAGGAGCAGATGCTTGCTCGTCTAACAGTTCAGAAGGAACTTCAGCAGGAATTCCTTAGACCCGAGATCGAGGTCTGGCTTCAGCGAGTTCAGGGACAGCTTTGTATGTTAGAGATTTCATCGCCACTCGAGGAGGTAATCAGAGAGAATCAGAGTTCAGACCCTTCATTGTTGCGCATCCGTGAGGATGTGGCTCAGGGGAAAGCCCCTGGATTCGTGGTCCACGAGGATGGACTTTTGAGATTTAAGAATCGGTTGTGCGTATCGCGAATGACGAGTTGAAAACTCGATTTTGAGAGAAGCTCATGCTACCCCTTATTCTGTTCATCCGGGTCCGAAGATGTACAAGGACTTGAAACGAATTCTTGGTGGAGTAATATGAAGCGAGAAGTCGCAGAATTTGTTTCGAGATGCTTAACTCACAACAAGTTAAGATTGAACATCGGCGACGGCGGGTATCTCAAACCTCTCCTATTCCGGAGTGGAAGTGGGAAGACATTTCTATGGACTTCATCACGAGTTTGCCGACGAGTCGCCGTGGCATGAATACGATCCGGTGATTGTGGACCGCTTAACTAAATCAGCTCATTTCCTTGAGATCAAGGATACGTGGGGTCTGAGAGACTGCTCGATTGTTCATCAAAGAGATAGTCGACTTCATGGTACTCCTAAGAGTATCGTTTCCGATCGTGACGGACGATTTGTGTCTCATTTTTGGAAATCGCCCATCGTACTATGGGAACTCGGCTCAATCTCGCACCGCTTTTCATCCTCATCCGACGGCAATCGAGAGAGGACTATTCGGACATTAGAGGACATGTTGAGGGCATGCGTCCTCGATTGGAAGGACGATTGGGAAGCCCAACTACCATTGATCGAGTTCACGTATAATAATAGCCGGCATGCTTCCATTAAGATGGCACCTTACGAGGCCTTGTACGGTCGTCGTTGTCGGTCTCCTTTGTGTTGGGATGACTTGTCGAATCAATCGGCACCGAGCCCGATATGCTTATAGCCGCCCGAGAGAAGGTAGCTTTAATCGAGTCGTATGTTGATGCTCAGTCGACAGAAATCCTATGCAGATAATCGTCGTCGACCACTAGAGTTCGAGACGGGTGACCACGTTTTGGTCAAGGTATCCCCGAGTCGAGGTATTTTCCGTTTTGGGAAGAAGGGAAAGTTGAGTCCGAGATTCATTGGACCGTTTGAGATTTTGGATCGAGTGGGCGAGTTAGCTTATCGATTGGCTTTACCTCCGGCGTTGAGCCGAATTCATAATGTATTTCATGTCTCTCAGTTGCGGAAGTATGTTGCCGACCCGAGTCACATACTCCAGTTCGACGTAATCGAGATCGCCGACGATCATTCATATGAGGAACGTCTTATTCGAGTTTTAGAGCGGCGAATCAAACAGTTGAGGAATAAGACGATTCCTTTGGTTAAAATTCAGTGGTCTAGACACGGAGTCGAAGAGGCTACTTGGGAAACCGAGGATAGTATGCGGGAGAGTTATCCCGAGTTGTTTGACCCTTAGTTTCGGGGACGAAACTCTTTTTAAGGGGGGGGGGGGTATGTAATACCCGGTTGTAATTCATTCATTTTCATTCAGTAATTATCAGTCTGTAATTGTCACTCAGTATTTCTCACTCGCTAATAATCACTCATCATTCTTGATTCATTCATTTGTGTTCACTGTTGGCTTGTTTTAATCGTATATCAGTTACCGATCGGCATGTCATCTCCGTTTAGAGACCGACGGGAGTATTATTATTTTCATCGTGATTGGTAGTCGTATACTGGGAGCATCATCTGTGGCTTGTGTTAGACTTGTTCATTTTCACATTCGTATGTTATGTCGGATCATTCATCAGTCGTAGCGAGGAATCGGAGTTATCGGATTTTTCAACTTGGACAGCATCGAGTTACGGCCGTAAGGACTTTGGGTTACGGCCGTAACAAGGGTTCGTGTTTTCAGGCCATTTGGACGAAAGGGACTTACGGCCGTAAGGTCTTGAGGTACGGCCGTAAGTTGAGCAGGTATGGCCGTAAGGCTGGCCGGTTACGGCCGTACGCGTCCAACAGGCTACCGAGACATTTTTGGCCGAGGGAGAGTTACGGCCGTAAGGAAGGTGAGATACGGCCGTAAGTGGTGTTCGTAAATTTTGGGTGTTGTCGACCAAGGGTGACTTACGGCCGTAAGGGTTGCGGCATACGGCCGTAAGTCGAGGCAGGTACGGCCGTAAGGCTTGGCCGGTTACGGCCGTACGCGGCAGGCAAGGTGCCTGGTCGTTTTCGACGAAGAGGGCTTACGCCCGTAAGTTTAGCCGGATACGGCCGTATCATCCGAGTTACGGCCGTAAGGTGTGCGGTTACGGCCGTAAGGGTGTCGACGGATGTTTTTGAAGGCGGCGGAGTTACGCCGTAACTCAGATCGCTACGCCGTAAGTGCTGCGGCGAGCTTTGACGGCCGAGTTACGGCCGTACGAGTTAGCCGGTTACGGCCGTAAGGCCGTTGACTTGGAAAGCCGAGTTACGGCCGTAACTTCCGGCAGTATTTAATGACTTGGCCGGGTCATTTCTCCTCACTTCTTCATTTTTCCTTCTTCATCCGAGAGAGAGGGTTGAGAGAGAGATTTTATCATCATCAATCACTTGAGTGTGTAATCTTCATCATCTTCATTCCTTTGAGAAGCTTGGATACTCGTTTTAACTCGTGTTCTTCGGATCGTAGTGGTTGGATCTTCAAGAGGTAATTTCTTCAACACCTTGGATTTCGATTTTGTGTTGAGTTATGATGTTTTGGACGTTATAATCATGTTATATGAAGGGATATGTATATGATTATGAGTTTGTATAAGGATTCATTGGATTATTGAGAGATTTATTCAAGAACACTTTGAATATCGAGTTGGATTTGGGGATTTCCGATTAATTGTTGTTATAATCACGTTTTTGGATATTCATAACGGATTATTGATCGTATTGGAGATGTTTTGTTGTTTTGAAACACTTCTTGGGGATTTGAAGTTGGTATTATTGAGGTTTAGTGGTAATCAATCAAAGTTGGCCTCAAAGTGTTCGATATAATGCCCCAATGAACTTGGTTTAATCGTATCGACGTCTTGAGTTCGTTATATTCGTGTTTAATTCGTTATTGATCGGATTGTTGGCAATTGTATTGAATTAAGGTTGTTCGAGCGACCGGTATCTTGGTTAGGACATTGTTCGTGGACGGACATTCTTCATCGTTGTTGAGTAAGTTAATTCTTACTCGGTTAAAAGGATACTCATTCCTTTTGTTGTTGATTACTCATAATCATAACTCATTCATCATTGTATTAATCATATTAAAACTTGTTATTGTCAATTAATCACTTGATCATAAGGAGCAGCGGTTCCAATCTTTTCGTTGAGCTATCATTCATTTCATTATTACTCTCATCTCGGTGAGTCATTCTTGACTTTGTCAGATTATTACTTATTCATTGATATTCATTACGGTCATTCTCGTTCATATGACCTTCTGGGTTCATATTGCGTGGCCGGGTGTGGCTGTGTGGAATTTTTAGTCGGGCACACGATGGTTATTGTATTGGGTTCACCGATACATTAGACCGTGCACACGGGAAAGCGTTACACTATGAGACTAATTAGGTACACGGACGGGTGTTGTACACTCACACAGAACATTACGGGCGTACTATGATACTCCTCTCCAGCGTAATTCATAGCTAAGAATATTTCATAACTTCAGTTAATCATAATTGTGTATTTTCAACCCTTGAGGATTGTTGTTCTGTTTAACTGACCCCGTTTGGGGATTTTGTTTTTCAGGTCATGGCAAGGCAAACGCACGGGAATAGCATGTTGATGTCGAGGAGTCCTAGTGATACTAGTAGGGGGCCCCGATCTTTCAGTTATTCATGTTATTGTCTTTTATTTTTCCGCTGCAGACTTTCACTTGAATACTCCGTTTCATTCAGTGTTGTGTATTTTATCTTCATATAAAATACACTAGTATTCGGTATTGTCCTGGTGTGTTGTAACTAAACTCCTCATCGGAGTAATTATTGTTGTAATGTAGTTCGGTACTACATTTATCTTGTGTAATTCATTCATTCTCATTTGCCTGGTGGGTCCCAGTTGGGGATCTACGGCACTGTAATATCCGCCTAGTTTGGGGTGTTACAACCATCTCCTTCGGTCTAACGGTATTTTCCACACAATACTCCGTGGCAAAAATATTAAGGTTAGCTTTCTGCGGAAGAGGTTCAATGCT
Organism: Orobanche coerulescens; assembly: GCA_033398695.1. NCBI lineage: Eukaryota > Viridiplantae > Streptophyta > Magnoliopsida > Lamiales > Orobanchaceae > Orobanche > Orobanche coerulescens. Next base: position 196,739,583 of record CM065804.1, read on the forward strand.
CGAGATTTTGGTAGAGACATAAGAGATTATGTGAAGGTTGCCAATTTGCTTATATACTACTACTTTATCCTATACCGTGACTACATGATGGTCGAGACATGGGTATGGGCATTTTTTAAGGATTTCGAGCAGTGAGATATGTTTCATTGGGATTCTTATGCCTTTGGGGTTTTATCTTACTACATAGGCAACATTGCCATGAAGGAGGGACACGAACATAAGGACTATCACTTCTATGGTCCTGTTTGGTGTTAGGCGTATTTTTATGCGCTTATTTATCATTAGTTTATATCCATTTTGAGCCTAAAAATGCATAAATGAGCTTTTAATGCACTATTCTTATGTGTTTTGCAGGAAATTGGAGTCCGGAAGCTCGAACGACGAAAAACGGGCGAAAACAGCAATTTTTGGCCTGGGTCCGCGGCACAAGGAAAGCGGGCCGCGGCACACGAAGGTGGCTAAACAAGTGCTGAGCGAACTGTACCCTGAGCCGCGGCACAAGGATGCTGAGCCGTGGCCCAAGAGGAAAAATGCGTGCCCAGGCATCCCGCTGAGAAGTAGGGGCCGCGGCACAGATTAAGTGAGCCGCGGCCCACCGGGCGGTTTTGCTGAATATTCTGCATTCCTGGGCCGTTTTTTGGAGCCTGTTCCCAACCTAATTCCCGAACGCGTTTTGGAGGTTGATGATAGTTATAAATAGGGGTTCAAGGGCTGAAGACAACATCATCGATCGGGAGGATCAGCCGGAGGAGGAAGACATCGCGGGATCGAAGAACACAAGGAGGAGAATTGTGGGCGACGACAAGACCACGGATCCCTACGTTTTTTCTTAATTTTTCTGCATCTTGGTTTCTAGATCTGTTTGAGTAGGATTGTGATTGTAGCCGATTACATAACGGTTTGATTTATTTATTATTATTTCAATTCATTCGTTATTCATATTGAGTTGGATTTTTCTCATTGTTCTTAATGCTTTTTAATTGTCTGGCCAACAGTTGAATTGTTTTGAATGTCTTTATGGATTCGGGAGATGAAATTTAGGCATAGTTCTTGTGAGATGAATCATAATTTTCGTGAGATAGGAATATACTCATGGGAATTGTGAAGCCTATTTATTGTGGGAATTCTTGAACTATTTTAGCTATTAATTATCTAATTCGAATAGGGATATATCGAGTTAATAATCCGTAGTATTTTCTATCGACCTTGGGAAAGACTTTAGAATAAATTAGGAATTCCTGGCTTACAATCAATTGAATAAAAGTGAATTGAATTGAATAAAAATCATTCCTGATTGTTTGAGGTGAAAATCATAATCCTACACCCTTATTATTATTATTATTATTACTATTACTATTGTTATTTTCTATTTATTTTTCTGCAATTAGTTTAGATATAAATTCCATATAATTGTTCTTCAAATAAAATTGTGAGTTGACTACATTTTGGTACTTAGTGAATTCAGTCCTCGAGGGAACGATATCTTACTTATCACTTTATTACTTGTTGACACCGTGCACTTGCGGCATAGTGTGAGGGATTTTCCTCACAACAAGTTTTTGGCGCCGTTGCCGGGGACTGAGTTTTCGCTAATATCAATACCAAGTGACTCTAATTTTAATTTGAAGTTTTTTTCTTTAGCCTCTATATATATATATATATATATTTTTCATTATGTTTTCCTTTTATTATAGTGACCCTTGACATTTCATAAATTTCGATGATCTCAATAATTTGCCTAATAGGGTCAGTCAGCCCCCTCCCCCAAAACAAAAGACCATGCTTGAACATTGTGTAGACACTCTCAAAAATCCTGATAGTACTCCTCTTGAGCGAGAATGTGCACGTCGTGGTCTTGAGATTCACTATGGTTATTTTCCAGTTCATATCTTTATTAGTAAAGTAGAGGGGGAGGTTGAGAAGAATGACATGCTAAGTTTTAGGGTCGATCCCCCAGCACCTGATAATTACATAAAGTGTGATGAGCTTGTAGAAGAAGTTACTATTGATAATGTTTCCAAAGAAATTTCGTTAAATTGCCATCAAACTTCGACTAATAAAGTGAACACTTTTGTGCCTAAAATTTTATTAACGGTGCCACGCATAATTTTTCCTAAATCCATAATGGGAGAGATTGACCCCATTACTTTTGATTTTGTTGAGGCTGATTCTTTGAGTTCTAATGAGGTTGTTCATGATAAGTCTTTATTATTTTCCCATTCGAATTCTGCTTATTTTTTCATGCCTTACAATTATTATATTCTTCCGTTATTTTTTGGTTGTCCGCATAATTATTTTTACTCGTTATTTTTGGCAACCGGGCATGAACCAAAGCCTCCCTTGTGGAATAAGAGGCTTATCGATTGAAAGAAGGGGGTATTTGGCAATCTCCTTAGAAAGAAGCCACGTTAGATTTTTTGCCACGTCTGCTCAAGACGTAAAATAGAGCGCTTGATGGGAGGCAACCCATCATTTTTACTTGCTTTCTAGTTAGTTGTTTTTATTTGATTTTTCGTTAATAATTTTCTTTTCTTTGTTCTGTTATTTCGTTTGGATTCGTGTATTCTTGTGGCCCTGATTTCTCTAATATTTTTATTTCTAACCCCAATGAGTTATTATCCTTCATATTCTAGTCTTTCTTGACTTAATGTCTACAGTTATTTCATGACTAGAGACTAAGTTTGGGGGTCCCTAGTGATGTTGGGCATTACTTGAAGTATGGATTGACAGACGATTCCACTCAGACATGTGCTGGCGTTCAAGAAAACATCTGGAATAAGTTTCACTTTTCCTTATCTCTTTTATTTTCACATGAATTTTATTGTTGATGATTTTATATGTAGTGGAATAAATTGAAGCATGCGATATTTTCTTAATTTTTCTTGGTTATAAATTGCGATTTCATCATTGCTTTATTTTCTTGCATGCTGTTGATGGTTTTTACAAACATGAATTTTTCGTGCTTCCGTGTGTAAAATTGATGTTACGATACTGAATTCTTTTGAAGAAATGGTTGACTTTTGGTAGAGTTTGCAGTCATCGATATATGTTTCCTCTGAGCATTCATTTAGGTCCGAAATCTTTTCCTTTTTCTAGAAATCTTAGCAGATAAGAAAGGAGACATACGTGTTTTCAAATCACCATCTATACGTTTGGTTAAACTTTTCGCGTAGCTAGTCGTCCAGTAACATGAGTCTTGTGGGCACTTGAAGTGAGTTTAGAGTCGGACAATTTTTCCAAAAAGTCGATGACATGTTCTATGATGGGAAGTCTAGTAACCGGGGGTATTCACGTGACCCGTGGTTCACTCTCGCGTAAAACGACAACCCTGAATTATTTGGGAACCTTTTTCCCGTTGTTGGAGGTCCTCTATTTATAGCACTGGGAGTTGTTGGGCGATCGCCTCCGCTATATTATAATAAGCGGGCGATCGTCTTTAGCACATGGGCTGGTCTCCTTAAAGTCCGCAGGAGTTGCTGGCTGTCAGAAGTGCGAACCAATGAGAGGCCAACACGCGTCTAAGTCGCTATCATGGGAGGCCCCACTTAGGACCTTTCGGCGGGTCTGTCGGTAGGTGAGACTGGCCTTGTCATTGACAGCTGTTGATGGTCAACGATCCATGTTCTGCGGCGCCTTTTGTGGATCTGCACATCGGCGCTGGCTTTGAGATCCAGTCTTCGTAGACTTTGACGGACGATGGCCTTGATCGTGGCATAGGTCGGTCGTCCTTGGACGGGCACCAGGGTCGATCGCTATGTGTCAAAAGGCGATCGCCCTAGGAGTCGATTGCTGGATGCTTGAAGATGGACAGTTATCTTTGTTTAGACAAGCTCGCCGTAGCTCGTTTGGTTGTGGGCTCGGTCGCTTGGCCCTTATATCGATCACTGTTGAGGCGTATGAATCGCCGTACAACAATTGCCCCCCTAGCTTACTCCGATGTTGGAAACATGGGGTGAGGTGGTTCTATTGGCGATCGCTTAACTTTGACGAGTGACCCTGCATTTTACGGAACTGGTGATCGTCTTCGAGCGGGATGACTTTGAATTTGGACGACCTGGTCGGTCGCTGAAATGAGCGGGAAATGCCAGCGGACATGGAAAAGTCTCCGGGGCACGTGTCGGGTTCCTGTTGGGGGAGGCCGATGGTTAGTTATGACTCCTCGCCTGGCGTGTCCTTGAAACGACGCGTACGCGTATTTTAAGGAAGCATTAATTGCGATGGTTGCACTTCGGCCCCTGAGATTCTCCTTAATTGCATGGGAGTCCCTGCTTTCTCCTATAAAAGGGGGCCGGGCTGAAGTGTTAAAACCCTTATGCGATTTTGTTGGAGAAGAAGAATATTGCCGAAGAATTTCTTGAATCTTTGACTGCCGATCATCGATCGACTCAACCCTCGGTAAGAAAACACTCATTTTCTCCTCTTCTCTTCTCGAAAAATGTCTGGAATATCTTTATCGTATGGAATGGACACCACCTCTGCCGCCGGAACTTCGGCTGCTCGGAGAGGATCCTCCGCCGAATTCTATTTGGAGATGGCCGCCGAGGCTATCCGCGTCGGCATTGATCCTGCAGAAGTCGAGGCACTTTTCAATGAAGCCGACACCGCCAGGGAGGCGGCGGACGAGCAAAAACGCTTGCAGACAGAGAAGGATTTGGCGGTGCGGGCATACTGGGAGCAGCATAGTGCTTTTGGCCAGGCCTATTTGGCCTTTGCTGAAATTATGGAGAGGTTGGACGGTCCGTCTCCTAAATTCGATTACCGGGAGTATTCGATCGCCCACCCCTATCAGTCGGCGAAGCGGTCGCTGTTTCGGGCCGCGTAGCGTTCTCAGTGGTCCCTCGGTCAAATCAGGAGTTCGGAGACTAGGAAGGACCTGGCCGTCTGGAGGACGAGGTACCATATCCCTTCAGATGTGAATCTTTTCACACCGGCGGAGAACAAACGGGCCGACCAACCTCCGGAGGGTATGGTCGCCGTGAATGAGGCAATTATGGAGGCCGGGCTGCGGTTCCCTCTGTCTTTCGTCGTCTCACATTTGTTGGCCGTCTGGAACGTGGCGCCGCTTCAGCTAACGCCGAACGCCTAGCTCCAGATTATCTATGCCCTCACCTTGTTCGGCGATCACCGACTGTATTGCCATCCTTCGCCATCGGAGATGAACCACTTGTTCAAGCTGACGGTTGAGAAGGGGTCTGTCGGCGGCTATCATATCCAAGGCCGATCCGGTCGGGTGATTCTTGGGGTTCCGAACAAGGTGTAAGGCGATCCAGCTAAGTGGTTCTGGGTCGCCGATGCCTGGAAGGCCTCAGCGAGTGACAATCCCACGAGCGAGCTGGAAATTCCCACTAGCTTTCGGGAGAGGAATCCGGGTAAGGGTTCAGACTGCCACTTTGTTCGGATATGTTCTGAACTGATCTAATTTGTTTTTCCTTTGGCAGGTTTCCACATTCCAGCGATCGACGAGCTACCTTTCGATTTTCTGGTCGTCTGGGAGCGGATACGAAGTCTGTCGGACGAAGACTTAGACGCTCGCCGGATTAATAAAAAGAGTCGTTGGCTGTCTACTCAGTTGTTTCATTTCCCACGGAATCTCTCGGTCCCAGGTATGAATTTCTTCGATCTCCATTTGCTTGGCGATCGTACTGCTTGGAGAATGTGTCTAACCGTTGCTTGGTTGTTTCTTATTGCAGAGGCCCGCTTTCCTCGTTTCTTGGAGCCTCCAGCGGAGATTGCCATGTCGAACCCCAGAGTTCTGAGCCGTCTTCACCAGAAGAAGTCTAGTAGGGTACCTCTGGTGGCGCTACCTTTAATTCCGGAGGTGAGGCCTATTGTAGAGCCGATCGTGGCGGAGGAGGAGGTTCAGGAGGAAGGGCTCCGATCGAACCGCAAGCGACAGAGGTCATAGGAACCTCCAGTTTATGCCCCTGCCGGTGAGGTGCCGATCGCCGCGCCTCCGATCACCGCGGTCCCCCCGGTGGATGAGCCTACGCCCTCTGCGACTTTCTTGCGAGAGATGGCGATCGCCGAGGCTGATACCCCTCGCGGGAAACCGTACTTCGACTGTGACCCTGAGAGAGCCGAGAGGTAAACTTTGCTTGTCTTGCTGAGTTTCATCACTTGCGTGGGAGATGTGCTAACTTTTTGTTGTTTGATGCAGGATCCGTAGCACTAACCCAGCTTGCCCGCCGCTGGTATTGGATTTCCTCGCGAGCCGATCTCCTCGCGCGGCCTGCGATGTCCCGTTGTATGTCAACCGGGCTGTTTCTGCTTTGCCTAAAATCTAGATGACCGACTTGGATGCGATCGCCCGCCAGCGGTCCGGGAACACGATGCAGGCTGCTTTCGCTCTCTCCCTCTAGTCGGCGACGATGGCTGCCGAGGCTGTGAATGAATTCGAGGGGCGTCCTTCTACTACTCATCTGTAGGCGGACCTCGAGGCCGCTCGGAAAGAGAATGCCGAGTTTGCCGACATGATTGTGGCTATGGATAAGGACTCCTTGGATGCAGCTAAACGGGCGAGTCAGGATCTTGAGCTGATGAGAGAGAATTATGAGCGAGCTCGGGCGACGGTCGACCGATTTTGGGACCAGATGACAGACGCCTGTCGGTCGCATGCGGCCGCTCAGAAGGAGGCCGATCAGCTGAAGGAGACTGTCGCTCGACTGACTAGCGAGCTGGCATCGTCAAGGGGAGAGACGGCTACTAGGGAGACCGAGCTCCAAGGTGCGCAACAGGCGGTTGCGGAGTTGAAAGGGAAGCTGGAGGCGACCGAGGACGATCCCTTTCTCAACGTTGCATTTGTCAGCGACTTTGCCTATTACATGGTGTTCGCTGACTCGCTACGTGCTGCAAAGAAGGGAGGGCTGGAGGTCGGCCCTCTTGCTGAAAGCTTCAAGGTATATGTGCTGGAGCATCCTCTTCATCCTGCCTTCTCTGTGCCGATCTTGGATCTCCCGGAAATCGGCGTGGACCTGAGCGACTCCCAGAAATATTGTTCATCCGAATGCCCCGGAGGACGGGGAGGCAGCTCCGGAAGCTGGTGAAGGGTCGCGGGCTGATCCTGTGGTTGAAGGCGAAGGTCAGGCTGGGACATCCTGAGAGTCTCTCCTTTTTTTTCGCTTTTGCCTTGTAATTTTGTAGATTTCCTTGTAGTACTTAGGCCTTTGGGCGACCGTGTATGTACTCTGATACTTCAAGTAATGAAATAAATGTTTGTTTCTTCGATTTATTACTTGAATGATTGTTTTTCTGAGTCTTTGCATGACTTTGTACAAATGTGTGAGGAGAGACTGTTGCGTGTATAGATCCAAGTGAATTGATAAACTCATATAGATAACTTTTACAACAAATTCGATCGCTGCACAAACATCTGAAAAATGTCGATCTCCGTATGTAATTGAATAGGGACGATAGGGACGATCGTCGTATATATAGCTCCGCACTTCCCCCTTGTTTTTGTTCACTTAGTGAAAGTAAGGGGACGAAAATAAATCGTTGAGTGAGCGGTCTTCAATTTTGCCGATTCCTCGAGGAAGGCCAGCCATCTCGGTCTTGAGGAACTGTACACGATCGCGGAGTTCGATGGACCGACCCCCATGACTGTGTCTTGTGCGCAAGCGACATTCCGTCTGATAGCTAAGTTCTCGCGACTCACTTAATTGGGAGGGTCCTCTGTGGGCTGCGCCTCGCCTCGTATTTAAACGAAGGGCGTGCAGTCTTGGTCTGGAGGATTCCTTGCGTGGGGCGTCGTCGGATTAATAGACTCCACGTCCGCGGCTTGTTAGCTCTTTTCTACATCGGACCACCATTAAGATGGCGACCCTCGACGGTATACGTTGAGACGGGGGGAGGGACGCGTTGCATTTTCCGGGAAGGACCCACCACGTTAAGTGATGGACCTTTGAGGGTGGGCGAACGCGTCCACATATCTGTTTTGGAGGGCCTTCAGACTACGCCGGCCTCGTATTTAAACGAAGGGAGGGTGATCGTGGCCCAAAGGGACCTTGCACGGGCACAGAGAACGGTTCCCTCGTCCTCCACGACCATGTCGACACTCTTCTACCTCGGACCATCAAGTCATATGACGATCCTCGACGGTATACGTTGTGTAAGGGGAGGAGATCGCCTGCCTAGGTTCTTCATGTAGATGACGAACTTTAGAGGGCGAGCGAGTAATCCTCTGTTTTGTTTTGGAGAGTCCTTTGGCTACGCCCACCTCGTATTTAAACGAAGGGCGAGCGATCGAAGCCCAAAGGAACCTTGCATGGACGGATCGTCGGTTTCATCGATTTTCGCGACCATGGCGGCACTTTTCTACCTCGGACCATCATGTCAGATGATGATCCTCGATGGTATACGTTGTGCTAGGGCAGGCGATCGCTGCCTAGGTCCATCATGTTGATGACGAGCTTTAGAGGGCGAGCGAGTCATCCTATTTTTCGAGGTGTTTGCTCAGGCAGTAGCCTTTGGTTTGATGAGGCTGGAATCGGGGAGAGAGTTACGAAGTTTCCTTCTATTGATTGAAGTATATGGATTCGATCGCCGAGGTTGATCGAGGGGTCGGCTCGTATGAACTTTCCGGCCTGTTCGCGTTCGACTCTGGTGACCGTATCGAGAGATTGATGGGGCTCCGGCTAAGCCAATAAGCTGTCCAACTTGCCCTCCTCGAACAATAGACTAATAGCTTAGAAATATCGCATTACCGATGATGGAAAGCCTAGTAACCGGGGGTATTCGCGTGACCCGTTGTTTACTCTCGCGTAAAACAGCAACCTTGACATGCGGGAATTGCTATTCGAGTTTTTTCTCCGCTGTAGAGGGGGACTTAGTAACTAGAAGCATCCATGTACCCCATGAGTGTCTTTTACGTCAAACGGTTCCCCGATACATGAGAATGGAAATCCACCCTAGGATCTTCCCGATGAAATATCCCTAGAGCCGAAACCTAGTGGTTAACTCGAATCATATTATTGATCATACATAAGGGAATGCTGTCCGAGGAGTAATTTTGATTATGAAACTCTTAAATTTTGCCACTAGACTGTGGGACTGGGCGAATTGGCTTGTTTAATCTAACATTTCATATTAATGGTCGGTTAAATTCACGCTTGTTAATCTTTGAGCTTGTTTTTCCTCATTAACGATTGGTTAGGACTGAAAACGACTACTTTTTGGAATCAGTGTCCGTGAATGTGACTCACTAATACGATACTCGTATTATACTTTGAGATTTCAAGGTAGTATTGATTAAGTTGAGGACCATGGATTTGCACGATCATTCACGATACTTTTTATTTGAAAATTGATTTTTGCTTGAGGACAAGCAAAGGCTCAAGTTTGGGGGTATTTGTTAGGCGTATTTTTATGCGCTTATTTATCATTAGTTTATATCCATTTTGAGCCTAAAAATGCATAAATGAGCTTTTAATGCACTATTCTTATGTTTTTTGCAGGAAATTGGAGTCCGGAAGCTCGAACGACGAAAAACGGGCGAAAACAGCAATTTTTGGCCTGGGTCCGCGGCACAAGGAAAGCGGGCCGCGGCACACGAAGGTGGATAAACAAGTGCCGAGCGAACTGTACCCTGAGCCGCGTCCCAGGAGGAACAATGCGCGCCCAGGCATCCCGCTGAGCAGTAGGGGCCGCGGCACAGATTAAGTGAGCCGCGGCCCACCGGGCGGTTTTGCTGAATATTCCGCATTCTTGGGCCATTTTTTGGAACCTGTTCCCAACCTAATTCCCGGACGCATTTTGGAGGCTGATGATAGTTATAAATAGGGGTTCAATGGATGAAGACAACATCATCGATCGGGAGGATCACCCGGAGGAGGAAGACATCGCGGGATCGAAGAACACAAGGAGGAGAATTGTGGGCGACGACAAGACCACGGATCCCTATGGTTTTTCTTAATTTTTCTGCATCTTGGTTTCTAGATCTGTTTGAGTAGGATTGTGATTGTAGCCGATTACATAACGGTTTGATTTATTTATTATTATTTCAATTCATTCGTTATTCATATTGAGTTGGATTTTTCTCATTGTTCTTAATGCTTTTTAATTGTCTGGACAACAGTTGAATTGTTTTGAATGTCTCTATGGATTCGGGAGATGAAATTTAGGCATAGTTCTTGTGAGATGAATCATAATTTTCGTGAGATAGGAATATACTCATAGGAATTGTGAAGTATATTTATTGTGGGAATTCTTGAACTGTTTTAGCTATTAATTATCTAATTCGAATAGGGATATATCGAGTTAATAATTCGTAGTATTTTTTATCGACCTTGGGAAAGGCTTTAGAATAAATTAGGAATTCCTGGCTTACAATCAATTGAATAAAAGTGAATTAAATTGAATAAAAATCATTCCTGATTGTTTGAGGTGAAAATCATAATCCTACACCCTTATTATTATTATTATTATTATTATTATTATTACTATTATTATTTTCTATTTAGTTTTCTGCAATTAGTTTAGATATAAATTCCATATAATTGTTCTTCAAATAAAATTGTGAGTTGACTATATTTTGGTACTTAGTGAATTCAGTCCTCGAGGGAACGATATCTTACTTATCACTTTATTACTTGTTAACACCGTACACTTGCGGCATAGTGTGAGGAATTTTCCTCACAACATTTGGGCTTTACAGATATGGTCATTGTAATACCCGAGATTCTAATGTGTTTTGAACATTGTGACATTGTATATGTTGTATTTGATCTGAGTATTATCCAGCATATGACTTCATGCATGTGTTCAAAATTTGTAATTTTTGCACTAGTAGCACACGCTAACCACTAGGCGTAGCATACGCTAATTGGGTTTCGTAGCGCATGCCGTGTATGAACCTTAGCACGTGCTATACGTAGTCAACTTGATTATGACAGGGTGGTAGGTGAGATCAGCCGCGGATCTTGGTCGGGACATGTCGGAATGAATCTGGACGGCTTTTGGAAAAGTCGAGTCAATGGTGCTTAGCGCACGCTAATGTTATGAGGCTAGCGCACGCTAAGTCTAGTACAGTGAGGTCAGTGAACTTTCGTTCAGCCGTTAGCGCATGCTAAAAATAGTTGTTAGCGTACGCTAATCGTTGATTTTAGCGCACGTAAGGCTGTTTAGCGTACGCTATGCCGAGACCCGTCAGAGACACTAGACTGATAGTCCGTTAGCGCACGCTAATTTGGGAGAGTAGCGCGCGCTAATAACCCTTTTTTATAAATAGGCCAGCACCCATCTTCATTTTTCAGTTTTCACCACTTTGCATAATCGAGTTTTGGGACTTTGAGAGTCAATCCCTCCATCCAAATCCTGCATACCAGCCTCCTAACATCACCATTGAAGACAAAGGAGCTTTGAGGATTGGTGTTCTAGCTCTTGGACGTGGAGTTCATCAAGATATTTCAACCTTTCTTTCCGAATAAGGTATGTTATGGTTTACCAAGCCGAAACTTACGTTCTCAGCTATATTTTGAGCCTGCTTCGGAAATCCTTAGGCTAGCTAATGATCTTATGAATCCAGCAACATATTTTGAAGAAGTGAAACTCAATTATACCTTGTTTTTCTTTCATTACTTAGTGTGTTGATTTAGCCTCGGTGGATAAAAACCTTAGGATGTGGTATCCTTATTTCGTTGGAATCATGAGCATGATTTTAGTTAGATTCTATGAATTCCTTTGATGTTCCACCGATGAAATTCATGTTTGCTAGGGGTATTTGTTTTGACAATATTCTTCATGTTCTTGAGGATGATGAATCGGCCATGTCATTGAACTCAACCCGGATCACCATAGTATCGTTTTCCTTGCATAATACTTGGGCATGCTTGCCATCTTGAGTAACATTTGTGGAAAAATCATAATAGCCGAACATATGAGAATTTGGAATTGAATCCCATATTTAAACCCAAAATCTTTAATATCTTGTATATCCTTGAACCCATAAACATCGGCACTTCACCTCCGAAATGATCATTCAACTCACATGAAGTGTATCATCATTTCCGGTTCAGCTTTCATCTAGTATACTAACCACAAACCGGCCTTACGTCACTATTTCACGATTCCAATATAAGTTATTCGGTGATCGTACGTTAGTTTTGAGTAGAATATTGAGTTCCTTGTTATCTCTTTTGATCAAGGTCCGAACCTTGCTTAGTGATTGATCAAGTGACGGCGTCCTGCAGACATGTGACATTCGTGGGAGTATTTTAGTCCTTGCCATCTTTGAGGCAAGTATCATATATTGAGTTTGGTTTATTTTGGAACTTTGATCATGCATACGGTTTTGTTTATGTTGTCGAGTATGAGATTAATTTCTTTGATTTGTCGTGGTATTCATTATTAATTGTTCGTGTTGATGAACATATTGAATTTCATATGTTTATGCATGATTTCATGGTTTATATTGTAAATGATCCGAGGGTGTCATGAGGATCTTTGCTGAGGGCGCTGGACCGAATGTCCACCATGCGTTGGTCCGACGAGATCATCATGGGGATCTATGCTGAGGGTGCTGGATCGTTGGACGGGTTTTCCACCATGCGTTGGTCAGACGGGATCATCATGGGGATCTATACTTAGGGCGCTGGATCGTTGGATTACCATGTATTGTGTTGATGGAATCGTGAGGATTCGCATCGTTGGATTCCGGTGACGGAATTCCGTTTTGTATGTTTTATAATGCACTGATGATTTATGTATTATGATACTTGTACTAGCATCGTTTTGCTAACCCCTTTGGGGTGGACATTTGTTTTGATGTTCAGGTAGCCGAAGAGCGGGGAAGCAGCCACAGTATCGACATGACGATGAAGTGGCTCAGTGATGTGGATTATGTTATTTTGTTTTATGGTTATTTTCCAGTACTCGAGTATGCATTTGTTTTTGATAATTTTGGGGATGTTTTGTAATAATATACTCATTTGAATTGTCGAACGGTTTTGAACTTCTTTTACTTTGATGACACTTTAGTATTTATTTCGTATTTCTCTATTTAGCCTTGTAAATTCTTATACAAAGGATTTACGGCGCTGTAATTATTCCGAATATATCGGGATGTTATAGAATATGTTATCGGAGCTAAGATTCATGGATATCTTGGCATTCGGGTTAGTTGGGTCTGTTTACGTTAATTGATTTAAGGGTCGTTTGTAACATCACTGCTGAGCCAGCATCGTCGTGGGGATCGTGGTTGTAAGTCTCCTAATCTGAAATACTACCGTTTTATTTAATTCCTATTTTGTAAATATTGACGGACTTCCTTTTAGAAATTTTGCCCTGTATATTGAGTATTTGTGTTTACAGTATGTTGAGGGAGGTCGTGGACGCGGACGTGGTTGTGGACGCGGACATGGTAATGCGAGACAAGAGGATTCGGCGTCTACCCCAGAATTATCGGCTAGTCGAACCGATTCCCATTCTGGATGACAGCAGGGATCAGCAAATAATAACACAAATCCTAACATGCCGGGAGTGTTTCAACAGGTGGTTGCTCAGATAAACCAGTTTGCTCAGGTAGTTGACTGCATGCAGATGGCGATGGGACAGCAGCACAACGAGGATAATCGGGGAGACAAATGGCTTACTGAGGTGGTCAAATTGCACCCTCCAAAATTTGACGGTTCTGCTGAGGCACTTACTTGGGATCACTGGCTGAAGGAGTTAGAGAAGATCTTTACAGGGATTAACTGTCCCGACAACAGAAAGGTTCCGATCGCCCAGTATCTCCTGACTGGCGAGGCTTTCGACTGGTGGGAGGCCATTCGACCTGAGGATCATAATGCTGACTAGACGGAATTCAAATTAATGATGGAAGCACAATATTTTCATCGCCCAGTTAGAGAGGCCCGAGTCCGGGAGTTTTTATCACCACAAAATTTAGAGGCATCTGTGACAGACGTGATTAAGACTTTTAATCACCAGCTGACTTATGTGCGTCACTCGGTCAGGACCGAGGTGGAGAGGATTTTTCATTTTGACATGCGGATGAAGCCAGAGATTCATCAATATATGTCTGGATTTGAATGTACCACCTTGCGACAGTATCAGGACAAAGCACTGGCCTACGATATGAAAGAGGCGGCAGTAGAGAAATCAACGGAAGCAAAGAAGTAGAAAGTGTCTGGCAACTTCACGGAGAACAAGAGTATTGGGCCCCGCAAGGGCCAGTCCTCATTTCATTCATCCAGGAGACCTCCGCATCCTTCTCGAGGTGTAAAGAAGTTCCGGGCAGCACCAACAGCTTCAGATGCATCAAGGACGGGGCATGTTCGACGTGATTGTTGCGCACCTGCTGTGACCTGCTTCGAGTATGGACAGGAAGGACATCGCGCAACATTTTGTGGAAATGCGACTCGATCTTTTGGTACTCGCACTCCTGCACCGGTTCCGAAGGATACAAGTGTGAACCAGATGTTGTGCGGCGATTCATATGCCTCGACGGCGATCGATATAAGGGCCGAACGACCGAGCCCACAACCAAACGAGCTACGACGAGCTTGTCTAAACGAAAATAACTGTCCACCTTCAAGCATCCAGCGATCGACTCCCAGGGCGCTCGCCTTTTGACACATAGCGATCGACCCTGGTGCCCGACCAAGGACGACCAACCTATGCCACGATCAAGGCCATCGGCCGTCAAAGTCTACGAAGACTGGATCTCAAAGCCAGCGCCCATATGCAGATCCACAAAAGGTGCCGCAGAACATGGATCGTTGACCATCAACAGCTGTCAATGACAAGGCCAGCCTCACCTACCGACAGACCCGCCGAAAGGTCCTAAGTGGGGCCTCCCATGACAGCGACTCAGACGCGTGTTGGCCTCTCATTGGTTCGCACTTCTGACAGCCAGCAACTCCTGCGGACTTTAAGGAGACCAGCCCATGTGCTAAAGACAATCGCCCGCTTATTATAATATAGTGGAGGCGATCGCCCAGCAACTCCCAGTGCTATAAATAGAGGACCTCCAAAAACTGGAAAAACGGTTCCCAAAATAAGTTCCTCTCAGTCCCACGCAGTTGGCAAATACATACGAATGTATACACTTTCAGACTCTCGGCAGCCTCTCCCGAATCTATCTCAGGATTTCTCTCTCAGCACCTCTCAACCAGAAGACGGTCGGCAGAGGCAAGAACTCCCTGCAGTATAGATTCAAAAGAGTTTTACAAGTCCAGGAGATCAGATACTCAGCTTATACACACCGTGAGAGACCGTCGATTTGTCACGGTCGTCACAGCACACCATTGTTGGTAACAAGAACTCACAGAGCATCGTATCTGGTTCTTCCAGCAATCTTCACGCTCACTAGCTAAGATAACTAGGGTCTTTACACTCATTGTAATTGCACTCTAACATTAATATTTGTACTCCAAAGTATTCTTATTAATAATATCTCGCGAGAGCATTCAAGTCCGGGACTAACAACCCCGGAAAATCTTGTGTTATTTACTTTTCCCACGGAAGTGTTCTCGCATTTGTTTGTTACTCGACCATTCCAGCAATATTCATCTCTGGATAATATTTTCGGTAACAACAATTGGCGCTAGAAGGAGGGGATCTTAACCTTCATTTTTTATTCCTACAGTCCCGAAGAACACTCACTGTTCTCGGGGCATATACTTGAAGTGACACTCACTGCTCTTCAAAGAAAGCCTTCAAAATCATGACGTCCGCCACTACATCGAAGAGAGCCACTCTCCGAACCGCCCGACATCATATCCCGGATCGATCCAAGCCCCAGCCGACGGCAGAGGGAAGCCGCGGCGACGCAAGACTCTCGATCCCGCACCTGAGGGGCGGCCCTAGCCTTTCGCTCGACCAGTTTCAAACCGCAGAACAGATCGAGGAGGCTATGGCCATCCTAAAGGAGCGACAGAGAGCATGCGCGGCGCCCGCTATAACTCCCTCGGCCATCCGCCGCGTGGGCAAACGGAAGTTCAAGGGGCTACTGGGCGAGCAATCGTCAGAAAGCCCCGATTCGCGATAAAAGGCTCTCGCAAGGCCGGATGGTTCCATATTCAGCCGCTTAATAATCGATCCATCGTGGCGACCGGGGCTTATGGCCCCAACCACGAGACGATGGAATCCGTGTCCATCACCAGGAGTTCGTCCTACCCAACTCCCAGCCGAATACAGGTCAGCCATCTGGCTCCCGCTCCAAATGCCAGGGGGTCAGTACTTGATCACCTCGGCTCCCGCTCCGAGCGCCTATCCGCGAGAATCCAGGCCGCGGCGATGGCCGCTATGCAACGCCAGCTCGACGAGATGAAAATGCTCCTGAATACTGGGACAAGCACCAGTAGAAAGGTCATAAGACCGACCGAGCCACTCGCGGTCCACATCGAGCTTGCTCCCGTACAACCAAGGATCACTCCTCCCAAGACACCTTTGTACGAAGGGAGATCGGACCCCGAGACCCACCTAAGCATGTTCTGGATCTACATGACCGGGTGTGGGGCATCAGATGCGATCAAGTGTCGAATCTTCCCGTTAACATTGGGCGAGCTGGCCCATAGGTGGTACGTCTCACTACCACCGCGATCGATCATCTCCTTTGAGAAACTGGCGAGTGACTTCACGTCATACTTCGCCGCCAAGGTCGCCAGACCGGAAGGCCCCCACCGCATTATGAAAATCAGGCAGGGGGAAGACGAATCCGACGCAGATTACATTGACCAGGTGGATGAGATAGTCCTCACTAGCGAGTCCATCAGTGACGAGATCGCTCTCTATTCGGTCCTAGGGGGATTCTATGGTCATTCGCCTATGTTCAGACATCTCACAAAGGACATCCCCCCAACCTACGCGATCTTCCGCGCTAAGGCTTCCGACTTTCTAGCCAGACAGAAGCTGTTCACCCTCCGCCTAGGTGAGGGAATGCCACCTCCTGTCCGAAAGACGGCGATCGCCAAAACCAAGAAGGCGGTCGCCAAGCCATCCGGAGATCTCAAGGCTATTGAGGATGTGGAAGCCCATCTCCTCCACAAGTTCAACCGAACTCCCACCCACATTTTTTACGACATCAAGGGTGCGAACCGCTAAACAAGCCGAAGGCTATAAGGGACCACGGTCATCTGGACCACAATCAATATTGTGCCAACCATAAGAGTCCCGGCCATAGCACCAACCAATGCCGAGACCTCCTCAGACAACTCTGGAGATCAGTTCCTCTCAGTCCCACTCAGTTGGCAAATACATACAAACGTATACACTTTCAGACTCTAGGCAGCCTCTCCCGAATCTATCTCAGGATTTCTCTCTCAGCACCTCTCAACCAGAAGACGGTCGGCAGAGGCAAGAACTCCCTGCAGTACAGATTCAAAAGAGTTTTACAAGTCCAGGAGCTCAGATACTCAACTTATACACACCGTGAGAGACCGTCGATTTCTCACGGTCTTCTAAGCACACCATTGTTGTTAACAAGAACTCACAGAGCATCGTATCTGGTTCTTCCAGCAATCTTCACGCTCACTAGCTAAGATAACTCGGGTCTTTACACTCATTGTAATTGCACTCTAACATTAATATTTGTACTCCAAAGTATTCTTATTAATAATATCTCGCGAGAGCATTCAAGCCTGGGACTAACAACCCCGACAAATCTTGTGTTATTTACTTTTCCCACGGAAGTGTTCTCGCATTTGTTTGTTACTCGACCATTCCAGCAATATTAATCTCCGGATAATATTTTGGGTAACAACACCAGACATAGTAGAGTGGTTTCCAGCAGCAGAATGTTGGGAAAAGAGAGGCGTCCAGCGCGGGGTCCGTTCCTCTGCGCATTTATGAGATGAGGAAGTCAGATGATCAGAACACGGCTATTGCATCAGGTACGATTCAGATCCTTTTGCAACCAGTTAGTGTATTATTCGATTCAGGAGCTACGCATTCTTTCATATCTTTGAACTGTGTTAATCGTTTGAAAATCGCGTGCTTGTATGATTGTGAACCTTATGTTGTGGGATTACCGAGCGGAGAGAAAATTGTGGGAACCCTAGAAACTAGAGATTTTCCAGTAACTATAGGAGGGAGAGATTGGCCATCAAATCTTATTGTAGTCGACATCTATGGTGACGATTTAATTCTCGGAGATGATTGGCTCAACCGTTATGGAGCTATTTTGAATTACCGAAAGAGAATCATTTCTATCATTGCTGGTGACGGATCCGAACATTTATTTAAGGGATGGAGACCGGGAAGCTCAGGAAAGTTGATCAACGCCATGAAAGCAGTTAAATTGCTAAAGTAGGGTTGTTACGGATTTTGGTGTTATGCCATGAAGAAAGAGGAAGGAATCGAGCTCGCATCTATTCCAGTGGTAAACGAATTCTCAGGCGTATTCTCTGACGAACTACCCAGGTTACCTCCGCGGAGAGAAGTAGAGTTTAATATCGAATTGGATCCTAGAGCTGCACCTATTTCTAGAGCACCATAATGTATGGCTCCAACCGAGATGTATGAACTAAAGAAGCAGCTTGAGGAATTATTGCAGAAGGGTTACATTCAGCCTAGCGTCTCTCCTTGGGGAGCACCCGTTCTCCTTGTACGAAAGAAAGATGGATCCCTTCGATTATGTATTGATTACAGGGAGATAAACAAGGTGACGATCAAGAACAAGTATCCTATACCTCGGATCGACGACTTGTTTGATCAACTGCAAGGGGCAAGGGTATTCTCTAAGATTGACTTGCGATCAGGATACCATCAGGTGAGAATTAAGGAATCGGACATACCGAAATCTGCTTTCAGATCCCGGTACGGGCACTATGAATTCGTGGTGATGCCATTTGGACTCACCAATGCTCCTGCGGTATTTATGCAATTGATGAATCGGGTATTCTTAGAATACTTGGATAAATTTGTGGTAGTCTTCATCGATGACATCTTGATCTATTCGAAAGACATAGAGGAACATGCAGAGCATTTGCGTATCATTTTGAGCACTTTGAGAAAGGAACGGCTTTATGCGAAACTTTCTAAATGCGAATTATGGCTTAAAGAGGTGACCTTCCTTGGGCATGTAATATCAGCTGACGGAGTTCAGATGGACCCGAAGAAAGTCGAGGCAATCTTGGAATGGGAATATCCTAATAATGTGAAAGAAGTCCGGAGTTTCTTGGGAATTGCTGGATATTATTGCCGTTTTGTAGAAGGATTTTCAAAAATCGCTCGTCTACTTACTCAGCTATTACAGAAAACCCAAAAATTCGTATGGAATGAGAAATGCCAGGCGGGTTTTGATGAACTTAAGAGAAGACTGACGAGAGCGCCTATACTAGCGTTACCAGATGGAACTGACGGATTCATGGTATACAGCGACGCTTGAAATCAGGGTCTGGGATGTGTATTGATGCAAAAGGATAGGGTGATTGCCTATGCCTCTCGACAGTTGAAACCGTACGAAGCTAATTACCCGACTCATGATCTGGAGTTAGAAGCTGTAGTCTTTGCTCTAAAAATTTGGCGACATTATTTATATGGCACTCATTGTCAGATCTTTACAGATCATAAGAGCCTCAAGTATATTTTCAGTCAGAAGGAATTAAACATGAGGCAGAGAAGGTGGTTGGAATTGATCAAGGATCACGATTTGGAAATCCTCTATCATCCAGGCAAAGCAAACGTGGTGGCTGATGCACTGAGCCGTAAACCTGTTTCTCTTCGAGTGTTGGAAGTGATTACGTCCCAAACCATCATTCAACGAGAACTAATTCGTGAAAGAATCGAAGTGTGGTCGCAAGGAGTCCAAGGGCAACTGTGTGTGATGGAACTAACTTCGTCGTTGGTTGAAGAAATCAAATCTAAGCAGTGTAATACCCAGTAATTATCATTCAGTAATTATCACTCAGTAATTATCATTCAGTATTTATCATTCAGTATTTGGTACTCAGTAATTTCATTATTGATCATTTATCACTCAGATTCAGTCATGGTATTCATCATTCAGAGTAATTGTATCGTGTATCAATCGTCATTCATCACTAATCTGATTGGAGTTTCGTGCCGTGTTTATCATCATTGTCATTTTCGTTGCAAGCTGTGCTTGAGGGTAGCGCACGCTACATACTCCTGTTAGCGTACGCTAATTGGGTATAGGTAGCGCACGCTACCGCTCAGCTTTAGCGCACGCTAAGGTTACCTTGGCCGATCCGTAAGGTACCGGATCGCAGTGAGAATAATTGTAGCGCACGCCACGAGTGGTAAGTAGCGCGCTAACGGGTTGGAGTAGCGCACGCTATATGTGTGGAGTAGCGCGCTAGGGACGGATCGTGTTGAGTCCGGTGGCTACCGGATCGCACCGGTGAATTCATAGCGTACGCTATGCATTGTTGTTAGCGTACGCAACCGATATATTAGCGCACGCTAAACAATGGTTGTAGCGCACGCTATCGAGGTCAGATCAGAGGGCAGACAGTTTTCTGGACTCCAGTACTGGGCGTCGAATATTTCGCTAGCGCACGCTAACAATGGATATTAGTGCACGCTAGTAATATGGCCGTAGCGCACGCTACAAATAGGTACGTAGCGCGCGCTACCGTGTTCGGACAGGGGGTACTGGACTACTCAAATTACACGTTAGCGCACGCTATGCACAAGGGCTAGCGCACGCTAACCTAGACTGGGTATAAATTGGACAGTTTGGTCAGAGTTCGTCATTTTCTATCTCATTTCATTCCTTCGGTAGTTTTGGGCGATTTCGAGCGATTCGGAGAGGATTCTTCGAGGTGTAATCATCAATCATCATCTTCAAGCTCATCTTTCGGATTGATCATCATTTCATCATCTTCATCACATCGAATCAAAGGTATTTAACTCTTGGATCTAGAATTTCGGATTTTTGGGTTTTCCTTCCGATTTCTTCGTGTAAGCTTGGATTATCATTGGAATATGTTAGTTATGGATTATCTAACTTGGATAAATATATTCCTACGGATTTAAACGGTTATTTTCGGAATTATTCCAAGAACCCTTGGGGTTGACTTCGTTAATTGGGGATTTTCCGATTGATGTTGTTGTAATCATGAGTTATGGATTCCTACTGGATTATTGATATCCTTGAAAGTGTTTTGATGGTTTGAAATACTCATCTTGGAGTTGGTTTCGATTCATTCGAGCTCGGATATCGTTGTGTCGATGTTTGAGTCGATTATGATCGTTTTTGAATTGCGTAATGATCGGATTATTGGTAATTGTGTTATTCAAGGTTGTTCGACCGATATTTCATTTAGGGCGTTGTTCGTGGACGGACATTCATCATCGGTATTGTGTAAGTTAATTCTTACTCGGTTAAAAGGATATTCATTCCTTTTTGTTGTTGATTACTCATAATCATAATTCATTCATCATTGTATTAATCGTATCAAAACTTGTCATTGTCAATTAATCACCTCGGTCATAAGGAACGACGGTTCCGATCATTTCATTGAGCTATCATTCATTTCACCATCATTAAATCTTGGTGAGTCATTATTCATTATCGTTGTCACTTTTGTCATATTGTGGCATTCCGGTCATCTTGGCGTGCGGTTGGTATGTGTAGGATTTTCATGTCGGGCACATTATAGTCGTGTGTTGGTTGGTGGCCTCACATTGGATCGCACACGAGTCGATTGCTCGTGAGACCGATTAGGTACAAGACCACGCGTGTTTGATCGTTGGTGGCTTGTGCACGGACACATTTCCATCCGGACGTAGTGTGGCGCCATTCCTTTGAGCCGCATCGATTAGTCGATTCATATAGCATGTTTGATTGCGTATGTTTTGAGAATAATTCATAATCTCGGATATATCATGATTGTGTATTTTCAACCCTTGAGGATTGTTGTTCTCGTATGGCGACCCGTTCGGGGATTTTGTATTTCAGGTCTTGGCAAGGCAAAGGCACGGGGAGAACACGCTGACGTCGAGGAGTCCCAGTGATACTAGTAGGGGGCCCCAGTCTGTTCAGTCATTCATTCAGTCATTTGTGTTTCCTTTATTTATTCCGCTGCAGACATTCCGTTTGAGTGCTCCTTTCATTCAGTGTTGTGTATTTTATCGTCATATAAAATACACATGTATTCTATTTTATCCTGGGTGTGTTGTATAAAACTCCTCGTCGGAGTAATTGATGTTGTAATGTGGTTCGGTACTACATTTACCTGTGTAATTCATTCATTTTCATTCGCCTGGTGGGTCCCAGTTGGGGGTCCACGGCACTGTAATATCCGCCTAGTTTGGGGTGTTACAGAGTTGGTATCGGAGCGTGGTTTTGAATACTACCCTCCAAGTCATGTCTCATTTGAAATCATCGTCATCGGACTAGTATCATTGGACTTTCGCGTCACGTGTGACCTGTGCAAATGCCGAGCCAATCAGACCAAGAACTGTAAGATTTCTGATGCCATGGTATAATTTCTGGCAATAATCATTCATTCATAATTCATCAGTTAACAATCCTCATTCATCAATTTCAATTGTGATCAAGTCGATAATGTTAACTCATTAATCACTCAATTCATTTCATTACTCAGTTGTTGATCTTGAAGATCATATCATCGACCTTGTTAAATTGTTCAAGATAATCATTTCAGTAACTTCATCAGATAATCATGTCACGTCAATCCATCATTCATGTAATCGCTGTATTTGAGCGCGTAAGCTCATTTTCATCATTTCATAATATAATCATAATGTGATACTCATGCGAGATATATAATCATCATATGACTTTCCACTTCAGTATGGAAAGGGCTGGCAGAGGACATGGAGGACGAGGCCGTGGAGCGGGCCGAATCCCGAGAACTCGTGCGAATACACGTGCAAATGCCAGGAATAATGCTAACTCATCGAGCAGTGATGCTGCCACTCACTCACCTGGACGCGATCATTCACTATCGGGGAGTCGTACCCGGGACACGGCTCAGTCAGAGGGTGTCCGGGTTGACCCACTCGCATTTATGCAGGGCATGATGGCCCAAATGACCCAGATGGCTCAGTTGATGGAGACAATGCATAACTCCGTCAATCAAAATCAGCAGGCTCCTCCGCCGCCACCTCAGAGGCAAGAGAGGGGTGTAAGCAATATCATTAGCGATATCTCTCGCCAGCGACCACCTACTTTTGAGGGCTCATCTGAGCCGGCGGATATTGTTCACTGGCTTGAGCATTTTGAGAAGTTATTTGCTATGGTGGATTGCCCCGAAGGGCATAAAGTTTCAGTTGCGGCTTACTATCTCGGTAAGAGCGCTCATTCATGGTGGTTATCGTTGAGGCCCACAGACGGAACATGTACTTGGGATCAGTTCAAGACTCTCATGATGGAGAGGTACTATCCGGCCCCACTCAGGGAGGCCAAGTTGTCGGAATTACTCACTCCCGACCTTTCGGCGGATGATGACGTTCTCGCCATCGCCGAAAAAATTCAAGAACTTCTTCCGTTCGCCTCATCTATCATTCACTTAAGCGGACAAGATCAAGTATTTCAAAGAAGAGGTGAAAACCCCGTATGAGACTTGATTACTTAATCATAACCGTGCCACTGCCGAGTTCATTGAGAAGGCTCTTACTTACGAGCTTACGGCTAAGGAAATTGCTAAGCAAAGAACCTTCGTCTCGCTAGCAAGAAGTCCAAGAACCGTAATCCCCGACGGAGTCGTGCCACTTTCAAGAAACCGCGGCGGGCTCTACTTTTCTCGAGCGACCTCCTGGCGTCTAAACCCGCGGAATCTCGGTCCGCGAGCGGCGCTTCGCCATCACTGTTTAACTGTGAGGAATGTGGTCATTTCAGCACCAAGTGTCCGGGCGATCATCACGTGCCACAATCAGGATTGCTGGGCATAGGGCCCGTTTTTGCCGTAGGGACTCTAAACCCACTCCGGCGTCATCTCAAGCCCCAGGTCATTCAGGGGTGCAGAATCAGGCCACTCACTCAGCGTCGTTCAAGACGACAGGAGCTAAAGGCGGAGCCAAGAGCTATCAGACGGGAGCATCCGGTTCGGGGGCCGGCAAGCCCCGAATTTATGAGATGAAGAAGACCGATGATCCCGAGGCCCGGATGATCTCAGGTACACTCGATATTCTATCTCAACCTGTGTGTACCCTTTTTGATACTGGTGCATCTCATTCATTCATTTCCGAGTCATGTTTGAGTAGACTACGTCTGGGTAGTGCTACTAGTTGTGAGCCTTATGTCATTGGCCTACCTGATGGTAGACGAATTATCGGTAATCGTGAGATTCAGAATTGTCCGATTCAGTTTCATGGTCGTGTATGGCCAGCGGACCTAATCGTAGTAGATTTGCCGAGGGACGACGTCATCTTGGGTATTGATTGGATGGATCGTCATGATGCCATCATTAGTGTCCGAAAGCGTTTGGTCACTATCATTTCAGACGATGGAGTTGAATATGTGTTTCAGGGAGGTAATCCCGGCTGTTCTGGCAAAGTCATTAATTTGATGAAAGCAGTAAGATTACTCAATCAGGGATGTGTCGGTTATTGGTGCTTTATGGCCAGAACCGAGAAATCAGCAGTAATGTTAACGGATATTCCGGTGGTGAGGGAATATGCCGATGTTTTTCCAGACGAGTTACCTGGTTTGCCTCCACAGAGGGATGTGGAATTCACGATTGAGTTGGAGCCTGGTACGTCCCCGATATCGAAGGCACCGTACCGGATGGCCCCGACCGAAATGCAGGAATTAAAGAACCAACTTGAGGAGTTGTTCGAGAAAGGTTATATCCGACCGAGTGCGTCCCCGTGGGGAGCACCAGTGTTGTTTGTCAAGAAGAAGGATGGTTCATTCCGCTTATGTATTGATTATCGGGAGTTGAACAGGGTGACGATCAAGAATAAATATCCCTTACCCCGTATTGACGATCTCTTAGATCAACTTCAGGGAGCTTCAGTATTTTCCAAGATCGACTTAAGATCTGGATATCATCAGTTGCGGATTCGAGAGTCGGATATCGCGAGGACAGCGTTTCGAACACGCTATGGTCACTATGAGTTTGTGGTTATGCCGTTTGGATTGACTAATGCACCTGCGGTATTCATGGAGTTAATGAATCGGGTCTTCATCGACTTTTTGGATCGGTTTGTTGTTGTCTTCATCGATGACATTTTGATTTATTCTCGTGACCGGGAGGAACACGAGTTTTACCTTCATCAAGTGCTCGACGTGTTGAGACGAGAACAACTTTATGGGAAGTTTTCTAAATGTGAGTTCTGGATGTCCAAGTGACTTTTCTCGGACATGTAATTTCATCGAGACGGAGTTCGTGTCGATCCTCGAGAAGACGGAGGCTATTCGAGATTGGCTACCTCCGAAGAACGTTAAGGAAATCCAAGTTTCCTCGGATTAGCGGGTTATTATCGGCGATTTGTAGAGGATTTTCTCGAATCGCTCAACCCTTAACGAACCTTTGCGGAAGGATAAGAAATACACGTGGTCCGACGCGTGTCAACGGAGTTTTGAGGAACTCAAGAGTCGGTTAATGTCAAGACTGTACTTTCCTTGCCGCAGGGACGGAAGGATTTGTGGTCTATAGTGATGCGTCGGACGGGTCTCGGATGTGTGCTCATGCGAGCAGGGAAAGTTATTGCCTATGCTTCACGGCAATTGAGGCCTTACGAGGTTAATTATCCGACCCACGACCGGAGTTAGCGGCCGTGGTGTTCGCTTTGAAGATTTGGCGTCATTATCTTTATGGCGTTACATCGATATTCACCGATCATAAGAGCTTAAAGTATATATTTACTCAGAAGGAGTTAAATATGCGCCAGAGACGGTGGTTGGAATTAATCAAAGATTATGATATTGAGATCCTTTACCACCCGGGCAAGGCGAATGTTGTCGCCGACGCTTTGAGTCGTAAGTCCGTTCAGGAGCAGATGCTTGCCCGTTTAACAATTCAGAAGGAGCTTCAGCAGGAATTCCTTAGACCCGAGATCGAGGTCTGGCTTCAGCGAGTTCAGGGGCAGCTTTGTATGTTAGAGATTTCATCGTCACTCGAGGAGGAAATCCGAGAGAATCAGGGTTCGGACCCATCATTGTTGCGCATCCGAGAGGATGTGGCTCAGGGGAAAGCCCCTGGATTTGTGGTCCACGAGGATGGACTTTTGAGGTTTAAGAATCGGTTGTGCGTACCGGCGAATGACGAGTTGAAAAACTCGATTTTGAAAGAAGCTCATGCTACCCCTTATTCTGTGCATCCGGGGTCTAGTAAGATGTACAAGGACTTGAAACAAAATTACTGGTGGAGTAATATGAAGCGAGAAGTCGCAGAATTTGTTTCGAGATGCTTAACCTGTCAACAAGTTAAGATTGAACATCGGCGACCGGCGGGTATCTGAAACCTCTTCCTATACCCGAGTGTAAGTTGGAAGACATTTCTATTGATTACATAACGAGTTTGAAGACGAGTCGTCAGGCATGAACACGATCCGGTGATCGTGGACCGCTTAACCAAATCAGCTCATTTCCTTGAGATCAAGGATACGTGGGGTCCCGAGAGACTTGCCCAGTTGTTCATTAAAGAGATAGTCAGACTGCACGGTACTCCTAAAAGTATCGTTTCCGATCGTGACGGACGGTTTGTGTCGCACTTTTGGAAATCAGTTCATCGCGCTATGGGAACTCAGCTTAATCTCAGTACCGCTTTTCATCCTCGGTCTGACGGCAATCAGAGAGGACCATTCAGACATTAGAGGACATGTTGAGGGCATGCGTCCTCGATTGGAAAGACGATTGGGAAGCCCAACTACCATTGATCGAGTTCACGTATAATAACAGTTGGCATGCTTCGATCAATATGGCACCTTACGAGGCCTTGTATGGTCGTCGTTGTCGATCTCCGTTGTGTTGGGACGACTTATCAGAATCATTGGGCACCGAGCCCGATATGCTTATAGCCGCCCGTGATAAGGTAGCTTTGATCAGGAGTCGTTTGTTGGTACTCGAGTCGGCGTAAATCATATGCAGATAACCGTCGTCGACCATTAGAGTTCGAGGCTGGTGACCACGTGTTGGTCAAGGTATCCCCGAGTCGTGGTATCTTCCGTTTTGGGAAGAGAGGGAAGTTGAGTCCGAGATTCATTGGACCGTTTTAGATTTTGGACCGAGTAGGCGAGTTAGCTTATCGATTGGCTTTACCTCCGGCGTTGAGCCGAATTCATAATGTGTTTCATGTCTCCCAGTTGCGGAAGTATGTTGCCGACCCGAGTCACATACTTCAGTTCGACGAAATCGAGATCGCCGACGATCATTCATATGAGGAGCGTCCTATACGAGTTTTAGAGCGGCGAATCAAGCAGTTGAGGAATAAGACGATTCCTTTGGTTAAAATTCAGTGGTCTAGACACGGAGTCGAAGAGGCTACTTGGGAAACCGAGGATAGTATGCGGGAGAGTTATCCCGAGTTGTTTGACCCTTAGTTTCGGGGACGAAACTATTTTAAGGGGGGGTGTATGTAATACCCAGTAATTATCATTCAGTAATTATCACTCAGAAATTATCATTCAGTATTTATCATTCAGTATTTGGTACTCAGTAATTTCATTATTGATCATTTATCACTCAGATTCAGTCATGGTATTCATCATTCAGAGTAATTGTATCGTGTATCAATCGTCATTCATCACTAATCTGATTGGAGTTTCGTGCCGTGTTTATCATCATTGTCATTTTCGTTGCAAGCTGTGCTTGAGGGTAGCGCACGCTACATACTCCTGTTAGCGTACGCTAATTGGGTATAGGTAGCGCACGCTACCGCTCAGCTTTAGCGCACGCTAAGGCTACCTTGGCTGCAGTCCAGAAGGTACTGGACTGCAGGTGAGAATAATTGTAGCGCACGCTACGAGTGGTAAGTAGCGCGCGCTAACGGGTTGGAGTAGCGCACGCTATATGTGTGGAGTAGCGCGCGCTAGGGACGGATCGTGTTGAGTCCGGTGGCTACCGGATCGCACCGGTGAATTCATAGCGTAAGCTATGCATTGTTGATAGAGTACGAAACCGATATATTAGAGAACGCTAAAAAATGGTTGTAGCGAACGATATCGAGGTCGATCGAGGGCGACAGCTTTACGGACTCAAGATCGGGCGTCGAATATTTCGCTAGCGCACGCTAACAATGGATATTAGCGCACGCTAGTAATATGGCCGTAGCGCACGCTACAAATAGGTACGTAGCGCGCGCTACCGTGTTCGGACAGGGGGTACTGGACTACTCAAATTACACGTTAGCGCACGCTATGCACAAGGGCTAGCGCACGCTAACCTAGACTGGGTATAAATTGGACAGTTTGGTCAGAGTTCGTCATTTTCTATCTCATTTCATTCCTTCGGTAGTTTTGGGCGATTTCGAGCGATTCGGAGAGGATTCTTCGAGGTGTAATCATCAATCATCATCTTCAAGCTCATCTTTCGGATTGATCATCATTTCATCATCTTCATCACATCGAATCAAAGGTATTTAACTCTTGGATCTAGAATTTTGGATTTTTGGGTTTTCCTTCCGATTTCTTCGTGTAAGCTTGGATTATCATTGGAATATGTTAGTTATGGATTATCTAACTTGGATAAATATATTCCTACGGATTTAAACGGTTATTTTCGGAATTATTCCAAGAACCCTTGGGGTTGACTTCGGTTAATTGGGGATTTTCCGATTGATGTTGTTGTAATCATGAGTTATGGATTCCTACTGGATTATTGATATCCTTGAAAGTGTTTTGATGGTTTGAAATACTCATCTTGGAGTTGGTTTCGATTCATTCGAGCTCGGATATCGTTGTGTCGATGTTTGAGTCGATTATGATCGTTTTTGAATTGCGTAATGATCGGATTATTGGTAATTGTGTTATTCAAGGTTGTTCGAGCGACCGATATTTCATTTAGGACGTTGTTCGTGGACGGACATTCATCATCGGTATTGTGTAAGTTAATTCTTACTCGGTTAAAAGGATATTCATTCCTTTTTGTTGTTGATTACTCATAATCATAATTCATTCATCATTGTATTAATCGTATCAAAACTTGTCATTGTCAATTAATCACCTCAGTCATAAGGAAGCAGCGGTTCCAATCATTTCATTGAGCTATCATTCATTTCACCATCATTAAATCTTGGTGAGTCATTATTCATTATCGTTGTCACTTTTGTCATATTGTGGCATTCCGGGTCATACTGGCGTGCCGGTTGGTATGTGTAGGATTTTCATGTCGGGCACATTATAGTCGTGTGTTGGTTGGTGGCCTCACATTGGACTGTGCACACGAGTCGATTGCTCGTGAGACTGATTAGGTACAAGACCACGCGTGTTTGATCGTTGGTGGCTTGTGCACGGTCACATTTCCATCCCGGACGTAGTGTGGCGCCATTCCTTTGAGCCGTACTGATTAGTCGATTCATATAGCATGTTTGATTGCGTATGTTTTGACAGAATAATTCATAATCTCAGATATATCATGATTGTGTATTTTCAACCCTTGAGGATTGTTGTTACGTATGGCGACCCGTTCGGGGATTTTGTATTTCAGGTCTTGGCAAGGCAAAGGCACGGGGAGAACACGCTGACGTCGAGGAGTCCCAGTGATACTAGTAGGGGGCCCCAGTCTGTTCAGTCATTCATTCAGTCATTTGTGTTTCCTTTATTTATTCCGCTGCAGACATTCCGTTTGAGTGCTCCTTTCATTCAGTGTTGTGTATTTTATCGTCATATAAAATACACATGTATTCTATTTTATCCTGGGTGTGTTGTATAAAACTCCTCGTCGGAGTAATTGATGTTGTAATGTGGTTCGGTACTACATTTACCTGTGTAATTCATTCATTTTCATTCGCCTGGTGGGTCCCAGTTGGGGGTCCACGGCACTGTAATATCCGCCTAGTTTGGGGTGTTACAAGCAGTTGGATGATTCTCTGATTCTTCGATTATGTGACGAAGTGAACAAAGGGAAGGCCCCAGGATTCATGATACAGGATGATGGAGTTCTGATATTTCAGAGTCGACTTTGCGTTCCCGATGATGATGTTTTGAGACAGACAATTCTGAAGGAAGCTCACAGCGCGCAGTATTCTATTCACCCGGGCACCAGTAAGATGTATAAGGATCTAAAACAAAATTTCTGGTGGGTAAATATGAAGAAGGACATAACATAAGACGTTTCGAAGTGTTTAACCTGTCAGCAGGTTAAGATTGAACATCAGCGACCTGCCGGAATGTTGAAGCCACTTCCGATCCCTGAGTGGAAGTGGGAAGATATATCGATGGACTTTATCACCAATATGCCATGGACCAAGACGGGGATGAACATGATTTGGGTCATAGTTGATCGACTAACCAAGTCGGCTCTTTTCCTGGGTATTAAAGACACTTGGGGACCCGAGAAATTGGCACGAGTATTTATTGCGGAGATAGTCCGATTGCATGGAACGCCGAAGACCATTATTTCGGATCGAGATGGTCACTTCGTGTCGCACTTTTGGAAGGCAGTTCACAAGTCTTTGGGAGCAGAATTGAACTTTAGGATGGCCTATCATCCTCAGACAGACGGTCAGTCCGAAAGGACTATACAGACAGTAGAAGACATGTTTAGAGCTTGTGCCTTAGATTGATCAACCGATTGGGAGGTTCACTTGCCGTTGATTGAATTCACCTATAACAACAGTTGGCATGCTTCCATTAAGATGGCACCATTTGAAGCGTTGTACGGAAGAAGATGCAGATCCCCCCTGTGTTGGGATGACTCTTCTGACTTGATCGGGACAGAACCCGAGTTGATAGTTCAAACCCAAGAGAAGGTAGCCCTGATTCGCGAAAGATTGTTAACTTCCTAGAGTCGACAGAAGTCGTATGCTGATGTGTGTTGTCGCCCGTTGGAGTTTGAGATTGGGGATCACGTGCTGTTGAAGGTTTCCCCTACCCGGGGAATTTTCCGATTTGGGAGGAAAGAAAAACTGAGTCCGAGATATATCGGGCCATTCGAGATCCTTGAAAGGGTTGGGGATTTATCATACAGGTTGGCCTTACCGCCATCGCTGAGTTACGCTCACAATGTGTTTCACGTATCCCAATTACGGAAGTATGTACCAGATCCCAGTCATATCATTGATTTCGGCGAGATCGAGATAGCTAATGATGGCTCATTCGAAGAGAAACCAATCAAGATACTTGAGAGTCGGATCAAGCAATTGAGGAATAAACCAATACCCTTGGTTAAAGTACAATGGTCACGACACGGAGTTGAAGAGGCCACTTGGGAAACGGAGGACAGTATGAAGACTAGATATCCAGAGTTATTTTCATCTTAACTTTCAGGATGAAATTTCTTTTTAGGGAGAGAGGATGTAATACCCGAGATTCTAATGTGTATTTTGAACATTGTGACATTGTATATGTTGTATTTGATCTGAGTATTATCCAGCATATGACTTCATGCATGTGTTCAAAATTTGTAATTTTTGCACTAGTAGCGCACGCTAACCACTAGGCGTAGCGTACGCTAATTGGGTTTCGTAGCGCACGCTGTGTATGAACCTTAGCGCGCGCTATACGTAGTCAACTTGATTATGACAGGGTGGTAGGTGAGGACATGTCAGAATGAATCTCGACGGCTTTTGGAAAAGTCGAGTCAACGGTGCTTAGCACACGCTAATGTTATGAGGCTAGCGCATGCTAAGTCTAGTATAGTGAGGTCAGTGAACTTTCGTTCAGTCGTTAGCGCACGCTAAAAATAGTTGTTAGCGTATGCTAATCGTTGATTTTAGCGCACGTAAGGCTATTTAGCGTACGCTATGCCGAGACCCGTCAGATATAGTAGACTGATAGCCCGTTAGCGCACGCTAATTTAGGAGAGTAGCTCGCACTAATAACCCTTTTTTATAAATAGGCCAGCACCCATCTTCATTTTTCAGTTTTCACCACTTTGCATACTCGATTTTTGGGACTTTGAGAGTCACTCCCTCCATCCAAATCCTGCATACCAGCCTCCTAACATCACCATTGAAGACAAAGGAGCTTTGAGGATTGGTGTTCTAGCTCTTGGACGTGGAGTTCATCAAGATATTTCAACCTTTCTTTCCGAATAAGGTATGTTATGGTTTACCAAGCCGAAACTTACGTTCTCAGCTATATTTTGAGCCTGCTTCGGAAATCCTTAGGCTAGATAATGATCTTATGAATCCAGCAACATATTTTGAAGAAGTGAAACTCAATTATACCTTGTTTTTCTTTCATTACTTAGTGTGTTGATCTAGCCTCGGTGGATAAAAACCTTAGGATGTAGTATAATTATTTCGTTGGAATCATGAGCATGATTTTAGTTAGATTCTATGAATTCCTTTGATGTTCCACCGATGAAATTCATGTTTGCTATGGGTATTTGTTTTGACAATATTCTTCATGTTCTTGAGGATGATGAATCATCCATGTCATTGAACTCAACCCGGATCACCGTAATATCATTTTCCTTACGTAATACTTGGGCGTGCTTGCCATCTTGAGTAACATTTGTGGAAATAATCGCCGAACATATGAGAATTTGGAATTGAATCCCATATTTAAACCCGAAATCTTTAATATCTTGTATATCCTTGAACCCATAAACATCGGCACTTCACCTCCGAAATGATCATTCAACTCACATGAAGTCTATCATCATTTCTGGTTCAGCTTTCATCTAGTATACTAACCACAAACCGGCCTTACGTAACTATTTCACGATTCTAATATAAGTTATTCGGTGATCGTACGTTAGTTTTGAGTAGAATGTTGAGTTCCTTGTTATCTCTTTTGATCAAGGTCTGAACCTTGCTTAGTGATTGATCAAGTGAAGGCGGCCTGCTGATGTGTGACATTCGTGGGAGTATTTTAGTCCTTGCCATCTTTGAGGCAAGTATCATATATTGAGTTTGGTTTATATTGGAACTTTGATCATGCATACGGTTTTGTTTATGTTGTCGAGTATGAGATTATTTTCTTTGATTTGTCGTGGTATTCGTTATTAATTGTTCGTGTTGATGAACATATTGGATTGCATATGTGTATGCATGATTGCGTGGTTTATATTGTAAATGATCTGAGGGGGTCATGAGGATCTATGCTGAGGGCGCTGGATCGAATGTCCACCATGCGTTGGTCCGATGGGATCATCATGGGGATCTATGCTGAGGGCGCTGGATCGTTGGACGGGTTTTCCACCATGCTTTGGTCCGTTGGTATCATCATGGGGATCTATACTGAGGGCGCTGGATCGTTGTATTACCCTGTATTATGTTGATGGAATCGTGAGGATTCGCATCGTTGGATTCCGGTGATGGAATTCCATTTTGTATGTTTTATAATGCACTGATGATTTATATATTATGATACTAGTACTAGCATCGTTTTGCTAACCCCTTCGGGGGTGGATATTTGTTTTGATGTTCAGGTAGCCGAGGAGCGGGGAAGCAGCCACAGTACCGACATGACGATGAAGTGGCTCAGTGATGTGGATTATGTTATTTTGTTTTATGGTTATTTTCCAGTACTCGAGTACACATTTGTTGTTGATGATTTTGGGGATGTTTTGTAATAATGGACTCATTTGAATTGTCGAATGGGTTTGAACTTCTTTTACTTTGATGACACTTTAGTATTTATTTCGTATTTCTCAATTTAGCCTTGTAAATTCTTATACAAAGGATTTACGGCGCTGTAATTATTCCGAATATATCAGGGTGTTACAGTCGTATGAGATGATTGCCTCATTGGGAGAATTGTGTGGAATTCGAGATAAATATCTGCAAGTCCCCCGGTGTTTGATGTGGACTACGAGTAAGATGTTCTGTGATTTCACTCATTTCTTCGACGATAAGGTACATAAATATATAAACGTATTTTCTCCTGACTTTACTCATCTCTTCAACGTTATGTGATTACCCATCTAATGGTATGCTTTAATGACTACTGTTTCAGCACAAAGTACTTCCCTCTTTACCGCATCTAGAGGAGGATGAGGCTGAGTACTAATACCTGAGTTTTGATAATGGCTCGCCATATGACGTTAAGTTCATAAAGCCTATAAGAATAGATGTGAAGAACAAGGAGGATGAGCCTGCGCCGATGCCGAGAAAGAAAGTTATGGATAGGTTGAAGAAGGCTGCTCGGAAATTGATTACATATGAGTTGGCACATAAAGTGTCAAAGCGACACCGGCAGAGTACCCCACCAGTAGATGGTGGAAAGACATCGGACCAAGAGAGGCAGCCAGAGAGGGTGTGTTGCGTCCACAGACTTCCTTGTCCGGACCACACCCAGTATGGGAGCAGGGATGAGTACTTCGATCGCCGTTTGAAGGCGACCTTGTACGACGAGTCTGAGACAGGATTTATTGCTCGAGTTTCTCGAAAGGTGCTTTCTGGGATCATGGATTTCTTTGGCCCTACGCATAGACGTTCTAGGAGCCCGGTGCACTACTCAGCTGGGAGCCATGATAGGTT
Source organism: Orobanche coerulescens (assembly GCA_033398695.1). Taxonomy (NCBI): domain Eukaryota; kingdom Viridiplantae; phylum Streptophyta; class Magnoliopsida; order Lamiales; family Orobanchaceae; genus Orobanche; species Orobanche coerulescens. The sequence goes on from CM065804.1 coordinate 196,774,043, forward strand.
TCCCGATAGGCCTCATCATTCTGCATCCGTTAGCAGCGCCCAGCGGAGGATTCCTGACCCTCCACGTCACTCAGTCTCCGGTGCAGCCCACAATCACCATTCTCAGCGTTAGCCTAGTCATCATTCTTAGCATCAACCTAGTCACCATTCTCAGCGTCAGCCTAGTCACCATTCTGAGGTTCAGCACAGTCACAATTCCGAGATACAGCACAGTCATCATTCTCAGATTCATCATTCTTTTGAGCGGACTGAGCAGCCCCTTGACCCGACTCTGCGGTTTCTAGATTATGAGCATCAGTATCAACCATTTGATGCGCCGTTTCAGCAGTATGGGACGATGTTCGACTAGTTTCAGGATGAGCATGCGATGTTTCAATGTGAAGGTAGTCGTCCTCAGCAGCAGCCTCCATTTCAGATCGAGCAGCCAGTTTTTGAGATCGAGCATCCGGTTGTACATGTCTCTAATCGTTATAGTTGTGAGAGGGATGCTGAGGGTGATGAAGATGGTGAGAGTGCCGGGACGCAGTAGTTGGGTGAGCGTAGTCTTCCACCACGTGTGAGTCGACCATCTGCTGCTCTTCGGGAGCATTTTGTGGTGGCCCCTCCAAGAGATGAAGAAGTTGTACCTACAGTTTAGGAGGGAGCAGCCACGTGATGCTATTGTCACTACAAGATACTGGGATTTTTGCGACATCGGAAAAGTGTCGCTAACACTTGTTTTAATGTTGCAAATGTTAATTTGCGACATTTTCTCCGTCATTGTAAATTATGTCATAACAGCCCGTGTAGCATTTTTATGACACTTTTTTTTCAGTTGTGTCGCAACATATACGACAATTTTTGCCACGCTAAATTGATTGTCATATAAAATTGGCGACACATTACGCGTCATTAGTCGTGGTGACGCGTGTTTGTTTGCGTCACATTACACGACATTAGTTAATATGACGCTTCCTTGTTTGCGACACTAGAATAAATGTGTCGTTTTATTTATACAACACTTTTTCATTTGTGTCGCAACATATACGTCATTTTGTGCCACATTAAATTATTTGTCGTAATAAAATTGGCGTCACATTACGTGTCATTAGTCATAGTGTTGCATGTTAGTATGCGTCGCATTACACGACATTAGTTAAAATAACGCTTCTATTTGCGACACTAGCATGCGACATTAGAATGAATGTGTCATTTTATTTCTACAACACTTTTTCATTTGTGTCGCAACATATACGTCATTTTGTGCCACATTAAATTATTTGTCGTATAAAATTAGCGCCACATTACGTGTCATTAGTCATAATGTTGCATGTTAGTATGCGTCACATTACACGACATTAGTTAAAATGATGCTTCTATTTGCGACACTATGAGAATGAATGTGTCGTTGTATTTCTACAACACTTTTTTATTTGTGTCGCAACATATACGTCATTTTGTGCCACATTAAATTATTTGCCATATAAAATTAGCGTCACATTACGTGTCATTAGTCATAGCATTGCATGTTAGTATGCGTCACATTACACGACATTAGTTAAAATGACGCTTCTATTTGCGACACTAGCCTGCGACATTAGAATGAATGTGTCGTTTTATTTCTACAACACTTTTTTACTTGTGTCACAACATATACGTCATTTTGTGCCACATTAAATTATTTGCCATCTAAAATTGGCGTCACATTACATGTCATTAGTCATAGTATTGCATGTTAGTCTGCGTCAAAATTTACGACGTTAGTGGAAATGACGCCTCCTTATTTGTGACACTAGCATGCGACGTTAGAATGAATGTGAAGTTTTCTTTTTGTGACACTTTTAATTAATATTGCAATTTATACGATATTTTTTGCATCACTAAATTAATTGTTATATAAATTTTGCAACACTCTACGCGTCATTAATCGCGTTGACGCATGTTAGTTTGCGTCACATGGCTTGTGACATTACAATTAATATGTTGTAGATTTTAGCTACACATGCTACGTCATTTTAAAGCACTATATTGTACAAAACAAATAACAAAAAGTCACAAAATACACCAAAAATAATATTTCAACTAGTTATAAAGTTCAACACATAATAACAAATAATTTCTAAACGACAAAAGTGAAATTATAAATACTTATTCAACATAGTAGCATACCATCAATTATTCAAAAAAAAACAAATTGAAATAAAAATATCTCTATGCAAGAATGCAAATTCCATAGCTGCAAGCTCTTCATTGCTATTTTTCCTTCCTCCTGTTGCTCTTTCTTCCAGTTTTTCCTTGCTCCTATGTAATTTATATAATTTTTTTATTATATTGTACAAATAAATAAGTTAAATTATTGGTAAAATATTGTTTTATCAAAATACCTGTGTACATGGAGCATCTTCACGTGTGTTGTCCTTCTCCGAGTTATTTGTTACTTTCTCTCTCTAACAAAATTGATCACAAAAAATACTATTTAAATTTGGAAAATAAGGTACAATAATAACAAAGAACTGATAATTTACCTCAAGATTAGTTCCATTGTCATCATTAGTGCTCTCAAAAATATTAGCTCCTAGTAATAACCCTTTATTGGGAGCTTGTATGCGCCGAGAACTAAAAGACGACCCTGATGCCTGCAACATTTTTATTTAAAACCATGAATTAAACGATACTGTAGTAATGAAATTATAATTTTGAATTTATTAGAACTTACAATGATATTTTGATCCTCTAACATGTGAAGTTTAGACTGAAGCATCTCCATTTGAGAAAAATATTCATCCTTGAATTTTGAAATTTGCTCTTCAAATTTCTTTTCAATGCTTTCGACTTTTTCACTATATTTTTCTTGGACAGCCCGGTCAAAATCTTCTCGAGAAGTGAAAATCGAGTTTTTATTCTTCAAAGCATAAGTGTGGTAGTTCAGTGACACTGTCGCATGAGCGTGTGTCGCAATAGGCCTATAATGTTGTTGTGTGTCCGATGTCTGGAGACTGGGCATGCTCTCACCTAGGCATTATTTGACCGGATAGAGTCTAGCCGTGAAGACTTTGATGCTGAGGTGATAGATTGTTATGTGCTTGCGACTTGAGCGAGGTTTCAGAGGGGAGTCCGTAGTGTTGGTGTCGGTAGAGTTGGCACTGTACTTGCTGGCTCCCAATTTTACGTAAGTTCTATAACTTACTCGTTTGTATATCATTGGTGTGATGTGGATTTTTTTTATTTTGTGGTTTGGCTTTTTGTAGTTAGTTATGGCCAATGAGTTTGCAAGACTCCATCCGGATGATCCACTTGGTATCAAGGTGACAGGGAAGCCGGTTTATAGGGATTGGAAAATTCTTAAATGCATCAAGGACTACATGACAGGTCTTGATACACCACATGCGGTTCCATGGTCAAATTGCGACGAAGTAAGTTTGAAATTTATATTTATAAATGATTCGCTATGTTTGGTGTGATGATCTTATATGATTACATATTTTGTTTTAACAGATCATTGCCATTTGTTGCCTCGACCAGAGCCACTGGGTGACTATCAAGATTAACATCATAGTTGTACGAGTCCTTGTCACACCAACGCCAAGATGGTCGATACCGATTCAACCAACTGCGACCAATTACTCGTCTGATGCCTCGTGTGCTAGCTCAATCCGGGTACTGGCTGAACAACTAATCGAAGAAGAAGTATGACACGGAGATGAGTTTCAAAATTATACCGCGAGACCTACAGTTTATACAAAACGACAATCACAGTTGTTGCCCCTTCGCGTGCATGTACTTGGATAGACTCATATCTGCAAACCCAGCAGGAAGGCACCAAATCAAGGAACTTAATGAGAAATATATTAAGAAATATCGATATGGTTTAGCTGCTAAAATCTTTATGTTGCCGTTAGACATGTAAAATGGTTTATCGTGTGTTGTGTTGTGGCAAGATTAATGTGTCGTGTTGTTAAATCTTTATGTTGTCGTTAAACAGTTTTGGCAAGATTAATGTGTTGTGTTGTTAAATCATTATGTTGTCGTTAGAAAGTTTTGGCTCTGTTTTGCACACGATGGCTGCACACGATCGTGGCCATCGTGGGTTACGATCGTGTGCAACCTGCCCATGGTCATGGGTTGCTGCTGTCGTGTGCCCACGATGGCTGCCATGACCGTGTGTCCCATCGTGGACACGGCCGTGTGCACCATCGTGTGCACATGAACTTTTAGTATTTTTGCCAATTTGATTTATTGTGTTATCTAGAAGGATGTTTTGTGATTCTAAAATTGCTTGTTCAAACATTAATTACTATATAACTTCTTATACAAACTCGTATTTGTCATTTCGTGTAATTCATTGAGATATTTCATACCGATGATGACCTTATTACACCCCCGGAGCCATCCAGGAATATTACAGCGTCGTGGGCCCCGAGATGGAACCCACAAGGCTAAAAGAAATTTTCGCAAACATTTACAAACGCCTAAGAGGCGGACGACGGTACTATCTTTTAAAAACATTCGAAGACTTTATAAAACTCGTTTATCAAACCATCGTAAAATCTCATTTGAAAACCACAAGGCCCGAAATGCCAAAACTCAACAGTTTAAAAACAACATGCATTAAGCTATCGTTTACACATACCAACAAAATAGTTTAGAAAACGATTGCCAAAGTAACCTAAGTTATCAGATACCAAAAGGCCATTTAAAAATACTCACGGAGTGGAAAAAGACAAACAATTAAAATACTCTAGCAGCGGAATAGAAGAACTGATCAGGAAACTCAATACACAAATACATGCCCTAGCCAGTATCCTCCGGGAAGCTCATCTCTTCACGACCGCTACAAGCTCGATATCCAATATCCTAAAAATAAAGCTCACGACGTGGTCAGCCATAATACTCAACAATGATAACAATCGCATCACGTCAATAATTACATACCAACGGAAATACTAAGTAAGAATACGACCGATGTAATCTTACAGTCATAACACTACGAAAATCCATGATTCGTATCCTTAACAATACAATTATCTAATGCCGAAATATCTGTACTATATCTCAACAATGCCCAAGGTTCTCAAAACATTATCATAACTCACTGTTACGAAATTCACTAACTCTGTCCAACCCAATACATCGGGTAACATCATCACATCTCAACAGGATAATCGATTGTCCTTCAAAGACAAATACTAAGGGAAATACAGAACATACCCCGAGATGCACAATACCACGACAATCACGTCAGTCTAATCCGAGATCAGATCAATACATCATACGGACACGGTCTTAACACAAGACCTACAAATGCATACTCATATGACAACGTTAATATGCTCACAACAATAACAACAATGTATACTTATGGCAAACCCATAATATACATATGCACAATAACAACACATAGGTAATCCGATGATCATATCAACGATCAACTCATATTGATAACAAGGATTACATAACATGCTCTATTCCGAACTCATACGAATTAACACGATTCCTCCTTGTCATAAATATAAAATTTCATAGTAGGACAATACTATCGGCATAATCGGCAATCCAAACTACCAAAATAGTTCAATACCATTGAGAATATTGTTATAAGATTAACTATAATCTTCCCGGATTCAAAACTATTATCATGATTCGTATCTCGTCAAGAACATACAAATTTTACCACTACAATCAACATAGCAATGGTTTTAATCCTCCAATCCATGATTATACTTAAAACCATGATGTATCCTATCACATTTTCCTCTTTGATGTGATAAATATACCAAGAACATCAAGAACACCATGATTCCATAATCATGTTTATAACAAATAACATAATTGAAGACATAAACCATAATATCCTTCAACATATAATTCATATAGCCTCAAGAATCGTAACAACAACACCATAATCATCTTCATACGAATCATTCATCAATGATAACATCAAAATCCGAATTCAAGGTGTAGAGTTCATCAACATACCTCAAGAACATGAATAACACAATCAAACTCTTCAAGAATCATTGATATCTTCACATCCAAGCCTCTAATCCATGTTTCCAAGATCATAATCAAGATAGAAGAGGTTAAACCTCACTAACATACTCGGAGGGACGATTTTGGAGGAAGAAATGGTTCTTCTCTCGTGAAGAAATGAAATAACGAACTTCATTTTAAAAACTGTACGTACGTTATCACTCACCATTAACGTACGTAATGCTCCATAGCGTATGCTACACGTCCAACATAGTGTACGTAACATCATCCCATAACTCACTGACTTGTTTCGTTCACTCGCTTACGTACGTAATACTTTCTTCATAGCGTACGTAATACGTACGTTAACTAAGAGTTTACTCGTCCATGCACGTTCTTCGCCGAAAGCTGCCGACCACGGGACCTACCTGTTGGCCATAGCCTGATCTTTCCGATATGAACTTTACGTATGTTAACATGTCCGCTTAATGTACGTAATATTTGTACACCTTATGTACGTTAACTGTCCTTCTTAACGTACGTAATCCTTGTGCATTAGCGTACGCTAAGTATACATCGTAGCATGCGCTAATGTGGCTGTACTTAGCCATTTTCAGCTATTCTTGTCCAACGTCCCAACATACAGAATACGAACATATGACATACTGAATACGTATATTACTTCCAATAATATTCTCATACGATACACAATATCCCCAACTGCAATTGTCGACCAAGTACAACAATTATACCAATACAGATGTCTCAGTCCTTCATTTATTTTATCCATATTGTACAGATTCCACGTTGTACAACATAACTCAGATAAAACAACATTAAACAATAGTAGTAGAAATTCCGGATATTACATACTACACTCCACCCGAACCACCTTCAATTCGTCAAGTCTCAGTTCACTTAAAATAAGTTTCGTCCGTGAAACTTGCAATCCGTCATAAAGAAACAAATCGATCAACCAAAATATCCTAAAATCACCACGACAATGATCAATCATCATTATTACTGGGTAACCAAAATAGCATACTTACAAATGCGCAAAGTCGACAATCTCCTGAGGTACTGGCAAGTGACTTCACTGTAAAGCCTCAATACGCTTACAATCACAATTCCATGAGTCTCAACAAAATAGATCATCTTCGGATGAATTAATCTATCCGTATCAAATCCTGTCTGCCTGATCGTCCAATCAAGTCCCAATTCCAATAAAACCAATAATACACGATACATCTGTGAAACAACTGCCCAAAATAATGACAACCGTTCCCGAATCATCAACACAACGTCCGAACGCTCATACGATTGTTAACAATGATCAATCAACAAATTAACCGAGGATACCATTGACATGATAAACTTCAATACGACCAACCAAAGGTCAAAAACACAACTGAGAATATCATAAACATGATAACCTCCAATATAACCAACGAACGATCAACGATAATCGAGAATACCTTCACAAGGTAAGCTCCAACACGATAAACATAGAATCACAGAAACAGATATACGGATGAATAAAGTTCTCAAAACGACACCCCAATCGCATACAATGGATCTCAATAAACATACCCGACTGGTGAACATACTCCTCGGCATACGATCAACCAATCATAAACTGACAAACATATCCAATCATACATGGAGTGGGAACGACCACTGAATATCCAAAGCAACCAGCATGGGGTCACCACCCCCAAATCAACACTTACAACGAAATCATTCAAAAATCACTACGGTAAAATCGCATTACTACCATACCAATGGAATCACATAGCACATATGTCACGGTTTCACAAAATCCAAGTTCCAAAATTACATCTTGTGCATGAATCTACAACATGCAGCATATTTCTCTTATCCGATAAATCAACCGATCATCCCTGGATAACCAAATTACCATACTGAAGTTCGAATCTCTTTTCCTCGTACCATCGATATGATATCTAGTTTGTGAGTCACACTCATAACTTCATCATGATATGCATTATGTACTAAATGCGTATCTATATCAATCATATTTTCAAAACCAGTTTGAAATCATATAGTCTCGTCAAGAAGACAGATTTTCGAAAGTTCTTTCAAAAATTTCAAATCTCAAAACATAAATTTTGGTAAGACTACAAAATAAATATTCAAAAAATTAAATTGGCTCGCTAATGTCAAGTATTCGATAACAGTTCCTTCGAATCCACACGATTTCGAAGTTTTAAAATGAAAACTATGCAAATGATTGACCACATCCATACTTCTGTATACCAATTCGGTTCGTCACCAATATCCACTGATATTCCATCGGAAAACCACACGATAGAGTTCCAAAATCTTAATATATAGACTCCAATAAAAAACTCCTTTTCCGCAAATGATTCGCAATGTCGACCATTAACCCATCCTGGATCACCTCAATTATGTTATGACAAAACATTGAATAATTGATAAACCGAACACAACGAAACACTACCCGAGAAGTATCATTTGAACAAGTAAATCAAACCTCGAAAGGTAGAAATAAAATAGATAAACGATTGGTAAAGTGTTTTACAAATCTCGGGAGTTTTAGGAAACAGAAAAGCCTTTTGAAATATTAGGGTCTCAGCCCATATCCCGTTCCACATTACAAGAAGTTTAAAAAGTAGAAAACCCTTTTTGGACCCCAAGTCCTGAGTTATAAAACTATTTCAAAATCGATTGGGTCTCGGCCCAAAATTATTTTCCGTAAAACATTCGTAAAACATTCATTTTGAAAAGTATCATTTTCAAATGCTCAAAAACTGTTTTAGATATCTCAAAATGAACTAACATGACTACATGTTCTCCTCATCAATCCACAATCTTTCTCCCAATTGCACAACTCCGTTCCAAAATTTAACCGACATATTGATTTCCAAAATCATAACTTCTCAAGATCATCAATCTTGTCCCAACTTTGTCACCTCATACTGTAACGTATAACATCTTTCTGAATCTCAAAGCATATCAACTTAGAATGGCAATAAATCTTAATGCTATTCAAAAATCCAAATACTTATAGATCGTGAAGCCGACGATTCCCCGTGATAGTGGCACATGTCTCAACTCTAGAAATTACTCGACACATATATTTTCAAAACACACATTTTGCAAACTCAGCTCAACACGAGAACACAACACGGCTCTATCCGAAGAAACACGTTAATACCATTTGAAAAAGTTTGCAACAACCCCAGTACTACATTGGTAAATCACATAAAGCACAAGCCCGAGTGAACAACAAAAACTCACGGCTCTAATATTAGTCAATCGACAACTCGAATGATGCGACAAAACACGACCCAACTCGACCCGACTGCCTAGGTTTTCACAACCTAAGCCCTGATACCATATTCTGTAACACCCCCGGAGCCATCCAGGAATATTACAGCGCCGTGGGCCCCGGGATGGAACCCACAAGGCTAAAAGAAATTTTCGCAAACATTTACAAACGCCTAAGAGGCGGACGACGGTAATATCTTTTAAAAACATTCGAAGACTTTCTAAAACTCGTTTATCAAACAGTCGTAAAATCTCATTTGAAAACCACAAGGCCCGAAATGCCAAAACTCAACAGTTTAAAAACAACATGCGTTAAGCTATCGCTTACACGTACCAACAAAATAGTTTAGAAAACGATTGCCAAAGTAACCTAAGTTACCAGATACCAAAAGGCCATTTAAAAATATGCATGCAGCGGAAAAATACAAACAATTAAAATACTCTAGCAGCAGAATACAAGAACTGATCAGGAAACTCAATACACAAATACATGCCCTAGCCAGTATCCTCCGGGAAGCTCATCTCTTCACGGTGTTGGAACATTTTGTTCCATACATAAATTAAAAGTGTTTTGATGATTAATGTTGATAAGCAAAACAAAACAACGAAGAGACGAAGCCAAGCATCGAAGGAAATGAAGTGCAAAAAGCTGGAAAAACAAAGCTAACGTACGTAACGTGGGATCACTAACGTACATAATATATGGAATCTTACGTACGTAATGAAAGTTATATAGCGTACGTAAATGAGTTTGTTGGAAACCAGATGAACGTTGGAGGAGTCAAAGTCAGAAAAGCATGCAACGGACATATGACGTCAGCAGTGACGTAAGGCTTAACGTACGTAACCAATGAAATGTTAACGTACGTAATAAAAAATGACGAAACTCTCTGAACTATTTTTGTGAAGATGCTAACGTACGTAACCATGGATGGTTAACGTACGTAAAGGGACTTACGTACGTAATGTAAGAGCTATAGCGTACGTAATCAGTGCACAGGAAGCTAATGGCAAGTTTGTTCATGAAGGCTATAAATACCATGCTTATGGTATTGATCAAGGACAACAACTTCAAGCATACGAGACAATCATCTAAGATTCATATTGATATTATTGTTGTTGTAATATTGAGCTTACATTGAGTGATTGAGTGTTTATACACAAAATCATACACGAGTGGTAAAAGAAAAGATACGATTGGATTCGGTGTTATTAGGATCAAGGATCCGGCATTATTAGAATCGCCATTGCTATCTTCGTGAGGTTTATCTAGTACCCATAGAAAGCTAGAGAGGTTGATTCCTTGTCCTACAAAAAGGAAAACGGTTTAACTTGGACCGACGCAAAGACAAGTACGAGTGGTTTATCACGGACCAATAAAAGATGTGATTGTAACGGTTATACCTCAACCGATAGAAGAGAGGAGAAGAGGTTTTTCTTTAGCCTATTGAAAAAGATACCGAGAGAGGACGTAGGCTCGTTTATAGCCGAACCTCTATAAATCCTTGTGTGCTTTAAATTTCCGCACTTGATATTTATGCTTCCGCAGCACGGTGCAATACCTGATCCCGTACCCAACAATTGGTATCGGAGCAGTACTCCAATACGCGTCTTAACATCCGAGGAGAAAAAGATCCAATGGCGTTTCAATTCTCTCCTGTCGAAGGCCTTGATCTCAACCGACCACCATTCTTTGATGGCTCAAATTATTTGACATGGAAGAAAAAGATGTCGATCTTTATTCGTGCCTACGATATAGAGATTTGGAAGATTATTTGCCTTGGCCCAAAAGTTCCTATCAAATCCGACGGTACGCTCAAATCTTTTGAAGAATACAACGATGCCGATTGGAAAAATGACCATCTAAATTGTAAGGCCACCCAACTTTTATTTTGTGCCTTAAATCCCGAAGAGGTCAATCGAATCTCATCTTGTGAAAGTGCGAAAGAAATACGGAAAATTCTTAAAATCACACACGAAGGGACAACTCAAGTCAAGGAGACGAAGATCAATATGCTTCTCCATGACTACGAGTTATTCATGATGAAGGGTGACGAGTCCATCACCAATATGCTCGACCGATTTTCGGTCATCACCAATGGACTTGCTTCATTCGGTAAACCATTGTCTAGTAGTGAAAAAGTTAAGAAAATTTTACGATCACTACCTAGCGAATGGGACGGCACCGTGACCGCGATTATGGAATCGAAAGATCTCAATACTCTAGATTTTAGCGCCCTCGTTGGTTCGCTAATTAATTATGAGATAGTTCTCAAATCACGGAATGTCAAACCGAAGCCGAAGGAAAGAACTATAGCCTTGAAGGCTAAGATGTCTAAAAGAGAAGAAATCCCGGTGGATGATAGCGACGAAGAATCGGCATATTATGCCAAAAACATTAATAAGTTTCAAACCTTATTAAACCGGAGAAAGAAATACATCTCGAGTGAATCTAAGAAATTCGACAACTCTTGTCGAACATGTGGTAAACCAGGACACTTTGCTAAAAATTGCCGAGCCAAACCCAAGAAGGAGGTTCTCGTAGCAACATGGAGCGATGACGACGAAGATGATAATTTTATTAATCAAAATAATCTCGCTCTCATGGCCCGGAGTTCGTTCGACGACAGCGACGTCGAAAGCCAAGTAAGTACATCCTCCCGTGATGAATGATTTGATGCATTTGAGTTGTTACATACGGATTTCCAAAATGCTTTATCGGAAATTAAATCCCTCAAATCTAAAATTAAATCTTTGGAAATTGAAAATTCCAAAATTATCGAGAAGGGAAAATTTGTTGAAATCGATCATTCGAAATGCATTGAAAATGAGAATATTTTGAAGAATGATCTTTTAAAAGTTCAAAATGAACTAAAATCTTTGACAAAAAAATTCTTGAGCGGCAACGATAAATTTGAACAAATATTATGTGTTCAAAAATACACTTTAAATAAAGAGGGGTTAGGATTCAAACCACGTTCGAAAAACGAATCCGTTAATTTTAAAATACCCCATTGCGAAAAGTGTTTGAAAATCGGGCATCACGTTTCAAATTGCAAAAGCCCTCGCCGGACGATACAAATTAAGAAAATTTGGGTTCCTAAAGGAACAATCATTTCAAATATCGTCTACGTTTCTAAATAAAAACCAACTATAGGTTGGATCCCCAAACATTAATTTTTGGTATTTTACTCAGGGGGAGTAATTTTTTTAAAACGGATAATATTTTTAGGGGGAGTTAATACCCTTGTATTTATTTTTGCATATTTTAATATTTATTGAATTTTTTATTGGTATTTTATTGCATTTTTTGATGAATACAAAAGAGGGAGATAGAATGGAGAAGGAGAAAAAGAAGTCGAAAATGGGATTAACCCTAAAAGGGGTAGAAAATCGAAAAATGAAAAGGAGAAGTCGAAAAGACGATGAAAATTTGAAAATGAGAAAAGAAAAGGAGAAAAGAAAAGAAGGAGTCGAAAAAGAAATGGGAGAAGAAACTAACGAAACGGACAAAGTCGAAAACTTTGGTCTGTACACATATACATATATTTGTATTTTTGCAGGTAAATCCCATTGACGAAGTGTTGTTTTGTAATCATCAAAAAGGGGGAGATTGTTGGAACATTTTGTTCCACACATAAATTAAAAGTGTTTTGATGATTAATGTTGATAAGCAAAACAAAACAACGAAGAGACGAAGCCAAGCATCGAAGGAAATGAAGTGCAAAAAGCTGGAAAAACAAAGCTAACGTACGTAACGTGGGATCACTAACGTACGCAATATATGGAATCTAACATACGTAATGAAAGTTATATAGCGTACGTAAACGAGTTTGTTGGAAACCAGATGAACGTTAGAGGAGTCAAAGTCAGAAAAGCATGCAACGGACATATGACGTCAGCAGTGACATAAGGCTTAACGTACATAACCAATGAAATGTTAACGTACGTAATCAAAAATGACGAAACTCTCTGAACTATTTTTGTGAAGATGCTAACGTACGTAACCATGGATGGTTAACGTACGTAAAGGGACTTACCTATGTAATGTAAGAGCTATAGCGTACGTAATCAGTGCAAAGGAAGCTAACGGCTAGTTTGTTCATGAAGGCTATAAATACCATGCTTATGGTATTGATCAAGGACAACAACTTCAAGCATACGAGACAATCATATGAGATTCATATTGATATTATTGTTGTTGTAATATTGAGCTTACATTGAGTGATTGAGTGTTTATACACAAAATCATACACGAGTGGTAAAATAAAAGATACGATTGGATTCGGTGTTATTAGGATCAAGGATCCGGCATTATTAGAATCGCAATTGCTATCTTCGTGAGGTTTATCTAGTACCCATAGAAAGCTAGAGAGGTTGATTCCTTGTCCTACGAAAAGATAAACGGTTTAACTTGGACCGACGCAAAGACAAGTACTGTAACACCCCCAAAACCATATGGGAATATTACACGCCATAGACCCTTTCCACAAGGATCTACCAGGCTAAACATCCATAAACAACCAAACGCTTGCCCAGCCAGGGTCAAACAATAAAATGATATAGACCGATATGGTCACTTACACATGAATACACAGACCGATGAGGTCACACAACCCAGTCGACAAAACTGACTTAAATAACATTACCCACACAAGGGTCGAAATACAATACAGCGGAAGACTGAAATCAACTCTGACAACACAACAAAAATCAAAACAACTCTCGACTCATGATTAGTATTGTAGCTCGTCATCCTCTTGTGCCAATCCTGTGACTGCTCCCCTGAATCTGCATGTACCTGGACGCAAAACAGACATCCACCCCCCGATTACTCGGGGGTTAGTAAAACTCCACTGTTTTACTAGTGCAAGTATCAAATCATACGAAATGTAACAAGCAATTAATAATCGTGATCAAATGTAATAATTAAGTATCAAATATTCCCGGGAGGTTTTCACAAGGGAAGATAAGCTATGAAGCATTCGAAAATAAGATTATCATCTCGGGAATTTTTAGAATTTCAAAACCTTAAGACCTCAAGTCCTGATTCACAAAACCTTTCCAAAAACTTAAGGGCCTTAACCCAAAACTTGTTTCATAATTCAACAGTTTACAATACGGGAAACATTTACTCAAGCTTAGGACTCAGTCCAACATTCATTTTCATAAATCTTTTCCTTCAAGAATATTGATTTGAAAAGTACCATGCTCATGACACCGTGATCCACTGTCACGTGTCTCCGTAGCTTCAACAACCCGCACGGACTACATCACGCACAATTAAACAACATAATCAATTCCGACACTGTGATCCACTGTCACGTGTCTCCGTAGGTTCAACAACCCACACGGACTATTAACCAGACATAACCAATTCCGACACCGTGATCCACTGTCACGTGTCTCCGTAGGCATAACAACCCGCACGGACTATATCAATCACAAAAATCACACACGGTCCCGACACCGTAGTCCATCGCCACATGTCACCGTAAGCCCGTCGAGCTCACCGGTTGACGACCGTGTCCGAAACTCATGGTCCACTGCCATGCGTTATCGTAGGCCTCGTCAGACCAGCATGATTGGACCTCAGTACCTCACTAAGTTCTGATCCCGTAGTCCACTGCCACGAATCCTCGTAGGTCCCGTCGAACCAACACGAGTGAAATTAGCGGTCACACACATGTTCACATTCACATTCACATTGCATACAACAATGAGCACAATTAATCAATCACATTGATCACCACAAAATCGTACATTGCACGCACATAACACAACTTCAACACTCGCAACAATTATCATCAATCAACGACACTTAACCAACATAACACACATTCGGTACACAATATATTGCACAACCACGTGTACGACCATCTCATATGTACATCGCAATCCTGCACAATTGGCACAACGCCTAACACGAATACTAATATAACACTATTATCACAAAGCCTTCAAATTATGGGAAACACAACCAAGTCAAACGGAACATATTTACGAAGGCAAGCAAAATCATCATAAATCTCATACGTGATTACTAGTCGCAAGATTCAAGTCGTATAATAAGATACTTGCCTTACTAACCGCTATTGAATGCTCCAAAGAACACGGTTCGACCGGGAAGCTTGGACCCCAAAGAAGGCAACGAACGGAAGGGGTCCGACTCGAGTTCTTCACAAGAATTCGTTCCTAAGTCACAACGATATCAATTCAATCACAATTCTACGAAAACGTATGGAACTTCCCAAGTTCTACCCATTGAAGCATTTTATCGGACACTTTGAAGGCGTAGTCCAATTCAATCGATTATTCAAAGAAATACTCAAATTCGTTCCACAAAACTTCAAGGGTATTGAATGAATACGAGTTTACAATCAAGTTTCATCAACAATCTGAATCAAAACAAAGCAAATCAGCCAAAACACCAAGAAACCCCAAGAACATCCAAAATCCAAAGTTTAGGTGTTCTTACCTTCAATCCGGGCGGAAGATGATGTTAATCCATGAATCAAACTTCCAAAACATGTTGTTCTATGTTTCTCTTACTCAAATCCATCCACTTATGCTGAAGAAATCGCGGAGGAATGAAGGAAAAATGAGAAATGGCCGGATGACTCGGTCCAGGCCTATAAATAGCCGACCCTGGCCGACCGCTTACGTACGTAATCGGCCAAGGCCTACGTACGTAATCGGCCAAGGCCTACTTACGTAATCGGCCAAGGCCGAACTCTCTGGACTAATTCTGCCGGACATGTTAGGTACGTAACCGGCAGGCTGTTACGTACGTAACCGGCCTTACGGCCGTTACTGCCGGGCCATTACGGCCGTTACTCGGCCAGGCCTGGCCAGCCAGGCCTCGATCGATCCGACGGTCCAGAAAATCCCGAAACTCAGACCTGAACGTATACCGAAAACATGATTACGAAGTACTCGCAAAGACGAATCCGAACACTAAGAGAACACACGATTCCGACCACCCGAGGGCTCGAAATTCGACAACGGAAGTAATTACCCCAAACTTTGGGAAATTATGAAAATGGCCCAAAACGTCCGAAATACATGATACGCGATCGAAACACCAAACCGAAGCTTACAACATGAATAATAACATTAACTTCCGTGAAACTCGAAACAACAGTTTCGGACGAGATTCACGAGAATCAAACTCAAGTGCGGAAAAGTCGTTTAAGAACACGGAACTCAACAACACGATACCGAAACGAACTCGGATGACAAAAAGTTCAGAATTAAATATTCTCATAATGACGAAACGGTCAAAAGGGAGTCGTCGAAACGGACCTCCGCCGAAAAATAAAAATTACCGGAAATCCAAAATTGCGGATATTACATTCTAAAGTCTCGTCCCGAAACTTAAAACAAGTAGGGAGAAGCAATATCCCGACAGGAAAACTCAACGAGATACACAAGAAACGCGTAACTTTCGCCCATTGGCGAAACGTTACAAGCAATGCGAAAGAATATACAGCGTGAAAACACGCCCCACGACGACCATAACAACGCCACCGGCAATGATTCAAAACAATAACGATCAATTAATGACGCATCACATACCACATCATATGCACACAGTTAATCAAAAAAACGTACGCGACAACAAGTCACACCCGACTAAAACGGCTATGCGATAGAAACAAATAGAGTATTACGATAGAAATCATTCCGATTCTCATCAACAAGAAAATGTCCGACGTCAAAACACAAACAATTCAAGATAACGGAAAACGAGAATACCGGATATCACATTCTATCCTATTAAAAATAAGTTTCGTCCTGAAACTTAAAATAAAACATCATGGTAGAATACAAACAAAACCAAAAAGTTCACGCAACAAATATCAATTTCTACACGAATTACAGCACGAAGTACGATACACAACTACATCACGGGACACCACCGGGCACTCCCCGAGTAGGAACGAAAACCCGATTCCCGAATATCTTGACAACGGTCTCACAATGCACTGCTTGGTGCCCCAGTTGGCCGCACTTAAAACAATTAACCGGTGGCGAACGACAATTCTGTCTCGCATGGCCCACACGACTACAGTTGAAGCAGGTCTTCACACCGACCGTCTTACTCGCCTCCATAGTAAGGTTCTTAGACTGGTCAACCGAACAAGGAGTGCTCCCAGAAGGAAAATGCGAAGCAACAGGCTCACGGATCTCACTTCTCTGGCCTCTTGAAAAATTTCTCGAGGTCTTCTGTCTCTTACTCTCTGAACCAGATTCCGACACAGAAACAGCCATCTAAATGGCTAAAAATCGGTCCTGATATTCTTTCAGGGTGGTACACATAAGCGGAGCCATACTCCCACGGATATGGGGTTTCATGCGCATATTGAAGTATCGGACCTTGTCCGCTTCACTTCTCACTTGATCCCGAACATAAGCCAGCTGTCGATTATAATCGACTATCGCCTGGGATATTGACACATCCTGGGGCGTAGCCGAGAAAAACTCAACGATTCTGCGTTCACGAATAGGCAACGGGCAATACTCTGCCTCCATGGCGGTCTTAAACTCAGCCCATGTAGGTGTACGATCTGCAGGCACTACAGCGTGCCACCAGTCTGCAGCTTCTTTGTCGAGTAGGTACTGAGCAATGGGTACCCTCCTATCATCCGGACAAGCTACATCATCAAATATTCTGTCCAACTGGAAGAGCCAGTTTTCCCAACCTAACAAGTCAGACGAACCCACAAAACGGGGCGGCTGCATCTTCATCACATCTCGTAACCACTTACTAGTTCCGTTATCCCTATTTGGGTTCTCATCCCGACGTACGGCCTGATTCATCTGCACTAACTGGTCAACCACCTGACGAAGGATGGTGGCGGCGCCAACGTCAACATTAACGCTAGTCGAATGTCCCTGATCTGTACTGAGCTGATTGGTACTCGGCAAGGAGGGAGTCGCCCTCTCCTGCTCCTGATCACGACCACGACTATGACCACGCCACGACCTCTCGGCATACTGAACGGACGACCAAACAGAATAACGCAACCAAACAAATGTCACAACATCAACATAGGACGATAATAGCAGCACGATAAAGCATCAAATCCAAATCATCACACAAGTGCACGAACTAACACTGTAATTTAAGAACTTCATTCAAAAATAATTCACACAGTCACATCAACAGAGGTGTTTGGATTTTACCAAATCAAACACAGTCAAAACCACACACGTAATGTAGGGATCAAACACTAGTAGCAAAGATAAACATTTCCGGGTATTATTCAAATGATAAAATTTTAAAATT
Organism: Orobanche coerulescens; assembly: GCA_033398695.1. Classification (NCBI taxonomy): domain Eukaryota; kingdom Viridiplantae; phylum Streptophyta; class Magnoliopsida; order Lamiales; family Orobanchaceae; genus Orobanche; species Orobanche coerulescens. Next base: position 196,792,596 of record CM065804.1, read on the forward strand.
CTCAAGTTTGAAAAATTTGGTGAAATGAAATTTTTGAAAACAATTTGTTTAATACCTCGGTCATTATAGTGGGGAACGATACCTAACAACGTATCCCGTCACTTGGGCATACAACACAAATTTTCTGACGAGAATAATAATATAGCAACTCACTGCACGACTTAACCTCAATACATAAACACATAACGTTCTAATTTACGGAAGCCAAAGTTGTTTTGCAAAACAGAAATTTTCCAAAATCCTTTAGTTCATAACCAAAACAATGGTAATATTTTACAATGTCCGAAGTATTTCAAAACACATTTTTCAAATACCGTCTGATTGTGTCATTTGAAAATACACGGCCCATTTGTCAAAATTTAACAAATTTTAAAAATCCATATAAACCATGGTTTGACCGCACCACCAAAATATTTTCCAAAAATCGATTTCTACAAAATTCTCAAACTGTAAAGTCCTTCAGGAAACATTCACAAACTTACCCATAGCGGACAAAAATTCCAACATTTCAAAAACAGTCGAATTTAAAACTACATACTCAAATGGCAACCAGGGTCGCCAATTCAATCAAATGTATCTCGTGGTATCAAGTTTAAACACACAGCAAAATCATTCATCGGAGTTTCTCAAAAACTCTACCGTCGGTACTTTTTCGAAACCCATCGAGGTTTAAAACTTTCACAACATACCACCCCACCCGGTGGTTCAAAGATAAAACAATAACGTGCCCAGTGCTATACATATACTATGTGCCACAAGTATTAAACACAACTATATTACACAATACTGTGTAAATAAAATTATGCACCGCAATTAACTCACTAAGGTAAAATCGAGATACACAGGTATTACGCATAAATGAGGAGACTTACATCCACAGGTCGCACGGAGGTGACAGTCGCCCACGATACTAATCTCGTCCGACAACATAATCGAAATGTTGTGACTACGCACAACTCAATTTGTCACTGACGACTCGAACAACAAGACAACACATTACTCGACAATTCACGACTTGACTCGACCCGATAGCCTAGGTTTCCGAAACCTAATCTCCGATACCATAAATGTAACACCCCCAAAACCATATGGGAATATTACACGCCGTACACCCTTTCCACAAGGATCTACCAGGCTAAACATCCATAAACAACCAAACGCTTGCCCAGCCAGGGTCAAACAATAAAATGATATAGACCGATATGGTCACTTACATGTGAATACACAGACCGATGAGGTCACACAACCCAGTCGACAAAACTGACTTAAATAACATTACCCACACAGGGGTCGAAATACAATACAGCGGAAGACTGAAATCAGCTCTGACAACAGAACAAAAATCAAAAAAACTCTCCACTGATGATTAGTATCGTAGCTCGTCATCCTCTTGTGCCAATCCTGTGACTGCTCCCCTGAATCTGCATGTACCTGGACGCAAAACAGACATCCACCCCCCGATTACTCGGGGGTTAGTAAAACTCCACTGTTTTACTAGTGCAAGTATCAAATCATACGAAATGTAACAAGCAATTAATAATCGTGATCAAATATAATAATTAAGTATCAAATATTCCTGGGAGGTTTTCACAAGGGAAGATAAGCTATGAAGCATTCGAAAATAAGATTATCATCTCGGGAATTTTTAGAATTTCAAAACCTTAAGACCTCAAGTCCTGATTCACAAAACCTTTCGAAAAACTTAAGGGCCTTAACCCAAAACTTGTTTCATAATTCCACAGTTTACAATACGGGAAACATTTACTCAAGCTTAGGACTCAGTCCAACATTCATTTTCATAAATCTTTTCTTTCAAGAACATTGATTTGAAAAGTACCATGCTCATGACACCGTGATCCACTGTCACATGTCTCCGTAGGTTCAACAACCCGCACGGACTACATCACGCACAATTAAACAACATAATCAATTCCGACACCGTGATCCACTGTCACGTGTCTCCGTAGGTTCAACAACCCACACGGACTATTAACCAGATATAACCAATTCTGACAGCGTGATCCACTGTCACGTGTCTCCGTAGTCATAACAACTCGCACGAACTATATCAATCACAAAAATCACACACAGTCCTGACACCGTAGTCCACTGCCACGTGTCACCGTAAGCCCCATCGAGCTCACCTGGTTGGACGCATTGTGTCCGAAACTCATGGTCCACTGCCATGCGTTATCGTAGGCCTCGTCAGACCAGCACGATTGGACCTCAGTACCTCACTAAGTTCTGATCCCGTAGTCCACTGTCACGAATCCTCGTAGGTCCCGTCGAACCAACACGAGTGAACTTAGCGGTCACACACATGTTCACATTCACATTCACATTGCATACAACAATGAGCACAATTAATCAATCACATTGATCACCACAAAATCGTACATTGCACGCACATAACACAACTTCAACACTCGCAACAATTATCATCAATCAACGACACTTAACCAACATAACACACATTCGGTACACAATACATTACACAACCACGTGTACGACCATCTCATATGTACAACGCAATCCTGCACAATTAGCACAACGCCTAACACGTATACCAATATAACACTATTATCACAAAGCCTTCAGATTGTGGGAAACACAACCAACTCAAACGGAACATATTTACGAAGGCAAGCAAAATCATCATAAATCTCATACATGATTACTAGTCGCAAGATACAAGTCGTATAATAAGATACTTGCCTTACTAACCGCTACCGAACGCTCCAAAGAACACGGTTCGACCGGGAAGCTCGGACCCCAAAGAACGCAACGAACGGAAGGGTTCCAACTCGAGTTCTTCACAAGAATTCGTTCCTAAGTCACAACGATATCAATTCAATCACAATTCTACGAAAACGTATGGAACTTCCCAAGTTCTACCCATTGAAGCATTTTATCGGACACTTTGAAGGTGTAGTCCAATTCAATCGATTATTCACAGAAATACTCAAATTCGTTCCACAAAAATTCAAGGGTATTGAATGAATACGAGTTTACAATCAAGTTTCATTAACAATCTGAATCAAAACAAAGCAAATCGGCCAAAACACCAAGAAACCCCAAGAACATCCAAAATCCAAAGTTTAGGTGTTCTTACCTTCGATCCAGGCGGAAGATGATGTTAATCCATGAATCAAACTTCCAACATGTTGTGCTATGTTTCTCTTACTCAAATCCATCTACTTATGCTGAAGAAATCGCAAAGGAACGAAAGAAAAATGAGAAATGGCCGGATGACTCGGTCCAGGCCTATAAATAGCCGACCAAGCCACGGCTACGTCGTAATCGCCAAGGCCTACGTCAATCGCCAAGGCCGAACTCTGGATCGATTCGCCGACATGTTACGCACGTAATCGGCCAGTTACGCACGTGAATCGGCCTTACGGCATCGCTGCCATTACGGCCGTTACTCGGCCAGGCCTGGCCAGCCAGGCCTCGGTCGATCCGACGGTCCGGAAAATCCCGAAACTCAGACCTGAACGTATACCGAAAACACGATTACGAATTACTCGCAAATATAAATCCGAACACTAAGAGAACACACGATTCCGACCACCCGAGGGCTCGAAATTCGACAACGGAAGTAATTACCCCAAACTTTGGGAAATTATGAAAATGGCCCAAAACGTCCGAAATACATGATACGCGATCGAAACACCAAACCGAAGCGTACAACATGAATAATAACATTAAATGAACTTCCGTGAAACTCGAAACAACAGTTTCGGACGAGATTCGCGAGAATCGAACTCAAGTGCGGAAAAGTCATTTAAGAACACGGAACTCAACAACACGATACCGAAACGAACTCGGATGACAAAAAGTTCAGAATTAAATATTCTCAGAATGACGAAACGGTCAAAAGAGAGTCGTCGAAACGGACCTCCGCCGAAAAATGAAAATTACCGGAAATCCAAAATTGCGGATATTACAAGTACGAGTGGTTTATCACGGACCAATAGAAGAAGTGATTGTAACGGTTATACCTCGACCGATAGAAGAGAGGAGAAGAGGTTTTTCTTTAGCCTATTGAAAAAGATACCGAGAGAGGATGTAGGCTCGTTTATAGCCGAACCTCTATAAATCCTTATGTGCTATAAATTTCCGCACTTGATATTTACACTTCCGCAACACGGCTAAATATCCGATCCCGTACCCAATGTAATATCCGCAATTTCGAATTTCGGTAATTTTCTTTTTTTTCGGCGGAAGTCCATTTTGACGACTCACTCATGACCGTTTCGTCATTCTGAGAATGATTAATTCTGCACTTTTTGACATCCGAGTTCGTTTCGGTATCGTTTTGCTGAGTTCCGAGCTTTTTAGCGACTTTTCCGCACTTGAGTTCGATTCTTGCGAATCTCGTCCGAAACTGTTGTTTCGAGTTTCTCGTAAGTTCATTTAATGTTATTATTCTTGTTGCAGGCTTTGGTTTGGTGTTTCGATCGCGTATCGTGATTTTCGGACGTTTTGGGCCATTTTCGTAATTTCCCAAAGTTTTGGGTAATTACTTCCGTTGTCGAATTTCGAGCCTTCGGGTGGTCGGAATTGTGTGTTCTCTTAGCTCTTAGATTCGTCTTTGTGAGTACGTCGTAACCGAATCATCGATTCGTATTCAGGTTCGGGTTTCGGGGTCGTTCGGGCCGTCGGAGTTGGCCCTACCGACATGGCCGGGCAATCTGGGCCAGGCGATCGGCCGAGTCACGGCCGGTAGTGCTCGGAAGCTTATGGCCAAGTCACGACCGGTAGTGCTCGGGCCGCCGCCGAAAGGCGTCTGCGTGGGGCCGCGGCACATGCGGCAGGGCCGCGGCACACTCTGTGGCATTTTTCGCCAAACCGACCGTACGGGTGCCGCGGAACACGCCGCCGGCCGCATGACACCGCCGACCACCGGGAGCCATTTTTGGGCCTGTGCGCGTCACACTCCCGGCCTGGGTCATGCACACTGCGGCACTTATTTATGGTCCTGCACACGGGTTTTTTGCCATTTTTCTCCTTCTTCTCCTTCTCTTCCGCAGCTGAGGGTGATCTTACCATGGAGCCATGTTGTTTAACAACAAATCCATGAAGTTCTTGAGTTCATATCATCAATCAATCATCCGTTATCATCCTTTGATCCAGCGAATCAAGGTAATCTTCCTTAGAACCCTAATTTCGTGAATTTGGGGGGTTTTGCGTTTTTGTCCGATTCGTTCCGTATTATTGATTAATTCATGATGGGTATGATTAATCTTGGTATTATTATTATGTTTAACATCATTTAATCCATTGTTCTTCGTCGAATCGAAGTATATTTCTTGATTTCCTTCTAATCGACTTTTTGGGGTATTTGTCCTCGATCTCGTTTTTCATCCATTTTTGATGGATCGATTATGGTTAAATGATGTTGTTAAACATATTCTATGGATTTCATATCCATATTTCAACTTGGAATTCCGTTTTCGTGTTTTGTCGGGACGAATCGTGTTCTTGGCCGTTTTGGGGAAAACGCTTGAACTTTCGTCATTCGTTCTTTGAATTCAACGGCTTTAAGTCATGTTAGGGAATTCATTTCATTATTGTTATTGTCCTTCGTAGTTTATGAACGCGAGTTGGCGATCGGTGGAGTCGGCGGGTTCAAGTCAGTTCGTGTCAACTTACTCCGGTCGATTCTCCGCTTTGTTCTTATTCGAGGCAAGTACCTTGTCCATACTATTCTTGTTTTGTGGATATGATAATTGGTGATCGTCTTGGTGTGTTTGTTTTTTTGTTTGAATCGAGTTTTCAAAAGATTTGGTTAGCCTTATTAAAGGCCCTCTTTCAAAACGCGTGTGTTTTGTAATTGTGTGGGTTGTAAGTGACTATGTGGATCCTTTGGATATGTTTGGAGTTTATGTGGTGTTTGATAATGCGTGTGTACGTATATGGCTTCATTTCGGTGCATTGTGGTTTGACGAGGTATTTTGCTAAGTGTTTGATACCTCTGAATGAATTGTTTGGATATCTTTGTTGCATTATGCTATGTGTTGTGATTTGTTTAGCTAGCCAGCTCGGGAGGGTCCTTCGAGGCCTCAGGCGGGAATCAATGATATGACTCTGTTCCCAAGGCGATGCTATGTGTTGTGATTTGTTTAGCTAGCCAGCTCGGGAGGGTCCTTCAAGGCCTCGGGCGGGAATCAATGATATGACTCTGTTCCCAAGGCGATGCTATGTGTTGTGATTCCTTCGAGGCCTCGGGCGGGAATCAATGATATGACTCTGTTCCCAAGGCGATGCTATGTGTTGTGATATGTTATTTAGTGAATGTATTTTACTCACCGTGGGTTGGTTCGACGGGGCCACGACGGGAATTCCAATGGGTGAGTCCAGGAATCACGAGTAAAAACTTCACGAGTTGGTATTTGATTTTATGTCCGTCGAGGACATGTGACTTGGGTTTTGGCCCCGCGAACTGTTGTCGGTTTTTTTCTATTTGCGAAAACAAAACCTTTGGGCTGTGACCCTGTTTATTTTTGGAAAGAGAAGGATTCGATAATCCTAAAATTTGTTTTCTATTAAAACTCTCGATGGCATTGTAAACGGTTTTATAAATTGTTTCCCTTGATTTATGATCTATTGGTTTTGAAGTGTTTTACCCAAACTCATGCCTCGGGAAGTACTTTTCGTTACGTTTGAACCTTTGAGGATTTCCTGGTTATTGTTATTCGTGGAATGTGAATTGTATGGCTCGTATTTTTGCACTTGTACTTGCACTAGCAAAACAGTGGAGTTTTGCTAACCCCCGAGTATTCGGGGGGTGGATGTCTATTTTGCATTCAGGTTTTGGAGCATAGCACAGGGTCGGCACGAAGGATGATGAAAGATGAACGGTACTAATCACATGAGGATTCGTTGATGTCGTATTGGTCTAGTTGTATTTTCTTTTCCGCTACAGTATCTTTTCCCCGTTGTACGGGAGTTTATTGTATTTTGACCCCTGCGTGGGTATGTGTTTGGATTTGAGTTGTATGTTATTATTGAAAGACCAAGTCGGTCTACTGAGCCATTTTAGCCTTAAAGGCGATGTTTAGATGTTTGATTTTAGTTACCAGCCTGGTAGATCCTCGAGGAGAGGGTCTACGGCGTGTAATATCCCTGAGTGGATTGGGGGTGTTACATAAATGGTATCGGAGCTTAGGTTGAGGAAACCTAGGCTGTCGGGTCAAGTTGTGTTTTTTAGTCTTGTTTCGTCGGATTTTATCTGACTGAGTCGTGTCGCGATGCGTCGTCTGAGTTTGTTGGTCGTGATTAGTATCGTGGGGCGATCATCATCTTCGTGCGACCTGTGACTGTAAGTCTCCCTTCTTTGTGTTGTGCCTCGTGTGACACGAGATATTTGTATGATTATTTGTTAATTGATGGAATCCTCTTATGGATTTTTATTTCTGGATATGTGGTTATTTGACCCTCATATTTCGTTCATATGAGGAGTAGCGTTGCTGGATTGTGCATGTTTGACTTTATTTCTTTTATCCGCTGCGTGAGTTCTTTTGTAATGGCTTTCGGTATTTTACCGACTGAATTTTATTTCGAAAACCGATTCCTTTAACTGAGTTTTTGGCATTATGGCCTTGATCATTTTGGCGAAATTCTTATAACGGTATTTAGCATTTTGTAAATGGCTTTTGTGAGTTTTTGAAATATTACCGTCATCGACCTTTTTGGCGTTTTTGTAAATAGTTTTTAGCCTGGTGGGTTCTGGCACGGGACCCACGGCGCTATAATGTTCCGTATAATTACCCGAAATTTTTGGGCATTCTAGACCATTGATTTATCTTTAAAAACCTTGAGTATCTTAGAAAAATAAATTTCGAGACGTACTTTTAAAATGAATTATTTTCTCGTGGCACATACAAGGTGCCACAACATGTTTCAAAATTCTTCTACCTCGAGGACCAAAATGCTTTGAGATATTTTCAATGTTTTAGAAACACTTTTATTTAGACCCAAGGGTCGAATATTCTGAAAGTTTCCACTAAAAGAAAGTGTCCTCATTTTTATCAAATGCGAAATGGTTCTCCAAAGTCTCGATAACAACGTTTCACGTTTGTACTTTTTGAAAGGTGATACTCAAGATCAATCGGTGTTCTTCTAAATTATTTTCAAAATGAGGTTTTCGTTTTTAAAACCTATCCATTCCTGTTTAAGGGCTGGGTATGTATGTATGATGTTCGCGTTCTTATTACGATGTTTGCTCCCGAGTATGATTGAATTGGCGGTGTGAGCGTTGAGTCGTTTTCCACACATTTGTTGTGTTAGCCCCCTGTGAGAGGCGGGATGTTGGTGTCGAATGTTGTCGCCTCGTGGTGATTTCTGCGTTGTCGCGCATGTGCGAACTGTTAGAGCTTGGTTTGGTATGACCGTGTGCATCGGTGATGGTTCCGTTATGTGTCGGTTGTTTAATGTCTTGTTACCTTGCTCCCGTTTTTGTGAATTTCGTGGACGAGGTCGGAGGTAATGCCCGTACTATTTTGACTTCTGTATCTTCTCTTTCTCCAGTCTATCGATTCTCTCATGTTCGTTGATACTTTATGAACTTGTTCTGTATTTTGGTTTCATCGTCCGAACGAGCTGTCATCTTGTTTTGGGTCGATCTGGTTATCGCTGTGACTTTTCCAAGTTCGGTTCGATTCTTGTGAACCTTGTTCGGAAGTAACATCTTTTGGTTCTACTAGTTCTTTTATTCGAAGTGGATCGGATTTGGAACTTCTGTATTTTCGACTCTGTCGACTCGTTTATGTTCGTTGACATTTTCTGAGCTTGTCCTGCCCCTTGCTTTTATTGATCGAACGAGTGTGGTATTGTTTCGGAATAACTCGTTTGTCGTTGTGATTTTTTTCAATTGCTATTCCCTTTCGTGTGGATCTTATGTGAATGCACATCTTGTTGTTTTCACCGGATCATATATTGTCTCGAGTCGAGATGTGAAGCTTGGAGTTGTTGTTTGAATTTTATTGTTCTTCGTGATTCGAACATGAGTGTTCGATTTTTGTTGTCTCGATCGTTGTGGTTCGATCGTTTGATTGTTCGGTTTTTGTTGATCTCGTTTCGTGATTGTTGAGCGTTCAGACTCCTTCCTAATTTCCTTATGTTCGCGAAATTAGTCTCGTTTTCGATCTTCCAACCCTTGGGCGGTGGAATTCCGTATTTCTTCAGCGATTGGCTCGCGTTTTGATTGATGTACCGTTGGGGTGGTCAATCATATTGATTTTCGTTCGTCGTGTTTTGTGATTGTTCGGATAATTTACTTGACTATATTATCCATTTGATGACGCTTGTCATTTGTTGGTTTTATTATATTCCTAACGGCGACGTTGTGTTGGTCGTCGTGGAGCGTGTTTTCACGCCGTATGTCTCTTTGCGTTTCTTGCAGTGTTTCGCCGTCGGGCGCGAGTTTTTGGTTTTTGCGCATCTCGTCGAGTTTGCCTGGCAGGGGATATTGCTTCTCCCTACTTATTTTAAGTTTCGGGACGAAACTTCTTTTAAGGAGTGTAGAATGTAATATCCGCAATTTCGAATTTCGGTAATTTTCTTTTTTCGGCGGAAGTCCGTTTTGACGACTCGCTCATGACCGTTTCGTCATTTTGAGAATGATTAATTCTGCACTTTTTGTCATCCGAGTTCGTTTTGGTATCATTTTGCTGAGTTCCGAGCTTTTTAGCGACTTTTCCGCACTTGAGTTCGATTCTTGCGAATCTCGTTCAAAACTGTTGTTTCGAGTTTCTCGTAAGTTCATTTAATGTTATTATTCTTGTTGCAAGCTTTGGTTTGGTGTTTCAATCGCGTATCGTGATTTTCGGACGTTTTGGGCCATTTTCGTAATTTCGCAAAGTTTTGGGTAATTACTTCCGTTGTCGAATTCCGAGCCTTCGGGTGGTCGGAATTGTGTGTTCTCTTAGCTCTTAGATTCGTCTTTGCGAGTACGTCGTAACCGTATCATTGATTCGTATTTAGGTTCGGGTTTCGGGGTCGTTCGGGCCGTCGGAGTTGGCCCCGGCTGACATGGCCGGGCATCCGGGCCAGGCCAGTCGCCGAGTCACGGCCGGTAGTGCTCGGCAGCCGGCCGAGTCACGGCCGGTAGTGCTCGGCAGCCTTCCGCCGAGCAGCCGCATCGTGGGGCCGCGGCACACTCTGTGGCATTTTTCGCCAAACCGATCAGTCTGGTGCCGCGGCACACGCCGTCTCGGCCGAGGCACACCGCCGACCACTGGGAGTCATTTTTGGGCTGTGCCGCGGCACACTCCCATGGGCAGCACACTGTGGCGACTATTTATGGTCCTGCACACGGGTTTTTGGCCATTTTTCTCCTTCTTCTCCTTCTCTTCCGCGGCTGAGGGTGATCTTACCATGGAGCCATGTTGTTTAACAACAAATCCATGAAGTTCTTGAGTTCATATCATCAATCAATCATCCGTTATCATCCTTTGATCCAGCGAATCAAGGTAATCTTCCTTAGAACCCTAATTTCGTGAATTTGGGGGGTTTTGCGTTTTTTTCCGATTCGTTCCGTATTATTGATTAATTCATGATGTGTATGATTAATCTTGGTAGTCTTATTGAGTTTAACATCATTTAATCCATTGTTCTTCGTCGAATCGAAGTATATTTCTTGATTTCCTTCGAATCGACTTTTTGGGGGATTTGTCCTCGATCTCGTTTTTCATCCGTTTTTGATGGATCGATTATGGTTAAATGATGTTGTTAAACATATTCTATGGATTGTATATCCATATTTCAACTTGGAATTCCGTTTTCGTGTTTTGTCGGGACGAATCGTGTTCTTGGCCGTTTTGGGGAAAACGCTTGAACTTTCGTCATTCGTTCTTTGAATTCAACGGCTTTAAGTCATGTTAGGGAATTCATTTCATTATTGTTATTGTCCTTCGTAGTTTATGAACGCGAGTTGGCGATCAGTGGAGTCGGCGGGTTCATAGTCGGTTCGTGTCAACTTACTCCGGTCGATTCTCCGTGTTGTTCTTATTCGAGGCAAGTACCTTGTCCATACTATTCTTATTTTGTGGATATGATAATTGGTGATCGTCTTGGTGTGTTTGTTTGTTTGTTTGAATCGATTTTTCAAAAGATTTGGTTAGCCTTGTTAAAGGCCCTCTTTCAAAACGCGTGTGTTTTGTAATTGTGTGGGTTGTAAGTGACTATGTGGATCCTTTGGATATGTTTGGAGTTTATGTGGTGTTTGATAATGCGTGTGTACGTATATGGCTTCATTTCGGTGCATTGTGGTTTGACGAGGTATTTTGCTAAGTGTTTGATACCTCTGAATGAATTGTTTGGATATCTTTGTTGCATTATGCTATATGTTGTGATTTGTTTAGCTAGCCAGCTCGGGAGGGTCCTTCGAGGCCTCGGGCGAGAATCAATGATATGACTCTGTTCCCAAGGCGATGCTATGTGTTGTGATTTGTTTAGCTAGCCAGCTCGGGAGGGTCCTTCGAGACCTCGGGCGGGAATCAATGATATGACTCTGTTCCCAAGGCGATGCTATGTGTTGTGATTTGTTTAGCTAGCCAGCTCGGGAGGGTCCTTCGAGGCCTCGGGCGGGAATTAATGATATGACTCTGTTCCCAAGGCGATGCTATGTGTTGTGATATGTTATTTAGTGAATGTATTTTACTCACCGTGGGTTGGTTCGACGGGGCCACGACGGGAATTCCAATGGGTGAGTCCAGGAATCACGAGTAAAAACTTCACGAGTTGGTATTTGATTTTTTGTCCGTCGAGGACATGTGACTTGGGTTTTGGCCCTGCGAACTGTTGTCGGTTTTTTTTCTATTTGCGAAAACAAAACCTTTGGGATGTGACCCTGTTTATTTTTGGAAAGAGAAGGATTCGATAATCCTAAAATTTGTTTTCTATTAAAACTCTCGATGGCATTTTAAACAGTTTTATAAATTGTTTCCCTTGATTTATGATCTATTGGTTTTGGAGTGTTTTACCCAAACTCATGCCTCGGGAAGTACTTTTCGTTACGTTTGAACCTTTGAGGATTTCCTGGTTATTGTTATTCGTGGAATGTGAATTTTATGGCTCGTATTTTTGCACTTGTACTTGCACTAGCAAAACATTGGAGTTTTGCTAACCCCCGAGTATTCGGGGGGTGGATGTCTATTTTGCATTCAGGTTTTGGAGCATAGCACAGGGTCGGCACGAAGGATGATGAAAGATGAACGGTACTAATCACATGAGGATTCGTTGATGTCGTATTGGTCTAGTTCTATTTTCTTTTCCGCTACAGTATCTTTTCCCCGTTGTACGGGAGTTTATTGTATTTTGACCCCTGCGTGGGTATGTGTTTGGATTTGAGTTGTATGTTATTATTGAAAGACCAAGTCGGTCTACTGAGTCATTTTAGCCTTAAAGGCGATGTTTAGATGTTTGATTTTAGTTACCAGCCTGGTAGATCCTCGAGGAGAGGGTCTACGGCGTGTAATATCCCTGAGTGGATTGGGGGTGTTACACCCAACACACGGCCGCTACAAGCTCGATATCCAATATCCTAAAAATAAAGCCCACGACGTGGTCAGCCATAATACTCAACAATGATAACAATCATATCATGTCAATAATTACATACCAATGGAAATACTAAGTAAGAATACGACCAATGTAATCTTACCATCGTAACTCTACGAAAATCCACGATTCGTATCCTTAACAATACAATAAGCTAATACCGAAATATCTGTACTATATCTCAACAATGCCCAAGGTTCTCAAAACATTATCATAACTCACCGTTACGAAATTCACTAACTCTGTCCAACCCAATCCATCGGGTAACATCATCACATCTCAACACGATAATCTATTGTCCTTCAAAGACAAATACCAAGGGAAATACGGAACATACCTCGAGATGCACAATACCACAACAATCACGTCAGTCTAATCCGAGATCAGATCAATACATCATACGGACACAGTCTTACCACAAGACCTACAAATGCATACTCATATGACAACGTTAATATGCTCACAACAATAACAACAATGTATACTTAGCAAACCCATAATATACATATGCACAATAACAACACATAGGTAATCCGATGATCATATCAACGATCAACTCATATTGATAACAAGGATTACATAACATGCTCCATTCCGAACTCATACGAATTCACACGATTCCTCCTTGTTATAAATATAAATTTCATAGTAGGACAATACTATCGGCATAATCGGCAATCCGAACTACCCAAATAGTTCAATACCATTGAGAATCTTGTTATAAGATTAACTATAATCTTCCCAGATTCAAAACTGTTATCATGATTCGTATTTCGTCAAGAACATACGAATTGTACCACTACAATCAACATAGCATTGGTTTTAATCCTCCAATCCATGATTATACTTAAAACCACGATGTATCCTATCACATTTTCCTTTTTGATGTGATAAATATACCAAGAACATCAAGAACATCAAGAACACCATGATTCCATAATCATGTTTATGGCAAATAACATAATTGAAGACATAAACCATAGTATCCTTCAACATATAATTCATATAGCCTCAAGAATCGTAACAACAACACTATAATCATCTTCATACGGATCATTCATCAACGATAACATCAAAATCCGAATTCAAGGTGTAGAGTTCATCAACATACCTCAAGAACATGAATAACACAATCAAACTCTTCAAGAATCATTGATATCTTCACATCCAAGCCTCTAATCCATGTTTCCAAGATCATAATCAAGATTGAAGAGGTTAAACCTGACTAACATACTCGGAGGGATGAGTTTGGAGGAAGAAATGGTTTTTCTGTCGTGAAGAATGAAAGAACGAACTTCATTTTATAAACTGTACGTACGTTATCACTCACCATTAACGTACGTAATACTCCATAGCGTACGCTACACGTCCAACATAGCGTACGTAACATCATCCCAGAACTCACTGACTTGTTTTGTTCAATCGCTTACGTACGTAATACTTCCTTCATAGCGTACATAATACGTACGTTGACTAGATACAGTAAATATCTGCTTAACGTACGTAATGCACTTCTCGTAGCGTACGTTAACCAAGAGTTGACTCGTCCATGCACGTTCTTCGCCGAAAGCTGCCAACCACGGGACCTACCTGTCGGCCATAGCCTGATCTGTCCGGTTTAAACTTTACATACGTTAACATGTCTACTTAACGTACATAATATTTGTTCACCTTACGTACGTTAACTGTCCTTCTTAACGTACTTAATCCTTATGCATTAGCATATGCTAAGTATACATCATAGCTTGCGCTAATGTGGCTGTACTTAGCCATTTTCAACTATTCTTGTCCAACATCCCAACATATAGAATATGAACATACGGCACACTGAATACGTATACTACTTCCAATAATATTCTCATATGATACACAATATCCTTAACTGCAGTTGTCGACCATGTATGATAGTTATACCAATACAGATGTCTCAGTCCTTCATTTATTTTATCCATAGTGTACAGATTCCACACTGTACAACATAACTCAGATAAAATAACATTAAACAACAGTAGTAGAAATTCCGGATATTACAATATGCAATATATTATGTTAATTCAATCAATAACTTTTTAAATAAGCGTATTGTTAACAAATACTTGTTAATATTATAATACCCGAGATCTTTATTCCTGATTCATTGAGTTTTCTGGGTTTTATCGGATTGTCATTGTCCTCATCATTGGAATTCTGTGTCACATTTTGGTCGTGCCTTATTGGGGCATGTGTTTGGAGGCGTTTTGGATCACTTTGTGAGTTTTGGGGATTTTGTTGAGTAGCGCACGCTGATGCTTGTGGCATAGCGCACGCTACTTTGTTGTAGTTAGCGCACGCTACCGTAAGTGTAGCGCACGCTAACTGGTAGCCCAGCGACAGTCCAGGAGCTACTGGACTGGGACTGGGGTCTTGTTAGCACACGCTAACTTTGGTAGTTAGCACACGCTATCTACTGCTTAGCGCACGCTAATCGTTATTTCTAGCGCACGCTACTTGGTAGGTGCAGATCTGTCCAGGGGCTACTGGACTGGTTTCGTGACCCGTTAGCGCACGCTACGGATTTTGGCTAGTGCACGCTAACTGTGTTATAAGTGGTATCTCTGGAGCGTTGACCCCGTTAGCGCACGCTAATGCAGGGTGTTTAGCGCGCGCTAATAACTGTCCAGTATAAATACTGGACAACAGCGTTAAGTCGTCATTTTCTTCCCCTTCTTCATCCCTTCCGACGGGAGTGAGCTCCAGAGGCGATTTTGAGCGATCTTCTTCCTCAAGCTTCATTTTGGAACGGATTTGTAGATGTTTAACAACATCTAATCGCCTTCTTGATCCAAATCAAGGTAATCTCTTCTTAGAACCCTAGTTCTTGAATTTTGGGGGTTTGTGAGGTTTCGGCCGATTTAAACCGATCTAGACCAGATTTTTGTAAGATCTTCATTGTATACTCGAGATCCTTTGTTAATATTGAGAATTTGTGGTATGAAGTTCGTAAATCCTTATGTTCGTCGATTATGTTAGTATGAGCCTTTGAGATGTCCGGCGAAATGCTCCAATGGGTAGAATTTAGGATGATTCCTATATTTTCGAAGTATTGCTGATTCATGGTGGTACTATTTTCGTAGTATTCGTGGGCTGTCGAAGTCTTGGTCGTTTTTTGGAAGTTCGTAGGCTACCCGATCGTGCCCGTTCGTCGTTTCGTCGCTCTTGATATCGAGGCAAGTATCTTGTCCATACGTTTCATGTTTCGTAGGCATAATTATTGATAAATGATTTTATGCGAAACCCAATGTTTAATGAACACAAAAAGGGATCGGTATGTTCTCGATAAATGTTGTCTTTCAACGATAATTCGTGTACTTCGTGAATATATGTGTTCTCGGAATATGTGTGTTGGTTTTGTATGTTGAAAGATGTTATGATCACTTTGAGTGAGTTTGCTAGACCGTAATCCTTTGCCGGGGATTACGTAATGTTATGTGTACTTGTTCGGTAAGAACGTAATGTGTGTGATATTAGTTGTTACCCCTTTGAAAGGAGGTTGTGATATTTAAGTGTTGCTTGGCTTGATGTTCTGCTCATTGTTATGTGATCGTTGAAAGTGATGTGCCTCCGGGTAGGATTGCTAAATCTCCGGGATCCATACTTGTTAGTATGGATCGGGCGTGACCGTAGGGTTATCCAATCTGGGTATGTCTTGCGGGGACTCCGAGGTTCGGGGCTTGCTAGCCCGATGCCGGGATAACTTGTGGGAGTTATCATCGAGTATGTCTTGCGGGGACTCCGAGGTTCATGGCATGTTAGCGCGATGCCGGGACAACTTATGGTTGTGATTTGGTATGGTTTCTTGTTGGGTTATTCACTCGGGTATGTTCTGCGGGAGCATCTGATGTTCGTGGCTTGTTAGCACGGGACACGAATAATCCTTAGGAACATGTGTTATGTGATTTGGGTCGTGGACGCTGTGTTCTGTGATTTGGGTCTTAGACCCCGTGTGTTGTGAATTGGGTTGTGAACCCGCGTTTTATTATTGGAATCGTATTTTGGAAAAGATGATTTTGGGCCGTGTCCCCAAGTGTTTTTGAAAGGCTTGAGAATTCGTTAATTCCAAATGTTTTCGAAACTCCCGAGATTGTAAAATGTTTTGTAAGAGATACGTGATATTATTTCCTACCTTTTTATAATTCGAACTATCTTGATCAAGTGAGTTACCTCGGGAAGTATATTCAAGATTTTTATATTCTTGAAGCACGTTGTGTATGGCTTGTACTTCTGTTTTATACTTGCACTAGCAAAACAGTGGAGTTTTGCTAACCCCTGAGTATTCGGGGGGTGGATGTCTCAGACAAGGCCCGTGTACTTGCAAAGTTGCTGGGGAGCGAATCACAGGATCGATACGAAGGATGATGGAAGACGACGATACTAATCACATGAAGACCATTCGTTGAGTATTTTAGTAGAGTCTCAGTATTTGGCTCTCCGTTGTGTAGTTTTCCGTTTTATGGGTATATTGATGTATTCCAATCCCCTGCGTGGGTATGAGTTTTAAGTCGAGTTGCATATGTTTAATGTATTGTATTGTGGTAAAAGACCAAATCGGTCTAGAAGTTCATTATGTAGCCATGTCGGCATGTAATGCGAGGTATTGTTTTTGTTGTTAGACTGGTAGATCCTCACGGAGAGGGTCTGCGGCGCTGTAATATTCCCAAGCGGTTTGGGGGTGTTACAAATATAAAGTAACAACACGTAAATTGACGAGTAATTTGAGAAAATAGTGAAAATTGTTGATGTTCTTGTGCACACGACCGTGTGCACCATCGTGTGCACATGAACTTATGTTATTTTTGCCAATTTGATTTATTGTGTTATCTAGAAGGATGTTTTGTGATTCTAAAATTGCTTGTTCAAACATTATTACTATATAACTTCTTATACAAACTCGTATTTGTCATTTCGTATAATTCATTAGTATATGAGATATTTCATACAGATGAGAACTTATCCTTACGAACTAATACATTAAGAACATATAGACTACACATGATATGCAATATATTATGTTAATTCAATCAATAACTTTTTAAATAAGTGTATCGTTAACAAATACTTGTTAATATATAAGTAACAACACGTAAATTGACGAGTAATTTGAGAAATTAGTGAAAATTATGGATGTTCTTGTGCACACGACCGTGTGTCCCATCGTGGGCACGACCGTGTGCACCATCGTGTGCACATGAACTTTTGGTATTTTTGCCAATTTGATTTATTGTGTTATCTAGAAAGATGTTTTGTGATTCTAAAATTGCTTGTTCAAACATTAATTACTATATAACTTCTTATACAAACTCGTATTTGTCATTTCGTGTAATTCATTAGTATATGAGATATTTCATACAGATGATGAACTTGTCCTTACGAACTAATACATTGAGAACATATAGACTACACATGATATACAATATATTATGTTAATTCACTCAACAACTTTTTAAATAAGTGTATCGTTAATAAATACTTGTTAATATATAAGTAACAACACGTAAATTGACGAGTAATTTGAGAAATTAGTGAAAATTATGGATGTTCTTGTGCACACGACCGTGTGTCCCACCGTGGGCACGACCGTGTGCACCATCGTGTGCACATGTGGATACGGTGCCAATTTGACACCGCACCGTGACACCTGGTTGCGAACTTGGCACACGATCGGAGCACACGATCGTGCCCATCGTGTGCCCCATCGTGTGCACTACAAAGGGCAGCATCATATTATTTTATTATAAAATCCCATCGTAGGTCCCTCGTTTTTCAATATAAGCCCATCTTCCTCGACCGAGAGTGAAATACCTGAACCGTAGTCCCCCTTTTCACTATAAACCCTAATCAATTAAAATCAGTTAAAATCTATTAAAATCAAATACGCGAAATGAGCGGCCAGTTACGAGAAAGCGATTTAGGAGGAGTCGAAGCACCTCCACCAAAAAGAAGGAGGATACCTCCTCCCAACCCACCATACAGAACTAGGCCGAGAGGAAGATACTCAATGCTCAGAGTAAGGTTTTTGATTTTGTTGTATGTGTAGTGTGTACTGCGAATTAATGTGTTTCATGAAACAGGGCCTATTTAAAAACACTGCGAGCACTCCAGTCATACTAGATGGTGATGATGATGACGATTTAGAGATTTTTGAGTAGACAAGTAAAGAAGTTATTTTAGAAGAAGAAGTTCACGGAGATGATGATATAAGACTAAAGAAACAGCAGCATATGGGGGAAAACGAATCCAAGTGATTGTGGTTTTTAAGTTATTCTTAGATATTTTGGTGTGATGGTGATGAACTTTTGTTATGTAAAGTTATATGCTTTTGGTGTAAACTATTGCTCTTTAAAGTGATATACTTTGTTATGGTTAATGTTTGCCACCATAATCACCTTAATTTGCTTTACATCACTGAACACTTAAATTTCAATTCAAAGATAAAGAAAATAGACACAAAATAATGCATTTCAACTAATAATCAGAATACTGAATCAATACATGGTCCATCGAGGATCAAAATATCAGCACATGATTGTTGCTAGTAAGTCACAAAATATAAAAATACATAAGCAATTTAAGTTTCATGGTATGGACATCCCCTTATGTCATGGTCATCATTGTGACAAATGCTACACCTCTTCTTCTGCCGGCACCTTTGCCTCGTTTGTTCATCCATTCCTTGAGTTTCTTCAGGGATATTCAAATTCACACCACCTATGGAAATGAATGCTTTTTGCAAGATTTTCTATTGTGGCCAGTTCCTTTACACCTACCGCATGTAACACCCCCAACCCATTTGAGGATATTACAGCGTCGCAGACCCTCTCCGTGAGGATATACCAGGCTAAATACAGAAAAGCACGATGAACGATACATGCCAACATGGATAAAGACGAACCATTAGACCGATTTGGTCTTTTACCATGACACAACATATTAAACGTACATAACTCATACCCACGCAGGGGTTGTAATACATCAAAATACCCATAAAACGAGAAGGCTACACAACGGAGAGCCAAACAATGAGACTCTACCAAAAATATTCAACGGATGGTCATGATGGGATTAGTATCGTCGTCTTCCATCATCCTTCATACTGTTCCTGTGATGTAACACCCCCGATATATTCGGGAATATTACAGCGCCGTAAATCCTTTACGTAAGGATCTACAAGGCTGAAGAATTGAACAAGTATAAAAAGGTACTGACAAATGGAAATAACGGAATTATAGTACATTAGTTCTGACCAAAATACGGAAATAGTACAATTGTCCAACAGAACTCAATATTACATCACCAAATTCAAATCACCACAAACTACTTCGTACTCGAGTACTTATTGAAATGACGAATAAACGAAAGATAAATAAACCCGGTCGGGACATCACTCTGCACCCTCGTCGTCATACTGTACCAGTGGTTGTTTCCACTCTCTGGATCCCGAACACAAACAAAATGTTCACCCCAGAAGGGGTTAGCACAACGATGCTAGTACAAGTACCACAAAGATATTATTCATATCTCACGGTGAATAATAATAACGTAAACGACAAAATACCAACGAGTCTTCTCCTACGAGAATCTCAAACATAACATATACAATCGATAATCACAACATGATATCAATACATACACATGGTAATTCCATCGATCCAGCGTTCACCGCCTAGAACCCACGATGATCCCGTCGGACCAACCCGTGGTGGAAAACCCGTCCGATGATCCAGTATGACGCTAGCATAGATCCCCGATGATCCCGTCGGACCAACACGAGGTGGACACACAATAACGACATACATGCACGACAATATGTATAACAACAATACATAAAACAATTAAGGTACTTGCCTCGATTTGAAGACAATAACAATACTTCCACGAAAATGAACACTCGAAGGTCGTCCTCCTCAATCAATCACGTAACGAGACCAAACCTTAACAAAAGAAATGATATAGGATTTATCTCACGTCGTATGAATGTTAAACAATTCGATTAACGGTCAAAAGTTCATAAGCGCAATGCCCGAATAGCTTAGCGCACGCTAAGTACTCGTGTAGCGTGCATTACGTCATCGATAGCGCACGCAAACAACGAGCCTAGCGCACGTTAACGATGCATGGTCGATTACCTCACCGACGGCGATTGACTTCGTCGATGGTCTAGCGTGCGTTACGTACCAAACGTAGCGCACGCTAACAATCGCTCGATAGCGCACGTTACATCGCATATCATAGCGTGCGCTATCTCGCATGGCGCTTATCACGAAAAAAGCTATTCTTGCCATGTTTGAAACAACGAAATCTTGCGTGATAATTCATGTTACTTCCATGAATACTATGTCTACACCCTCATGAATGATTATACGGATAAAGACAACTTCGGATTCAAGGATATGCATGCCAATAAAAAACCATATTCTTTTCCGACTTCAAATCTTCATACGATAATACGAAAAACTAAATGGTTGATATCAACACCTCTATATCACCATATTATCCTCAAGTTGATTAACGTCCTATATATACTAGATAAATCCTTCCATGATCAAACTTTTAGATTTATCTAACAATAAGGATGTTAATGTCTAGTCCAAGATTACTATGAAATCATCTATTAGATTCGGTTAACCATTGATAGAAGCTTCTCTTCACATATTCAGTGTACTAAGATTCGAATCATGATGATTATAATCAAGGTATTCCAGGCTTATACAACTCACTATTCCAAACATGATATACTTGGATAATTCATCTATTAAAATCCATATCTTGTTAACATGATCATCCAAATCGTTAGAATCCAACTCTAAGTCTGGAGATAGATTGAACATACCTTAAAATGACGAAATCATCGAACCGTAAGGTAGAATCCAACTCCGGTTGGTTGTATGCCCTTCCAAGGTGTTATTCAACTTCCATGAACCTTCCTCGTTGTAACCAATGTATAAATATCAACAATATGTGTTCTAAGTGTATAAGAGTATTTCTACAACTCTCTGAACTCTCAAGATTGAGGAAAGTGCGAAAGAAATGCAAGCCAACACGGTTGATGTCCCATTTATAATTTCTGCATTATTGATAAGTTAGCGCACGCTACTAAGCATCCCTTAGCGTGCGCTAATAATGGTTGACTTCAGATTTTGTCCGGGTGCGTCAGCGGGAATCTTATTCGGACCCATGTCCCGCTGGCGCACGAGCCATCTGCCCCGCTCAATAATTGAGTCCTTAGCGCACGTTACTCATACCTGCATAGCGTGCGCTAATAATGGCCCGATAGCGCGCGTTAAGATACATTCTTAGCGTGCGCTATCACAAGGTTGTTTGAGCAATTATACATGTTTCTATACTTATGCATAATGACATTAATGCACTAAATATCACACTCCAATAATCAAAATCATCAATCCGAAATAATACATGGTTGAATACAGATGAAATACACTGTAATAAATCCGGATATTACATACTCTCCTACTAAAAAGGAGTTTCGTCCCGAAACTCAAGACGAAAATAACTCGGGATATCTAGACTTCATATCGCCTTCTGCTTCCCAAGTGGCTTCTTCCGTTCCATGACATGACCACCGAACTTTGACCAAAACGATTGACTTGTTCCTCGGTTGCTTAACTCGACTCTCGAGTATCTTGGTAGTCTTTCTTCAAACGTCCCATCTGTTCGACTTCGATCTCGCGAAATCGATGATATGACTAGGATCTGGTATATATCTCCGCAAGGGATACGTGGAACACGTTATGAACATGGCACAATGACGGCGGTAATGCTAATCAGAGGCCAACTCCCCAACTCTCTCGAGGATCTCAAATGGTCCGATATATCTCGGACTCACTTACCTTTCCAACCGAAACGAAAGATTCCCGGGTAGGAGAAACCTTCAAAAGTACGTGATCTCCGATCGAACTCCAATGGGCGGCGGCGTACGTCCGCATAGGATTTCGCGACTGGGCGGTCAACGGCCTTTCACGAATCAAGGCTATCTTCTCTCGAGTCTGCTCGATCAACTCTGGTTCTGTTCCGATCAAGTCCGATGAATCATCCCAACATAAGGGCGATCTGCATCTCCTTCCGTATAATGCCTCAAACGGTGCCATCTTAATGGAAGCATGCCAACTATTGTTGTAAGTAAATTCAATCAATGGTAGATGAACTTCCCAATCGTTTGACCAATCTAAGGCACTGTGCCTTAGCATATCTTCCACCGTTTGTATTGTTCTCTCAGTTTGTCCATCGATCGCGGGTGATAAGTCAGATCAAGTTCAATTCGGTCCCCAAGGCCTTATGAATCGCCTTCCAAAAGTGAGACACAAAACGGCCATCTCGATCGAAACAATGGTCTTCGGCGTACCATGCAATCGAACTTTCTGTGAAATTTAGAGTCGTGCCTTCCTCTCTGGTCTACACGTTTCCTTTATGCCTAGAATATGTGCCGATTTGGTTAAACGTTCATCTTTCACCCAAATCATGTTCATTCTGTCCCGGTTTTCGGCATATTAGTGATAAAGTCCATTGATATGTCCTCCCACTTCCATTCGGGGATCGGGAGCGGCTTCAACATTCCAAAGAGCCGTTGATGCTCGATCTTAACTCACGACAAGTCAAGCATTTCAAACATAGTCCGCTACGTCTTTCTTCATGTTGCCCCACCGTAAATTCGCTTCAAGTCCTTATACATTTCTTGGTGCCCGGTGGATAGAATAGGGCGAACTATGAGCTTCCTTCATAATCGTGCTTTGAACATCAACATCGGGAACGCAGAGTCGGTCTGAAATCTCAAAACTCCATCGTCATGAATTATGAATCCGGGGCCTTTCCTTTGATCACTTCGTCATGCAACCGAATCATCGTGAGGGTCATCTGCTGTCTAGATTTGATTTCTTCGGTTAATGATGAAGTTATCTCCATCACGCACGATTGTCCTGGACTCTCTGTAACCACACTTCAATCCCTTCACGAATCATCTCTCGCCGAAGGCTAAGTTGGGAGGTCGGTGTCTCCAGATCTCGAATAGAGACAGCTTGCGGCTAAGTGCATCGGCCACTACATTTGCTTTGCTGGATGATATAAAATCTCCAAGTCATAGTCCTTAATCGGTTCCAACCATCTTCTTTGCCGCATATTCAACTCTTTACATTGAATATGTACTTGAGACTCTTATGATCCGTAAAGATCGACGGTGAGTCCCTGCATGATAATGCCTCCAAATCTTCAAGGCAAAAACCACCGCCGCTAGTTCCAAATCATGTGTCGGGTAATTCACTTCATAAGGTTTCAGTTGTCGCGATGCATAAGCGATCACCTTATCATTCTGCATCAACACGCACCCAAGTCCTTGGTTCAAGCATCACAGTAAACTATGAATCCCTCGGTTCCCTATGGAAGTGATAGAATCGGTGCCGTCGTCAATCTCTTCTTCAATTCATCAAAGCTAATCGACACAATTCATTCCACTCAAACTTTTGAGTTTTCGAAGGAGTCGAGTAAGTGGGCGGGAGATTTTAGAAAACCCCTCCACGAATCGACGATAGTATCCAGCAAGTCCTAAGAAGCTTGGACCTCTTTCACGTTCTTTGGAGGCTTCCAATCCAATATTGCCTCGATCTTCCGAGGATCCACTCGGACTCCTCTAGCCGACACCACATGGCCGAGGAACATTACTTCTTTTAGCCAAAATTCACACTTAGATAGTTTGGCGTACAATTGCTCGTTTCTCAAAAGCTCCAATACAATCCGCAAATCCGCGCATGTTCTTAGGACTCTTAGAATACACCAGGATGTCATCAATAAATACGACCACAAATTTGTCCAAAATTCAATGAACACACGGTTCATCAATTGCATAAATACCGCAGTGCGTTAGTGAGACCAAACGGCATCACTACAAACTCATAATGTCCGTAGCGAGTTACGACGCTGATTTCGAACATCGGACTCCTTAATCCTCGGTGATGGTATCCCGATCTCGGATCAATTTTAGAAAATCCGTTGCCCCTTGCAACTGGTCAAATAGATCATCAATCCGTGGCAACGGATACTTGTTCTTAATCGTCATCTTGTTCGGCTCTCGATAGTCAATACACAATCGGAGCGATCCATCCTTCTTTCGGACAAAAGAATCGGGCGCTCCCAGGTGAAACGCTTGGTGAATATAGCCCTTGTCCAAGAACTCCTCCACCGCTTCTTGATTCGTACATCTCAGTAGGTGCCATACGATACGGCGCCTTAGAAATTGGTGTCGCTCCAGGTTCCAGTTCGATAGTAAATTCCACATCCCTTCGTGGAGGTAGTCCAGGTAACTCGTCAGGAAACACATCTGGAAATTCGTTCACAACAGGAATGGATGAAAGTTCCACAATTTCTTCTTTTTTCTTCATTGCGTAGCACCAGCATCTTGTCTGACCTTGTTTCAACAATTTGACAGCTTTCATCGCCTTGATCAACTTTCCTGAGCTTCCCGGTTTCCATCCCTCAAACAGAATCTCGGAACCATCGTCAGCGATCAACGAGATATTCCTCCTTCGGTAGTTCACAATTGCTCCATATCGATTAAGCCAATCGTCTCCGAGTATCAGGTCATCTCCTTGCATTTCTATCATGATCAGATTTGAGAGCCACTATTTGCCTCCAAATGATACAGGGAAATTTCTAGTTTCTAAATTTCCGACAATTCTCTCTCCACTCGGTAAACCAACAACATAAGGTTCACAAGCATGAAAACCGGAAATATTCAAACGATTTACACAAGACAAAGATATGAAAGAATGTGTAGCTCTGTATCGAATAAAACGCTAGCCGGTTGGGAAAGGATGCGGACTGATGCACGATGCGGCAAGACATCACGATCGTCTGTCCTCCTCATCTCGTCTGAGGACGTGGGGAGCAGATCCGGCACTCGATGTCCCCTTTCGGTCCCATTGTCCTCTGCCTCGCCGCGGCCAAAATTCCGAGGCATCGAACACTTTCTGCGTCACGTGGAATACGGCCTCCTTCGGGTGGTTGTGGTGTACGGGCTCTAAAAGACTTTGCAGCCTCTTCACAAAACACCGCCCGATGTCCCTCTCGTCCACAATCAAAACAAATCACGGCGGGAAGGGGCAATTAGTCGATAGTGCCCCGTCTGGCGCAATTAAAGCATTTCTGGTAACATCGGTAAAAGTTGATGTCGCCCGAAGTTCTTTCCGCTCCTAGTAGGTGCGGAGGTTTCTTAAAAGAGTGAAAGGATGACTGGGCCTTACGGGCCCCACTGCTCTTGTGCTCTGTAAAAGTACCGAGAGACTTTGTTTCTTGGTTTCCGCAAATTTCTCCATGGCCGCTTCCTTGATCTCATATGCCAACGCCTTATCCCGGTATTGGCGGAGTGTGGTACATTCAAATCCGGACATGTACCTCGAACTTCGTTTCATTCTCATATCGAAATGGATCATCATTTCGCATCCATTACGACCGGATGTCGAACAAATGCCACCGTTGGTTAAACGTCTTGATCGCTCAGGATACGGCACATCGGAAAGGTGGCGGAGAAAAACTCCCGAACTTTGGCTTCCCTCACGGGACGAGGGCAATCGAGCTTCCATCATCATTCTAAACTCTGTCCAATCGGCGTCATGGTCTACAGCCGGATGGCTTCCCACCATTCGGACGCTTCCCTATCGTAAAATATTGAGCGATAGAGGTTTTCGGTTGTCTGGCGCTTGATTCCGGCAAAGATTTTCTCCGGCTCCTTTAACCAATGATCCTGTGGGAGTCTCAAATACCGTCGAATTTGGGTGGTTGCATCTTTGCCACTTCTTGCGACCACCGATCACCTCGATTTCCCATATGGGATCCCTTGCGTCTCTCTCCTGCTGTAGTCCCACCGCCACTTGCATTCGGTCCACGACCTGGGCGAACTGAGTCATCTGGTTCACCACTTGACGAAGGATCTCTGGTACAGCAGGATCTGGTTCATTATTAATAGATTGCTGCGGCTCGCCGGAGCTATGACTGGCCTGGTTAGAAGGCGACGCCTCCCTTTCGGCATTTCTTCGTCCGCGTCCACGACCGCGACCACGTCCACGTCCGCCTCTCAACATACTGTAAGCATAAATACTCAATATACAGAAAACAACATCGTTCTAATATCCGAGTATAAAGAAATACAATATGCAAGGAACGAGATAGAGTTTAGGAACTTACAACCACTGTTCGCATGAAGACGTAGGCAGTGCAGTGATGTCATTCACGGCCGGTTACCCCAAAAGACATAAATGACCCCTATTTTAACCCAACGGCCAAGATATCCATAATCTTAGCTCCGATACCATATTCTGTAACACGCCCGATATATTCGGGAATATTACAGCGCCGTAAATCCTTTACGTAAGGATCTACAAGGCTGAAGAATTGAACAAGTATAAAAAGGTACTGACAAATGGAAGTAACGGAATTACAGTACATTAGTTCTGACCAAAATACGGAAATAGTACAATTGTCCAACAGAACTCAATATTACATCACCAAATTCAAATCACCACAAACTACTTCGTACTCGAGTACTTATTGAAATGACGAATAAACGAAAGATAAATAAACCCGGTCGGGACATCACTCTGCACCCTCGTCGTCATCTTGTACCGGTGGTTGTTTCCACCTCTCCGGATCCCGAACACAAACAAAATGTTCACCCCGAAGGGGTTAGCACAACGATGCTAGTACAAGTACCATGACATATTATTCATATCTCACGGTGAATAATAATAACGTAAGACAAAATACCAACGAGTCTTCTCCTACGAGAATCTCAAACATAACATATACAACGATAATCACAACATGATATCAATACATACACATGGTAATTCCATCGATCCAGCGTTCACGCCTAGAACCCACGATGATCCCGTCTGACCAACCGTGGTGGAAAAACCCGTCCGATGATCCAGTATGCGCTAGCATAGATCCCCGATGATCCCGTCGGACCAACACGAGGTGGACACACAATAACGACATACATGCACGACAATATGTATAACAACAATACATAAAACAATTAAGGTACTTGCCTCGATTTGAAGACAATAACAATACTTCCACGAAAATGAACACTCGAAGGTCGTCCTCCTCAATCAATCAATCACGTAACGAGACCAAACCTTAACAAAAGAAATGATATAGGATTTATCTCACGTCGTATGAATGTTAAACAATTCGATTAACGGTCAAAAGTTCATAAACGCAATCCGCCCGAATAGCTTAGCGCACGCTAAGTACTCGTGTAGCGTGCGTTACGTCTGTCGAATAGCGCACGCAAACAACGAGCCTAGCGCCGCGTTAACGATGCATGGTCGATTACCTCAGCGACCGGCCGATTGACTCGTCGATGGTCTAGCCTACGTTACGTACCAAACGTAGCGCACGCTAACAATCGCCGATAGCGCACGTTACACCGCATATCATAGCGTGCGCTATCTCGCATGGCGATTCTTTGCCGAGCAAGAACTTCTTGCCATGTTTGAAACAACGAAATCTTGCGTGATAATTCATGTTACTTCCATGAATACTATGTCTACACCCTCATGAATGATTATACGGATAAAGACAACTTGATTCAAGGATATGCATGCCAATAAAAACCATATTCTTTTCCGACTTCAAATCTTCATACGATAATACGAAAAACTAAATGGTTGATATCAACACCTCTATATCACCATATTATCCTCAAGTTGATAAACGTCCTATGTATACTAGATAAATCCTTCCATGATCAAACCTTTAGATTTATCTAACAATAAGGATGTTAATGTCTAGTCCAAGATTACTATGAAATCATCTATTAGATTCGGTTAACCATTGATAGAAGCTTCTCTTCACATATTCAAAGGTACTAAGATTCGAATCATGATGATTATAATCAAGGTATTCCGTGCTTATACAACTCACTATTCCAAACATGATATACTTGGATAATTCATCTATGAAAATCCATATCTTGTTAACATGATCATCCAAATCGTTAGAATCCAACTCTAAGTCTGGAGATAGATTGAACATACCTTAAAATGACGAAATCACTGAACCGTAAGGTAGAATCCAACTCCGGTTGGTTGTATGCCCTTCCAAGGTGTTATTCCACTTCCATGAACATTCCACGTGGTAACCAATGTATAAATATCAACAATATGTGTTCTAAATGTATAAGAGTATTTCTACAACTCTCTGAACTCTCAAGATTGAGGAAAGTGCGAAAGAAATGCAAGCCAACACGGTTGATGTCCCATTTATAATTTCTGCATTATTGATAAGTTAGCGCACGCTACTAAGCATCCCTTAGCGTGCGCTAATAATGGTTGACTTCAGATTTTGTCCGGGTGCGTCAGCGGGAATCTTATCCGGACCCATGTCCCGCTGGCGCACGAGCCAGCTGCCCCGCTCAATAATTGAGTCCTTAGCGCACGTTACTCATACCTGCATAGCGTGCGCTAATAATGGCCCGATAGCGCGCGTTAAGATACATTCTTAGCGTGCGCTATCACAAGGTTTTTTGAGCAATTATACATGTTTCTATACTTATGCATAATGACATTAATGCACTAAATATCACACTCCAATAATCAAAATCATCAATCCGAAATAATACATGGTTGAATACAGATGAAATACACTGTAATAAATCCGGATATTACATGTGATTCGCTCCCCAAAATCCTAAAAGTACCTGGACGCAATACAGCATCCACCCCCCGATTACTCGGGGGTTAGCAAAACTCCACTGTTTTGCTAGTACAAGCATAAAGTGCAAATACGAGCTATACACAACATACTCCAGGAGTATAAAAATTTAATTACTTCCACAATTAAACTCAATGACAGACTTCCCGAAACATTTCATTAGATAGAATAGTTCAAATCGTAAAAAGTTGGAATGAGACATATAGACGCTTTGAAAAGCATTTTAAAATTCTCGGGAGTTTTTGGGAAAGACATTTGGACTAATGAATCCTCAATTTGTCAAAAACCCCATAGGGACATGGCCTCAAGTATTTTTTTTATCAAAAGATGTAAATCCGGTCACAAAACACGGGTCTACGACCCAAACATCAACGTCACATACTCGATTGAATAACCCAAATGTCAAACTCGATACACAACCAAACCACAATGCACAGAAACAATCACAGGGCCCGCGTCCTTATGCCAAAAACCTCACAATCAAGAAACGAGTCACATACGACACTTATATTGATGTCATTCTAGCCAAGTACCAAGACCTTACGTATGACATATTTCACACGGAGAATGAAAGTGTTATGATATTCCGGACATATCACAATTATCGAAACAACAACGTGCCATAATTATCATCACAAAACAACCTCCCAAGCTGTACTAACACTGTACCCATAAAGGATACACACCCCAGAGAGTACTCGTCAGGCCCTCCCCAGTGTACAACCCAACCGAGTGATCTGCCGAACTCGAAGTCTAAGCAAATCCCAGGGGACCCTCGCTGGTTTTCTCACACACAATCTCAAAAACCACATGGCCCAAATCACAATCATCAAAAACATATTCTCCCGAAGTACATCAAACGTAAATCAAGGTACTTGTTATAAATGACCACTTATCTGACACATACTCACAACCAATATTACACAACAACACATTATCATCGATAGACGCACACACCTCTTGCCAAAAAGTCATGATCTTCAAGTCCACTAAAGATGTAATCACACACAATGGTACCATACGCAAATAAGGCATTTCAATGCACGACACTAATACACATTCTTGGAACAACACATTCGTTCACAAACACAAGTAGATCTTCGTGAAAGTTTTTATCTAGAGTATGCCGATTCTTTAAAAGTTCATCAAAGCATCAAATTCCACATATAATCCTTTGCCAACTATCACGTCTATGAAATACGAAGTGTATGGGCAAGGCACTTGCCTCGAAATCACGAGCAACCGAACAATGAACGGATGATATTGAACAGCCCTCTAGCTTCTAAAAACGACCAAGAACTCGACAAATCCACGAGGACTACGAAAATAACACCAACCCGAATCAATAACACTAAACGGAATCCGAATCGATCCTAAAAACAACAAGGATCTAAGTGTGTCTCGAAGAAATCAAGAACTATGTTCTGAGTGATATAAAATCATGAATGAGTTCAAAAATCCGAAGATCATGGCCAAGATAACAAAAATTTCATAATCGATTCATCATCATTGGATTAAATCGAAAAACCAAGGAGAAACCCCCCAAATTCAAGAACTAGGGTTTTAAGAAGAAAATACCTTGATTTGAGCAAAGGAGATGATTAGATGTTGTTAAACACCTACAAATCCACTCCAAGATGAAGCTTGATGAAGAAGATCGCTCAAAATCTCCCCTAGAACTCACTCCCGGCGGAAAAAGGTAAAGAAAGGTGGGAAATGACGAAGTGAAGGCTGTTGTATACTGGACAGTTTATTAGCGTGCGCTAAACACCCTGCATTAGAGCGCGCTAACGGGGTCAACGCCCCAGAATATACTGCTTAAAACACAGTTAGCGTGCGCTAGCTAATATGCGTAGCGTGCGCTAACGAGTCACGAATCCAGTCCAGTGGCTCCTGGACTGGTCTGCACCTAACAGGTAGCATGCATTAGAAAGAAGAATTAGCATGCGCCAAGCAGTCGATAGTGTTCACTAGCTACCAACCTCAGCGTGCGCTAACGAGACTACAGTCCTAGTCCAGTAGCTCCTGGACTGTCTCTAGACTGCCAGTTAGCGTGCGCTACATGCCTGGTAGCGTGCGCTAACAATGGCACAGTAGCGCGCGCTACACCACAATCAGTAGTGTGCGCTACACTGAAATGAGTCAAAAACTCATGAAATGATCTGGAACGAAAACCCAACACGTGTCAACTCATGACACAACCATACGTGGCACAACATTCCAAAGACATGGACAACGCCAATCCGAAAATCCACAGAAAACTCAATGAAACTGGAACGAAGATTTCAGCTATTACATTCTACCCCTCTTAAAAGAAGTTTCGGCCCCGAAACTTAAAACATAAGACGATCAGCGCAAAACAATCTCCGACAATAAAAATCAGAATGATAACAAAATGCAATGAATGAAAATCAATATGGTTGACCAACCCGAACAGTACGTCAGTCAGAACGCTAAGCAAATACAAAATTCCACCACCCGAGGGTTGGAAGATCGACAACGAAGCTAATTTCCCGAACTTAAGAAAATTACGAAGTGATCTGAGCGCTCAAAAATCACGATACAGGAGCAACAAAAAATAGATAACAAACGATCGAACCACAACGATCGAGATAATAACGGTCGAACAATTAAAATCAAATAGCAACTCAGAAGTTCGCACCACGACTCGAGACAATAGGTGGTGGGGTAAAGACAACAAGATATGCATTTATATAAGATTCATAGAGATGGAGCCAATTTCGGAAAGAGTCAAAACGACAAACGAATTAATCCGACACATTACCACAACTCGTTCGATCGACAAAACAAAAGATAAAACAAGTTCAGAAAATATCAACGAACACAAACGAGTCGATGGAGTTGAAAATAGAAGTTCAACGATCCGATCCACTTCTAATAAAAGAAGTTTATCCCCGAAATTTGAAACAAAAAGGAAATGAGATAACACAACATACAACTGGTAGATTACACTCTGAGGGACTTCTCGGAGTCAATCCTGACATTAGTGCTCACGTCTGAGCCTCGGAAGACTCGGTGGCTAACTTGCAAAGATGAATCCGGTGTCCCATGAGTCCGCACTTGTAACATGTTACTGGCGGAGAAGGACAATGTGCACGAACATGCCCCGACACATTGCAGTTGAAACACCTCTTGGCCTTACCAGGAGACAATGCTGATGATTTTGAACTCTCAGTCCCACGCATCGAGCGATGGAGCTTCACAGCGGAAAGGCTACGACGCTGCAATCCAGAAACGCCAGCTCATGTACTATCCGTAAGGTCAACGGACATCTTCCGTTTCTTCAACTCGTGCACACGCTCCGACGATAACAAAGCTAGTTCGTAAGCCAAGGCTCGATCCTGGTAATCTCTTAGCGAAGTGCAAGTAAGTTCCGACATATACAGTCGAATCTCCGGCTTCATCCGTCTGTCAAAATGAAGGATCTTCTCTTCTTCGGTCCTCACCTTATGACCGCGCTGTCATGATGCGTCAGAATTAGTTATTTTTATTTTTCCTTGGCTTACTTCTACTAACTAGTAGTATCGGCAAGTAAGGGTCGATCCCACGGAGAACCGTAAATCAATTATACTTTTTAAGGGTTAAATACTTTTAATAATTAAAATAAAACAAAAATGATTGGGGGGATTGTAGTTTACTAATTTTACTAAAGAAATAATTTGCTGAAAATAAGTCAAGTCAAAATAAACAAAAGAAATAAAAATCGAAAATATCAATTGAGGAATAATCTAGTTCTTAGTTCTGTTATCCACCATTTCAAATTAATTCATGCTTCAATGCAGCGCTTATCTCTTCTCTAATCTCATGAACTCATATTCCAAAGCCAACAACAAGCTCTATTTACCCCAATTATTTCTTAAGTATATTTAATTAAAACAAGCTCTTTAATTAAACATATCTATGCGATGGATTCAAAACAAGCTCTTCAAATCTCACTCGCTAGATGCATTAAAAAACAAAATAATGAAATAGGCAAGATATTAAGTTCATAAGATCGACTTAAGGGATTTCGATTTTGTGTTACTCAATTGAGAAAATTCAATTGTTTGCTACTTGTGAAATTAAAATTGCAACAATTACGGATTACAACTCAATTTCTAGCATAAGACATAAAACCCTAATCTAGTTGGCCAAACCAAATCAAGAAATTATATGGCATAGTAGTGAATTCAATAACACAAAAGTAATTCAAGAGATTTCGAGTTGAGAGTACGCTACGGGATTAAAACATGAATAATTCAAATATGGTTTCAAACTTTACTAAGAACTAGAATAGAAAATTAGCCGGACATGTTGGCTTTAGAAAATAGCAAATTAATAATAGACATAAGCAAAAAGAAAATCAAATGATGTATTATTCTTCCTCGCACGTCGGAAACGGCTCGGCTTGCTCCGGTGAGAATTTTGGTTCGGTCCTCCTTCTTTTCTGCTCTAGCCGATGTGCTGATAATAATAATGATGGTGAATAATAATCTCAGCCCCCCTCCTTTTATATTAGTCCCTTATCCATTAGTTTCCTTCTTTAATTGGATCTCCTTCCTTCTTATCCTTCTTGAGTTTTAATTCTTTTGGAGTCTTTCTTTCCAAATCTATTCAAATTCCTTTCCCCAGCCTAGGGGCCGATTTTATGCCTTGTAGAACTAATTGGGGCGGATTGAAGTCGTTTCTTGGGGCTCAAGTAAGATTATTTTCGGAACAGGGCCGATACTGGGTCACCGAACTGGAACTGGGCCACCCAGTGTCGCGCGGCAGTTTCTTCATTAAAGCCCAATTCACCTTGGCTTGGTCCGTTTGATGGCCCAAATTATTCCTTAAGCTTAAAAACTCAAACACCTAAAATAAACAACAAATTGCCAAGTGAAGTAAATTGCATCCAAAATATAAATAGGTAGAAAATAACCAAGTGTGCCATCATAAATTTCAGAAAACAATGATTTTAGCACACTTTTTTCGTCCTATGAAATCTCCCCAAAATTAAACCAATGCTTGTCCTCAAGCATAATTCGAGTGAAAGAAATTCACAAAGCATGTATTGAAAAATCCAAGATGATAGCCATATTCAAGGGAGAACAAATAATCATGAACAAGTATGAAGAAAATTGAAGTACCTCAACCAATTTCAACATATTCATTGGCATCAAGTGAGAGAAGATTCGATGGCCTCACAATGGATCACTCTCGCTCAAGTAGATATAGGGATTATTAAGCAATCACTCACGTCAAAACATGGTGTGTCATTACCATATACTCGCACAAAAATCAAAGCTCCACTACTTAAATGAATTCATGCATATAATCAAAAGGGCTTTTATGGTTGTAATGGGGCTTTAGGTATGGGTAGGATAAAAAATATAAATAAAGGATTCGTTGGTCGAGACTAATCATGAAATGAAGTGCATAACAAATCCTACAAACAATGAATCACCATCCTTTCCTTGAGCACCCTTTTAGGCACATGTAATCGCATAGCCACGAAAGATTAGTTGAGGTTAGTGGCTTAACAACATTCGAGGTGGGTATTTTTATGGCCGCCCCCCCTTTTTTTCGGCCTTTATTTTTTTCATCTTAATTTCAGCACCCTCTTTATTTTCACTTCACCACCCACTTTTTGATAATTCCTCGTCCTTCCCTCGACTTGTTATACACCTAATTCACAACCAACTTGACCAAGGGTTCAAATGGATGAATTTTCACCAAAAATTAGATAATGGCTAATAAAATGTGCTGGATCAAAGAATAAGGCTTAGGTCCAAATGGGCTGAGGTGGAAAAATATAAGCCAAGTGGGTTATTCCTAATTGCCTTTATCACTTTACGGTATGAAAACACTAACATAGTCTTGACATGTATAATTAATTAAGTTCTAGCATGAACACAATACGTTCGACCCCACAAGAAGAAATAGTGAGCATGTATATGTATAATTATGTATATATGTGTGTATATATATTTTTCTCTACGGCTCAAAACTCACGAATAAAAAGGGCTTGTGACATGAATCCCTCAGACTTTTATCCAAATCCAAGATCAAGACTAGTGGGTTACCCGAATTAAAATCAAACCAGTCAATCACACTCATTTCCTATGTCAGGCCATACTTCAATCCCCAATACACGAACTTGATTCAATTACACAAATTTAGCTAAGGACAATCACAATTTTCAACTTCAATTAATCATTCCAAACCCAACTTCCCCAAACTTAAACTTAAGTACACGACTCTAAAGAAAGGAAGGAAAAGAAAAAGAAAAATAAAAGATAGTAAAAGACTAGAGTAGGAATCACCAGGCTAATGAGGGAGAAGGGCGTCCAGCTGCTCGGTCAAACGATCCACCTTGGCTTGAAGTGCGCACTGCCCCTCCTCAAGCTGCTCGATCCGACGCCTCAGCTCGGCCTCCGTAGCCGAATCTCCTGCTCGGCTTGTGCTTGCACCGTCTGCCCGCGCTCTTGCCCCCGAGCTGTCTGAAGGAATGGTTGGGAAGCTCCTTTCGTTCCGTGAGTTTGCGGTAGCGCGTAACTTGTCTGGGGGATCCAAAGGCAATATTGTATCGGTTCGGAAGACCAAGGAGACTCCTACATTTCTCTCTTACTGGATGTGGGGTTGGGCTCTCGGCTTGTGCGACGCTGTGCTGCTGCTCGGCCTCGGCCTCATTTTCTTGTTCGGCCTCGGTCTCATTTTCTTGTTCGGCCGTAGGTTGCGGGTCGTCCACTGGTTCGCGATCGGTCGGTGATGTGTGGTGTTTGGGCTGCAGAAGAGAGGGGAAGGGAGGTTAGATTTCTGACACCGAGCGGGGGCGAGGGTAGAGAAAGAAGGGAGAAAGGGACGGGATTTAAGGATAAAGGAAAAAACTAATAATAATAAACAAAAGAAATAAAATTCGAAAATATCAATTGAGGAATAATCTAGTTCTTAGTTCCGTTATCCACCGTTTCGAATTAATTCATGCTTCAATGCAGCACTTATCTCTTCTCTAATCTCATGAACTCCTATTCCGAAGCCAACAACAAGCTCTGTTGACCCCAATTGTTTCTTAAGTATATTTAATTAAAACAAGCTCTTTAATTAAACCTATCTATGCAGTGGATTAAAAACAAGCTCTTCAAATCTCGCTCGCTAGATGCATTAAAAACCAAAATAACAAAATAGGCAAGATATTAAGTTCATAAGCTCGACTTAAGGGATCTCGATTTTATGTTACTCAATTGAGAAAATTCAGTTGTTTGCTACTTGTGAAATTAAAATTGCAACTAATTACGGATTACAACTCAATTTCTAGCATAAGACATAAAACCCCTAATCTAGTTGGCCAAACTAAATCAAAAAATTATATGGCATAGTAGTGAATTCAATAACACAAAAGTAATTCAAGAGATTTCGAGTTGAGAGTACGCTACGGGATTAAAACATGAATAATTCAAATATGGTTTCAAACTTTACTAAGAACTAGAATAGAAAATTAGCCGGACATGTTGACTTTAGAAAACAACAAATTAATAATAGACATAAGCAGAAAGAAAATCAAACGATGTATTCTTCTTCCTCGCAAGTCGGAAACGGCTCGGCTTGCTCCGGTGAGAATTTTGGTTCGGTCCTCCTTCTTTTCTGCTCCAGCTGATGTGCTGATAATAATAATGATGGTGAATAATAATCTCAGCCCCCCTCCTTTTATATTAGTCCCTTATCTATTAGTTTCCTTCTTTAATTGGATATCCTTCCTTCTTATCCTTCTTGAGTTTTAATTCTTTTATAGTCTTTGTTTCCAAATATATTCAAATTCCTTTCCCCGGCCTAGGAGCCGATTTTATGCCTTGTAGAACTTGATTGGGGCGGATTGAAGTCATTTCTTGGGCCCCAAGTAAGATTATTTTCGGAACAGCGCCGACACTGGGTCACCGAATTGGCACTGGGCCACCAGTGTCGCGCGGCAGTTTCTTCATTAAAGCCCAAATCACCTTGGATTGGTCCGTTTGATGGCCCAAATTATTCCTTAAGATTAAAAACTCCATCAAACACCTAAAATAAACAACAAATTGCCAAGTGAAGCAAATTGCATCCAAAATATAAATAGGTAGAAAATAACTAAGTGTGCCATCATAAATTCATTATAATTAATAATGATTTTAGCACACTATTTTTGTCCTATCACCTGATCTCGCACATAACTGAGTTGTTTGCTGTAGTCGATGATGGCTTGTGATACCGATATATCTTGCGGTTCTGCCAAATAAAATTCACAAATTCTCTGATCTATAATCGGTTTTGGGCAGAACTCAGCTTCCATAAATGCCTGGAACTCCGCCCACGTGACATCACTATCACGAGGTTTAACAGCTTCCCACCAATTAGCAGCATCGTTGTCAAGAAGGTTTTGATCGATAGGTACCTTCCGCTCTTCGGTACAATCGACGGCCTCGAATATCTTTCCCAACTGAAAAAGCCAACCGTCCCAGACCAATGCATCCGCAACACCATCCAAATGAGGGGGATTCACACTAACTACCTCTCGAAGCCATTGATTTACACCGACGTTCTGAGTCGCGTTAGTGTTGCGTTGAACAGCCTGGGTCAACTGAGTCATCTGTGCTGCTATTTGTTGCAATATAGTTGCAATACCAATACCAATATCATTCCCGACAATGTTATCTCGATCATACATAGAATCTATTCATAGATGATAGACTGAAAAATTGACCTGACGGCAAAATGCAGTCCTAAAACTTTGCCCAGCCAGAAAGCGCGCTCCACAACAAAAGATGGTGTGCGCTAACTATGCAAGTTTGGCAACACAATCATACTCACTTACCAACGGTGCTAGACCGGAGGTGAGAAATAAACAACATACAAATCAAAATGCCAACGGTTCGCATAATTATAACCTCACACAAATGATCATCAGGAATTATTTAACATTCAAACTGAAATCCCATATCTCGGTCAAGAAGACTATTGCAACAAGTGCATACCGAACGGCTCAGCGTTTAAACCACCACTTAATCACAACTCGGAGCATTACAGTTGAAATAACGATAACATCATTACCACATACCTTTTTAACGAAATGCGTGGAACCGAAAAGTTAAAAGAGAGAGTCACGTTTCAAGTAAGTTTTTGGTAGACCTCATTTGAATTTTAAAAAAAATCAAAATTTTGAAAACTTGCAATACAAAAATGGAGATAAAATATTAGTTCGAATTTTCAAAATTTTCGGCCTCGAGGTCGTCACACGAAAATCAAACTTTTCCTTTCTTGAAGGATGTTTTAAAATAAAATTTTACGTTACTTCTCAAAATATTCAAAACTTTAAAGTATCACGTTGATAAACCTTCTTAGTGTAACCATACCAAAATATTACTCCTGTAAAAATGATTTATACAAGGATATATATATATATATATATATATGCACATTACAAAAATCAAATAAACATGGAGTACTTATTCACGATTCACATTTAACTCCTCATCATAACACAAATATTACACAAGCTCGTGTAACACGAAACACAACATATAGTGGGGAGACTTACATCCACAGATCGCACGAAGATGATGGTTGCACCTTGATAGTAATCACGATCGACATCACAGACGACACGCCGCGACACAACTCAGTCAGACAAAATCTGATAAAACAAGACTCGACAACACACAACTCGACCCGACTGCCTAGGTTTCCGCAACCTAAGCTCTGATACCATATTCTGTAACACCCCCAACCCATTTGGGGATATTACAGCGCCGCAGACCCTCTCCGTGAGGAGCTACTAGGCTAAATACAGAAAAACACGATGAACGATACATGCCAACATGGCTAAGGACGAACCATTAGACCGATTTGGCCTTTTACTGACACGTTCTTAGTGTAACTATCGAAAGTGCACGATATCGTATCAAGTAGTAAAGTGGACTTTTTGAGTCCGGTTTATCGATCCCACAAGGAAGTTTGGTTATACTTTGAATTATACACTATTAGTCTATTTTTATAGATAGTAAGATGATTGAAAAACACAATTAAAAAGTTTGGTTTAATAATTTCAAAGAAAATGCAATGATAGTTCTTATATTTTAAGGAAATAGAAATATTGCAATAATAATAGATTGATTAAATGATAAAATGAAATAGTTGGGATTACAAACTTAGTTCGTCATTAGTTATAGAAGATGTATAGGAGATCATAAGATGAATTTACTTATTATGTTGTGTAGATTCGATTTTCCTTAAAAAGACGGTTTCTCTTTCGAACTATAAAACGCCCCTTACATATTGAATCAATCCACTATATTTCTATGTTGATTGGCTTCAATACATAGCATTAGGATTTATGAAAATAACTCAAAGAATCATCTAAGGACTAGAGGTATATTTCTATCCTCTAGAACAACTTAGAGTGAAGATCATTTGATCTAATCAAACATATTTTCTTTCGAAACATATGAAGACCATAAATATCTTCATTTACTGGCCAAATAAATAAAGATTGTTAAAACAATGAAAATCACACACAATAATAAGTCATTCACAATATATCTTTTATACATACATAAATAACATGACTAACCTTGTTTATAATCCCAACTAAATGTTACTTAGCCCATGAAGGGTTTATTACACATATTACAAGCTTGTGTGGTCATTATTAGTTGAATCAAGAGAAAGAATTGATCCTAACTCCCTTAGTAGATAAAGGAGATAGAAGCAATAAACTCTCTGAACAACATATGCTATACCACACTTACAAATATCACTCAAGAACATAAGTGTGTTCTTAACACAAAAAGAAAAGTTTACAAAAAATGGAAAATTATAAGATGAATCATGAATGATGAAGGATCCAAGGGGTCTATTTATACACCTAAAGTCATCTAATAGCTCCAAAACTCCAGCATTATTACAATAGATCGGATCAATGCCAGCCATCCCCTCAATAATACACAAAAAGTATAAAAAATTAGACAAATCATAACAATCTGTCAAGAGTTACGGCCGTAACATTAAGGAGTTACGGCCGTAACAAGGGTGACTTACGGCCGTAACATCCAGTAGTTACGGCCGTAACTTGGCTTCGTCAATTTGCTCACTGGTTGCTTTGAGAGTTACGTTTTCAGCCCAGAATTTCTCAGACTTTGCGTTTTTGCCCCAAATTTTCTTCGGATGATAACTTTTGATATATAACTCTGATTTTTAATTCGGAAAGACTGCCGAATTCGTCTCGGAAAGCCCTACAACATGAATATATCGAAATTCAACAAAGAGAATATTTAATAAACATGTTATTTCTTGAGTAAATCAGTTATTTAATCCGATCATCATCCGATAAAAATAAAATTATTAAAAACTAATTAATTAATAGCAAAAAAACGAGTAGACTAGCTCAATTATGGTTGAATTTTATCGATACAAACCATGGATAAGTGTATAAAATTGACACTTATCACACCCCCAAACTTGAATTCTTGCTAGTCCCGAGCAAGACTTTATTATTCACACAAAAATAAAAATAAAAATAAAAATAAGACGCAAAAATACTAATACACACAAAAATATAAAAAGAGAAAAGGAGATCAAAATGCCATTAATACACAACAACCAGCTATATACAGTAGATAGAAATGAATCAAGATTCAAAATAAATCTACTGATGATTTTGAAGTTAAAACACGGTTTTTATTTTGTAATTCCAAAATGCAAGGTTTTCCCCCCAAAAGGCTGATTATTTCTTACCCACTCGTGATACACACTCCCCTTTAATGGTTGCTCTCGATCACTCGTTTATTTTTCGACTCAATATGAAGAAGAATTTTATTGGCGTCATCAAATATTGTGATTTTCACAAAATTGAGTGTATTGAAATTCAGCCGCTAATTAATTCAAATCTGCTCATAAACTACATCCCTTTTAGTTATATCTTTCACAACGTTATTTGCTAACGTGTAGCTCTTTTCACTAACACAATTTCTATCTCATTTTTTTTTTAAAAAGGTGATAGCTTTCTCACCGTTATTTGCTAACGTGTAGCTCTTTTCATCAATTTTTCTGAGACGGCAGCTACGCACCAACAATGGTTAGTCCTTTATTTTTCGCAAAATTTAAGACCCCCAAAATTAGGCAGTTGTTGCTGTTCAACACTTCTCCTTTTCGTCATTTTTTTAGGTGATAGCTTTCACACCGTTATTTGCTAACGTGTAGCTCTTTTCACCAATGACTCCTTTTTTTAGGGAATAGAATTTTTGCAGAAAATCATTTCTTAGTTTAAGCATGAAAAATCAAAAACTCCACAAATTAAGTAAATTTCAGTTCTATTTTTCATCAACCGACTGATTCTTCTTTTCTCAAGGTAACGAATGACTCGATTTTATATGATAACTACAAGGCTTGGAAAGAGAGATTAAGGCTCAAAAATTTTGGAATATACAATTTTTTTTTACCGGTTAAAACGATTTTAGAAGCTTGTATATAGCTAACTTATTGGTGTTATGTCCAGATCTAGAA
Source organism: Orobanche coerulescens (assembly GCA_033398695.1). Lineage (NCBI taxonomy): Eukaryota > Viridiplantae > Streptophyta > Magnoliopsida > Lamiales > Orobanchaceae > Orobanche > Orobanche coerulescens. The sequence goes on from CM065804.1 coordinate 196,834,428, forward strand.
ATCTCACAGATCAAAATAATATTAATATATATATATATATTAAAAAAAATTAAGGCAAATATAACACACCAAAATACCAACACACAAAAATAATTAAACAAACCACCCCCAAACTTGAAAATAAAATTGTCCTCAGTTTTTAAAATAAAAAGCAATGCAAAAAAGCAGAATACTCCCTGTTAAGAAAGTTGATGCTTGAGCTAACGCCTTTTAGAATCTGCAAGAGAATAAATATACGAGGCACACAACAAAAGAAAATAAAATATACTCGGAAGTATAACACAATTTTTAAGATGTGCATCAAGAAAGTTCGAAGAGTCGCCTTACGCTGCCATCAATGCTTTTATAAAAAAACACACAATAAAATTACAGCAATAAAATAACAATACATAAATCGCGAATAGATGCGCGTCAAGAGATCAAGAAGAAACTCCTTAAGCTGCCATCATTTAGCACGATTATTACACACGACAGAAAATAAAAATACAAGAGGTCCGACATGGGTTATCAAAGGAAGAGGAATGAATCCACTTTTCGTTTTCTCACGGTAAAATCTTCTACCCAGACAATTTTAGCAAGAGCTGGATCTGGTTGAGGAACAAATTCATTGAGTTTTTTGATTAGTTCTTCTGGTGTTATTGCAACGACTATGATTCATTTAGCACGCTCGGAAATAAAACCCTTTTCAGCAGAGTAGTCGATGAAAGATAGTAAACCATCAAAGAAACCATTGACATTAAGCAGACCTATTGGTTTTTTATGAACATTTAGTTGGGCTCTGGTAACCACATGAAAAAGTTCCTCAAGGGTGCCAAAACCACCGGGAAGGGTGACGAAGGCGCCAGAATTATTTATCATGTGAGTTATGCGATCTTGCATATTTACAGATCTAAACTCATCTCCAATAGTTGACCCGGTGATTTTACTTTCAGCCAGAGGTTTTGGAATTATTCCCAACACTCTTACTCCTTCCATATAGGCAGAAGCAGCAGCGCGTCCCATTAATCCTAGACTTCCTCCTCCGTAAACTACATGAATGCATTTTTCTCCTAAGCTACGACCCAAGTTGTGGGCTGCTTCAGTAAAGCATGCCTCTTTTCCATAACTAGCTCCACCAAAAATGCAGACTGTGCTAAATTTTTTTGTGGAAGATGATAACTCCATTTTTGAAAAGAAATTATTTAGAGAGAAACAGAGAAAAGTGCAAGTTTGAGGGATGAATAAAAGAAACAAGCACAAAGTTTATTTATAGAAGAAAAAGAAGGTAAAAGTTGTTTAACAAGTTTGTGATTGCGTTGATTGCGCTTCAACTACTCAATAGAATAATGAAAGCATTTATCGCGTATCACATTTTTTTATTCAGAAAATCTCACCACACGACAAAAATAAAAGATACTTACGCGTATGTACAGTAGTTGTGATTGTGGCTCACATCTTCCTCTGATTTTACGTTCAGAAACGGCCTAAACGCCTTCTATGAGTCGGGGAGAAGCTTCCCATCTAATTTTCTTACAAATTGGCAAACATGGTCTTTTAACGTCAGATTCCCAAGACGTTGTTCATATTCTGGTTTAAATTTATTCCACAAACATCGAATTCCGTAATGTACGAGTCCACTAGGATGCGTGTCAAGAGAAATTTCGATATCATCTAAATTCTCTTTAATCATACCATCCTTAATGAATTGAATTTTATCTTCTCTGTTTGTAGATGGAATTCCCAAAGATCGACATTTTAAATTACAGTTCCATCTAGCACATTTATAACAAATGGCTATCATCTTTGCTCGTCGTTTCTTGGCATATGAACTTTTTCCTAGCCCTGGTAAAAATCTAGTCGGTGTTTCTGTGAATTCACCTTCTATTCTTACTTTGGCTTCAATTATGAATCTTATGTCAAAAGGTATGCTTTTATTCATAAGCAACCTCATCCTTTCAAGCCTTGCCTTGTAAATTTTTAAAATTGCATTTTTGCTTAGAAAGTGAAATCTTTTTTCAATTTTATACAATGCTTCTTCCATTATAAAAAAAAAATAAAAATGAAAATAAATGGAGGAAATATTTACAAATATCAGTTGTTGTGGGAAATTGAAAAATCCGACTTTAATAGTCACGGAGTACCGTTATCCGCCACTTGACCGGACAAACACAATTGAGTACTAAGTTACAATGTCGAGGAAGTTGTACCTATAAAAATAGTTTACAATGTAAGATTTCAAATATAACTTATACTTCCCCGGCAACGGCGCCAAAAACTTAACACGTTCTTAGTGTAACTATCGCAAGTGCACGATATCGTATCAAGTAGTAAAGTGGACTTTTTGAGTCCGGTTTATCGATCCCACAAGGAAGTTTGGTTATACTTTGAATTATATACTATTAGTCTATTTTTATAGATAGTAAGATGATTGAAACACACAATTAAAGTTCATCATTAGTTATAGAAGATGTATAGGAGATCATAAGATGAATTTACTTATTATGTTGTGTAGATTCGATTTTCCTTAAAAAGACGGTTTCTCTTTCGAACTATAAAACGCCCCTTACATATTGAATCAATCCACTATATTTCTATGTTGATTGGCTTCAATACATAGCATTAGGATTTATGAAAATAACTCAAAGAATCATCTAAGGACTAGAGGTATATTTCTATCCTCTAGAACAACTTAGAGTGAAGATCATTTGATCTAATCAAACATATTTTCTTTCGAAATATATGAAGACCATAAATATCTTCATTTATTGGCCAAATAAATAAAGATTGTTAAAACAATGAAAATCACACACAATAATAAGTAATTCACAATAGATCTTTTATACAAACATAAATAACATGACTAACCTTGTTTATAATCCCAACTAAATGTTACTTAGCCCATGAAGGGTTTATTACACATATTACAAGCTTGTGTGGTCATTATTAGTTGAATCAAGAGAAAGAATTGATCCTAACTCCCTTAGTAGATAAAGAAGATAGAAGCAATAAACTCTCTGAACAACATATGCTATACCACACTTACAAATATCACTCAAGAACACAAGTGTGTTCTTCACACAAAAAGAAAAGTTTACAAAAAATGGAAAATTATAAGATGAATCATGAATGATGAAGGATCCAAGGGGTCTATTTATACACTTAAAGTCATCTAATAGCTCCAAAACTCCAGCATTATTACAATAGATCGGATCAATGCCAGCTATCCCCTCAATAATACACAAAAAGTATAAAAAATTAGACAAATCATAACAATCTGTCAAGAGTTACGGCCGTAACATTAAGGAGTTACGTAGTAACTAGGGTGACTTCTGGCCGTAACATCCAGTGAATTACGGCCGTAACTAACCGTCAATTTGCTCACTGGTTGCTTTGAGAGTTACGTTTTCAGCCCAGAATTTCTCAGACTTTGCGTTTTTGCCCCAGATCTTCTTCGGATGATAACTTTTGATATATAACTTTGATTTTTAATCCGAAAAGACTATCGAATTCGTCTCGGAAAGCCCTACAACATGAATATATCAAAATTCAACAAAGAGAATATTTAATAAACATGTTATTTCTTGAGTAAATCAGTTATTTAATCTGATCATCATCCGATAAAAATAAAATTATTAAAAACTAATTAATTAATAGCAAAAAACGAGTAGACTAGCTCAATTATGGTTGAATTTTATCGATACAAACCATGGATAAGTGTATAAAACTGACACTTATCATTTACCACGACACAACATATTAAACATACATAACTCATACCCACGCAGGGGTTGCAATACATCAAAATACCTATAAAATGGTAAGGCTACACAACGGAGAGCCAAACAATGAGACTCTATCAAAAATATTCAACGGATGGTCATCATGTGATTAGTATCGTCGTCGTCCATCATCCTTCGTACTGATCCTGTGATTCGCTCCCCAAAATCCTGCAAGTACCTGGATGCAATACAGACATCCACCCCCCGATTACTTGGGGGTTAGCAAAACTCCACTATTTTGCTAGTACATGTAATATCCGCAATTTTTAATTTTTGGTAAATTTCTTTTTTCGGCCAGAGTCCGTTTTGACGACTCGCTCATGACCGTTTCGTCATTCTGAGAATGATTAATTATACACTTTTTGACATCCGAGTTCGTTTCGGTGTCGTTTTGTTGAGTTCCGTGCTTTTTAGTGACTTTTCCGCACTTGAGTTCGATTCTTGGAAATATCGTTCGAAATTGCTGTTTCGAGTTTCCCGTTAGTCCGTTTAACTTTGTTAGACGTGTTGTGCACTTCGGTTTGGTTATTCGATCACGTATCGCGATTTTCGGGCATTTTGGGCCATTTTGTAATTTCTTTAAAGTTACGGGTATCCGTATGTGTAATTGTTGTCTCGACCCGTTTCTTGGTCGCGTATGATTAATTATGGTATTATGTTTTCATTTCGGGTCGTTGATGTTGTCCGCGAACTTTTCATCGTGTTCGTTCCGTACGTTTTCGGAAATCGAGTCGTCGAGCCCCGGTGGTCGGGCACTGGCCGGACGGTTGTGGGACTGGCCGGATGATTGCGGGCACCGGCCGGACGGGTGCGGCAGGAACCGGCGTAGCGCACGCTACGGCAGGAACCGGCGTAGCGCACGCTACGGCCGGAAGGTAGCGCACGCTACGGCCGGGAGGCAGCGCACGCTACGCCCGGTTGTCTGCGCGCGCTAGCGGGCCGAGGCAGTAGGGCAGTGGGGGTACTGGACTCGGTGGATCGGAAGGTAGCGCACACTACTGCCGGACACTGCGCACGCTACGACCGGCAGGTAGCGCACGCTACGGCCGGAAGGCAGCGCGCGCTACCTGGCCGAGCAGTGTCTCTGGACTGCAGCCTGGGCCGATAGCGCACGCTAGCTCGGAAGACTAGCGCACGCTAGTCCGGCCCAGTATAAATGTGACAGAGCAGTCGTGTTTTCATTCATTTCTCACTTCCTTCCTTCTCTGTCTGTGGCTGGCGATTCGGAGGTGACGAAGCCATGTTGTTTAACAACAAATCCATGAAGTTCTTGAGGTTATTTCATTGATCAATCATCCGTTATCATCCTTTGATCCAGCGAATCAAGGTGAGATTTCCTAGAACCCTATTTTGAGAAATTTTGGGGGTTTTGCGTTTTTGTCTGATTCGTTCCGTATTGTTGATTAATTCATGTTGGGTATGATTAATCTTGGTAGTATTCTTGTGTTTAACATCATTTAATCCATCGTTCTTCGTCGAATCGAAGTATAATTCTTAATTTCATTCGAATCGAATTTTTGGGGGATTTGTTCTCGATCTCGTTTTCCATCCGTTTTTGATGGATCGATTACGGTTAAATGATGTTGTTAAACATATTCTATGGATTGTATATCCATATTTCAACTTGGAATTCCGTTTTCGTGTCTTGTCGGGACGAATCGTGTTCTTGGCCATTTTGGAGAAAACACTTGAACTTTCGTCATTCATTCTTTGAATTCAACGACTTTGAGTCGTGTTATGGAATTCATTTCATTGTTGTTATTGTCCTTCGTAGTTTATGAACGTGAGTTGGCGATCGGTGGAATCGGCGGGTTCGTAGTCGGTTCGTGTCAACCTACTTCGGTCGATTCTCCGCGTTGTTCTTATTCGAGGCAAGTATCTTGCCCATACATTTCATGTTTCGTTGGCATAATTTTTATAAATGATTTTATGCGAATGTTTAATGAATGTAAAAAGGGATCGGTATGTTCTCGACAAATGTTGTCTTTCAACGATAATTTGTATACTTCGTGAATATGTGTGTTGGTTTTGTATGTTGAAAGATAATATGATCACTTCGAGTGAGTTTAATAGACCGTTATCCTTTGCCGGGGATTACGTATTTTTATTGTGTACTTGTTCGGTAAGAACGTAATGTGTGTGATATTAGTTGTTACTCCTTGAAAGGAGGTTGTGATGCTTAATGTTGTTTGGCTTGATAAGTGATTATTGTTGTGTGCTTGATATATGTGATGTGCCTCCGGGTAGGATTGTTGAATCTCCGGGATCCATACTTGCTAGTATGAGTCGGGCGTGACCGTAGGGTTATCCAATCTGGGTATGTCTTGCGGGGACTCCGAGGTTCGTGGCTTGTTATCCCGATGCCGAGATAACTTGTGGGGTTACCATCGGGTATGTCTTGCGGGGACTCCGAGGTTCGTGGCTTGTTAGCGCGATGCCGGGATAACTTATGGTTGTGATTTGGTTATGAATGTATCTGTGCTTGTGGTCACGTGACTGTTGTTATGGTGACATGTGATTTGGTATGGTTTCCTATTGGGTTATTTACTCGGGTATGTTATGCGGGAACATCTGAGGTTCGTGTCTTGTTAGCACGGGACGCGAATAATCCTTAGGAATGTGAGTTTGATGATTTGGGTCGTAGACCCTGTGGTTTATGATTTGGGTCTTGGACCCCGTATTTTGTGAATTGGGTCGTGGACCCCGTGTGTTGTTTTTCGTAATTGTGCTTTGGGGAATATGACTTTTGGGTTGTGCCCCTAAACGTTTTCAAAACTCCCGAGATCGTAAAATGTTTTTACAAGATGTATATCGGGTTTACCCCTATCTTTCGATGTAACCGTTTTGATCAAGTGATTTACCTCGGGAAGTATGTTTATGATTAACATGTTCCGTGGAGTATGATATGTATGGCTCGTTTTCGTATTTTATACTTGCACTACCAAAACAGTGGAGTTTTGCTAACCCCCGAGTATTCGGGGGGTGGATGTCTATTTTTGCATTCAGGTTTTGGAGCATAACACAGGGTCAGCACGAAGGATGATGAAAGATGATCGATACTAATCACAAGAGGAACCGTACATTGTTTATTGGTTCAGTTGTACTTTATTTTCCGCTACTATATTTTTTCCCGTTGTACGGGTGTGGTTGTGTTTTGACCCCTGCGTGGGCATGAGTTGTATTTGAGTTGTATGTATTTATTGAAAGACCAAATCGGTCTACCGAGTCTTTTTAGCCTTAAAGGCATGGTTGAGTTGTTATATGTTGTTACCAGCCTGGTAGATCCTTGAGGAAAGGTTCTACGGCGTGTAATATCCCTGAGCGGATTGGGGGTGTTACATAAATGGTATCGGAGCTTAGGTTGTGGAAACCTAGGCTGTCGGGTCAAGTTGTGTCTGTTGAGTTTTGTCTCGTCGGATTTTGTCTGACTGAGTCGTGTCGCGACGCGTCATCTGAGTTTGTTGGTCGTGATTAGTATCGTGGGGCGATCATCATCTTCGTGCGACCTGTGGCTGTAAGTCTCCCTTCTTTGTGTTGTGCCTCGTGTGACACGAGTTATTTTTATGATTATTTGTTCAGTGACGGAATCCTCTTATGGATTATGATCTCTGGATATGTGGTTATTTGACCCTCATATTTCGTTCATATGAGGAGTAGCGTTGCTGGATTGTGCATGTTTGACTTTATTTCTTTTATCCGCTGCGTGAGTTCTTTTGTAATGGCTTTCGGTATTTTACCGACTGAGTTTTATTTCGAAAACCGATTCCTTTAACCGAGTTTTGGTATTACGGCCTTGCTCGCTTTGGCGAAATTCTTATGACGGTATTTAGTATTTTGTAAATGGCTTTTGTGAGTTTTTAAAATATTACCGTCATCGGCCTTTTTGACGTTGTAAATGGTTTTTAGCCTGGTGAGGTCCGGCGCGGGACCCACGGCGCTATAAAGTTTTGTGTAATTACCTGAAATTTTTGGGCATTCTAGCCCATTGAATTATCTTTGAAAACCTTGAGTATCTTAGAAAATAAATCTCGAGACGTACTTTTAAAATGAATTATTTTCTCGTGGTACATCCAAGGTGCCACAATATGTTTCCAAATTCTTCTACCTCGAGGACCAAAATGTTTTGAGATATTTTCAATGTTTTAGAAACACTTTTATTTAGACCCGAGGGTCGAATATTCTGAAAGTTTTTACTAAGAGAAAGTGTCCTCATTTTTATCTAATGTGAAATGGTTCTCCAAAGTCTCGATGACGATATTTCACTTTTGTACTTTTTTGAAAGATGATACTCAAGATCAACCGGTGTTCTTCGAAATTATTTTCAAAATGAGGTTTTCGTTTTTAAAACCTATCCATTCCCGTTTGAGGGCTAGGTATGTATGTATGATGTTCGCGTTGTCATTTTGATGTTTGCTCCCGAGTATGACCGAATTGGCGGTGTGAGCGTTGAGTCGTTTTCCACACATTTGTTGTGTTAGCCCTCTGTGAGAGGTGGGATGTTGGTATTGAATATTGTCGCCTCGTAGTGATTTCTGCGTTGTCGCGCAAGTGCGAGCTATTAGAGCTTAGTTTGGTATGACCGTGTGTATCGGTGATGGTTCCGTTATGTGTCGGTTGTTTAATGTCTTGTTACTTTGCTCCCGTTTTTGTGAATTTCGTGGACGAGGTCGGAGGTAATACCCGTACTATTTTGACTTCTGTATTTTCTCTTTCTCCAGTCCATCGATTCGCTCATGTTCGTTGATACTTTATGAACTTGTTCTGTATTTCGGTTTCATCGTCCGAACGAACTGTGATCTTGTTGTGGGTCGATCTGGTTATCGCTGTGACTTTTTCGAGTTCGGTTCGATTCTTGTGAACCTTGTTCGGGAGTGACATCATCTGGTTCTATTAGTTCTTTTATTCGAAGTGAATCGGATTTGGAACTCTTGTGTTTTCGACTCTGTCGACTCATTTATGTTCGTTGACATTTCTGAGCTTGTCCTGCCCCTTGCTTGTGTTGATCGAACGAGTGTGGTATTATTTCAGAATAACTCGTTTGTAGTTGTGACTTTTCAATCGCTATTCCCTTTCCTGTGGATATTATGGGAATGCATGTCTTGTAGTTCTCACCAGATCATCATGGGAGTTGTTTGAATTTTATTATCCTTCGTGTTTTGGACATGATTGTTCGATTTTTGTTGTCTCGATTGTTTGTTTGTTCAGTTTTTGTTCTCGTTTCGTGATTGTTGAGCGTTCAGGCTCCTTCCTAATTCCCTTAAGTTCGGGAAATTAGTCTCGTTTTCGATCTTCCAACCCTTGGGCGGTGGAATTCCGTATTTGTTCAGCGATTGGCTCGCGTTTTGATTGATGTACCGTTGGGTTGGTCAATCGTATTGATTTTCGTTCATTGTGTTTTGTGATTATTCGGATAATTGACTTGATTGTATTATCCATTTGATGACGCTTGTCACTTGTTGGTTCTATTATATCCCTAACGGCGACGTTGTGTTGGTCGTCGTGGAGCGTGTTTTCACACCGTATATTCCGTTGTGTTGTTTATAACGTTTCGCCGTTGGGTGTTAGTTACGCGTTTCTTGCGTATCTCGTTGAGTTTTCCTGGCGGGATATTGCTTCTCCCTACTTGTTTTAAGTTTCAGGACGAAACTTCTTTTAAGGAGGGTAGAATGTAATATCCGCAATTTTCAATTTTCGGTAAATTTCTTTTTTCGGCCGGAGTCCGTTTTGACGACTCGCTCATGACCGTTTCGTCATTCTGAGAATGATTAATTCTACACTTTTTGACATCCGAGTTCGTTTCGGTGTCGTTTTGTTGAGTCCCGTGCTTTTAGCGACTTTTCCGCACTTGAGTTCGATTCTTGGAAATATCGTTCGAAACTGCTGTTTCGAGTTTCCCGTTAGTCCGTTTAACTTTGTTAGACGTGTTGTGAACTTCGGTTTGGTTATTCGATCACGTATCGTGATTTTCGGGCGTTTTGGGCCATTTTGTAATTTCCTTAAAGTTACGCGTATCCGTATCTGTAATTGTTGTCTCGACCCGTTTCTTGGTCGCGTATGATTAATTATGGTATTATGTTTTCATTTCGGGTTGTTGATGTTGTCCGCGAACTTTTCGTCGTGTTCGTTCCGTACGTTTTCGGAAATCGAGTCGTCGAGCCTCGGTGGTCGGGCACTGACCGGACGGTTGCGGGACTGGCCGGATGATTGCGGGCACCGGCTGGGCCAGGTGCGGCAGAACCGCGTAAGCGCACGCCACGGCCGGGGCGGCGCCACGCTACGCCCGGTTGTCTGCGCCTTAGCGGCCAAGCGATAGGGCGGTGAAGTCTTGGACTCGGTGGATCGGAAGGTAGCGCACGCTCTTGCCGGACAACTGCGCCTTCTGACGGCGGTAGCGACGCCTTCGGCCGGAAAGGCTGCACGCGTTACAGCGGCGGTGTCTACGGGTGCGGCTAGGCCGATAGCGCACGCTAGCTCGGCAGACTAGCGCACGCTAGTCCGGCCCAGTATAAATGTGACAGAGCAGTCGCGTTTTCATTCATTTCTCACTTCCTTCCTTCTCTGTCCGCGGCTGGCGATTCGGAGGTGACGAAGCCATGTTGTTTAACAACAAATCCATGAAGTTCTTGAGGTTATATCATTGATCAATCATCCGTTATCATCCTTTGATCCAGCGAATCAAGGTGAGATTTCCTAGAACCCTATTTTGAGAAATTTTGGGATTTTTGCGTTTTTGTCTGATTCGTTCCGTATTGTTGATTAATTCATGTTGGGTATGATTAATCTTGGTAGTATTCTTGTGTTTAACATCATTTAATCCATCGTTCTTCGTCGAATCGAAGTATAATTCTTGATTTCATTCGAATCGACTTTTTGGGGGATTTGTTTTCGATCTCATTTTCCATCCGTTTTTGATGGATCGATTGCGGTTAAATGATGTTGTTAAACATATTCTATGGATTGTATATCCATATTTCAACTTGGAATTCCGTTTTCATGTCTTGTCGGGACAAATCGTGTTCTTGGCCGTTTTGGGGAAAACACTTGAACTTTCGTCATTCGTTCTTTGAATTCAACGGCTTTGAGTCATGTTATGGAATTCATTTGATTGTTGTTATTGTCCTTCGTAGTTTATGAACGCGAGTTGGCGATCGGTGGAATCGGCGGGTTCGTAGTCGGTTCGTGTCAACCTACTTCGGTCGATTCTCCGCGTTGTTCTTATTCGAGGCAAGTATCTTGCCCATACATTTCATGTTTCGTTGGCATAATTTTTATAAATGATTTTATGCGAATGTTTAATGAACGTAAAAAGGGATCGGTATGTTCTCGACAAATGTTGTCTTTCAACGATAATTTGTATACTTCGTGAATATGTGTTCTCGGAATATGTGTGTTGGTTTTGTATGTTGAAAGATAATATGATCACTTCGAGTGAGTTTAATAGACCGTAATCCTCTGCCGGGGATTACGTATTGTTATTGTGTACTTGTTCGGTAAGAACGTAATGTGTGTGATATTAGTTGTTACTCCTTGAAAGGAGGTTGTGATACTTAATGTTGTTTGGCTTGATAAGTGATTATTGTTGTGTGCTTGATATATGTGATGTGCCTCCGGGTAGGATTGTTGAATCTCCAGGATCCATACTTGCTAGTATGGGTCGGGCATGACCGTAGGGTTATCCAATCTGGGTATGTCTTGCGGGGACTCCGAGGTTCATGGCTTGTTATCCCGATGCCGAGATAACTTGTGGGGTTATCATCGGGTATGTCTTGCGGGGACTCCGAGGTTCGTGGCTTGTTAGCACGATGCCGGGATAACTTATGGTTGTGATTTGGTTATGAATGTATCTGTGCTTGTGGTCACGTGACTGTTGTTATGGTGACATGTGATTTGGTATGGTTTCCTATTGGGTTATTCACTCGGGTATGTTCTGCGGGAACATCTGAGGTTCGTGGCTTGTTAGCACGGGACGCGAATAATCCTTAGGAATGTGAGTTTGATGATTTGGGTCGTAGACCCTGTGGTTTATGATTTGGGTCTTGGACCCCGTGTTTTGTGAATTGGGTCGTGGACCCCGTGTGTTGTTTTTCGTAATTGTGCTTTGGGGAATATGACTTTTGGGCTGTGCCCCTAAACGTTTTCAAAACTCCCGAGATCGTAAAATATTTTTACAAGATGTATATCGGGTTTACCCCTATCTTTCGATGTAACCGTTTTGATCAAGTGATTTACCTCGGGAAGTATGTTTATGATTAACATGTTCCGTGGAGTATGATATGTATGGCTCGTTTTCGTATTTTATACTTGCACTAGCAAAACAGTGGAGTTTTGCTAACCCCCGAGTATTCGGGGGGTGGATGTCTATTTTTGCATTCAGGTTTTGGAGCATAACACAGGGTCAGCATGAAGGATGATGAAAGATGATCGATACTAATCACAAGAGGAACCGTACATTGTTTATTGGTTTAGTTGTACTTTATTTTCCGCTGCTATATTTTTTCCCGTTGTATGGGTGTGGTTGTGTTTTGACCCCTGCGTGGGCATGAGTTGTATTTGAGTTGTATGTATTTATTGAAAGACCAAATCGGTCTACCGAGTCTTTTTAGCCTTAAAGGCATGGTTGAGTTGTTATATGTTGTTACCAACCTGGTAGATCCTTGAGGAAAGGTTCTACGGCGTGTAATATCCTTGAGCGGATTGGGGGTGTTACAGTACAAGTATAAAGTGCAAATACGAGCTATACACAACATAGTCCAGGAGTATAAAAATTTAATTACCTCCACAATTTAACTCAATGAAAGACTTCTCGAAACATTTCATTAGATAGAATAGTTCAAACCGTAAAAAGTTGGAATGAGACATGTAGACGCTTTGAAAAGCATTTTAAAATTCTCGGGAGTTTTTGGAAAGATATTTGGACTAATGAATCCTCAATTTGTCCAAACCCACATAGGGACACGGCCTCAAGTATTGTTTATCAAAAGATACAAATCCAGTCACAAAACACGGGTCTACGACCAAACATCAACGTCACACACTCGAGTGAATAACTCAAAGGTCAAACTCGATACACAACCAAACCACAATGCACAGAAACAATCACAGGGCCTGCGTCCTTATGCCAAAAACCTCACAATCAAGAAACGAGTCACATACGACACTTATATTGATGCCATTCTAGCCAAGTACCAAGATACGTATGACATATTTCACACTGATAATGAAAGTGTTATGATATTCCAGACATATCACAATTATCAAAACAACAACGTCCATAATTATCATCACAAAACAAACTCCCGAGCTGTACTGGCACTGTACCCACAACGGATGCACACCCCAGATAGTCCTCGTCAGGCCCTCCCTAGTGTACAACCCAACCGAGTGATCTGCCGAACTCGAAGTCTAAACAAATCCCAGGGGAGCCTCGCTGGTTTTACTCGGCTCAAACACAATCTCAAAAACCACATGGCACAAATCACAATCATCAAAAACACATTCTCCCGAAGTACATCAAACGTAAATCAAGGTACTTGTTAGAAATGACCACTTATCCGACACATACTCACAACCAATATTACACAACAACACATTATCATCGATAGACGCACACACCTCTAGCCAAAAAGTCATGATCTTTAAGTCCACTAAAGATGTAATCACACACAACGGTACCATACGCAAATAAGGCATTCCAATGGATGACACTAATACACATTCTTGGAACAACACATTCGTTCACAAACACACAAGTAGATCTTCGTTAAAGTTTTTATCTAGAGTATGCGATTCTTTAAAAGTTCATTAAAGCATTCAAATTCCACATATAATCCATTGCCAACTATCGCGTCTATGAAATACGAATATGGGCAAGACACTTGACTCGAAATCACGGGCAACCGAACAACGAACGGATGAGGTTGAGCAGCCCTCTAGCTTCCAAAAACGACCAAGAACTCGACAACTCCACGAGGACTACGAAAATACACCAACACGAATCAATAACACTAAACAAAATCCGAATCGATCCTAAAAACAACAAGGATCTAAGTGTGTCTCGAAGAAATCAAGAACTATGTTCCGAGTGATATAAAATTATGAATGAGTTCAAAGATCCGAAGATCATGGCCAAGACAACAAGAATTTCATAATCGATTCATCATCCTCAGATTAAATTGAAGAACCAAGGAGAAACCCCCAAAATTCAAGAACTAGGATTTTAAGAAGGGAATACCTTGATTTGAGCAAAGGAGATGATTAGATGTTGTTAAACATCTACAATCCACTCCAAGATGAATCTTGATGAAGAAGATCGCTCAAAATCTCCCCTAGAACTCACTCCCGGCGGAAAAAGGTAAAGAAAGGTGGGAAATGACGAAGTGAAGGCTGTTGTCCAGTATTTACACTGGACGGTTTATTAGCGTGCGCTAACACCCTGCATTAGCGCGCGTTAACGGGGTCAACGCCCCAGAATATACCGCCTAAAACACAGTTAGCATGCGCTAGCTAATATGCGTAGCGTGCGCTAACGAGGCACGAATCCAGTCCAGTGGCTCCTGGACTGGTCTGCACCTAACAGGTAGCGTGCGTAGAAAGAAGAATTATCGTGCGCTAAGCAGTCGATAATGTGCACTAGCTACCAACCTTAGCCTGCGCTAACGAGACTTCAGTCCCAGTCCAGTAGCTCCTGGACTGTCTCTGGACTGCCAGTTAGCGTGCGCTAACAATGGCACAGTAGTGCGCGCTACACCATAATCAGTAGCGTGCGCTATACTGAAATGAGTCAAAAACTCATGAAATGATATGGAACAGAAATCAAACACATGTCAACTCATGACACGACCATACGTCGCACAACATTCCAAAGATATTGACAACGCCAATCTGAAAATACACAAAAAACTCAATGAAACTGGAATGAAGATTTTGGGTATTACACCGCACACCTGAGGTCGTCCACCTGCGGGCAAACTTTCAACAGCGGACCGTGCACGACTCATTCTTGGTCGTCCGGCTTGTCGTACCCCATCTGGAGGTAAGCAAGCGATGGATGAGATCTCTGGTGGGACATTCCACTCGGGATAGGATTAATATGCTCCTTATAAGTCTCTCTAAGGCCTTGTTTCTTGAAATAACGACTAACAAAATCATACACAGACAAACCATTGTCGGCGTGCCTGTTACAATTAGCAATTATGTCAAGGATGTGGTGTAGGATAATGTATTTTTGATACTGATGAGTATGTATTTTACTTTTTTATCCAAATATATTCTGTTGGAAAATTGGTTTATGGTTCATTTGGTAAATCTAGACCAGCCCTGTGTTGCACACGATGGCAGCACACGATCGTGCCCATCGTGGGTTACGATCGTGTGCATCTTGCCCACAGTCATGGGCTGCTGCTGTCGTGTGTATCCTTGCCATGACCGTGTACACACCATCATGCACACGATGGCAGCACACGATCGTGCCCATCGTGGGTTACGATCGTGTGCATCTTGCCCACAGCCATGACCGTGTGCACACGACAGCATAGACAAAAACATTGAATGGTGTGCACATTAGAGCAAAACAATTACCTTATAGCGGCAACAGCATGACGACATGGAATCTGATCCAAATCAAACTCACGACAACAACATGTCCAGGTTCGAAGGTCGACCTCATAAGTGTAATACCCGGATTTTCAGTATAAATTTTTCGCGTTACTTTATCTGAGATATACTGCATAGCTTGGTGTCTATACAGTATGGATAAAATAAATTGAGAACTGAGACAGTTATACTTGTGTAATTAACGTGTTTGACTGACAGTTATATTGAGGATATGGTGTATCAGGTGTAACTAATTGGATATCAGGTATATCATATGAGAATATTATTGGATCCAGTATATGTATTCAGTATGTGTGTATACGTATCCAGTATGTCGAGATGGACCGGAACAGTTGGATTTGGCTAACTATAGAGCCCTTAACGTACGCTAAGCTTAAGGACTTGCGTACGCTAAGTTGCTAGGGTTACGTACATTATGGCTAAGACATTACGTACGTAACAAGAGGAATCGGACATCTGGCCGACAGGTGGGACCCGTGGTCGGCAGATTTCGGCAAAGAATGTGCATGGGCAAGTCAACTACGTATTACGTACGCTATGCAGGGTGTATTACGTACGTAATATGAGCTTTTATTGTAGCAAGTCAACGTACGTATTACATACGCTATGGAGCAAGGGTTACGTACGTAAGGAATTGAACGACATGAGATAGTGAGTTCTGACTAAGTATTATGTACGCTATAGGTGATGTATACCGTACGTTAAGATATGTTACGTATGTTAAGTGAGGGCCTTAGCGTACGTAATGAAGAGTGCAGTCTATAAAATGAAGTGTGGTTTTCATTTCCTCACGAACCAAAAAGAGATGTTCCTCTCCAAATTCATCCTTTTTCACTTCTAAGTGTGTTCTAGACACTTTTAACTTGGTTATGAGCTTGGGAGCATGGATTTGAGGCTTGGATATGAAGATATTAATGATTCGTGAAGTGTTTGATTGTATTATTCATCTTCTAACAGGTATGTTGGATAATCCTCTCCTTGAATTCGGATTTTGATTTTATTGTTGATGAATGATTCGTATGAAGATGATTATGCTCGTGTTGTTACGATTCTTGAGGCTATATGAACTATATCTTGAGGGATATGGTGGTTTATGTCTTGACTATGATGGTTATGGTATTATTGTTGTACTTCTTGATGATATATGAGGTGTATATTGAAGAAGATGATGATTATGATGAGTATATGTTTCAAGTGTTTATGTTTTAGATATGAACATGGAATGTTGATACAAGTGATGATGATTATATATGTTATGGGACAAATTATGTGAATAGTGATTTGATCCGTATGGTCTTAATAATATATGAATCGTGATTATGAATTTGACAAGAATATAATCTTTCTTTGAGGATATGTGTTCATATGAGTCGAAGGATCCCAAGTGTAGTTTGGCATGAGATTGATATATATGAACAAGGGGTAATCATATCATGTTGAATTTAAGTTTGACTTCGGAATTGAATATGTTGATTAAACGTGCTTCGTGCTCGAATCAACTCCTATTGAGATCGCCGGATTATGAGATTGAATTGAAGGTATGAATTCAGATTTGCTTGGCATACGAACATTTGATCCGTACATAATTGGAATACTATCGAGTCGTATGAGGTGGACGGATAATTATAAAGTTTACAGTTAATTTTGGAATATGATTATTCATGATAATAACTGGTATATGTTTCTATGAATTTACGAATATGAACAAGAAGGAGTCTTGTTGATCCATATTTGGAATTGAAGTTGGAATCGAGTATGTTATGAAATCCTTAATATCGATATGAACTGATCATTGATATGATGAATGTGTTTAAGAGGTGTTGGTGTTTTGGATATGAATATAGAATATTCATATCTAGAACTAAGTTATGTGTTTTGGTACATATTCGTATAGGAATACGAATATGATTCTGAGGTTGATGAGATTATTATTCATATTTAAGTTGGAAAGTTCATACGTATTGAACAAGTGTTCACATCGAATGATTGAGTTATTTGAAACCCTTGGAATATGATTATCTATAATGTTGAATTAATCAGATTGTCCGGATTGATGATGATAATCAGTAATTAGTTTTGATTATGAATTTTCAAGGAGGAAACTCGTATTCGTATTTAAGATCGAATTTGGAATCGGTAATATTTAGACCCTTGTTATTGGTTTAATTTGATTATTGATATCATTATCGGATTATGAATCGTGTTGTGTTTTTGAATTCGTGATTTATTGGTTTGGGTTGTTTGGATTTGTATTTAAATCGGTATATTGTGGAACCGTTGGGTTTATTGATCGGTTATATTGATTATCGAGTTGCGGCTTCTATTGTGGATATGAGTTCGCATTTTTTGAGTTGGATTATTTAGTTTTGTGTATATGATTAAGGTATTGTTGAGCCGTTGAGTTTGATTGGTTGGCTATGTCGGTTATCGTTTGTTATCGAATGTGTGTTAATCGGTTATTGCAATAGGTTGAGATATTTGATCGTGGATTATGATCATTGTGTTGCGTTTGAGGCTGAAGAGTTCCTGGATTGCTTTTGGCCGGGGATGAGGAGCTGGTAGACGAAGGCAATGGAATTGGTAACAGCTTTGTCGTATCGGTATCGAGGCAAGTTATACTTATTCAGTTTATAATATTTAATGAATAATTTTGATTTCATTTCATTTATAATTCATATACCAATGATATTATAAATGTAAATTGTCGGGATGATGGTTTATATATTATGCATTGGTTTGGATTAAATCATAGTGTATATGGTTTAAATGTGTTTAGTAAGGACGGATATTTGAGTTATCATTGGTCAGTGATATGGAATGTCGGATATCGAGGATGATTTATCGTGTCGACATTGATGTCGGGACGGTGATTTGTTGGTATAAATGGACTATACTTATTTCGGGATTATTCGTATAACTGTGTACTCGTTCAGGGATGTTGGTTCGTGGAGAGGATATTGTCTTCGACTTTGAGGTAATTTAAGTATTGTTCACTTATGAGGATAATTATTCTGTTGAATTGTTGTATGTGTTGTATGTTGAGGATCCGTGTAATGAGATTCGTATTGGTTGTTCGTTGAGGGATGTTGATCCCAGCACTATTGTTGGTATTAATGGTTGTGTTGATTGTTTCATTGAGGGATGTTGATCCCAAAACTGTTGTCTGAGATTGTTGATCGTATGGATTATCCTTTGGGGATTGTGATCCCAGGAGGGTTGTTTCGGATATTGTCGGTCGTGTCGATCTTTCATTATCCATTTGTCATTGTTCACTTCGGTGAGTCTTTTTGATCCTTATTGGATATGTGATTCTTTGAGTTTCGTTGTCATGTTGCATCGTGACATATCTGGAATCATATCTGCGTTTCGATTGGTTATTGTGTTGGATTTTTAGCTGGGCACACTACGGTTATGTGTTGATATTTCCACATTGAACCATGCACACGAGACGTAGTTCGTGAGGCTAATTAGGTACATTGTCCCACGTATATTCTGGATTCTGTATACGGGGTGGACATGTGCACGGAAATATTTCCGGATCGGGCGTATTGTGATGTCCACTTTGAGCCATATTGTTTGGTCGTTCATAGTCCATGTATGATTGGATATGTTTAACGGTTTGCGACTGGTTGTTCATATGCCCCGAAGGGTATGTTCGACAGTCGGAGTTATTTCTTTGAGATCCATTATTGTTGATCATTTGGAGTTTACCTTGTTGATGGTATTCTCGGTTTTTGTTGATCCTTTGTTGATCGTTTGGAGTTTACCATGTTGAGGGTATTCTCGGTTATTGTTGATCCTCTGTTGATCGTGTCGGAGTTTATCATGTTGATGGTATTCTCGGTCATCGTTGTTAATCCTCCGTTGTCGTATTGGAGTTTATCATGTTGGTGATATTCTCGGTTGATGTATTGATTGATCATTGTTATTGATCGTATGAGCATTCGGACTGTACGTCGATGTTTCGGGTCTTGTATTCATTGTTTTGTGGTAGTTGATCTACAGATATGTTGTATGCTATTGGTTTATCCAGGTTGAGATTTGATTGTTCAATCCGACGGATAGGATTTGGCACAGATGGTTCATTCCACACTTATGAGTTATGATAACGTTTTGAGGGCACTTGGTATTATTTGAATACAATACAGATGATTGTTGTTGAGTTCATTTCGTCATTTGAGAATGCGAAATGTGGATTATGGTAAGGATTGATTTGTTATGGATTGCTATGGATTGGTAAGGTTATGACGGTAAGATTACGTTGGTAGTATTCTTACAGTATTATTACATTGGTATGTAATTATTTGTGATGATGTGATCGATATCATTGTTGAGTATTGTGGCAGACCCCGTCGTGGGCTTTATTTTTAGGTACTCGGAGATCGAGCTAGTAGCAGTCGTGAATGGATGAGCTTCCCGGGTGATACTGGTCGTGGCATGTTTTTGGAGAATTGAGTATTCTTTTCTGGTTGTTTTATTCCGCTGCAATTGTGTATATTTTGAACTATGTCTTTTTCCGCTGCGTGTGTATTTTAAATGGCTTTCCGGTATTTTTTACCAATTCGTGTTCAACTTAAATGACCTTTTGAGTATTTCGTAAACTTGGGTTATTTCGTCAAACCTTTTTCCCTAACTATTTTATCGGTACGTATAAGTGGTGGCTTAACGTACATTTTGAACTGTCGAGATTGGGCATTTCGCCTTGTATTTTCAAACAACATTTGATGATGGTATTTGAGAATTATGTTTTGGTAAATGTTTTGGGTATTTAAAATATTACCGTTATCGGCATTTTGGCTTTTTTAAACATTTTTTAAATGGTTTTAGCCTGGTGGGTTCCGACGCGGGACCCACGGTGCTGTAATATCCCGGATGGTTTTGGGGGTGTTACAATAAGAAACTTTGTTTTCTTCGACTTTGTAAACAAGTGGGGTGGTAGCTCGAATGGTATGAGTCAGACTGGCTTGCACAGAGTTAGAGAGCTTTTCAAAAGTGTGCATTGTCAACTCATGGTCTCTTGATGTACCTTTTCCCCGCTTCTCATCAAACCAATTCTCTAAAATTAGGCAAAATATCTCAAGTAACGAGCAAATAGGTAAACACCTCGCCCACAACATACGATTATTAAAGCATTCAACAGCATTGGATGTCAAGAAGTTATAGCGTCGTACCGGACACTTCGACCTAGCCCACCTCTCTGGCCCAATTTCAGAAAGGCGCCTGTGAGCCCCATTAGGGCTTTCAATAGGTAGTTTCGAAAAGTAGTTTTCAAAAACTTCTTCACGATGCGTATAGGCTGTTGGGATTCCAAAAATAAAACGAAAAACGCAGCGGAAATAAATATGAATCCCAAACAGGATCGATCAAGTAACGTATATACGAAAATATAAATACGAAGATAAAGATCATACCCTTGAAGCCTTTAAAATAAATCTTCGTAAAACTGGATGACGATCACGAACCCCGTCCCGAACACGAAATCCCTTCATTCCAAGCACCGAAACTTCGAAGCCTCTACTTCACATGCGTCGGAAGTTGCCCGGAAAAAATCGATAGCAATCTGTTCTCCAAGAACACAGCTAGGAATTACTATAGGAATTTGTATCTCACTTTTATCTTAACTTTTATATCACCTCCAAGATGAAATATAGAAAAGAAAAATTTCTCTCCTCCCTCACTTGAAGCTCTCGGCCAGGACAGCAAGTTTTGTGTGTGTGTGTGTGTGTGTTGGTTGTTATAATGTGTGTTTTATATATATCTCAAAATATATAATAAATATGTAAATAATGAGATAAAATGTCAACACAAAATAACAAAAACACAATCATCACATACACATGCATGGAAAATTCCATGTGAGGTGGGGAGAGGGTGGGACGGCCCAAAGAAGTTTCCTAGAAACGAGTCGAGTCACTCGGCTCGTGTACCGGACATTCGTCAAACGACTCCGTTAAATAAACTCCGTTTAATCACCAATGTATTTATATAAATTAATTAATCCAATTAATTAATTATATCAAATACAAATATATTTCTCTAAGAAATATTATTTATGAATTAAATTAATTACCTGGTAACTTAATTTTAATTCATAAGACCGCTATTTGATTTATCCAATAAATCAAAATTAGATATCCAATATCTAATATTAATAGAGAGATAATAAATTCACATTTATCCGTCAACGCTCCTGATGCGCGACTCCGTAGGTCCGTCTCAGCCGGCATTGGGAGGAACCAATGAGTGCGGGCAGCACTTAGCCAGCCTAGCGGGCCGCACTGTAAACCCCGACTGAGAACGAATGAAGGGATCATTCCAGAACCATTATGTCATGAATACCATATACATATAGACCCTTTATCAGATGTCCCGGTCAAGTCTTCGGGTCACGGTAAAGTCAAACCCTACTGTTAACTAGACTCTATACATGTGTTAATGCAAATCAAGACCGACTGATTAATAGTGTATCTAATACGACTATATCAGAATGCTTTGGCCAAAGACTCATGATCTTATTTGCCATTAACCATATAGGACATACGCCTGCTCACTAACAGGAGATAGAATCCTTTCTTGGCATACAGTAAAGATTGCTACCTGCCTATATAGTCCGCACTTCGAGGTTGACTCAGCAATTAAGCAATCGAGTCTAACTACTCTAATGAAAAACTAAACGTCACGGGCACATCTTCTACTGAACCCTCAAGTCAAACGTCCATGTATACTATCACAACCTTTCGATTCGTAATCGATTCTCCGAGAGTGAATACCGTGTGACTGAATCGAGTATGAGTCGTGTTCGAGTATACTAGTCCCACCAATATACTTATAACTATGTTATCAAGACGTGCACACGTCCTAGCATCAGTTATACAAGTCTTATTAAAACTTAATGCCCATTTAAGTTTATTGACTTGCGAACGATTTATGCAAATAAACTTTAAACACTTCCAGTGCATTTTCTCTTATCCCATAACGAGAATGGAATGTTCAATTTATTTACATGGACTTCACTTCAATGTTTACCAAGTCAAGAATGTAATTGCAATACAATAAACAGTGAATAAATCGAATTGCCTTTTTATTATTTATACCATAATTACAAGTACAATGCCCCTACTCTCATCCCCTGAGTGGCATTCGAGGGCATATTCCTAACAATCTCCCACTTGCACTCAATGCTACACATCATGATATCCAATACCCATGTTCTTCAGATGTCTTTCTAAGACGACCTGAGATAATGGCTTAGTCAGCGGGTCAGATACATTGTCTTCTGAGTCTACTCTTTGCAATGAAACATGTCCTTTTTCCACCATCTCTCGAACAATGTGGTACTTTCTTTCTATATGCTTGGTGTTGTGGTGAGCCCTCGTATCCTTGGCTTGAGCAACATCTCCATCATTATCACAGAATAGTGATATAGGTAACTCCGTGTTAGTTACCACTTGAAGTGTATAAACTTCTGCATCCAAAATGCTTCTTTGCTAGCCTCTGAGGCAGCTTGATACTCTGCTTGGCAGGTGGAATCTGCAGTAGCAGTTTGCTTTGAGCTTCTCCAAGATACTGCTCCTCCATTGAAAGTAAACAAATACCCAGATGTCGACTTAGAGTCGTCATTGTCTCCTTGAAAATCAGAATCGGTGAATCTAATCACCTTCAGTTCTCCACCACCGTAAGTAAGAACCAAATCGCTAGTTCTTATTAAGTACTTAAGAATGTTCTTTACGGCAGTCCAATGTTCCCTTCCCGGGTTTGCTTGAAATCGACTTACCATACTCACAGCATAGGCTAAGTCTGGTCTCATACACAACATAGCATACATGAGGCAACCCACTGCCGAGGCATAGGCTACCTTACTCATCTCTCTCTTGTCTTTCTCACTTTCAGGACACATTTTCATGGTGAGATGAATTCCATGTCGCATGGGAAGGAACCCTCTTTTAGATTCATCCATCTTGAATCTTCTCAGGATTTTATCTATATAGAGGGCTTCGGAAAGTCCTATAATTCTTCGCGGTCTGTCTCTATAAAGACGGATTCCTATAATATAAGAAGCTTCTCCCAAGTCTTTCATGGAGAACGTTTTAGAAATCCAAGATTTCACAGTGCTGAGCATTGCTACGTTATTTCTTATAAGTAGAATATCATCTACATATAGTACTAGGAATGCAATGTTGCTCCCACTGACCTTTTTTTAAACACATGGTTCCTCTTTATTTCGTACGAAGTCAAAGTCCTTGACTGCTTTGTCAAATCGAAGGTTCCAACCCCAAGAAGCTTGCTTCAGCCCATAAATGGCTCGTTGCAGCTTACACACCTTATAAATATTAGCTTTGGACACAAAACCCTTAGGTTGTTCCATGTAAATTTCCTCCTCGAGGTATCCATTTAGAAAAGCCGTTTTGACGTCCATTTGCCAAATTTCATAATCGTAATAGGCAGCAATGGCAAGCATCATGCGAATCGACTTTATCATAGCTACGAGCGAAAAGGTATCATGATAATCGATTCCTTCCCTTTGGGTATAACCCTTTGCCACAAGCCTGGCCTTATAGGCTTCAACCTTGCCATCCCCATCAGTCTTTTTCTTATAGATCCATTTATTTTCAATAGTCCTCATGCCAGTTGGACGATCTACTAGAGTCCAGACCTGATTGGTATGCATAGAGTCTATCTCATCTTCCATTGCTTCTTGCCATTTATCGGAGTCTACATCCACTATCACTTGGTCATAGGTGACAGGGTCGTTTTCACTGCTATCAGGTGTGTCGTGGAGACCCAGTTCCTCGACATGTGTATAGACATACCTCTCAAGTAAGTGAGACACCCTATCAGACCTTCGAAGTGGAGGTTGTGTTATAATAGGTCCGGTTCTTGATCCCTGATCAGATGTCTCCTTAGGATTTTCATTATGCTCTTCCAAAGAGATATTTATACCCGAGCCACCTTCCTGAATGAACTCATCCTCAAGGAAGTGCGCTTGTAAAAACACAACGACCCTATGGTCTTCTGGCATGTAGAATAGATAACCCATCGAGTCCTCTCAGTATCCAATGAAACATCATTTGATGGACCTCGCTTCCAGTTTGTCCACCTTAGCCTTCTTGACATAGGCTGGACATCCCCAAATCCTTATGTGATTAAGACGTGGTTTCTTACCCTTCCACATCTCATGCGGAGTGATATGAACGGATTTGGAAGGACATCTATTAAGGATATAGGCAGCGGTTAGTAAGGCATACCCCCATATGTAAATTGGTAAATTAGTGTAATTTAACATGGAGCGAACCATGTCCAACAAAGTCCGATTTCTCCTTTCTGAAACACCATTTAACTATGGGGTTCCTGACGGCGTGAATTGTAAAACTATTTTATGTTTGTTAAGGAACTCATCAAACTCTGTGCTCATATATTCACCACATCGGTCCGACCGAAGTGCTTTGATATGACATCCAGTTTTTTTTTCAACTAGGGCCTTAAATTCTATGAATTTAGTAAAGGCTTCAGATTTATGTTTCATTAAGTACACAATCCCATACCTAGTATGATCATCTGTGAACATTATGAAATATTGATATCCGTCTCGGGCTACTTCTAAAGCACCACAAACATCAGTATGTACCAATCCAAGTTTATCGGCAGCCCTTTCAAAGTCCCTGTGAAGGGGGACTTAGTCATTTTGCCTCTGAGGCAAGATTCACAAGTTGGATAGGGTTCTACCCAATGGACTTAAAAGTCCATCTTTCTCCATTTTGCTGAACCTTGGTCTGACCAACATGACCAAGTCTAAGGTGCTATTTAAGAGCTTGATTAGTATCTTGCCTACCACGTTTCCCAGTTATAGTGTTCACTGCTGTTTTATTTTGCATGTTCAGATGATATAAACCATTCAACAATGTAGCTGTGCCAACCAATTTATTTTGAAAATAAATTTTACAACTACCATTTCCAATGAAGAAACAAAATCCTTTCTGGTCCAAGACTGGAATGGATACAATGTTTTTATGCCTCTTGGGCAAAACAAGTACTTCATCTAATGTCAAAATGAAACCGGATTCTAAACCCAGTAGGATTGATCCAATATCAGTTGCCTCGACACTTTGTCCGCTTCCGACAGTGATCATTATTTCCCCAGCTTCAAGTTTTCTACTTCGTTCTAGATCCTGATTCATAGTACAAATGTGAGAAGTGGGACCTAAATCCAGAATTCATGAAGCAGAATATACAGTAGCGGAACAATTAGTTTCAAAAAAAAAAGTTATGTACCTGATGCGCCATTAATCTTGGGGCAAGTCCTTCGCCAGTGGCCCAGCTCACCGCATTCAAGGCATTTGTCCATAGGTTTTGGACCGCATACCTTTTAAACCTTTCGGGCCTTGCCCTTTCCTTTATGTACCCCTTTCTTGGGTTTGTACTGCTTGTAGGTCTTTTTCTTCTTGTTCTTGGACCTCCGAAGCCCAAAAGAAATCACAAGAGCAGCCTCCCTCGGTTTAGTCTTCATGTTAGACTGCGCCGTCACCAGTTTATTCATTAGCCCAGCTAATGTGCATGTAATTTCATTACAGTTGAAATTCATTACAAACTGCGTGAAAGAGTCAGGGAGAGATTGAAGGATGAGATCAATTTGAAGGGATAAATCTATATTAAAGTTGAGCACCTCGAGACTCTCAATCATAGAGATCATCTTTAGGATGTGGTCTCCCATTTTCTCCTCTTCCTTCATCCTAGCACTGAACAACTGCTTCGATATCTCATATCTAGCAGTCCTACTGTGCTCTCCATAAAGTTCGGTCAAGTGTGCGAGAATATGCCAAGCAGAAGTCATTTTCTCGTGCGCTCTCTGCAGCTCATTAGTCATTGAGCCCATCATAAAGCCACGGACTAGCACGTCATCCTTGACCCATTTTTCATGGATGTCAATATCTTCCTGATTACCCCTGGTTCGGATGGGAGTCAGTGGAATGTCTCCCTCCAAGACGTATCCCAAAGACTCCATACTGAGTACAATCATTAGATTCCGCAACCAGTCAACAAAATTGGGGCCAGTTAGGAGATTCTTTTCAAGTAGAATAGCGAGTGGGTTTTTAGCCATTTTAGAGAGATTCAGTTTCGTTTACTGCAAAGATTTAGACAAGATTAAATTAGTGACTTGTTTAATTATGACCGAGTATAGAATTTAAGGGCCTGTATAATTATTGTCTCGGCTCCCACTAATTTTATCGGAACTATACACTCCCATGTTATAATCCGTAAGTCATGGTTAGATCGACTCTTAGTGGTGATCATGTTCTTTACAAATTTTAACAGACGCAACCTATCAGGTTTCTTGCCAATTAATTTCTCTAAAGTGGTGTCTAACACCAACCCGTCTAACGGATGATTTGATCTTCTTTTACCCCTAGTCTTCATGCCCTCAACCTATCAGGTTTCTTGGCAATCCAGACTATCTAAGTTGTTGACCATCAACGTCTATCGGTTTGGCTATTGAATCTCACCCGGCAACCTATCAGGTTTCTAGGGGCGAAATTTATCACCAACCGAAGGCATCTAATGCACTCAAGAATTTTTCAACCTCTACCAAATGTACTACCCCAATAACTCGGAAGCATAGCACACCAGATCGGGTATCAATTTTCTACGAGTTTGATGGAGGGTAGGAAACCTCGTAACCTTTTTCAAACTTAGTCTGTTTGTAGTCGGGAGAATTTCGCTATTAATGTTACACTTTGCACATTAATTTATTTATACACGCGTTTGTTTGTCAATCATTCAAAATGAAAAACAGAAAATAGTAACCTAGTTACTACCAACATATAGCTCATGGACATATTCCTAAGTACTAGGCCAAGCGAATGACCCAATAAATAAAAAAATAGTCTTCGATCCTTCGTCTTCTCGGTCGGTTGTCTTCGGTCTTCGTCATACCCAAAATAATAATTACATCATTGCATCCTATACAAATTTTCTAGTAAAAATAAATAGGCTCAAAACGGTCTTTACAACCCAATCGAATCGAACAAATCAAAAACTAAGTCCACGAGCTATATCACCATCACATAAGGATTCCATACAACATGTAATGGCAACAAAATTAAACAATTAATTTTAATATAAATTAATCTAATTAATCTATAAATTAATCTATTCAATTTCTATTATATTAATCCAATTAATATAAAGTGGCATTAAAATTAAATAATCAATTAATATATTAATCCAATCAATATAAAATTAATCTATTCAATTTTAATGGTATTAATCCAATTAATACTAATAATCGTCATTTAAATTCGTTCGAAGTAATCCGGCCAAAATAATATTTTCGTTTAATTTATTTCCCTTAACTAAAAAAAATATTCCAAATATTAATTTAGTCAAATTAAAATCCAATTTAAATTTTGGAAAATAATTACAACGAAATATAAACTTAAAACGGAGTCCCGGATGTTGTTACCCAAAATATTATCCGGAGATGATATGCTGGAATGGACGAGTAACAAACAAAGTGCGAGAGCACGTCTGTGGGGAAATAAATAACACAAGATTTGCTGGGGTTGTTAGTCCCGGGCTTGAATGCTCTCGCGAGATGTTATTAATATGAATACTAGTGAGTACAGATATTAATGTTAGAGTACAATTACAATGAGTGTAAAGACTCTAGTTATCTTAGCTATCGAGTGCTGAAGATTGCCGGAAGAACCAGAGTTGAAGCTCTGTGAGTTCTTGTTACAAAGATAGAGAGTTCTCTGTATTGTTTGCTTTTAGCGTTATGTGTTCACGTTGTAAACTGTCCCCCTTTGCCAATGCTGGAGGCCTCCTGTTTATAGGAGAAAGGGTGCCTCTTCTCGCTGTCCTGGGCGGTCCCACCTTAGGTCCTTTCGGCGGGTCTGTCGGTTGGTGAGGCCGTCCTTATCACTGACAGCTGCTGATGGGCTGGAGTAGGGCCTGTTCTTGCGGCGCCTTTTGCGGATCTGCACGTGGGTCTTCACCCGAGATTCAGTCTCCGCAGACTTTGACGGGTGTCGGATTCACACGTGGCATGGGACGATCGTCTCCAGTCGGACGTTAGAGGCGATCGCCAGAGGCCAATAGACGACCACCTTGGACGTCAATTGCTAGGCGCTTGCCCAGCATCTGTCTTCTTTAGCTGGCTCCTGACCATTATGCCGATCGCCATCGAGGCGTATAAATCGCCACACAACAATTGCCCCCTAGCATGCTCCGATGTTGAAGACGTGGGGTGAGGTGGCACTGCTGGCGATCGCTTGTTTAAGACGAGCGACTCGTCTACTTATGAAGCGGACGATCGTCGCCTGTACGAACTGGTTTTGAATTCGGACGATCTCCTTGGACGCTGGAAATAGCGGGAAGTGGAGGCGGGCTTTCGAAATGTCATAGGGACACGGGTCGCGCTCCCGTTGGGGGAGTCCGACGGTTTTTGTAGACTTGACGTCTGGCGTGCCCTCGAAACGACGCGTATGCGGGTTTCGAGGGCTGCATTAAATGCGGCTCCCTCCGACGGTTGCACTTCATCCCCTGAGATTCCGCCTATTTACACTGAAGTCCTTGCTCTCGCCTATAAAAGGACTAGGGCTACTGGAGTTTAGATCTTTATGCGCTCTTGCCTTTAGACGAAGACTTAGCCGAAATTTCTTGAAGCTCTGTGCACCGATCGTCGTTCTCTCTAGGTAAGAACAAAAAATTTCTTCCCCCTTTTCTCTTCGAACATGTCTGGAGGAGGATCCACTATGTATGAGGCGGGTAGCACTTCCGCCGCCGCGACTTCGCCTGCCCGGGATGAAACCTCCGCGGAATTTCACGTGGAAACGGCCGTCGAGGCCATTCGCATGGGGGTTGCACCCGAGGAGGTTGAAGAGCTTTTCAACGAGGCTGACGCGGCGAGGTCGGCTTCGGCGGAGCAGAAGCACTCGCCGGTAGACGAGGATGAGGCGGTGAGACTGTATTGGGAGCAGAACAGTGTGTTTGGCCGGGCCTTTTTGGATTTTGCTGAGCTCATGGGGAGGCTTGCCGGACCACGTCCTCAGTTTGATTTTGGCACATAATCAGTCGCCCACCCCTATGAGCCCGTGAAGCGGACGTCATTTCGGGCCGCGGACCGCTCCCCGTGGACCCTCGATTAGATCAGGAGTTCGGCGACCAAGAAGGACTTGAGTCGTTGGAGGGAGGAGTTCCATATCCCCTCTGATGTCTCATTGTACGTGCCCGCCAAGAACGAGCACGCCGACCAACCTCCCGAGGGCATGGTCACCATTATTGAATTGATCATGGGGGCCGGATTGCGGTTCCCATTGCCGTTCGTCGTGTCGTACTTGTTGACCGCCTGGAATGTGGCGCTGCTCCAACTGACGCCGAACGCCTGGTTGCAGATCGTCAATACTCTGACTCTTTTTTTGGCGGTCACCGGTTGTTCCGTCTTCCTTCTGCGCTGGAAATGAACTACCTCTTCAAGCTGAAGGCGCATAAGGGTTCGGTTGGCGGCTATCACATTCAGGGTCGTATTGGCAGGGTGGTCCTCGGGGTGCCGAATAAGGTTCGGGGCGACCTGACAAAATGGTGTTGGGTCGGCGGAGCGTGGAGGTCGGCGGCGAGCGATAAACCAGAGGATGAGTTGGATATCCCCACCGGCTTTCGGGGGAGCTATCCGAGTAAGGGTTTTAACTCTCCCTTTGTTCGGATACATCTTGAATTTTTGCAGGCTCCCTTGTTCCAGCAGCCGGCGACCTTCTATTTGACTTTCTGATCGTCTGGGAGTGAATTCGCGGTCTACCGGACAACTACATCGATGCTTGCACGATCAACAACGAAGCTTATTGGTTGGGCGCTCGGTTGTTTAGCTTCCCCCGCCACTTTAAGGTCCCAGGTATAAACATTTACGATCTTCTTTCTGCTTGACGATCGTCTTTGATTGAAAGAGATGTCTAACCTGGTTGAATGTCTTCTTTGACAGAGATCCATTTCCCCCGCTACTTCGAGCCGCCGAGAGAGATTACTATGTCGAACCCCGGCCTTATGAATCATCTCTGCCAAGGGAAGAAGGCGGACCGTGTCCCTGCAACGACGACCCGTCCTATCCCCGAGGCGAGACCTCTCATAGCGCCGGTCGTCGAGCCGGAGGCTCGGGAAGAGGATCAGCTTCAGCGCAACCGCAAGAGGTGGAGGCCGGAGGAGCCTTGCCGACCGTTGCTGCTGAGGCGCCCGTTGTGGTGCCGCCGGTCGCCGCGCCTCCTATTTCTACTGTTCCAATGGCGGAGGGTCCTACGCCCTCAGCGGCCTTCTTAAAGGCCATGGCGACCGCTGACGCCCAGACTCCGCGGGGCAAGCCCTATTTCGGCCGCGACCCCGAGAAGGTCGAAAGGTAAGACTGGTTTGATCTTGCTGAGTTAAGCCACTTGTGTAGGGTGCATACTAACTCCTTCGTTTTTTGTTTCAGGGTCCGCCTTGCCGACCCGAACACATCGCCGATGGTGCTGGACTTCCTGGAGAGCAAGTCCCCCCGCGAGCCTAGCGACATCCCTCTCTATGTCTCCCAGGCTATCTCCTCCCTTCCGAAGGCTTGGACGACCGACCTGGATGCGATCACGCGCCGGCGGTTAGGAGATGCAATGCAGGTGACTCTTGACTTGACCCTCCAAGCGGCGATGATGGCCGCTCAAGCTGTAAAGGATTATGAGGGGCGACCCTCTACTGCTCGCCTCCATTCGGACCTTGAGGCTGCTCGGAACCAGAATGCCAAGTTTGCCGATAGGATCGTGGCTATGGAGAAGAAGTATGCTGAGACGGACAAGCGAGCTAAACAGGATCTTGACCGGATGAGGCAGGAGCTCGACCGGTCCCGGGCGGCGATCGATCGGATGCGCGATCAGATGACGGAGGCCCGTCGGTTACATGCGGCCTCGCAGGAGGAGGTGACTGGGCTGAAGGTGGTGATGGACCGGCTAAATGGAGAGTTGGAGTCGTCGAAGGGGGAGCTGGCCGCCAAGGTTGCCGAGCTCAAGGATGCGGACAAAACAGTCGTGGGGCTGAAGGAGAAGTTGGAGGCGATCGAGACTGATACCTACCTCAACGTGGAGTACGTCGGCGAGTTTGCTTATTACATGGATTACGCCGACGCCATCCGCGCTGCCAAGAAGGGAGGGCTCGAGGTCGGCCCTCTGATCGATAACTTCAAAGCCTACGAGCTTGGGCATCCCTTGCAGCCGGCCTTCTTTCTGCCGATCCTTGACCTCACCGACCTCGGGATCGACCTGAGCTGGTATCCGTCGCCGGACAAACTTGTTCATCCGGAAGCCGGTGAGAAAGCGCACGCCGATCCAGCTGCTGGCGACGAAGGCCAGGCGGGGGCAGCCTGAGTGAGTCCGCTATCATTTTGTTTTTTCCTTGTAATTTTTCAGTTTCTTCTTGTTTTGCCTTCGGGTGTGTATGTACAAATGACTTGAATGGAATAAAATATGTATTTGCATCTGATTCTTTGTTTGTATGATCGCCTCTCTGAATGTTTCGCATACGAATTTACACAAGTGTTTACACAATTGCACCTGATGCCTTGCTTGTATGATCGTCTGTCTGAATGTTTCGCATCATTTCGACTTTGCACAATTGTTTGGAGAGCGGCCGTTGTATGAATAGCTCTGAATGTATTGGTATACTTAAAATTCTTACTTGTAAATTTCTTGAACAAAACCGGTCGTCATATGTGTGTTTGAACAAAGCCGATCGTGTGTGGTTCCGTCCTCCTGATCGCATGTATGAATAGCTCCGCTTTGCCCCTTGTTTTTGTTTACTTAGCGAAAGTAAGGGAATGAAAATAATTCGTTTAGTGAGCTATCTTTAGTTCGGTTCTTGCGGTGATCAATTTGTTGATTCCTCGAGGGAGGCCGAGCGTCCCGGCCTGGAAAGATTTTGCACAGTCATGGGGTTCGATGGAACCGATCTCTACGACTATGTCTTATGCGCGATCAACATTCCGTATGATGGTTAACTTCTCGCAACTCACTTAATTGTGAGGGTCCTCCGTAGGCTACGTTTCGCCTCACAATGTAGCGAAGGGGCGGTCGGTCTTTGCCTAGAGGAGTCCTTATACGGGGCGCCGTTGGATAAATTGACTTCGCTACCATGGCTTGTTAGCATTTTTCTGCCTAAGAGGGCATACGTTGTGACGGGGGTAGGACGCGATCGCCTGCCTCGGTCCATCAGATTAGATGATGGGTCTGAGGACGGGCGAGTGCGTCTGCTGATTTGTTTTGGAGGGTCCTTCGGCTATGTCCACCTCGTATTTAAACGAAAGGGCGGGCGACCTTTGCCCAAAGGAACCATGCATGGACTGGCTATCGGTTCCATCGACTCCCAGGACCATGGCTGCATTTTTCTACCTCGGACCGCCATGTTAGATGACGATCCTCGATGGTATACGTTGTGCTTGGAGGGGCGATCGCTTGCAGAGGTCCGTCAGGTTAGACGACGACCTCTTGTAGGGAGAGCGAGTCGTCCTCTTTTTATTTGTTTGTTTTGTCGAGGCGAATTATATAGAGGGGATCAGAAAATCTCATTAAACTCTTTGTACATTGGGTAACTGAATACAGAGTTTTTATTGGTAGTATTTCTTCAAATGTACGACGTTCCATGGATATTGGCCTGGAGTGCCGTCTGGGTGTTGGAGTTCGTAGGCTCCTCTGGTCAGCCATTTAGATATCCTGAAGGGCCCCTCCCAATTCGGGCCAAATACCCGTGTGAGTCTGGACCTTTTTGAGGACTAAGTTGCCCACTTGGAATCGCCTTTCCTTGACCTTCGAATTGAAGAATTTTTCGGATTTCCTTTTGTAGATCGTGTTCTTCATTTCCGAGGTCAGTCGTCGTTCTTCGAGCATATCCAAGTCGATCTGTCGGGCTACATCATTATCCATCGTCATTTCTTGTTCAGTTCGGTGGCTGAGGACGGTGATCTCTGAAGGGATATTCGCTTCTGTTCCGAAGGTGAGGGCGAACGGGGTTTCGCCTGTTGAATTTCAGGTCGTTGTTCGGTAGGACCAAAAAAAATCCGGGAGATCGCTCGCCCATCGTCCTTGTTTGGATTCGAGTCTTGCTTTGATCGTGTGTTTGAGAATCTTGTTTACAGCCTCTACCTGCCCGTTCGTCTGAGGGTGGTAAGGGGCCGAGAACAACTTTTTAATTCCCCATTTCTCGCAGAATTGCATGACTTCCAAGTCGTCGAACTGCTTCCCGTTGTCGGAGATGATAGCCTGGGGTAGACCGAACCGGCATATGATGTTCTTCCAAATGAACTTGATTACTTGTTCTTGGCCGATCTTGTTGAGTGGCTCAGCCTCAGCCCATTTCGTGAAATAATCGACCCCCACGATGGCAAATTTACATCCCCCTGGCGCCGTCGGCAAAGTACCGATGAGGTCGATGCCCCATTGGGCGAATGGCCATGGACTGTACATAGAAGTGAGCTGTTCGGGGGAGAGCTTGATGTTCGAGCCCATCACTTGACACATGTGACATGATCGGGCGTAGGCGATTGCGTCTTTTTGTAGTGTAGGCCAGAAAAAACCTTGCCTGGTCGTCTTGTGGATGAGAGCTCGTCCTCCAGCGTTATTTCCACAGATCCCATCATGGATCTCGGCTAAAACGAGTCGGCCTTCCTCGGGCGTAATGCACTTGAGGAGAGGAAGGCTGAAAGCTCGCTTGTAAAGCCGGTCATCCAATAGGATGTATCTGGTTGCACGGAGCTGAAGCTGGCGAGCTTTGATACGATCGGCGGGGACCGTTCTGTCCTTCAAGTATTTAATGAACAGAAGCATCCAGTTCTCTTCGGTGATGGCAACTGTGGTGATCAGGCTCCTGTCGATCGCCGGCTTTGCTGACTTTGTGATTTGGATGTTAGATAAGTCTGCCGCCCCATCTGACGATGCTAGTTTGGATAGGGCATTGGCCTGGGAGTTGTGCTCTCTCGGGACTTGTTCGATCAGCACTTCTTCAAACTTTGTGCATATTTCGGCAACCAATTCTTGGTATATGATCATTTGTTCGCCACGCGCCTCATATTCCCCCTTGACTTGGTTCACGACCAAGAGGGAGTCCATGAAGATGTATAGGCGTCGAACGTCCAAGCCGAGTGCTAGATCGAGCCCGCCTACCAAGGCTTCGTACTCGGCTTCATTGTTGGTCGCACGGAACCCGAAACGCACAGCATTTGTGAAACTTTGGCCATCGGGGCTGATGAGGACAATCCCTACCCCTGCTCGCGAGCTGGTTTCCGTGCCATCTACGTACAATTTCCAAGCAGGACGGCCGACCTGGGTCGGACTGGGCGGGAACTTTAATTCCACCACGAAGTCCGCCAGAGCTTGGCCTTTGATTGTCGTGCGAGGAGCGTACGTAATACCGTATTGGGCGATCTCTAGTGACCACTTGAGGAGTCTCCCGTTGGTGTCTGTCCGGTGCAGAACTTGCCTTAGAGGGAGAGTCATCAGAACCTCCACTTGGTGTTCGAAGAAGTAGGCCCTCATCTTGCGAACACTCATGACTAATGCGTAGGCGATCTTCTCCAGAGGCGTGTAACGCGTTTCCGCGTCATGGAGCGCTTGACTAACAAAGTAGATCGGCAAGTGGGCTTGACCCTCTGCTCGCACTAATACAGCGCTCAGCACGACCTCCGAGGCCTCTAGGTAGAGGAATAGCTTTTCGCCGGGGATTGGCTTCGCCAAGATTTGGGGATTAGACAGATACTCCTTGATTTTGGAGAACGCCACTTAAATTTCCTTCGTCCATGCAAATTTCTTATTCTTTATGGTGGCGAAGAATGGCTTGCTTTTGTCTCCGAGCCGAGAAATGAAATGGTTAAGGGCAGTTAGACAACCTGTGAGGCATTGCACCTGTTTGACATTTCGTGGCTCCTGCATGTCGAGGATCGCCTGGATCTTGGTGGGGTTCGCCTCGATCCCCCTTTGGCTCACGATGTGCCCTAGGAACTTTCCGGAGCTTACCCCGAAGTTGCATTTCTTGGGGTTCAGTTTCATGTTGAACTTCTCGAGGATGGCGAACGTCTCGGCAAGGTCATTGAGGTGATCTTCCTTTTTGAGGATCTTGACCACGATGTCGTCAATGTAAACCTCCATGGTCTTGCCGATCCGGTTGGCGAACATCCCGTTGACTAGTCGTTGGTAGGTCGCCCCCGCATTCTTCAGACCGAACAGCATTCGGACCCAAAAGTACACGTCTTTTTCCATGTGGAACGACGTGTGTTTTATGTCTTTCTCAGCCATTGGGATCTGATGGTACCCGGCGAAGGCGTCCATGAACGACATCATTTCGCAACCTGCCGTGCTATCGACCAAGTGGTCAATATGAGGCATCGGAAAGTGGTCTTTTGGACATGCCACGTTGAGGTCGGTGAAGTCGATGCATAACCTACAGGAGTTGCTCACCTTTTTGACGAGCACCGCGTTGGCTACCCATTGTGGCTCGTCGGTAGCTACTCCGATCAGTTTGTTGTCGAGTAGCTTTTTGACTTCTGCGTCGAGCACAACGTACTTCTCAGGACCAAATTTCCTATGTTTCTGGTGAACAGGCTTCCTTGCCGGGTCGATCTTTAGATAGTGGCAAATGCGTTCAGGACTAATGCCGACCATATCTTGATGCGACCAGGCAAAGACTCCGATGTTCTTACGTAGTAAACTGATCAGATCGTCTTTTAACTCGAGATCGACGCTCGTGCCGATCTGCACCTCCCGTTCCGGGTGAGCCGGATCTATCGTTATACTTTCCAACTCTTCAATGGGGATGGTCGCTTCTCGTTTGGAACGATTTCCGGACTCGATCCTTAGATCAATGTCGAGGCTTGGATCGAAACCGATCCTTGGCTCGATGTCGTCCGACAATCGATGTGAGATGTCGTCCTGTGAGTCGGGCTGGTATGAGGTGCTTGGCTCGTTGATCTCCATTGATTGAATGTAGATCGTCTCAATATTATAAATAGTACGGGAAGTGTTTAAAGAGGAAGTTATGACACAAGAGTAATTCAAACATTTCTTTGCCATTAGCTGGTCTCCTTTTACAGTACCGACTGTCCCATCGGCAGTGGGGAACTTGATACAATAAAAGAAAGAAGAGGCGACCGCCTCGAAGGTTTCTAGAAAGGGGCGACCTAGGAACCCATTATATATGTTGGGCCTATCTATGATTAAAAAATTGAGGTTCCTAGTGATCTCAACCTTGGGATCGTAACAGCATATTAGCTCAACAGAGACCTTGCTCCTTCCATAGGCTTGGACCGTGTTGTCGCCGAATCCTTGGAGCATGGTATCAAATGGATTGATGAACTTGGTCAGGTTGCCGAGATGGTCAAGAGCAGATTTGAATATGATATTGCAAAAGCTCCCATTGTCAACCAACACGCGGTCGACCATTTTCCCAAGGATACATGTAGAGATTATCAATGCATCCTCTTTGGGGCACTGCACTCCCTCCCTATCCTTGTTGGATAAGGTGATGAGCGCGTCTCTGGAGATGGTCGGCTCTGGGGGCACCACGACATGGACCCCGGCGAACGCCCTCAACTCGGCCTTATGCTTTCTGTTTGACATGGTGGAAATCGGGGAAAGGCCTCCGAGGTTTCCACCTCCCGACTGAAGTATATTGATCCGGACGCCGGGGTTGATCGGAGGGATTGACTCGTCTGAGTACTCCAGCTCGTTTTGCTCGATCCTGGCGACTGGATTGGGAGGGATCCCATCATTCTGTCGACGATTGCGCCCCCCGGTTCTTTCTGCCCGGGGTTCTGGCTTGGTCACCAAATTTTCCAGCTTGCCTTCCTCGAACAATCTCCAGAGTTGTCTGAGGAGGTCGCGGCACTGGCTGGTGTTGTGGCCGGGACTTTTGTGGTAGGCATAAAATTTGCTGCGGTCTATATGACCAGTGTCCCTCATCGGCTTTGGCTTGCTAAGCCACTCGCGCCCCTTGATGGCATTGAAGATATGGGCCAGAGACAGATTGAGGTTGCGGAGGAGGTGAACCTCCACATCCTCGAAGGCCTTGAACTCACCGGGAGGCTTTGCGACCGCCTTTCTGGGCTTGGCGACCGCCTTTTTCGGGAAGGAAGATGGCACCTTCCCTTATCTGATAGATCCCTCGCCTAAGCGAAGGGTGAGGATCATTTGCCTAGCCAGAAAGTCGGCGGCCCTGACGCGGAAGATCGCGTAGGTCGGGGGATGTCCTTTGTGAGGTGCCTGAACATGGGTGAATGGCCATAGAATCACCCTAGGACCGAGTAGAGGGCGAGCTTATCGCTAATGGGCTCGCCGGTGAGGACTATTTCATCCACCCGATCGATGTAGTCTTCGTCGGGCTCGTCCTTCCCTTGCCTGATCTTCATCATGCGGTGGGGGCCCTCTGGCCGAGCAACTTTTGCGGCGAAATACGACGTGAAGTCATTCGCCAGTTTCTCAAAATAGTTGATTGAACGCAGTGGCAGTGAGATGTACAATCTATGGGCAAGATAGCCCAATGTTAAAGGGAACATTCGGCACTTCGTTGCGTCTGATGCCCCGCATCCGGTCATGTAGATCCGGAACTTGCTCAAGTGGGTCTCAGGGTCTGATCTCCCATCATATAAAGGTGTTTGAGGAGGAGTGATCTTCGGTTGTACGGGGGCGAGCTTGATCTGGACCGCGAGTGGCTCACTCGGTCCGGCGATCGATTTCTTGGCGCCTGCCCCAGTTTCTATGAGCGTCTTCATTTCGTCGAGCTGGCGCTGCATTGCGGCTATTGCCGTAGCCTGACTGCTCGCGTATTGGCTCTCGGAGCAGGAGCCGAGGCGATCATGTACCGATCTCCTGGCCCCATGGTAGGTGACGAGTTCTCCGCCACCAAGCTCAATTCTGGGGCGAGTGGGAGCCCGTTGGCCGGCCTGTCTTCTGGGAGTCGGGTATGCCAAACTCCTGGTGAAGGATTCGGACTCCGATGTCTCCCGGATGGGGCCCGAATGCCCGGGTCACCATGAGGGATCACTCCCTAGGTGGCTGAAGACGGAATTGTCCCATCTTACGAGCGCCTTTTCCTGCGTCTCGGGGCTTTCTGACGATTTCTCGATATATAGCCCCTTGAGCTTCCGCTTGCCCGCACGGTGGATGGCTGATGGAGTAATGGCGGGCGAGTCGCATGCCCTCCGTCGCTCCCTGAGGATGGCCATGGCCTCCTCGATCTGTTCCGCGGTTTGGAACTGATCGAGTGAGAGGTTGGGGCCGTCCCTCGGGGGCGGGAGTGAGAGTCTGGCGTCACCGCGGTCACCTTCCGCCGTAGGTTGGGACTCGGCCTAGGCCGGAATAAGGTGTCTGGCAGATCGTAGAGTGGCCCTTTTCGAGGTCGTGGCAGACGTCATGATTCTGAAGGTTTTTCTTTGAAGAACAGTGAGTGTTTCTTCAAGTATATGCCCCGGAGAACAGTGAGTGTTCTTCGAGACGGTCGGAATAAAAAACGAAGGTTAAGATCCCCTTCTTCTAGCGCCAATTGTTGTTACCCAAAATATTATCTGGAGATGATATGCTGGAATGGACGAGTAACAAACAAAGTGCGAGAGCACATTCGTGGGAAAATAAATAACACAAGATTTGCCGGGGTTGTTAGTCCCGGGCTTGAATGCTCTCGCGAGATGTTATTAATATGAATAC
Source organism: Orobanche coerulescens (assembly GCA_033398695.1). Classification (NCBI taxonomy): domain Eukaryota; kingdom Viridiplantae; phylum Streptophyta; class Magnoliopsida; order Lamiales; family Orobanchaceae; genus Orobanche; species Orobanche coerulescens. The sequence goes on from CM065804.1 coordinate 196,873,489, forward strand.
TAGTGAGTACAGATATTAATGTTAGAGTACAATTACAATGAGTGTAAAGACTCTAGTTATCTTAGCTATCGTGTGTTGAAGATTGCCGGAAGAACCAGAGTTGAAGCTCTGTGAGTTCTTGTTCCAAAGATGGAGAGTTTTCTGTATTGTTTGCTTTTAGCGTTTCATGTTCACGTTGTAAACTGTCCCCCTTTTCCAATGCTGGAGGCCTCCTATTTATAGGAGAAAGGGTTGCTGGGACGTCCCTCTCCACCGCGGGCGACCGCCGTTTCCTGCATTTAAATAAGGCGGGCGATCGTCCTGGCATGTGGGACTGTTTCCTTAAAGTCCGCAACTGCTGCTGGAAGACAGATGCGCGAACCAATGAGGAGGCGACAGGTGCCTCTTCTCGCTGTCCTGGGCGGTCCCACCTTAGGTCCTTTCTGCGGGTCTGTCGGTTGGTGAGGCCGTCCTTATCACTGACAGCTGCTGATGGGCTGGAGTAGGGCCTGTTCTTGCGGCGCCTTTTGCGGATCTGTACGTGGGTCTTCACCCGAGATTCGGTCTCCACAGACTTTGACGGGTGTCGGATTCACACGTGGCATGGGACGATCGTCTCCAGTCGGACGTTAGAGGCGATCGCTAGAGGCCAATAGACGATCGCCTTAGACGTCAATTGCTAGGCGCTTGCCCAGCATCTGTCTTCTTTAGCTAGCTCCTGACCATTATGTCGATCGCCATCAAGGCGTATAAATCGCCGCACAACACCGGACAATTTGGTTTTAGTCCCAGCCCGCGGCCCGATTCAAAATCGGGCCAAAAACCCGAGGGCTGTCTGGCCGAGCCATGCTTGGCAGCCTGGCCGAGTCCTGATCGGCAGGCATCGGCAGCCTCTCGGCAGCTGCGGCCGAGACATGGCCGAGCATGCTCGGCAGCCTGGGAAAGCATCCCAGGCAGTGCTGCCAGCACCACTGCCGGCAGCCCCATTTCTTCGTTTTTCGGCCCGTTTCCAAAACCGTGATGCTACAACGAACATTTTAAAATCTACGATTATTCCATACATGATTCTAAATCATAATCATCATCCAAAAGCATTCAAAAAGCACAAATAATCGTATATACGGAAACATTGACCTCGCTCTGATACCACTGTTGGGTTTCCGAAAATAAAATGAAAAATGCAGCGGAAATAAATACGAATCCCAAACAGGATCGATCAAGTAACGTATATACGAAAATATAAATACGAAGATAAAGATCATACGCTTGAAGCCTTTGAAATAAATCTTCGTAAAAATGGATGACGATCACGAACCTCGTACCGAACACGAAATCCCTCGTTCCAAGCACCGAAACTTCGAAGCCTCTACTTCACACGCGTCGGAAGTTTCCCAGAAAAATTCGATAGCAATCCGTTCTCCAAGAACACGGCTAGGAATTACTATAGAAATTTATATCTCACTTTTATCTTAACATTTATATGACCTCCAAGGTGAAATATAGAAAAGAAAATTTTCTCTCCTCCCTCACTTGAAGCTCTCGGCCAGGACAGTAGGTTTTTTTTGTGTGTGTGTGTGTGTGTGTTGGTTGGTTGGTTGGTAGAATGTGTATTTTATATATATCTCAAAACATATAATAAATATGTAAATAATGAGATAAAATATCAACACAAAATAACAAAAATACAACCATCACATACACATGCATGGAAAATTCCATGTGAGGTGGGGAGAGGGTGGGGCGGCCCAAGGAAGTTTCCTAGAAACGATCTGAGTCACTCGGCTCGTGTACCGGACGTTCGTCAAACGACTCCGTTAAATAAACTCCGTTTAATCACCAATATATTTATGTAAATTAATTAATTATATCAAATACAAATATATTTCTCTAAGAAATATTATTTATGAATTAAATTAATTACCTGGTAACTTAATTTTAATTCATAAGACCGCTATTTGATTTATCCAATAAATCAAAATTAGATATCCAATATCTAATATTAATAGAGAGATAATAAATTCACATTTATCCGTCAACGCTCCTGATGCGCGACTCCATAGGTCCATCTCAGCCGGCATTGGGAGGAACTAATGAGTGCGGGCAGCACTTAGCCAGTCTAGCGGGCCGCACTATAAACCCCGACTGAGAACGAATGAAGGGATCATTCCAGAACCATTATGTCGTGAATACCATATACGTATAGACCCTTTATCAGATGTCCCGGTCAAGTCTTCGGGTCACGGTAAAGTCAAACCCTACTGTTGACTAGACTCTATACATGTGTTAATGCAAATCAAGACCGACTGATTAATAGTGTATCTAATATGACTATATCAGAATGGTTTTGCCAAAGACTCATGATCTTATTTGCCATTAACCGTATAGGACATACACCTGCTCACTAACGGGAGATAGAATCCTTTCTTGGCGTACAGTAAAGACTGCTACCTGCACGTATACTATCACAACCTTTCGATTCGTCATCGAATCTCCGAGAGTGAATACCGTGTGACTGAATCAAGTATGAGTCATGTTCGAGTATACTGGTCCCACCAATATACTTATAACTATGTTATCAAGACGTGCACACGTCCTAGCATCAGTTATACAAGTCTTATTAAAACTTAATGCCCATTTAAGTTTATTGACTTGCGAACGATTTATGTAAATAAACTTTAAACACTTCTAGTGCATTTTCTCTTATCCCATAACGAGAATGAAATGTTCAATTTATTTACATGGACTTCACTTCAATGTTTACCAAGTCAAGAATGCAATTGAAATACAATAAACAGTGAATGAATCGAATTGCCTTTTTATTATTTATACCATAATTACAAGTACAATGCCCCTACTCTCTCATCCCCTGAGTGGCATTCGAGGGCATATTCCTAACATAGGCAGCAGTTCTAAAGAGTCCTATAGCATGAGCACCATAGGAGGTCAGATTTTTTGCAAGATGGTGATAGCAAAACCCGTGGAATGCATTCGGATAGACGGCTCGAACAGCATTCTGAATGCTCTTATGTTGGTCACTCACAATCAGTAAATTTTCCATCGGATTGTAGCATCTGCGCAGGTTATACAGAAAATAAGTCCATGACTCATCGTTCTCTATCGGACCAAGACCAACTGCAAGAGTAAATACTTGCTCGTTCCTGTCAAATGTGATGGCCACAAATAGAGTTCCTTTATTCCTTCCCTTCAGGTGGGTCCCATCAACTATAATCACTGGTCTAAGGCACGTATCAAATGCCCTAATACTCTGTCCGAGTGCAACGAACATGTGGCAAAACACTCCCTCACGAGTCGTCTGCAAATCATAAATTGTCCCTGAATTACGCTATTTTAACAAATACAGATAAGATGGGAGCCTTTGATACGACTCATCAAAGCCGCCATATATATTCTCTATCGTTATATTCCTCGTCCGGAGAGCAAAATTATATAGCATGTCAATGTCGTACTCCCTACACATCTCTGCAATCATCTCCTTTGGCCTCAAAGTGACCCCCTCACCGGTCAATCTTTTAGTAAAATAATGGGCGGCAACCTCAGAAGTGACCGACCGTGTGGCAGCACGGTTCAAATTAGGGTGACAGTTGTGCTCCAAGGTCAACGTAGTAATTCTTCAAATAGTTGCACCCTCAATAGCACACAACCTAAACTGACAATTGTTTCGCCCACTCTTACAGACAAACACTATACGTTTATCGATGGAACGATCAGTGATACACTGTAGCATATTTTCCAAATGATACATTCCTACAGTTATCCTCAACTCTGTCTTGGACCGAAAGGTGGACCCCACCTCTAGCTGACAGGTGACCGGTGGAGGCTGCTCGACCCAACCTAAAGTCTCGGAACTACCGGGGTCCGGAAATGGAATAATCCAGTTATGCGTTGATTGTAGATGCTCATGCTCGCTCGCATATTGATGGTCGGATGAGAAGTTCCGACGACTCATAACCCTATCCATTTGGGCAGGTTGGCGAACCCAAGCAAGAAATTCCACATATAGTGACTCAAGCAAGTCTTTACAACAATCTTCATCTTCGTATGTATGCACCTCCTCATCTTCCTCGTCTTCCTCATCTTCCTCGTATTGATAATCTTTGGAAGGCATGTCATAATTTATGTTGCCGGGCTCTACTCTCGAGCTGCTACATCCCATATTAACCTCGGGAGTGAAGGAGGTGCCATTCTCAAGATAGACCTCAGGATCCTCCTTGTATTCTACTAGTAATCGAAGTAATTCGGTATCGCCCCATAATAGGACTTTTACTTTGTTTCCGTTGGTCATGTTTGTCAAGTACCATAATTTGTAATCGAACTCATTTGGACCACCGAAACCCTCTATGATAACCCCCACGAGGTTTGCACGACTAACTTTGCTCGTGTCGATGTAGACAAAAAAGGAGTGCCCGTCTACATATGTCGATCGTTCCCAATAACCACCGTAATGTATCAAAATACGCTGCTACGACATCTGATTACAAAAAGATGAATAACTATTCAGAAAACTGAGCGAACAATATTCTAAAACGGTCTGCCTTGGACACGACCGATGCACACAGTCGTATGTTATCGTGTGCAGCGATCGTGTGCAAGTTTCTGGCCATGAACACGATCGCTGCACACGATTGTAGACGATCGTGTTAAACGATCATGAACACGTTAGTTGTGCGCACGATGTCAAGGTCGTTGGACACGACCGTTGGCACACGATCGTTGCACACGGTGGCTTCCCATCATGTGCAGCGATCGTGTCCGTAAGAACTTGTCGGGGGAAAATTCCAGCGGTCAAATATTGATGCATACCTTCTTTATGAACCCAGAAGCACGACAAATGAAGTCCTATTTGAACGTCAACTTTTCTTTTCGAATAATCTTGTGATTTTTATAAGATTTTTTAGGGACCCTTTGTCAAAAATGGTTGTGTTGTTTTGATGTATATGTTGTAGTTAAATTTTGGTTGTTGGACATTAATGATCGGCTTTGAGCACATGAGGAAAATAAAAAAGAAAAAAGAAAAGAAAAATAGTTTAAATTAAATGAAATACAACAAGAAACGAGAAAGTCAACATTACAACTTTTGGGAGGATATTTTAGTCTTTTTTATCAAAATGGTACTAAAAATTTATACTCTTATGAATGGGGATATAAAACTTGTTAATTTTATGATTTGATATTAAAAAATGATTCCCACTCTAATATACCTGAAAGCTATCATTGCCGATGCACACGCTTCTCTGCTCCAGCCCGAGCATAACCCAGAGTCACCTACTGACCAACCAATCGACCATATTGCATTTGAAATCCAAGATTTCCATTAAAAGATATATCCTGAGAGAGAGAGAGAGAGAGAGATGTACTCTACCGGGTACATTCATATACCATGAAAAGAAACATCGAAAACCAAAGAAAATAGAATGACACACAAAGATGAATAACATGGTAAGTATCGGCAGTACATTTTTGTGTTGTTTCTTAGAAGTATAGTACTCTTTTATGCTTTTGCTTGCGGTTTTACGGCTATGCACGAGGGGGGCTAAGAAATTATAAGAACGAAGTTAGATTTTGTTAAGAATCAGATAAGGGGCTATATAAGGGTATAATTGTACGTTTAGAATTAATTTTATTATTATTTTTTATTTGGGGCTATATGGAGGAGAGAACTGGGGGCTATATTTAAAAAGGTAGTTTACATGCATATACAATTTATTTACATATATAAAACAGAGAGAAACTAATTACATTTATAACACAATTTAAATATATAGGTCAAAACATGATCCTCATATTTCAACTGCTAAACATAACTTACGCATTTAAGAATGAAAACCATATATAGTATCTACAAATCAGTTACCAAATATAAATCTTGTATTATCTTCCCTACCAAAAGAGCGCATAACATATCAGTTCTATTTTCTCCCTCCTCTTCTCTTTGCCGTATACCCTCTCCCTCGTCTTCGAATTCCATAAACCTCCAAACAAAGCTTCTATGTTCAGATCGGCGGTTGTATGACATCGAAACTCATCGAGAAGGCGGACGACCGACGGCTAGGCTTCTCAATTCATATCGGAGGTTCATAAAACTAAGATGTAGAAGGACTCATCTTCAACAATTCTATGGCAGGATTTTAGCGCTCGAATTTTTGTTGTTTTCGTTGGTTGTGGTTGTAGCAAATGTTTATTCACCAAATTTATCGAAAAATTCCAAATTCAATGTGTTCTGCAAATATTTATCACTAAAACTGGAACACATATGTGGATACTTTTTCAACGAAATTTTGTTTACTCAAATACATGTGAACGTATACCTGTTGTTAATGTACATTTCTTCTTTATTATGGAATAGGAATTCGAGAAATATAAGTTTGGATATTTCTGGTATTGAATATTTGTTTGCAACAAAATTTCGATTGTTGCTCATCATTCTACGGTATTTAGTAATGAAAATGATTCCATATGTGACCACACTTTTGTTATATGACTTGGTTACCAGAATATATATAGTTTTAGATACTTAAGTTACATTAAATTTCTTGATGGTACCTAATTTTTTAATAACTTTTGTTTACTAAGTACGAGCAAAAAAATAAGTACATGGCTTGAATTTATTGATTTTTGTTGTTGTGGTTTGCAGTGAATGTTCGTTCGTCAAATTTGTTGAATATTTTCAAATTTGATGTACTTCGTTGTCTTTTCCGCCTCCACGCACTACAAAGAATTATTTGGTTATCATTTATTATTTGGTTACTCCATTGCTCGTTAATGGATACCATTTATTTTATCAATATGATGTGGTGGATACTCTTTATATAGTTTGATTACCTTATTTAATTTGTATAGTTACCCTTCTTGATTCATTAGCTTATTATGAGGGTTACTAGTTTAGCACATTAATCTGAGGCAATTTTCCTAATCTGCATTTTGTAGTTGCCCAAAATATTTATCCGAAGATTAATACTGCTGGAAGACGGACAACAAACAAATGCGGGAGCACTTCCGAGAGAAGATAAATAAAACAAGATTTGCCGGGTTTGTTAGGCCCGGGCTTGAATGCTCTCGCGAGATGTTATTAATACAAATATTCGTGGATACAAGTATTAATGAGAGAAATCTAAATACAATGAGTGTAAAAAGACTCTGTTGATCCGGCTCTTGAGCGAAGCTCGGTGTTCTTCGTCCCGCCGGTAATCTGCTCGAGGAGAAAAGGCCGGGAGAAGTAAGACCGAAAGAAAGCTGTTGCCAAGAGTTGGAGATTTGCCAAGTGCTTGATGTTTGCTCCTGTATTGCGTGTGTATTGCAAGAATGTCAGAGAGTGCAGCGTGAGTTTACAAATGCAGGGGGCTTCGTTTATATAGAGGCAGCCGAGTCCTGTCCTGTAGTGGCCGATCGCTTGCCGGCCATTAAAATAATCTGCCGACCGCCTGCCGGCCAATATAATAATGTGCCGATCTCCTGGGCTGTCGGGCTAAAGTCCAAATAAGATGCTGGCTGTCGGGCTAAAGTCCAAGATAGAGGCTGCCACAGCTTGGGCGGTCCAATAAGGAGCCATCACGTGTCCGGAGTCAGTCAACATGTGGCCCTACTGACAAGCTTTCGGCGGCCTGTCGGCTGGTGGAGGGAATCTGTCAGATTGTGGTCAATAGCCCGGGATTCGCGGATCTTGTCCCAGCCTTTGCACATGGTGCCAGTCCTGGTGCTCGGCCTTTGCCGACTGGATGTCCATCGGTGGTGATCGACATGAGGCGGTCGTCCCTGGATGGCCTTCGGAGGCCGCCATCGGCCAGTGGATGGAGGTCGCCAAGGGTCGGTCGCCAAAGGTAGGTCGCCAGGTACCGAGAGACGGTCGATCGCCAAGGGTCGGTCGTCAAGTACTGAGAGGCGATCGTCTTGATGTCGATCGCTCGGCACCGGGATTCGTCCTGGGCCCTTCGGTTGGCCAGTCTAGCATGTCCACTGGGTTAAGGCTCGGTCGCCTGGTCGCCGATCGGCAGGCTCGCCTTGGTCGCTCGGCAGTGACTCGGTCGCTCGGCCTCGGAGGCGATCGCCGGTCGGGAGGTGTTAAATCTTGACACAACAATTGCCCCCCAGCTTGCTCCTATGTTGGAGACATGGGGCGAGGTGGTTCTTGCTGGTGATCGTGTCTGGATGAGGACGGGCGATCTGAGCCGACTTAGGACTCGGACTTGGGCTAACATAGTCGATTGGCTTAGCTATCTTTCGGTCTTGTACCTGCAAAAAACAACATTGGCCGATCCCCCACGGAAACTTGGTGGTTTCGCTTGCTTGAGGAATCGTGCACAGTCGCGGAGATCGATGGACCGACCCCATGACCGTGTCTTGATGCACAAAGACAATGAGTGCCTCGTGACTCACTTTATTATGAGGGTCCTCTCAGCCGCGCCGCCTTGTTTTTAAACGAAAGGCCTGCGGTCTCGCGCTAGAGGAGTCCTTGCGCGGGGCAGCGTCGGATGAATCAACTCCACGCCCGCGGCTTGTTAGCTCTGCTTCCACCTCGGCCAGCCATGGAGATGGCCGACCTCGACGGTGTACGTTGAGACGGGGTTGTGGAATGAGTCCACTGATTAATGTTGGAGGGCCCTCCGACTACGCCGGCCTCGTATTTAAACGAAGGGCGGGCGATCTCGGCCGAAAGGGACCTTGCATGACCGAAGCAGCCGGTTCCATCGACTGCCAGGGCCATGGCTTTATGGTGTGTGGTGGAGGCGATCTTATGCCTTAGTCCGTCATGTTATATGCTGGACTGTAGATGGCGATCGTGTCCACCGGGTTGCTGATGATGTTGCGATCGCGGAAGATCGGCGATCGTCGCTCGGCGACCGATCGCTTTATTCGTGAGTCGATATTGGCGATCGGGCGGCTAGTCCCTCACTTAGAATGTTGGATCAGGCGGTGAGCGAGTCCTCCGGCTCTTACGGATAGTAGCGATCGGGCCGGGTAGACGGAGGTCGTCGACGGCGCCGATCGATCTACTCCTAGCCGAGAAGAAGCCTTTGCACAGACAGAAATCTGCGGCTCTAGCCGGAAGGGCTGCGTAGGTCGTCGGCGTGGTCTTCGTGAGATGCCCGAACATAGGCGAGAAACCCCGAAAACCTCCTAGACAGGCGTAGAGGCGGTCTCATCGCTTACGGCTCGCCGTTGAGGATGATCATGTCAACCCTGGCCGATGTAGTCCGAGTCGGACTCTGTTCTCCTTGCCTCGATTTGCATCATGCGATGGCGACCTTGGCCGGCGACCCCGGTGGCGAAGTGTTCCGTGAATACGTGCGCGGCTCGTTAAAGGAGCATGGACCGAGGTGGCAATGAAGTGTACCACCGGTGGGCGAGGTCGCCCAAGGTCGGAGGAACATTCGCACTGGTCGCGTCGATGCCCCACACCCGGTCATGTAGATGTTGAACTTGTGCAGTGTGCTTGGGGGTCCGATCGCCCTGGTACACGGGTGTTTTAGGAGGGGCGATCGTGTCCGCACCGGGCGAGCTCGATGTCGATCGCGAGCGGCTCGCTCGCGCGGCGATCGTCTTGGTGGCGCCGCCCGGATTGCAGGAGCGCCTTCATGTCGTCGACCGACGCCAGATTGCGGCGATCGCCGCGCTCGGCCGCTTGCGGATCGGCTTTGGGAGCGGGGCCGAGGCGATCGTGTACCGATCTCGGACTCCCGGCCGCGACCTCGGGAATTTGGCGGCGGGAGCCGTGCCGGATCGCCTTGTGGGATCCGGTAGCCGAGCTCCCGTGACGGACACCAACTCCGCTGCCTCGTAGCCGGGCCGATCGCCTGGCCGCTGTGTCGGCCGCCTGTGCGATCAAGACAGACGTGCCCCGCCGCGAGCGCCTCTTCTTGCGGGCGAGAGCCTCTGGCGCTTGCTCGGCCAAGAGTGCCTTAAGCTTCCGCTTGATCTTGGCGAGAGACCGGGGCGCAGCAGGAGGCGCGTCCGAGAGCACTCTGTCGTTCACGGGCGGGCGGCTATGGCCTCTTCGATCTGTTCATTGGTTCGAACCGATCGAGCGAGAGGCTCGGGCCGCCGTCCCGGACGGATCGAGCGTCTCGATCGCGGCGCCGCCTTCCACCATCGGCCGCGCTCTGATCGGGACGGAACAGGGTCCGCCTACTGGTCCGGGCTTTCTTCGACGCGGAGGCGGAAGACATGTTTTCTGAAGGATTTCTTTTGAAGTGCAGTGAGTGTCACTTCAAATATCTGCCCCGAGAACAGTGAGTGTTCTTCGGGACGGTGGGTGTAAAAAATCGAGGGTTGGATCCCCTTCCTCTAGCGCCAATTGTAGTTGCCCAAAATATTTATCCGAAGATTAATACTGCTGGAAGACGGACAACAAACAAATGCGGGAGCACTTCCGAGAGAAGATAAATAAAACAAGATTTGCGGGGTTTGTTAGGCCCGGGCTTGAATGCTCTCGCGAGATGTTATTAATACAAATATTCGTGGATACAAGTATTAATGAGAGAAATCTAAATACAATGAGTGTAAAAAGACTCTGTTGATCCGGCTCTTGAGCGAAGCTCGGTGTTCTTCGTCCCGCCGGTAATCTGCTCGAGGAGAAAAGGCCGGGAGAAGTAAGACCGAAAGAAAGCTGTTGCCAAGAGTTGGAGATTTGCCAAGTGCTTGATGTTTGCTCCTGTATTGCGTGTGTATTGCAAGAATGTCAGAGAGTGCAGCGTGAGTTTACAAATGCAGGGGGCTTCGTTTATATAGAGGCAGCCGAGTCCTGTCCTGTAGTGGCCGATCGCTTGCCGGCCATTAAAATAATCTGCCGACCGCCTGTCGGCCAATATAATAATGTGCCGATCTCCTGGGCTGTCGGGCTAAAGTCCAAATAAGATGCTGGCTGTCGGGCTAAAGTCCAAGATAGAGGCTGCCACAGCTTGGGCGGTCCAATAAGGAGCCATCACGTGTCCGGAGTCAGTCAACATGTGGCCCTACTGACAAGCTTTCGGCGGCCTGTCGGCTGGTGGAGGGAATCTGTCAGATTGTGGTCAATAGCCCGGGATTCGCGGATCTTGTCCCAGCCTTTGCACATGGTGCCAGTCCTGGTGCTCGGCCTTTGCCGACTGGATGTCCATCGGTGGTGATCGACATGAGGCGGTCGTCCCTGGATGGCCTTCGGAGGCCGCCATCGGCCAGTGGATGGAGGTCGCCAAGGGTCGGTCGCCAAAGGTAGGTCGCCAGGTACCGAGAGACGGTCGATCGCCAAGGGTCGGTCGTCAAGTACTGAGAGGCGATCGTCTTGATGTCGATCGCTCGGCACCGGGATTCGTCCTGGGCCCTTCGGTTGGCCAGTCTAGCATGTCCACTGGGTTAAGGCTCGGTCGCCTGGTCGCCGATCGGCAGGCTCGCCTTGGTCGCTCGGCAGTGACTCGGTCGCTCGGCCTCGGAGGCGATCGCCGGTCGGGAGGTGTTAAATCTTGACACAACACATTTCAAGTAGCCGAAGAACCCAAACAATTGTCCGACAGTAACCAAACAAATATTGGAGCGTAACCAAAAAAAAGAGTGATATTGTTATGAAGCACACAAACATGAAACATGTATTGAAATTTTACGAATAATATAACCATCGCAACAGATTCACACAACCATGTGGTCTAGTATTTATACAAGCATTATAAAATAAAAAAATCTATTTCAACCGTTTGAACAAAATATTAGGAAGAAGTATCCAAAATCCTGTAATCGAGTAGCCATATTGATATCCTTCAGAATCTGACTTGCATAATGACATATATGTCAAAATCCAGCACAACCTCAAATTCAGTAAGTTCCAGCGAATCTTGAAAGTGTCGAATCGGAACCGCACCCAAAACCACCGTGATTGAGAAACTCTGAAACATGACTTAAAATAAAAAATGTTATCAATATTGCAGATTTGGAAAAAAAAACGAATGAAGATAGAGATAAAGAGAGAGAGAGAGAGAAATATGAGTGATGGATTGGGGCCAGTAACCAACTAAGTTTTCAGATCTAGGAAGCAATATTCTTATGGAGGACGCTGGGACGGCGGGCAGCAGCAACAAAGCTGGGCGCGGTCCGTCGGGTTGTCAGATCTGCAATTTTTTTGCAATATACGATTGAAAAACGATGAAAATTTGCATAAATATAGAACTTTCCTCTCTATTGTAAATAAGGACAGCAGAAACCTAAACAACATGGCCGCTCACCACCTCATACATCATACAAGATGAATGTTACCTCCAAACAAAATTGCCCGGAACAGATTCGTTTGCCGTTTTCCGATCAACTGCGACCGACCACCACCAAGCACGCAGGGTGCGACCATGACCTCTAATCTATGTCGCTCGTCGCCTTCGGTTGTTCCCAGCCGCAAAACCTCCGACCGTCACAACATCCTAAATGTCTTCTCAAATCCATAATTATTTTGATTCTTTTTTCAGTTTCATCTATATAAATAAAGTGTTATTTGGAGGAAAGAAACATAGAATCATGGAAAGAGAGAGAGGCCGGGAGAGTAACCGTGTGAAAGGGAAAAGAAATATGTAAAATAATTTAATTAACAAAAATAAACACATTTAAATTGATAGTCTTGTAAATATTTTGAGTTGATGATATATTTGTAATATTTTATTTAAATATACTAGGATGCGTAATTTTCCTATTTAAAATCTCCCTTTAATATTATACCGAGCCTAAACTGGCCCCACCCAGGTAATAACTGGGCCTATATTGGGCTTCTAGTGGCAGCCCATACATAAACGAAGCTTAGCCTTAATTCTTTATTGAAAACTGTATTTAGACAAGAAAATGAATAGAGTATAAATTAGAAAATAAAAAATAAAAAATAACCACGCCAAAAGCTGAAAAGCCTCTCCATCATGGGCTTTTCTACCCTCATGGACCTTTCTACCGTTGGGCCAGAAAAATTCGGTCTAACGTTAAGTCGGTATTAAAATTATATATTTTTTATATTAGTCGATTTCAGTTTATATATTGTTATTGTTATGATTGAACTATGCGGATTGAAATCAACAAATATGAAAAATATGCAATTTTAATACTGCCTAATATAAGATCAAGTTTTCCTGACCTGACGATAAGAAAATATATTTTAATTATACAACATAATTGTATATATTTATCGATTTCAGTTGTATATTCTTCTTGTTATGTATGAATCGTGCAGATTGAAATCGAACAAATATAAAAAAAATGCAGACTAACCATAAAATAGAACCAAATTCGCATTTCTCCACCTTAATATGCAAAATTGCAATTTAAATATAAACCACAAGATTTAGAGATTTACTTCCATTTAAAACTGAAAGGTCAACTCCATACGAAAACAGAGGGAACTTTCTCTCTCTCTCTCACATACACCAATAATGGCTTCCACCGACAATGAGTCGACCAACCCGGCGCTCGAACCGGATCGGGAGGCTCCGGCGGAGCCAGGTCTGGAGCTGGCTCAGTTCGCCGCCGGTTGCTTCTGGGGGGTAGAATTGACCTTTCAGAGAGTGGAAGGCGTCGTCAAGACTGAAGTAGGCTACTCGCAGGGCCACATCCACAACCCAAATTACCAGCTGGTTTGCACCGGATCCACCAACCACGCTGAGGTGATTCGGATCCACTTTGACCCGAGTGTTTGCCCCTACACAACCCTGCTCGATGTGTTTTGGGGGAAACACGACCCCACTACCCTAAGTCGCCAGGTATAATCGATTCATTCAACCTAAACCCTAAATCCTAAAATCTAAATCTAAATGTGTATTTACGATCGATGCGCTTATCAATGCTTATGTTGAATTTGATTTTTTTTTTTTTCAAATCAAATCTTCTGACAATTTTGTATGCCTGGTTCATGATGTTTGATCTGATAAACACTTATTTTTGTTGCAAAAATTCAAAGGGGAATGATGTAGGGACACAGTACAGATCAGGTATATACTACTACAACGAAACGCAAGCAAAATTAGCTCAGGAATCACTAGAAGCGAAGCAGAGAGAGGTGAAGAAGAAGATTGTGACAGAAATTGTTGCAGCAAAGAGATTCTACAGAGCCGAAGAGTATCACCAGCAGTATCTGGAGAAAGGAGGAAGAAACGGCTCCAAACAGTCTGCTGCTAAAGGCTGCAACGATCCCGTCCGTTGCTACGGTTAATACAACTGACTTTCGATTATGATTTGAGTTAAGAAGTGCAATTTGTGATTGAATAATATGATGGATTAATGTTAAACTGGGTTCATAAACAGTAGACTTGGCAATTCGGTTGTGTCTTTACTCTCGTGTTTCGTATCAAAAGTCCAAACTCATACACGACACTAAATAAATTCGTGTTATGTCGTGTCGTGTACCGTGCAAATTCGTGTCGTTTCATGTCGTGTTTTCGTGTTAGGCACCTAATATAAAGTAAATATTAAAATATTATAAAAAATAATAATTTTAATATTTTAATATTATTTTTATAGGTTTTAGTAGACAAATGAAAAGAATGGCAACGAATACACGAATATTTACACGAAATTTATGAGAGTTCACATTATATTTTTAAATTTTAAAGTTTAGTACAAACAAAATTCATAAATTGTATTTTTATTTATTTATTTATTTCGTGTACCTCGTGTCGTGTACCTAAAGGATAAACACAAAATCGACACTAAATCTCGGTCGTGTACTTTCGTGTTTGTGTATTTTCGTGTCGTGTACTCAAAATGTAAACCCAAATACTAAATTTTCATGTCGTATTTTCGTATCGTGTGGTAAATTACCGGGTTTAATAAACAATGCCAAGTATTTTATTCGATTCATCTCCTACTGTATTATTATTATTATTGTTATTATTTGGTTCATATACAATCTAATGTATAGAGTACAGACGAGTTGCAAGGTATATCAACCATTGAATTTTTCATAGCATATATATATATATATAGGGGTGTTGCTAAACAACAACAATGTATAAGCCTTAGTCCCAAAATGATTTGAGGTCTGCTAACATGATTCAAACGTTGAAACCGTCAATAATCGTTACATAAATAACATAAAAGTAAAAAAAAAAAAAAAAAAAGAGGGAAGAGAAAAAAAGGAGAATGAATGTTAACAAAAAAAAAAGAAAAATCCTGAAAATAAATTAAAAGGTAACATAAAATAAAATAGAAAAAGAAAAAAAAAATCAGAATCCATCCACCACCAGTAGGCATGTCAACTTTATCCGGACCCGATCCTACCCGTCGGATAAACCCGAAATTGGGTCGTGTACTGGCCGAACCCGAAATTTTGTGATCGGGTACGAGTAGGGTATGGATATAGTATATTACCCAATTACCCGACCCGACTATCCGACTCGCGTACCCGTTTGAATTAGATAGATATATTATTATATATTATACATAAATATTATATTATATTATATATTATGTATATTATTATATAAATATAATGTTTTAAATATTTATTATACTAAATTGAATTTATTAATTATATTAAATATATATATATATGATATACATTAAAAAATATTTATATTTTTAAATATAGGGTATACGGGTACCCGAATACCCATTGGGTACCCTTGTATGACCACACATCCATCGTAGCATACGCATCTCCGCCACATTCATCTTTTGAACGTGACACTATTTTACAGCCCAACACTCGGTGCCATATAACAGTGCAGACCTAATTGTCATGCGGTAAAATTTACCCTTTAATCTATGAGGCATGTCAGGATCACATAAAATCCCTGTAGCACTCTTCCACTTCAACCACCTTGCCTTTATTCTGTGAGCCACATCGTCATCTAGCTCTCCATCCTTTTGGATAATAGATCCAAGATACCTAAAGAAAGTGGATACATGAACAACTTTCCATCAAATGTGAGCATCCCGCCTCTCTATCACTGTTTTCACTAAACCTACACTCCATATATTCAGTCTTACATCTGCTCAACCTAAAGCCTAGAGCTTCCAAAGTATCCCTCCAAAGTTCCAGTTCTGTTGCACTCCAACCTTCGTTTCATCGATCAACACAATATCATCTGCGAACATCATACACCACGGAACGTCATTTTGAATTTCTCTTGTCAATTCGTCCATCACTATGGCAAAGAGAAAAGGACAAAGAGTAGATCCTTGATGCACCCCAATCGTAATAGGGGATTCTTCTGTCCTCCCAACATTAGTACGTACACTTGTACTGGCTCCCTCATACATGTCCTTTACAATGTCAATATATTTCCGCGATACACCCTTCTTTGCTAAGGCCCACCAAAGTACTTCTCTTGGTACTTTATCATATGCCTTCTCTAAATCAATAAAAACCATATGTAGATCTTTCTTTTTATCTCGATAATGTTCCATCAACTGCCGGATAAGATAAATTGCTTCCATGGTCGATCTTCCAGGCATAAATCCAAACTGATTTTCTGTTATCTTCACACATTTCCTGATCTTTTGTTCAACCATTCGTTCCCACAACTTCATGGTATGACTCATTAGTTTAATTCCGCGATAATTATAACAACTTTGAACATCACCTTTGTTCTTATACAAAGGGACGAGAATACTTTTCCTCCATGCTGATGGTATCTTATTGCTTATCCAAATCTTATTGAAAATCATAGTTACCCATTCGATCCCTCTCTCCCCCAAACACCTCCAAACTTCAATAGGTATACCATTGTAATATCCGTACCTTTCTATTCTTAGCAGTTTCCATTTTTTGTGTATGTCTATTTTTATCGACTTGCTTGTAACCGTTTCGACATTTTGAATCTACTTTATTCTTGGAGTTTTTCCATTTGGACGAGTTTTGGTGATGTTTTTACGTGATTCCATTTTACATCATGTTTTGCCGTGTGTACGTTCGATTCTCGTAAAACTCGTTCGTTTCCGTTGTTTCTTGGTTTGCATGAGTTCGTATGATTGAGTTGGTCGTGTTGAGACTTTTGGTTTGTTAATCCGATGTCGTATCGTGATTTTCGGGCACTTGGCCATCTTTGTAATTTCCTATAAGTTTTGGGAATTTCATATTCGTTGTCGTATTTCGGATTCCCTGGTAGTCGGAATGATGTTTTCTTGTAATGGTTAGACTCGTCATCGAATACCCTTCGTAGCCATATTTTCGGTTCGATAGCAGGTCCGAGTTTCGGAGTCGTCCGGAGTCGTTTGATGCAGCAGCCGTAACTCGTTGTCCTAAGGTGTTACGGCCGTAACACCCCATCAGTTACGGCCGTAATATGGCCATTGTTACAGCCGTAATACACCACTTGTTACGGCCGTAACGTCCCGCTGTTTTAAGGACAGCGGGCACGTCAGAACAGCAGTTTTCATTCTTTTCTCTTCGTTTTCTTCGACGTGCGACTCCAGAGGGCGATTCCCTTTAGTTTTGATTGGAGAATTCTTCGTATTCCATCACCGTAGGTTCGTGCTAACTGTTGTTGCCCAAAATATTTATCCGAAGATTAATACTGCTGGAAGACGGACAACAAACAACAATTGCGGGAGCACTTCCGAGAGTAGATAAATAATACAAGATTTGCCGGGTTTGTTAGGCCCGGGCTTGAATGCTCTCGCGAGATGTTATTAATACGAATATTCGTGGATACAAGTATTAACGAGAGAAATCTAAATACAATGAGTGTAAAAAGACTCTGTTAATCCGGCTCTTGAGCGAAGCTCGGTGTTCTTCGTCCCCGCCGATAATCTGCTGGATGAGATAGGCCGGGAGAAGTAAGACCGAAAGATAACTGTTGCCAAGAGTTGGATGTTTGCCAAGTGTAAGTATTTTGCTTCTGTATGGTGTGAAATGCGAGAATGCAGACCCGGATCCAAGTGCAGGCTGCCTTCTTTATATAGGGGTTGAGGTGCTTTGTCTCCTAGTGGGCGATCGCCTCTCGGCCATTAATGTAATGGGGCGATCGTCCTAAAGGCCACATGGGCTGTCTGCCAAAATCTACGGCTACAGCTGGTAGCCAGCTGTGCGGTCCAATGAGGAGCCAGCACGCGTCCGGAAGTACTGTCACAGGAGGTCCCACTTTGCTACTTTCGGCGGACTTTGTCAGTAGGAAAGGTAGGTGACAGGCTGTGGTCACCAGTCTTGTCCGCCAACTCCTTTCGCAGTCTCGCCTGTTGGTAGGTGAGGTAGGTGACAGGTTTGTCAGCGCCTTTTGTGGATCTGCACGTGGGTGCTGTCCTGTGGCTCGGCCTTGGCCGACTGGATGGCCATCGGCCCAGATCGTCAGGATGCGGTCGTCTTTAGCTGGACACCGAGGATCGTCCTCGGCCAGTCACAAAGGGTCGGCACTGGTCGGTCACCAAGGGTCGGTCGGCAAAGCGCTGAGAGATGATCGTCCATAAGTCGGTCGCCAGAGGTCGGTCGCCAGGCGCCGAGAGATGATCGTATTGAATGTCGATCGCTCGGCACCGGGACTTGTCCTGGGACCTTCGGCTGGGCGATTCATGCTTGTCTGTCGGGCTAAGGCTAGGTCGCCAGGTCGCTGATCGGCAGATCTGCCTTGGCCGCTCGGCAGTAAGTCGGTCGCTCGTCCTCCTAGGCGATCGCCGGTCGGAAGGTGTTAATTCTTGACACAACAATTGCCCCCCAGCTTGCTCCTATGCTGAAGACATGGGGCGAGGTGGTTCTTGCTGGTGATCGTGTTCGGATGAGGACGGGCGATCTGAGCTGACTTATGATTTCGGACTTGGGCTACCATGGTCGATTGGCTTAGCTATCTTTCGGTCTTGTACCTGCAAAAACAACATTGGCCGATCCCCCATGGAAACTTGGTGGTTTCGCTTTGTTTGAGGAATCGTGCACAGTCGCGGAGATCGATGGACCGACCCCATGACCGTGTCTTGGTGCGCGAAGACAATGAGTGTCTCGTGACTCACTTTATTATGAGGGTCCTCTGTTAGGCTGCGCCTCGCCTCGTATTTAAACGAAGGGCGTGCGGTCTTGGTCTAGAGGAGTCCTTGCGCGGGGCAGCGTCGGATGAATCAACTCCACGCCCGCGGCTTGTTAGCTCTGCTTCCACCTCGGCCAGCCATGGAGATGGCCGACCTCGACGGTGTACGTTGAGACGGGGTTGTGGCATGTGTCCACTGATTAATGTTGGAGAGCCCTCAGACTACGCCGGCCTCGTATTTAAACGAAGGGCGGGCGATCTCGGCCGAAAGGGACCTTGCATGGCCGAAGCAACCGGTTCCATCGACTGCTGTGACCATGGCTTTATGATGTGCGGTGGAGGCGATCTTATGCCTTAGTCCGTCATGTTATATGCTGGACTGTAGATGGCGATCGTGTCCGCCGGATTGCTGATGATGTAGCGTGATGATCGGCGATCGGGCCGGAAGACTGGCGATCGTCGCTCGGCTGCCGATCGCTTTATTCGTAGGTCGATGTCGGCGATCGGGCGGGAGATCGTCGTCCGGGCGCCGATCGCGCCGCCACGAGCTAAGAAGGAACCTTTGCTGGCCGGAAAATCTGCGGCTCTAGCCCGGAAGGATGCGTAGGTTGTAGGTTGGGTCTTCGTGAGATGCCTGAACATAGGCGAAAAACCCTGAAATCCTCCTAGGACGGCGTAGAGGGCGGTCTCATCGCTTATGGGCTCGCCATTGAGGATGATTACGTCTACCCGGTCGATGTAGTCCGAGTCGGACTCTTCTTCTCCCTGCTTGATTTGCATCATGCGGAGGGGACCTTCGGGCCGGACGACCCTGGTGGCGAAGTACTCCGTGAAGACGTGCGCCAGCTCGTTAAAGGAGCCAATGGACCGAGGTGGCAATGAAGTGTACCACCGGACGGCGAGGTCGTCCGGCGTCGAGGGAACATTCGGCACTGGTCGCGTCGATGCCCCACACCCGGTCATGTAGATGTTGAACTTCCTTAGGTGCACTGGGTCCGATCGCCTCGTACACGGTGTTTGCGGGGAGCGATCTTGTGCCGCACGGGGCGAAGCTCGATGTCGATCGCGAGCGCCTCGCTGGCCCGGCGATCGTCTTCGGCGCCCGCCCGGATTCCAGGAGCGCCTTCATGTCGTTGAGTTGACGTTGCACGCAGCCCATTGCCGTGGCTTGGTCGCTTGCAGATCGGCTTTGGGAGCAGGAGCCGAGGCGATCGTGTACCGATCTCCGGCTCCGCGCCTCCGCCTCGGCAATTCGGCGAGGGGGAGCCAGACGGCCAGCCGCTCCGGGAGTCGGGTGGGCCGAGCTCCCGGTGACGGACTCAAACTCCGCTGCCTCGTAGATGGGGCCTGACCGCCTGCAGCTGTGTCGGGTCACCGCCAGTGCGATCGAAGACAGAGGTGCCCCACTGCGAGCGCCTCTTATGTGGACGGAGCCTCTGCGATCGCTCGCCGATGATGCCTTGAGCTTCCGGCTGACTTCCGGCGGACGACCGAGGGGGCGATAGCGGGAGGCGCGTCGAGAGCACTCCGTCGCTCCTGTAGGACGGCCAGGGCCCCTTCGATCTGTTCCTTGGTTCGGAACCGATCGAGCGAGAGGCTTGGGCCGCCGTCCAGGGACGGGATCGAGCGTCTCTGACCGCGGCGGCTACCTTCCACCATCGGCTTTGGCTCGGACTGGGACGGAACAGGGGGTTTGGCCGGCTGGTCAGCGGCTTTCTTCGACGCGGAGGCGGAAGACATGATTTCTGAAGGATTTCTTTGAAGTGCAGTAAGTGTCACTTCAAGTATCTGCCCCGAGAACAGTGAGTGTTCTTCGGGACGGTAGGTGTAAAAAATCGAGGGTTGGATTCCCCTTCTTCTAGCGCCAATTGTTGTTGCCCAAAATATTTATCCGAAGATTAATACTGCTGGAAGACGGACAACAAACAACAATTGCGGGAGCACTTCCGAGAGTAGATAAATAATACAAGATTTGCCGGGTTTGTTAGGCCCGGGCTTGAATGCTCTCGCGAGATGTTATTAATACGAATATTCGTGGATACAAGTATTAACGAGAGAAATCTAAATACAATGAGTGTAAAAAGACTCTGTTAATCCGGCTCTTGAGCGAAGCTCGGTGTTCTTCGTCCCCGCCGATAATCTGCTGGATGAGATAGGCCGGGAGAAGTAAGACCGAAAGATAACTGTTGCCAAGAGTTGGATGTTTGCCAAGTGTAAGTATTTTGCTTCTGTATGGTGTGAAATGCGAGAATGCAGACCCGGATCCAAGTGCAGGCTGCCTTCTTTATATAGGGGTTGAGGTGCTTTGTCTCCTAGTGGGCGATCGCCTCTCGGCCATTAATGTAATGGGGCGATCGTCCTAAAGGCCACATGGGCTGTCTGCCAAAAGTCTACGGCTACAGCTGGTAGCCAGCTGTGCGGTCCAATGAGGAGCCAGCACGCGTCCGGAAGTACTGTCACAGGAGGTCCCACTTTGCTACTTTCGGCGGACTTTGTCAGTAGGAAAGGTAGGTGACAGGCTGTGGTCACCAGTCTTGTCCGCCAACTCCTTTCGCAGGTCTGCGGCCCTGTTGGTAGGTGAGGTAGGTGACAGGTTTGTCAGCGCCAGAGGTCGGTCGCCAGGCGGTCGGTCGCCAGGCGTCGAGAGATGATCGTATTGGATGTCGATCGCTCGGCACCGGGACTTGTCCTGGGACCTTCGGCTGGGCGATTCATGCTTGTCTGTCGGGCTAAGGCTAGGTCGCCAGGTCGCTGATCGGCAGATCTGCCTTGGCCGCTCGGCAGTAAGTCGGCCGCTCGTCCTCCTAGGCGATCGCCGGTCGGAAGGTGTTAATTCTTGACACAACACTAACATATCATCATCAACGTAATCATCCTCCATCGTCCGAATCCGAGGTATTTTCTTCAGGAACCCTAACTTGTCTAAGTTGGGGGTTTTTCGAGTTTTTCTTGATTGATTCCGAATTGTTCATGTATGTTACGAAATTCCTTACCTATTGTTGTTATTGGGTGACTCCCAATCCGTTTTTCTCGAGTTAAATCCGTGAATTGTTGATACGGGGAGATTTTGCGTAAACCCTCGCCCGTATCGATTGAACGTTTATTGTCATGAATTGTAATCGGGGTTATGGGTGTTTTCCATTCGATTATTATTGTTCGTTGGGACTGAGTTATATTGATCCTTCATTTAGGAACCGTCGTTTTCCGTCCGGATCATTCGTAGTCGTTGTTCGTCCCCATTTCGTCGGAGATGTCTCAAAGACAAGTACTTTACATTTGTTTACCTGTTCTAGTATTTGAATTGTGGCTATTCGTGGTTGTGTGGATGGATATGCGTATGTTCACCTATGGACGGTCCGACGGGGCCTCTAGGGATACGTATTGCTGTGTGTGTGCGTATCACGAACTATGGTTAACCACCCAGGGATGTCCGACGGGGCTCTGCGGGGTACGGTGGCCGTGAGTCTCGTACCAACAGTTAACTTTGAATTGTTTTGTTGGAGAAATGTGTTTTGTGCTTGTGCACCATAAATATTCCGGAATATAAATGATTTCTAAAATGATTTTGGCGCATATATTCATCTGATTAGAATGTAGTTCAAATGGATTGTACTTGCACTAGCAGTTGTCGCTAACCCCTTAAATGGGGGAAATACCTTTTGTATTTCAGGTACAGGTCTTGGAGACAAGCGAGCACTCGAGCCGTATGAGAATGATGGGCAAGCATGATACTGTTCAGTAGTCATTTGTTGGTGTTCTGTTCTGTCGGTTGTTATTGATGTCTTGTTTTGGGATTTCTGTATTATGAAATTGGTTTAAGTACTCGAGTACTTCCTTTTTGAATTTGTTAATGTTGTGTTCCCGTTTTGGGAAATGGATTTGATGTCAGATTTTATTTGTCGGATTGTAGTCTTTTATTTGGATTGTCGTTTTGTTGATGGTTGTATGTCCTGTCGGATGTCATTTTGGTACGTTAGCCTGGTGGATTCCACAGTATGGGGTCCACGGCGCTGTAATATGCCCTGATCATCTTGGGGGTGTTACAACCATCTGGTCCTTCTGCTTTCTTTGACCCCATCTTCTTCAATGCCATTGTCACTTCACCCTTTTGAATTCTCCTCTTAAACTCTCGGTTAACCATACTTGAGGGGATGTTTAAATTCACAATATCTTGTTCTTGATGGTCATTGAATAGGGTATCAAAGTATAACCTCCATCTCTCTTTTATATCTTTATGTTGAACCAAAACTTTTTGGTCAGAATCTTTCACACATTTAACTTTTCCAATATCACGCGTCTTCTTCTCTCTCATTCGAGCAAGTTTATAGATATATTTTTCCCCTTATTTTGTATCTAATCTTGCATATAATTCTTGATTGACCTTTGATCGGGCATTTTGCACTGCCTTTTTAGCTTCTGTTCGAGCTTTCTTGTACTTCTCATAATTCTCATCGCTCGAGCATTTACCCAGTACTGTAACACCCCCAATCCACTCAGGGATATTACACGTCGTAGACCCTTTCCTCAAGGATCTACCAGGCTCGTAACTAAAATCGAACATCTCAACGTCGCCTTTAAGGCTAAAATGACTCAGTATACCGATTTGGTCTTTCAATTAATACATACAACTCAATTTCAATACATGCCCACGCAGGGGTCAAAATTCAACACACTTCCGTGCAACGGGGAAAATACTGCAGCGGAAATAAGTACAACCAAACCAATACGACATCGTATGGATCCTCATGTGATTAGTATCGATCTTCTTTCATCATAATTCATGCCGACCCTGTGTTATGCTCCGCAAAACCTGAATGCAAAACAGACATCCACCCCCCGATTTCTCGGGGTTAGCAAAATCCCACCATTTTGCTAGTAAAAGTACATAATCATACGAAATGTAACAAATAAATAGAAATCACGAATCGGATACGACAATTAACTACCAAAGCCTTCCTGAGATGTTTTATTAATTAGAAAGCATTCAATGGAATGTTTGAAAATAAATTCCTCATCTCGGGAATTTTAAGAGTAGAAACCTCGTTGGACCTCAAGTCTTTAGTTGAAAACTAACCATTTCAAGGCGAATGGGTCTCGGCCTAAAATCACTTTCCGTAAAATGACCTTTGCAAAACCGTTGGGATATCAACCCAATTCTCATCAAATCACAGTACACGAGAATAATAGCAAGGTCCATTTTCCAACATCAAAACCCCACAACTAAAGGACTAAACACATAGGACAAAATACTCTAGTGCCATCCTAGCCAAGTGGGCCAAATGAACAACTTACCTCTTACACATTTAGTTAATGTATGCAATCATGAAATTACCGTTCAAAAACACTCGTTTCCGGAAATGCCATAACCCAAAATACATTTATAAAACACATATACATTTCTAATCCATATTAAGCACAAAGGTTTTATGAGAATACTCGAAAAACGAGCAAATCATTTTGAAATCATTAGCAACGATACCACTCTTCATATAAACAAAATATGAGAGTCAAATAAAAACATATCACGAAACCAAAAATATACATAAAGATTTCGTCACTTAACAACTAATCATACAAGTAGCTCGTGTCACACGAGGCACAACACAAAGAAGAGAGATTTACATCCACAGGCCGCACAAAGATGATGATCGCCCCACGATACTAATCACGACCAACAAACTCAGACAACGCGTCGCGACACGACTCAATCTGACAAGACCGGACAAACACGACCAAACGATACACGACTCAACCCGACAGCCTAGGTTTTCTCAACCTGGCTTTGATACCATTTATGTAACACCCCCAATCCACTCAGGGATATTACACGCCGTAAACCCTTCTCTCAAGGATCTACCAGGCTGGTAACACAATTAAACATCTCAACATCGCCCTTAAGGCTAAAAAGACTCAGTATACCGATTTGGTCTTTCAATCAATACATACAAATAAATCCCAATACATGCACACGCAGGGGTCAAAATAAAACGCTTCCGTGCAACGGGAAGATACTGCAGCAGAAAATAAAACTACAACTAGACAGAAACTACATCGTATGGATTCTCACATGATTAGTATCGATCATCATTCATCATCCCTTGTGCCAACCCTGTGTTATGCTCCCCAAAACCTGAATGCAAAACAGACATCCACCCCCTGATTACTCAGGGGTTAGCAAAATCCCACTATTTTGTTAGTGCAAGTACATAATCATGCGAAATATAACAGATAAATAGAAATCACGAATCGGATATGACAATTAACTACCAAAGCCTTCCCGAGAGGTTTTATTAATTAGAAATCAATCAATGAAGTGTTTGAAAAAAATTTCCTCATCTCGGGGATTTTTAAAAGTAGAAACCTTGTTGGACCTCAAGTCCTTAGTTGAAAAATAACCATTTCAAGACGAATGGGTCTCGGCCCAAAATCACTTTCCGTAAAACGACCTTTACAAAACCGTTGGGATCTCATCTCAAATCTCATCAAATCACAATACACGAAAACAATAGCAATATCCGTTTTCCAACATCAAAACCCCACAACTAAAAGACTAAACACATACGACAAATATTCTAGTGCCATCCTAGCCAAGTAGGCCAATGAACAACTTACCTCTTACACATGAAACCACCATTCAAAAACACTTATTTCCAGAAACGCCATAACCCAAAACACATTTATAAAAATGCACCACAATTAACCGTGGACCCACGCCTCTGTGGACCCCTACCGAGACCCCGTCGGATCTAACCCGTAGTGGTTAAAAGCAAAGCTCACGGATCCACGCCTCTGTTGACCCTACCGAGACCCCATCGGATCTAACCCATAGTGAGCATACACACACACGCCACTCATTCAATACTAATATGCTAAGAATGTAAGTTCATTAAGAATACTTACTAGAGATGGCCATTTACCCGACACCATTATCATACTCATCACAATACCTCCATCATGAACAATCAGTCACAACACAACAACACAATTAACACGGAATACAGGATTCTACAACATTAAACAAGCAGGGTATCATTAAAGCCCTCAATGTTCAAAATAATCAAATCATAATCAGTTCACACGAATCATATTCACGAGGGTAGACCAACCATCGTAAATCAAATATGTAAACTCTATTTGCAGGACACAAATCGTATAAGAAAAATTCTTACCTCGAAACCACGATAGAAATGAGACGATGAATGGGATGCGGTCGTGCAGCCCCGAACTCCTGAACATCATCAAGAATACAATAGTACCGCGAACACTACGAGAATAACACCACACGAATTACCGACACAAAACGGAGATCAATTTGGAATGATCGAGCACCTATAATCCTCCAGAAGAAACAACAAAAACATGATTACGACGAGGATCAAGACCAAAAACAATAGAGATCACATCAAACTATCGAAGGAAAACTCATTCGAACATTTAATCGAACACTAAATGTTCACTACACCTCAAGAACACCATAATCACCCTTTGGGTTGAAACAAACCGAAGTTATGGATATGCAGTCCATAAAACATGTTTAACAACAACATCTAACACCAATTGATTCATCTAAACCGGATTGGATTTGGAAGCAAGAACAAAACTCCCAAAAAGTCAACTCTAGGGAATCAAGAAAAATACCTCGATCCGGCAAATAACAATGGATTAAATGATGTTAAACACACACAAATCCATCCCAAGATGACGCTTGATGATGAAGATTACCCAAAATCGCTCCAAGGACTTGCTCCCGACGAAAAGAGACGAGGAGGGAGAGAAATGATGGAATAAAGGATGATGTCCAGTATTTATACTCGATAGTTATTAGCATGCGCTAAACACACCGCATTAGCGCGCGCTAACGGGGTCAATGATCCAGAACATGCCGCCCGCAACACTGTTAGCGTGCGCTAGCTAATACGCATAGCGTTTTACTCTAGAAGCGATCCCACCTAGAAGCTACTAAGCTTCAAGCGATCGCTTTTAGTTTTTAAAGCCAAAAAGTTTTGAGAAGTTCAAACTTCTCTACACACGTATTTGTCCCCCCCTCTACATGTGATTACTCGCATCAAGGACCAACAAGTGGTATCAGAGCAGGGGTCCAACAGACCTCTGTCTCTGTATACTGGTGACGCAAGTCACAGTTAGGTCACTTGAGCCGGTCTCTTAGAAAACTTTCATATCACGTCACTCACTGCATACTGCATACTACTAATTGTATTTCAACTATGTCTATAGGACCGCTTCCTAAGTTCTCCATTGAGGGATACAACACTTGGAGTTTCCGTGTTGAATCCCTTCTTGCATCTCTCCACGATCGTATGTGGGAGGTGATTAAGAACGAACCAATCGTCATCAAGAAAGTTGTGCACGGGATTCGACCCGCTCGACAGCTTGATGCTGATGGTAGGGTTGTCGCTGAGATAGACGGTGTACCCGACGACTACATCGACAAGCCTAGAGCTGAATTCACCGCAAGCGACTTCAAGGTTGACAACCTTTATCGGGTTGCTCGCAACGTCATTCAGTCCACCGTCTCTGACGCATATCTTGCACGGGTAATGAAGTGCAAGACTGTGAAAGAAATGTGGGACACTCTCGCGTTACTCTCTCAAGGAACTGAGAAGATCAAAGGAGAACAAACTCTCTGTGTTAATGAGAGAGTTTGAAGCACTTGAAATGAGAAACAACGAGAGCATGGATGCATTCGAGACCCGTGTATTTAACATAGTGTCAACCCTGGCCACTCTTGGCAAAAAGTTATCTCATACGGAAGTAAACTCGAAGGTTGTTCGTGGGTTGACTGGAAGATGGAAAACAATTAAGGAAACTTGTTTGTTCATGAAGGATTTGGGAGCTATCTCTCCCGAAGCCTTGTTCTCGGACTTCAAAGCCCTAGAGTTTGATTTAAAGTCCAAAGTAGTTAGGGAAGAGGACGACGAACCTATCATCCCTGCAAAGGGACTTGCATTCGAAGCCAATGATTGTTAGGATATTTGTTGAGGGGGAATCAATTATATTTTTAATAGAATATATTTGTTTTGATTCGATTCCAAAACCCTCTTAGAATATTTCCCTTATTATTTTTGAATGATTTCCAAGTCAAGTTAGAAAGCTCATTTATTAGGGAGCGATTTTTCATTTTGTCTTTGGACCAGTTCAAGGAGCGGAGAAAGCTGTTTAAGACTGTACAAGTCTTATTCACCTAAAGCGAGCAAAGCAAAGCGAAGCGGATCGTAGACGAGCGAAGCGAAGCGCAGCCAAGCAAAGCGAGGCAAAAACAGAAGCGAAGCGGATACGAGAAGCGAAGCGAAGCGAAAGCAATATTGTTCATGCTTTACAGTCAAGCGATCTATCTACAGTACACGCTCGTGTAAACTCAGGAGTGAAGCGATAGGCGCCAACGAAAATATTTGAATCTGATACGAGGACGACAAGCCCGTTAATTGCGGCGCAGTAATCAAAGGCCATGCAAAAGCAGCTGTATGGGCAAC
This sequence comes from Orobanche coerulescens, assembly GCA_033398695.1. Taxonomy (NCBI): domain Eukaryota; kingdom Viridiplantae; phylum Streptophyta; class Magnoliopsida; order Lamiales; family Orobanchaceae; genus Orobanche; species Orobanche coerulescens. The sequence continues at coordinate 196,901,864 of CM065804.1, forward strand.
GGACATCGCCAGAACAGTGCTCAGTGCCGGTCTTCGCTACACTCCACGACGGAAATCTGCATAAAATCTAGGGTTTCCTCTTTGGGAAAGAAGACAAACCCGGAGCTCTGCATTGTCAGCGATAAAGCTATTTTGTCGCTCGACTGAAGTGAAGTGAAGAACACGCGCCTCTTCCCGTTAGGACGCATATCTAATATACTTATAGTACTAACCTTTTAAACATATTGTATGAAGAAATGAATATCGTCTATCACTTGTACGAAATGATGTGAATAAAATCAACACGTGCTACGCACGTGAGCTCTGCTGACTGCTAGTAGTTAGATGAGTAGAGTGGATAGAGAGAGGATAAGGAATCGAAGAGCTTATGGTTTTCTTAATTAGCTCGTATTCATCTCGATCATAGATCTTGTTGTAATTGTAATGATTGTTCATCTTGATAGTGAAAATATCGGTTGACCCTCCGTGGATGTAGGTGTATTCACCGAATTTCATGCGTCGAATTATATTCATGGTTTTAAATTACTGTTTCATTGCATGCAATGGTTCCTACTTGAATCCAACAGTATAGAATGATATATATCATATGAAAACTACTCAAAACCACATACAATCAAGCACGAATTTCACTCTAAATGATCTTGACATGCAAGTAAAATGCGTGTTTATCAATGATCCATGCTATTAGCCCTTGGGTTAAATCCTGGATTTCTTTCAAAACCTGGCGGTGGGGTATCCATCACATTCAAGTGCTGAGATCCTTGCATCTGCGCATCTCCAGAGTCTTGATTCATTTCGAAATTCAGAAAAATGATCACATTCAAGTGCTGAGATCCTTGCATCTGCGCATCTCCAGAGTCTTGATTCATTTCGAAATTCAGAAAAATGAACAAATACATTCGGTCGTCAATTTCGCTGCATTTTTTACGCAGATCTTATGAATTAACTGTTACTTTAATCATTAGGATTATATTTTCTTGCGAAGGTGTTTTTAGAGTAAAACTCTTATGCCTATCTTTAGTAGGGCTTTTGTAGGTATTAACCTATTTTTAGAGCTGCTGCCTTCCAGTTTGGAACCCATATCTTTAGATGGGGTTTACCCTTTTACTTTTGGCTTTTCAGCTTTTGATTGGGGATCTGATGTTACATCATGCCATTTTCCGAACCTGAATCTTTTGTCAGGGCTTTACCATATTTTTTTTTTTTGACGTGTTTTATCAGACCCCACGCTGATAAAATGAAAACCCGAACCAACTGAAATTGACCATACTTCAGTAAAATACTCAACTAGTACTGGCAAATAACTCCGGTAATCTAATAAAACCCACATTGATAATCTAATTTTAATTTTTAAAAAAAAAATAAAATTGTACTTCCGTGTTGCCGGCATTTTTTAAATGAAAACATAAGTTCAAAAACAGATAACACAACACATTTTTCGAGTGACAACTAAATCCATTGATTTAGAAATATCAGTAAGCCATTGCTCTTCAGAAATGAACCCTTGTAGTCAATTCCTGCAGAGAGTTTTTACCCAATTTACAATTCTGAAAGTGAATACTCTAATGCATAACTTGTATAGTAAAATTCAGCCACAATAAAACTTAATTGGATCGAAAAAATCAATCCTCCTTGAGAGGTCCAAGTAATTCTCCGGGTTCTTCCTGAAGGACGGAGCTCTTTCCTTCTGGAACCTTCTCCGAACTGCCAACAGTTAGAGGTTCGTCTTTCACCATTGCAAGGATCAGCACCAAAGCCAGCACGACACAAATAAGGAGAAGAACAAGTATAGTTGCCACCTTTGGATTAATGAGACTCATCAGTGATGGATTAGTGATTCTTTTTTGTACTACTCTTCCTTCTCTGTAACCCTCGATGAATCTTGAGAGTTTCGCGGCCATATCTGTTTCGTCTCCATTTTCTGAACCTTAACCTCCAAAAATACCGAACAAGATAATGTTAATTAGAACATTGTCGAGTTTGGAGAAGCCTATTCCAACATTGAACGAAAATATCAGAACAAAACCTATAAAAGAAACAGTTTTGTAGACATGATTGTACTGTATTATAGTATGTTCTTTGCATATTGCATGCAAAAAAAATTCATTCAAAATCGTCACATGTCGAAGATCACTATCTTTCACCGGGAGATTTTATGCTTGGCATATTGCGAAAGTTGTGTTATTGAAGGTAGCTTCTGAAAATAAAGTCACTTACCAGATTAGTTCTCATTACCATCCCATACAACCATCTTCGGAAACTCTGTTTTTTTTTGTCCACTTCAAAGGAATCAGCAAAAGCCTCCCACTGTTTCAAGCCAACATAACCAAATACCAAGTCTCGATTTTCAGATGCAGCAGCCTTAAGAACTTCTAATAGTCCCTTAGATCTCTCCTCTATCTCATCCTTGACTATTGTTAGAAGAATTTTCCTTTGGTCATCTTGCATCGACTTCAATGAACCTTCAGTTATGGGAACGACCAGTGGGAGCAAACTCTTTTTTATGTAATCTTCAAGCGACTTTTCTGCATTCAAAGTAAACATATTCTCTCACCATCAGGTCTGAAGTCATTCATATATTAGGTAAAATGAACATTATAACAATTAAGATATTGTGCTAAAAAACTAGAAGGTTTTTTACCAAGGAAAAAGAATACTGTAAACAAAGATCTCACTTAGATATATAAGGCAGGTTCTAAGAGAGAGCCACTGGAACAAGATTGAGAGCATACAACAAATAACTATTGTATTAAGCATAGTTGAGATTCTACAAAAAGAGCTGAATTTAATTAAATTTACAAGTGATAAACAAGTTAAATGAGTCTGCATTACCCAAAAATTTCAATAACCTTCGACTAAGCAACTTCTTAAGGATCATGAATTGCTCACTCCTACAGGGGCTACAATTCTACAGCCATACATGCCTGTTCGACTCAAATACTGCACACCCACAGAACACATTTTTGGCCTTCGACTATTTCAGCTTTGCTTAAGTGATTAGGCATCACAGCAAATCAAGAGATCATTGACCCAACGCCTATAACATCTTTAGAGTTGGAGATCAATATTCGCCTGAAAATATGGCCTAACCTTCAAATGGCCCGCCGAAGAGGCTCTGCTCATTATATGCTGGATAAATTGCAAGTAAAGCAGGAACCTTATCGTAACCATATGTAGTCATGATTTCAACAGAGAAACCATTAGCAACAGAAAACCATGTTTTCTTCTTATACTTGACAGCTGAATCCAATATCACCGACTCATTCAAGCCAAAGCCTATGAATATTGGAAAATCAGAACCAGTTGCTTCAACAAAGTCTTTGACATCAGAATCAGAATTGAGCTCAGAGACGTCCGGAGCCACGAATTTTGTCAAAGATTGAACGAGTAAATCAGCTTTCCTCGGCCCATAGTAGTCTGTGGGAACTCCATGCATAAACATCTTTAGAGTTGGATATCCACCGGATTAAACAGAACAGAACACTGTCATTCTTCTCGTTCTACCATTTTCTATACTCACATACTAAAATTCTCCACCAGAAAGAAAACACACATATACACACATATGTTACTAGATGAAACAATAAATAACCATTGCAGCTTACTCCACATCATGCTTAGAGGCAAGCTTTTTGTACTTGTCAGCATCTACTTTTGCTACAACTATAGGCTGCCTCAATCCAGCTAGAACACGAGCTGCTCTCTCCAACTGCAATTCAACATCCAAAATGATTCAAAAATGGACGACACAAACACAATACAACCTAAATAGCAGCCGTACGGTTGGGGCTCAAACATCACATAAGATCCTCCATATCTAATGTTTAATCTCCAACTCTAGTATCATATATATACATGCAAGAAATCAGACTGCTCAAACATAGCCTGTGCCGAGAAATTAATTACCAGTGCGTATATGAAATCAGCACGAAATTTTAGATAAAAGCACATCAACTACGAGCAAAATTCACTCGCGAAATTGCAAAAAGAAAAAAGAAAAAAAAAGGTAAAAAAAAAAAACTCCGGCGCGAGGCGATTGCAGTGGCCACACCAGGGAGCGTAGAAATCGACGAAAATGTAATCGAACTTGGAAATTGCGGCGTCGAAATTGGAATCGTCGAGCTCCAGCACACTGCCATCCGATTTGAACTGATTTCCCAAAGCGGCGATCGATGGAGAGAGTAGAGAAAAGGAGAATACGAGCAGTAATTGGAGTGAGAAAGGGGAGGAGGAACGGATCGTCGGAGGAGAAAGCATTATGAATTATGAATGGTATTTTACTATTACTGAAAGTTTCTTCAGTTTATGTATAATTGTAGTCTGATCATTAATTCGAACCTTTGGGATACGTCCTTAATGGAGTAATTAAAAAATTGTATGTATGTTGTAAATTTAAAGTCGTACAAAATTGCAAATTCAGAATTCTCATTTGTATGAGTTAGTAGATTGTTTTTATTAAATTGATTTGGTATTATATGTATGTAAGTCCTCTTTCTGAAAGTAAATAATTCTTGGAGCAGTTAATACCAATTACTGTTTTCTTGTATTTTTTGGTTGAACTGAAACTGGAGAGACAAAGATGCCATAGAAGAATGAAATGTCAGCATTTTACAACTCGTGAAGAAACACATCAAATCCTGTTAGAATATCCTATTGCAAAAATGCTGACTGGTAATAATCAAGAAAATTCTTGAAAAAAAAAACGAAACTCAGATTTCTAGGCTCATACACAAAATTTGATCATGGAAGTGAAGCAGGTCGAAAGTATTAAGTCTTGATGCTTGTTGCTCATCATCCCTTCCAGAAACCATAACTGAAGTACCCCGTACACAGTTAGGATCTGTTATTCTTGTTTTGTACGGTCTGAAGATGAGGAGTCGGCTTCAGTGGGTCCCGTCTGCTTGATGCTAGCCTTTGCATCTGCTAGGAACCTAGGATCTGGCTCGTGTTTGTCTGAAGGCTCTTTCATGGCTGAGATGATGTAGAGGACGATAACCACGTTTACGGAGATCACTGCAAGTATCCCACTCCATAGAGTCAAGGATTCTGCAGATAAGTGAGCCGAACCTGTTTCAAAGATATGAGAAATTAGTTACAGCATCCATCTATCTAGTCATCACACAAATATTATTCCAAATCACCCTATTCGGATTTGAATAAGACTCCGCACTATTGTTGGGGTAGCGGAGGTTGATAGATGTGATTTCAGCCACAAAATCTTGAATATGATATAGAAACGGAGTAAGAGGCTGTTGAGGTGGACAGTGGTTTACATTTTTAAAGACATGATTCACAATGATGCTTATCGTGTATAGTCAATTCGACTGTATGGGAGATCTTCTTTATTCCATCTCATACACAAATGGAATCTGTTCATACACTACTCATGGACTACAGGAACTGGAGACTAGGTGCTTTCAAGTAATCATGTAGATGCATCTATTACTGAGCACCGGGAAGCAATCCTATGCACCAAATAAAAGGTAACGAGTGCATAAACAGAGGTGTAAAATGAAAAAATGAAGCTACAAATCAACAGTGTGAAGAAAATCCAATCATGACATGAAGTTGCCGGAGGAAGATTACCTGGGAACAAATTATGGTTAAACCCATATAAAACTGCTATAGGCAAGGTCCACATAAGTATAGAGGCAATTACAAACTTGCTTACGACCTCCATTACAGCTCCTCCACTCTGTAAATGTTAAATCACAAGGTATCAAACAAATGGCACTACTGCTTACCAAAGAAAAACAAACAAACTGCAGGATCACAAGAGACGAGGCAAAATAAGTAAGCCGGAGATTCAGCAAAGCCAGATGCCGCAAGCTTATCATAAATAAGTAAAAACTGATAATTTACAACCGAACAAAACTATATTACGGACTGCAAGCTTCTGATTTGACAAGATAGACTGATATATAGCCTTTTATGTGACAAAAAATTGCAAAGTCTTCAAGATGTAATGAACTCATAACTACCAATAAGAACATCATATATTGTAACTTTTCTTTTCCTTTTAGATATATATGGCTGGAATAACTTCAATGTATAGCAAGATACATGTTTTCTTGCTATTCCAAAACTTCATCTAATCAAGATACATTCTACTTAAATCTGCAACTTTACCAAGACTGCAACAAAATAAATCCATTAATCATCAATCAAGAGAGGCATTCATAATCGGAATCTGAACTTCTAAGAGGGAAACACCACGAACAAAGAACTTCCCCATAGGCAAAAACACAAACGACTTACCTTCGATTCGAGTCTTCAATAAGACTATAAGATAAAACAAAATGAGAGTAACGAAAGGCAATCATCGAAGAGGCAAAAGCTCAAACACCTAAACTTCGAGTGTTTAACTTTATCAAAAGAGAAAGGCCCAATTTACCCAAGAACCCAACGTCCAACACATCATGATTTAAGGAAAAAAAAAACATTAGATTGTGAGTGCTTTAGAGCAAGCAAAACTTACGATTGGACAGGATTTCTAGGCGGTGTAGCTCCTCTTTCACTTCAATTCTGCTCCTTATTCGTATGTAATCTCCTTGAATTTCAGCTCAAATCCACTGTATAGATGGAATGGAACTGGATCAATTTGGAACAATTGATCGTAAATTAGTTAATCGATACAAAGTAGCAACAAGTAATATGCGACCGTGAATTCTTGAGAAATCTGAGTACGAAGAAAAAATTGAATTCGTGTTTAATTAGGACTCTGGCTCTCGCAGAGTCACAAATATCAAGAGAAGCTTAAACATTTTCTTCAACCAGACATCATGGCAGGTGCAAAGCACCGGCTTTGTTTGTTCACAGTAAAGAATCATGAAGGGTTTGCGTATTTAGTTATTATGCTTAGTTTCGATCAGGGTACTCGACTGAATAAAGAAAATTTGTTTAAGTAAGTTTTTGTAAATAGAATAATTTCAACAAAAATGCATCAAATACATGAGTGATTTTCATCACCATAAAGCAATACATGATATTTCAAAAACAAAATTTATATTACACACAACTTAGGTCTTTTTCTTTTGTCTCTTACACCCAAATTGATGTACCCGCTTCGAGTCTTGTCTTTCGTTTGTAACGATTGCGTCGTTACGTCTCCAAGTGAGTTTTGCTTGAATAACAAATTCTCCCAGATGCGTGATAATGAGGCGAGTTCCATTGCACAAATCTTGTAGTTAATATGTATTAAATGCATCTCTTTAAAAACTTGATGCATTGTAGATGCTCTAAGTAAGTATGTATCCTTAATATTTTAAGACTTCCGTGAAAGTCACAAATGATTTATAATATAGTAGAGATTATCATAAATATTAAACACTTTTTTAAAAAATATAATTTGTGATTATAAATACTCACGTTTAATGACGAAACTAAACATTTATATATTAAATGACACGGTACCGTGACTTAAGCTAAATAGCCACCTTACCATCTCACTTTTAACACACACACCAAGATACTTTCTTTTTTCATGGCTTGAGCTATTTCCACTTTTTGGGTTCAAAGCAGTAGATGACAAATCGTGAATGTAAAATACGCAACAGTTCTCTTTTGAAAATACGTCATTATTTAGACATTTTTAAGAAGAAAAAAAGGTAATATCATAACATTAAGACCTTTATTTATTGAGATTACTTACACAACTTTTGTCGAAACTCAACTCTCGGATTTGAATAGTTGAAAGGATTATAACACAAATCAGTGACCTTATGAATTGATGATATTTGTACCAAACCTCAATGGCAAAATATAACAATGGTCTTAAAAATTCCTTAATTGATTTTACTATTCCACTTTATTTTTCATATCTTATAGTTTTTGTATAAGATGGAAAGTTTCATGAGTACGCAATGACTCTTTTTCTATTGTGGTTCGGAGAGTCTTATTGTGTTTGTTTGTTACTATGTTTGTTTGTGTAAGATAATTGAGTACAATCTTTTATCGTTCAATAAACCAAACATCTTTTTGTATCAAATATTCAAATATATTTTAGTTTAATTGTCCTTTTCAAGCTGAATTAGAATGATAATTTTTTTCAATACTAAAATGTTTATTTACATTTCAGCTTTACCAAAGATAACAAACAAATAAATACAGAAATTTGTGCATTACGGGTAATTGAATGAGCCTATTTTAATAAATGAACATGATAAAAAAACTTACGCATGATTATTATGTATTGACATACTCCGTAATCAAATCGATAGTTATATATAAAGGTTGGCACCAACTACCGATACAAATTGTCATGAAGAATTGTCTATAACTTTATGTAATTGTGAAACTAATATTTGTATCTAACCTTGTAGAACTTGCATACAAATAACAGTGAAAACTAATAAATTTAATGGAAGACAAACGTCCAAAAAATAGTATCTCGTCACATTTCGTTCCAAAATAATTCTATTCATTTACATCAATATATACATAAACAATCAAAGAAGATTCATGCATTGAAATCACATCCATCTTAGTAACAAAACAAAGATGTTTGGTCATGTATCTTTAACGTTGACATATCACTTACGACCTATCATCATCATTATGATACCAAAGACACATTCTCACCATTGATCATGAAAGAAAGTTGAGCTTTTCTTAGGATAATAAAGCATAGTGTTTGCTATATTAGCCATGAGGGTTATGTATCATCTGCAAATTTGTAATGCGTGATTGGCAAAAACACTAAAGAACTACATATAGGCATCAGAAGTCATTGTCTCATTTTGTTAAAACTCAACTTTTGCATACCAAAAGTTAGACGTTACTCTTTTTTTCTTGCAAACCAAAGATCATGTAATGGAAAAATAATATTTTAGTTACAAAACTCTTCGGGTTCTTGTAAATTAAAAAGACTCTCCAACTTTTCAAGATCTTTAATGTTACTTGCATACCAAAAGTTCGACGTTACTCTTTTTTCCTTGCAAACCAAAGATCATGTAATGGAAAACTAATGTTTTAGTTACAAAACTGTTCGGGTTCTTATAAATTAAAAGACTCTCCAACTTTTCAAGATCTTTAATGTTACTACGTAACTCAAAACTCAACTTAAATCTCCAATTCAAGAACTTCAATGTCATGAAACTTTAAAAGTTATTAAAAGCTTTCAAATGAAGCTCTAGATTAACGAAAATTCTTGCCTCATCAAGTTTCACAAATTTGCATAATAGAATTTCTTAGCTAATGCCATTAATGCTCACGTCACGGGCTTTATTCACCTTAAAGCACGGGTACTTTATTTTCGATAATATCGAATATCATATTTATATTACATATTATTTCAAGGCCCGAGCATTCACAGTTTTTGTTTTTCGCGTGAAATTATCCTAAGTTACAACATCGTATTTTTATATAACGTATTTAATATCAAGTATCGCCTAGGCTGGTTATTGACAGGTTAAAATGACTTGTACTCAAAATGTGCAACATATTTATCCATGATACTAACACCAGAAAAAAATTACATGTGCATTTCTTAAGATGGATTATATCTCATTGAAGCCAAATATTTGTTCGTGTTTTACAAAAATCAATACGAACTTCTTTTTAATTAGTAGCATCGAACTATCCTATATAGCTTATTCGGTGGTGCATCCTAGCGTCAATATGTGGAGTACTATATGGGGTTGATTTCAAACAATGGGTTCATATATAACATATTAAGATATCGAATTGATATCTACATAGTCAAGTTACCAAACATGTACGGTCATCTAAAATGAATGATTTGTTGTCATTTAATCAAACACTTATTACGCCTACGATGCTACATATTTGAATTAATTTTTCTCACACATTTTTATACTTTCCTTATGGCAAATATTATGTTTTTTATTACATATTTCACTCTTACTCCTTAGTTGTTTATATTTTTTAGATGTAAAAAATTGCACTCTTAGTTGTTCATAGAGTATTTTTTTTATGTAAATAATGTTATTTTTTGTCATGTGCATGTAATTCGTGGTATGTGTGTTCTCAAAACTGTATAACCTCAAATTTTTAAATTTGTAAATTTTTAAATTTGTAAATTTTTAAAATTAGTTAAAACCATCTTTATTTTCGTGGGATATAATCAAATTTTTTTAATATCTATCATCTTTGCATTGCCTTCCATTTTGAATTGACAGACTTGAATTTACTATCCTTTAAAATTACAGTTAACTACATTTTTAGTCCTTGTAGTTTGCGGGGTATTTCATTTTCAGTCCAAATTTTGAAAAAATTTTAGGTTTGGTCCAAAAGTGAAAGGATAATTCCATATTTACCCAATCTGAAAATCAAAATACCATATTTTCCCAAAACACAAATTTTTAGTGCATAAGTACAATGCATTTAAAGAATTTGTTAAGGAAATATGAAATTATTATGTTTAAGTTGAGTATATATAGAATTGCCCCCAAAAACTGAAACATCCGTTTCGGATTTGATCCGAATTTTCTAACTCTGTTAGTTTGACTGTTAAATAAGAGGGTATTTTTGTCCTTTCATATTATTTTTTCTTAATTTTATTTTATCTATCAAAATTAACTACTTGTAAGTTGTATCTTCCACTCAAAAACACACTTTTTTTTTCTCATCACAAAACATATACGACCCTTTCATTTCTCTCACTAAACCATTATCCACCAACAACCTAACACCGGCCAAAACCACCACGTAACCACACCCTTGTCGCCAAACCACCACCAACAAACCTCCATTGCTTGAATCTCGGGTCTCCTGTAGAATGTGTTTCGAGCTTATAAGTAAGTTACAAACTCGGGTTTTGGTTTTGTGTTCAGATCTGGATTTTTCAGTGGCCGACGGCGGTTATGGCGATGGTGGTGGGGTTTCGGTGATCGAGAAGGTAGAACCAACGATGTGGACACCCTTAGCTCAATTCCTTTGATACTCATCAATATTGAAAATCCATCTTGGCAATCGATCCATTATTTTGGCTATAAAGAACTCGATGTCATCTTTATTTTTTAAAGATTTGGTGGGAATTGACAATTTGATTTTATAATATTTTGAATATCTCATGGTTTGTAGGTAGCTGTAGGATATTTTGAATAGAAACATTTTACTTGTTTAATTATTTATAAGAAAATTGTTTGAGATTTCAAGTTTGGTATGTCGACGGTAGAACCACTAAAACAACAACGAAACCACTCAAGCTCGAAACACCACCTATTGAATTAATATTCGGTGGTGTCGGCGTGACGATTGATGTTGGCGTGGTTCTAGTGGCATGCGAAGAATCTGCTTTACTGGAGGTGGTGGGTGTGACTTGTTTTGTGGGTGAGTTGTGTGACTTTTTGGTTTGTTTATAAGAGAGTATAAGTACCTAAAAGAAGAAGTTGAAAGGGTTAAACAATAAACATATTTTATGTGGTATGACTATAGAAATTCTTAAAATTTAATAATGAGACTTTGACATGTTTTAGTTGGTTGAATTAATTTAACTTATGGCAATGAATAGGTATGCATACGTTTTTTATTCTTACATTTTTTTTTAATTATGGTTTGTAAAAGCTCTTTAAAGTTTTTAAAAAAAGCTTTAGAGATTAGCAATATTTCAATTGATATGAATGACTCTAGCTTATGACATAAATGCTCACATTAATATATGGAACTCAATTTTTATATATATATATAGATAAAAAATCTACTTAATATCCAATTACCATTAGTATGGCAATGTAATTATTTCTATTATTGTATATCTGTTTGTGTTGTATTTTTACTATCGTTTCAGTTTGTGCTGTATTTCTATTATTGTATTTCAATTTGTTATATTTCTATTCTCGTATTTCAATTGATGTATTTCTATTCCCATTTCAATTTGTGATTCTTTCCAGTTGTATTTTAATAAGTTGTTGTCACTAATGCTTTGTTTTTTTATTTTCATTCCTAATAAGAATTGTTGTTTTTATTTAATTTGTAAAACTTAAATCGAAATAAATATTAATCCAAGAAGACTAATTCTAAAAATAAAATATTATTATAAATATATTATAAATATATAAGTATAATATAGATAAATTTTTTGTTAAAATATAAAGTATTAAAAAATTGAAGATTTAGTAGAAAATATATAGGTTCAAGAAGTTTATTATTAAATGAAATTTAAATTTATAGGAAGGTTCTTGTTTTGGTGATTTATTCATCTGAACTCAAAATCATGAGAAGTACAGTGACAATCAATCGTACGTAAAAACAAAAAAATATATATATATATATATATATATATATATAAATCGATATCACTCCTTTTGTTGTTCAATCTTCTATACGGTCACAAAATATATCAGGAATGGAATCAGTTTAATGGGTAAAATGTCTTATTCGCTCAGACGTTTGGAGATATTTACTTATGGCTTAATGGCTTATTCGCGCAGACAAAAATGGATTATTCATTAAGCATGAAAAGGGGTGTTGTTCCCATTAAGACAAAAAAATGACTCCCCTACCCCTAATTAAAAACCACACATTTATATAAACAATATAAATAATTTAGGACAAAACAATGACTCTCATGTCCTCATTATATATACTCATTTATATATATAATATAAAAAATTTAGGGTTTAATATAAATGAATGTAATATATATTATTCATATATAAATAATATACATTATTAATTTATATATAATATTTGTTACTATATATTATTGTATAAATAAACTTTTGTATCTACAAAATATCATATATATTATGAATATATAAATAAATATTATATATTACTTATATATTAACATTTATTCATATGTATAATATTTATTATATATGTTCTTATCTATTTAAAATATATTTCTATATATAAATATATATTGTATATTATACCTATTATTTATATACATATTAAATATTTTATATATTACTTACATACAAAATTGAATCATTTATGTATAATATTTTGTTTAAAATTAAACAATATATATATAGAAACTGAGTCAAATTTGATTTTTCAATAATGTTTAAATTTGTCTATTTTGTGTTTGAATTTGGCTACTTTGTGTTTGAACTTGACTTCTTTGTGTTTGAAATTGGATTTTTAAGTACTTTATGAATTTATGTCTTGATTTTTGGATTATATCATTTATATTGCTTAAAAATAAACAACAATTTATAAAACAGCTTATAATTTATATTCAAATGTAAATCGGTCATTTCTGTTATTCAGACACTTTATTCAGATGGAAAAGTAAACAACAGCATCAATTTACTCAGGCAGACATATTTATCCAGACAGACAAATTTACTCAGACAGACACAATTTACCCAGACAGACAAATTCGATAAACAGGCCTATGTGGAATGTGAAGGCTGAGATTTTGAGTTTGGTGGGCCAAAATATTTCCTTGGTACTGGCGGAATCGGAGGAAGCTGTGGAACAGGAGGTGCTCTAGGGATGGGATTGGGCTTTTCTCTGGTTCGGAGGAGGTGGCATTGGCTTTTCAATTATGGGAAGTGGTGGATGAGCATACGGGTTCGGGCTTAAGCGCGGGCTCGGGTTTGGTGTGAATGGTGTGGGAGGTTTTAATATTGGGATTTGTGGAGATAGTGGTATTTCATAAGGGATTTTCTTGTGATGAGGAGGAGGAATCGGAGGAAGATTTGGAGTTGGCACGGAAGGTGTTTGATGAAATGCTCCGAGAGGTGGTTTAGGTAATTGTTTAAAAGTTGGTGGAGGAGCTGGCTCGTTCGGTGGAGTCTGTGATGGTGACGCGATATATATTGGGCTAGGTGATGGAGATTGGCTCTCGAGCGTCGGATTTGGTGGGTTTTGTGGTATTTGAAATGCTGGCACCAGTATTGGTGGTTTTAGTGACGGAGATCTTGGTGGGATCGAACTTTCCGGCGGAAAAAGTGGCGGCAGCAGTGCCTCTGACGGCAGTGGAGCATAATCAAACAGTGGGCTAGGGTGAGGCGGCAAAGTAGGGGGAAGATGTGACATTAATGCTCACATTCAATAGGGGAACTCATTCTTTATATATATATATATATATTTCTTCTTTTTGTTGCAAAATAAAAGTCGATCTCTTGAATTTTCTTTGTTACATTCTCATAATTTTGCCTAATTAATTAATATTTTAATCTAATTAATATATACCTTCTTAGAATTTCAATTTGAATAGAAGTCTCATAATTTAAATCACATATATCTCATATATATTAAGAAAAATTTAATTCAATATTATTAAACTAATTACTTTTCAAATAATAAATTTTATCAAAAAGAATTATCGCATATAAATATGCATTATGTATAAAACAAGGAAAGGCACGGGCCGCCGCAACGGCGAGCATTCGTTTTTGTGTGCGTATAATGAGAATACAATTCCTGTCGGGTTAGTTTTATGGCTTCTCTTTCTATTTAAATAATCTAGTCATTTTTATGATAGTGTATGTTTTGATATCGTATGGGACTGAAATTGGGATACTGTTTGGTATACAGTAATAATTAAACATGGATATCTTTTATATCTTATTTAAACATGGATATTTTTAGAAACTTTAGATTTTTATTATATATTCACTATCGATATCTTTTATATTTTAAACTTCACCACATACTTATCATTATTACTTACACCATCATTACTTAAAGTACAATAACTATACAATTTATACCAAAAAAATATTATCGTCATGCATACACGTTAGAATGACGTTAAACAGACCCGTCAAAGTTGCAGATGCAGAATACAACTTCACCAAAAAAAAAAAAAAACGGAACGGTTAAATAGCGACTCAATTAAATCACATTAATAATAAGGTGCTCCTATACTAAAATGGAATTAGAAAACCATACTTTTATTCTTATTATGATAAATTATCAAAATATTAATCTGAATCGACAAAATATCAAGAACAGGAATAACAAAGGAGGGTTGGGCTGATTCTTTTGAAAATCTCGGTCCATTTTGCACGGCCCCAACTCAGATTTTCTTACAAGCCCAATATTTCAACCAATTAAAAATTAACAATCTCATGCGACAAGTGATGGATATAACGACACGCTGCATTATATATATAGTAATTTAAAAAAATCAACTATCACTTACGCCTATATCTATGCATAAGACATATATAATAGACACATATTGATATAATTATTTGTTATTTTTTTTTCTAAATTTTCATAGCTTTGGTTTATTTGTTTATAATTTATTTTACTTTAATTCAACTATCCAGATCGATTATTTATAAGAACTTCATCAACAGAAAATCTCGATAATAAAACATCACACTTTCAAAATTAGTCATCTTTAATAATTTATATTTAAGAAGAGAATATTTCTATTTTATTTTCTACTCTTTTATTTATTTAATTAATTAATTGTTATGATAATTGTTTTATAAATATTATATATAGTTATTTATATCATATATATTGAAAGATTAGGTCCTAAAATTTAATTGTGGAGTATTAATGACACGATTTTTGAAGTGAAAATTATGGGGATTAATGAAGAGTAGCATCAATCGTTTACCAAAAAAACTAAGTCATTGAGGCACTAATTGATTGGAGTATTAATGACTTTAATTTTAAAGTGAAAACTAATTCATATCAAATAGCTTTTACAATAATTGCAACCATATGTATTGTTAATTCCTTTCATATTGTGTCAAATTTAATTAGGCAAATATTAATTGCCTAAAGTTATCAAATTTTTTTACGTCTTCTTCATTTAATCATTTGCTCCTTTCATTTGCCTTTAAATAAATGCACAAACCCTTCAACCACCATCATTTGATACTTTAAATAACACTATTTGAAGAGCAAAAAGTACAAACTGTTCGAATGGTCAAAGCTAGAACGTAGCAAAGCATTTAAAGAATTCACCCAAGACATAGTTTTACAAACCTGTATTATGGGTGTATGTGATTATTTACATATCCCAGAAGTTGGCGTATCACGAGCAATCTGTGCTATGAGGGATCGTAAAGGTGTTATGAGAGAGGAGTATGACTATCTCAATGTACATTTATGATCTCGCATGTAATTTTCTCATTTTCCTACTTTTAAAAGATTCGATGCATTTTCACCATGTTACAGGTTATTAAGGATGCGGGCGCGATCGATGCAACTCCCAAAAACATCAACGGGTATACAACCCCGACAACAAAACTATAGTCCATCTTACAAATATGGCTTCCGAAAGAGAAGAAGATTATTTGTACGTAGGGTCACTCATAGCACAAGGATTTGTTGAGGATATGGCAACTGTGGATTTAGATCCTGGTACTAAAGAAAATATGCAGGTGTGTGTTTGTGTTCGTGTAATTGTTGTGTCCTAAATAGGATTGAGTGTTGAATGTGAATTGCGCTTCAAAGTCGTGGATGTGATCAATGTTTGAGTAAAATAAGTTAGTTGAACATTGATCGACTTACGTGTTCAATAGTCATCGATGAATGAGGCTAGATATATGTGTGCTTTGAATGCTAACCAATTGGCATGTCTACGTGATAAAAATTTATGGATGGAAAGAAGTTTGAATCTGAGTTTAGAAACTCAGAAGGGTACTTGCGAATTAACAATTAATCATTGAGATGTTATTGATGTGTTTGGGGGAAGATTTTAAAAAGAAGTTTGAATCTGAGTTTAGAAACTTGGAAGGGTACTTGCGGATTAACAATTAATCCCCACCCGAAAATACGGAATGAAGCTTTTTAGTTGTTTATTAATGGTGGAATTATGGAAAAAAAAATTCTGGGATATAAAGGAAGGGCTTGACACTATACTAAAAGTGATAATACGAAACCACACCTCCAAACACACCCGTGCTTTATGGGTGTTATACCGCGTACTTTACTATTAATTTTATTATAATATTATTATGAATATTTTATCTGTAAAGCATGCGATACAACACTCATAAAGCATGAGGTGTGTATGAGGTGTAATTCAGGGGTGTTGCCCTATCAACCCTCCTCACAAAAATATTAGAGGGACTTGCAATTATTCACTTTTAACAATTCAATTTTCTACGGAAGCGATAGTTTTTTTTACTAGTATAATTTTCTATCTCTTGCACCGGGGGCTTCCCAAGGTAAATCCGCCCCATGCGTATACAGAACTTGGTTGATTTTACTATTTTTGGAAGCGATACTAGTATAATTTATTTATCTCTCCCTCTCCTCTGGTACCGTCCATGGTACACCCCACATAGTGCATCCCTGTCGGATGCACTACACGTGGCGTGCATGGATGGTGCAGATCGATGCACACAAATAAAGTACACGTGGTGAAGAAGAGAGGGTTCCGTCCATGGAGAGACCTCATGTAGTGCATCCCCTACCGGATGTACTACATGAGGTCTCTCCATGAACGGAACCCTCTCTTCTTCACCACGTGTACTTTATTTGTCGGTTGGTTCTTTTCATATTGCCACTATTCAATGTCAAGTGGGTTGGCTCTTTTTCCTATTGTATTATTCTCGAGTGCCAAGCAACGGAGATAACAATGCTCTTTCTCGATCAAATGTGTTGGCGCAGTTGGACAGCTGACCTTTAATTTAGTTGGAGGTCAGGGGTTCAATTTCCAATGGCAACACTTTGGAATTGAATTTCTCAGGCCCAATGATCCCTTATTCTTTGACTAAGGGTTAGGTCCTAACTCTCTGGAATATGCTGGTGGAACAATTAAATATTGAGGGCTTCAAGCGGCAGTGTGAGAGGCCAGATCTCGGCGGGACCATGCGGTTGGATTTGAGGGGGTCCAGCATGGAGCAATCACTTGGGGGACGACTCTTTGTGCACAGTAGTTGAGGATATTTAAGAACCTGGGAGCCAGATACGCATCTCATGATTTAACTAATAGCAGTACTGTGGGGCGGGGCTGTTATCTTGAAAGACTAGTCAGGTGTAACTCCCTATAAAAAACAATGCTCTTTCTTTTTCTCTCTCCCCAATTGTATGTACTCCGACTTTTCTTGTTTCCATTTTCAAGATTCTAAACTACACAATTTACATGTGAATTCAATACGCATAAACTGAATCAAACTCGATCGATCGAGTTGTTGTTCTTCATAATTCTTCTGCAAAAATGGTGGGAATAATTGGTGATATGGAATGGAATTCTTGCCTTGAATTCAATTTCCGGTGGTTCCAAGAGAGCTACGATGTGCTTCTTGGCCATGGATAGAGCTTCAATTATCAGTTGGTAATTCTGTTCTCCGATCTTTTACATTCGAGCTCTCTAGCAGAACTACTTATTTGAATATTATGCTTTTGAGGGTTGAGGGATTATATATGAGAAGTAGATCTTGAAATAGATGTGTCCCAATTCAAGAAAATGATGAATTATGTTTGTTGTTACCCAAAATATTATCTGGAGATGATATTGCTGGAACGGTCGAGTAACAAACAAATGCGAGAGCACGTCCGTGGGTAAAGTAAATAACACAAGATTTGCCGGGGTTGTTAGTCTCGGTCTTGAATGCTCTCGCGAGATATTATTAATACAAATACTTGGGAGTACAAATATTAATGTTAGAGTAAAATTACAATGAGTGTAAAGACCCTAGTTATCTTAGCTAACGAGTGCTGTAGATTGCCGGAAGTACCAGAGATGATGCTTTGTGAGTTCTTGTAACAATGATGGAGTGCTGTGACGACTGTGAGAAATCGACGGTCTCTCACAGTGTGTATTAGCTGAATGTCTGAGCTTCTGAGCTTGTGAATCTCTTCGAATCTGAAATGTAGGGAGTTCTTGCCTCTGCCGACCGTCTTTTGGTTGAGAGGTACTGAGAGAGAAATCCTGGATAGATTCAAGAGAGAAGTTGAGAGTCTGAATGTCTGAACCTTTCTCCAGTTGCTGGAGGTTCTCTATTTATAGGACTGGGAGTCGCTGGGCGATCGCCTTTGCTGTATTATAATAAGCGGGCGATCGTCTTTAGCACATGGGTTGGTCTCCTTAAAATCCGCAGAAGTTGCTGGCTACCAGAAGTGCGAACCAATGAGAGGCCAACACGCGTCTATGTCGCTGTCCTGGGAGGCCCCACTTAGGACCTTTCGGCGGGTCTGTCGGTAGGTGAGGCTGTCCTTGTCACTGACAGATGCTGATGGGATGGAGTCAACGATCCATGTTATGCGGCGCCTTTCACGGATCTGCACATGGGTCCTTGCTTCGTGATCCAGTCTTTGTAGACTTTGACGGAAGATGACCTTGGTCGGTGATGAATTCAAATTAAATACTCGCAAGTGTATGAATCGCTCTTGTAGTAAACGGCAAGTAACTCCGAGGTCGATCTCTCGAGGAATTGGAAACGGTTTAAAGTTCGATAATGTTCGGCAAATAGTCGAATGAACAAAAATAAATTAAATTAAAATACATCATTGGTTGATTATGATTACAATTACTAATGCATAAAATTAAATTGAACTAAGTGATAACAACACCAATTTGATAGTCGGATAAATGAGAGATAATAATGAGATTAATATGGGAATTTAGAGTCACCGACACACACGTAATCAATTATTAGTTCCGATGCTCAAATAAATAAGGTTAGGAATTATCGATTGCTCACGATTAAAAGAAATCCGTTTGATGGCGGTAATTCTAAAAATCACGATTGTTCTCAACGAAAATTAAGGGTTACTCTTTTGATGGGGACGAAACCCTAGCTAACAATCAATTAACCGACTACTTTTGATGAGGTAAATCGTTAAAAGATCGCGCGCAAAAGCTCGAGAACATTCACAATCGTTTCTTTCGGGTCGTTTGATGGCGAACACCGATAAAAACCCTCGATTCGAATAATAATAACAACAATGAAAAAGGTTTGATGATCTAATTCAAAAGTTCTTAAACGAAGAACGAACAAGAGAACAATCCCAAACTTTTATCCGGAAAATCAAAAGGAACTAACAATCAAAAACATGTGTGTGGCTATATCTAAAAACCCATATGAAGTGTTTAGCCACACATGATTAATTCAACAACAATAATGGAAATTGAAGAACAAAACATAGTAAAAACTTCCCTTGTAAATGCCGAAAGAGAATTCCCGATGAAGGTTTGATGATCTTCTTACAAGAACTCACAACAAATTTATACAAGGAATTATTATATCTCACAAAAGTATTTTTCTCACTCCAAGAACATACAAGGAAGATGATGAAAATCTCTCTCTTTCCCACTCTTTTGGTGTTTTTCCTCCCTAATCTTGTGTTTTTCCACAAAATATCTTCTTCACAAGATAAGTCTCTCCTCAAGGGTCACCACACTTTGTTTTATAGCCCAAAAAATCAAGACAAAGGCTTAAAGATGTGCAAAAATGTCAAGGAAAGTGACATGAACCGAAAAGTGACACGGCCCGTGTCCTGGGACACGGCCGTGTCGCACTGCGCTGGATAAGAAAAAGGGGTCTGTCAAGAGGCTCGGCCGTGTCCCATGACACGGCCGTGTTGCACTACGCCAGGAAGTGTAAATGGCCGATCGTGACTCCGCCGTGTCCCAAAAGGCACGACCGTGTCGTACCCTTCTGAAAATAGCAGTTCGCGCTGGAATGAGACCCGGCCGTGTCCCATGGCACGGCCGAGTTACCTGATGCAGCCGAGCGCCTGTCGCAGCCTAGTTGAGTCGCCTGGTGCAGCCTAGTCCGGTTGCCTGGTGCAGCCAAGTCCGCTTTTTGGTCTTCTTCGGCTTGATCCTTCGTTCTTGTATCAATTCACCTCGGATTTTAGCATATGATATACCGTTTCGAAGCTAATTTCACGAGGAATTTATATCAAAAGAGAATACATCTCAATTCGGAGTGGAGATTCTGGTATTTAGGGGATTTGACCGATACTGCTTAAATCTTTCGTCGTTTTAGGCCCCGTTTTAGCTTTTGATCGTCATAAACTCCAATATTAGCTATGAAAGCGCATATTTCACCACAATCTTCGTCCGGATACCTACAAAACAAAAACACAACATACCACGCGTAAAAAGAGCAAAAACACTCGAAAACAAATGAAAGTGCGACTCGATAGAATAGAATGAGACGATAAAAAATCGACTCATCAGTCGGGGTACAGGACGGTCGTCCTTGGTCGGGCACCAGAATCGATCGCTAGGTGCCAAAAGGCGATCGCCTTGGGAGTCGATCGCTAGACACTCGAAGGTGGACTGTTACCTTCGATTTGGCAAGTTTTCCGTAGCTCATTTGGTCGAGAACTCGGTCGCTCGGCCCTTATACCGATCGCTGTCGAGGCGTATAAATCTCCGCACAACAATTTCCCCCCAACTCGCTCTGATGTTGGAGACGTGGGGTGAGGTGGTTCTACTGGCGATCGCTTAACTTTGACGAGTGACTCAGCATTTTACGGAACGGGCGATCATCTTTGAGCGGTTTGGTTTTGAATTTGGACGACCTGGTCGGTCGCAGAAATGAGCGGGAAATGACAGCGGTCGTGGAAAAGTCTCCGGGGCACGTGTCGGGTTCCTGTTGGGGGAGACCGACGGTTAGTTAAGACTCCTCGTCTGGCGTGTCCTTAAAACGACGCGTACGCGGGTTTTAAGGGAGGCATTGATTGCGACTCTAACCGACGGTTGAACTTCAGCCCTCGAGATTCTCCTTATTTGCGCGGAAGCCTTTGCCTTCTCCTATAAAAAGGGGCTAGGTTACAGTGTTAAGAACCTTATGCGATTTCATCGGAGAAGAAGATAGTCGAAAATTTCCTGAAGCTTTTGTCTGCCGATCGTCGATTGACTCTACCCTTCGGTAAGAAACACTCCTTTTCTCCTCTTCCCTTTTTGAGAATGTCTGGGGTACCTTCATCGTCTGGAATGGGCACCACCTCCGCCGCCGGGACTTCGAATGTCCGGGAAGGACCCTCCGTGGGATTCCATATGGAGACGGCTGCCGAGGCCATCCGCGCCGGTATTAACCCCGCGGAAGTCGAGGCACTATTCAATGAGGCCGATGCCGCCAGGGAGGCGGCGACTGAGCAAAAACATTTGCTGATGGAGAAGGATTTGGCGGCGAGGGCGTAGTGGGAGCAACATAGCGCCTTTGGCCAGGCCTATTTGGCCTTCGCAGAAATCATGGAGAGGTTGGCCGGTCCGTGTCCCAAGTTCGACCACCGAGAATACTCGAACGCTCATCCCTATCAATACGCGAAGCGGTCGCTATTTTGGGCCGCGCAGCGCTCTCAGTGGTCTCTCGGCCAGATCAGGAGCTCGGCGACCTGGAAGGACCTGGCCATCTGGAGGGCGAGGTACCATATCCCTTCAGATGTGGATCTTTTCGCGCTGGCCGAGAACGAGCAAGACGACCAATCTCCGGAGGGTATGGTCGCTGTGAATGAGGTGATAATGGAGGCCAGGCTGCAGTTCCCTCTTTCATTTGTCGTCTCCCATTTTCTGGTCGCTTGGAATGTGGCGGCGCTTCAGCTAACGCTGAACGCTTGGCTCCAAATCGTCTGTGCCCTCACCTTGTTCGGCGATCATGGACTGTACTGCCTTCCCTCACCGTTGGAGATGAACCAACTATTCAAGCTGACGGTTCAGAAGGGGTCCATCGGCGGCTATCATATCCAAGGCCATTCCGGTCGGGTGATCCTTGGGGTCCCGAACAAGGTGCGGGGCGATCCGGCGAAATGACTCTGGGTCGGCGGGATGGAAAGCATCAGCGGGCGACAATCCCACGGGCGAGCTGGATATTCCCACTGGCTTTCGGGAGAGGAATCCGAGTAAGGGTTTTGACTCTCCCTTTGTTCGGATATATTCTGAACTGATCTAATTTGGTCTTCCTTTTGCAGGTTTCTATATTCCGGCGGCTGACGAGCTACCTTTCGATTTTACGGTAAATGCAGGAGCGGATCTGTGATCTTAGGACAAAGATTTAAACGCTCTCCGGATTAACAAAGAGAGTCGTTGGTTGTCTGCTCGGTTATTCCATTTTCCGCGACACCTTTCGGTCCCAGGTTTGCTTTTCTATGATCTCTTTTTGCTTGGAGATCGTCCTGTTTGAAGAATGTTTCTAACCATTACTTGATCGTTTCTTTTTGCAGAGGTCCGCTTCCCTCGCTTCTTGGAGCCTCCGCCGGAGATTGCCATGTCGAACCCGGGAGTTTTGAGTTGCTTGCGCCAGAAGAAGTCGAGTAGAGTTTCTCCGGTGGCGCTACCTCTTATTCCGGAGGTGAGGCCTCATGTAGAGCCGATCGCAGCGGAGGAGGAGGTTTGGGAGGAGGGATTTCGGCAGAACCGCAAGCGACAGAGGTCGGGGGAACCTCTAGTCTCTGCCCCTGCTGGTGAGCCGCCGATCGCCGCACCTCCGATCTCCGCGGTCCCCTTGGTGGATGAGCCTATGCCTTCGTCGGCTTTCCTGCAGGCCATGGCGATTGCCGAGGTCGAGACCCCTCGCGGGAAACCGTACTTCGGTCGCGACCCCTAGAAAGCCGAGAGGTAAACTTCGTTTTGTTTTGCTGAGTTTTGTCACTTGCGTAGGAGATGTGCTAACTCTTCTGTTCTTGACGCAGGATCCACTGCACTAACCCGACTTGCCCGCCGCTGGTATTGGATTTCCTCGCGAGCCGATCTCCTCGCGAGGCCTGTGATGTCCCGCAATACGTCACCCGGGATGTTTCTGATTTGCCGAAGGCCTGGACGACCGACTTGGATGCGATCGCCCGCCAGAGATCTGGGGACACGATGCAGGCTGCCTTCGCTCTCTCCCTCCAGGCGGCGACGATGGCTGCCCAGGCTGTGAAGGAATTCGAAGGGCGTCCTTCTACTTCCCGTCTTCAGGCAAACCTTGAGGCCGCTCGGAAAAAGAACTCCGAGTTTGCCGACAGGATCGTGGCTATGGAGAAGGACTCCTTGGACGTGGCTAAACGGGCAAGTCAGGATCTTGAGCTGGCGAGACAGGATTCTGAGAGAGCCCGGGCGACGATCGACCGGCTTCGGGATCAGATGACAGAGGCCCGTCGGTCGTACGCGGCTGCTCAGAAGGAAGCCGATCAGCTGAAGGTGAATGTCGCTCGGCTGACTAGCGAGCTGGCATCGTCGAGGGGAGAGACGGCTGCTAAGGAGTCCGAGCTCCAGGATGAGCATCAAGCGGTTGCGGAGCTGAAAGGAAAGCTGAAGGCGACCGAGGCCGATCCATTTCTCAACGTGGAGTTCGTCAGCGAGTTTGCCTACTACATGGCGTTCGTTGACTCGCTCCACGCCGCTAAGAAGGGAGGGCTGGAGGTCGGCCCTCTGGCTGAAAACTTCAAGGCGTACGCGCTGGAGCATCCTCTTCATCCTGCCTTCTCCGTGCCGATCTTGGACCTCTCGGATATCGGCGTAGACCTGAGCTGGTACCTGACTCCCAAAAATCTTGTTCATCCAAATGCCCCGGAGGACGGGGAGGCAGCTCCGGAAGCCGGCGAGGGATCGCGGGCCGGTCGAGTGGTCGAAGGCGAAGGCCAGGCAGGGGCAGCCTGAGGTTTTACGTCATTTTTGTTTTTGTTTTTGCCTTGTAATTATTGTAACTTTCCTTGTACTTTAGCTTTCGGGCAACCATGTTTTTACTTTTGCATTCCAAGTAATGAAATGAAAGTTTGCTTCTTTGATGTATTGCTTGAATGGTTGTTTTTCTGAGTCTTTGCATGACTTTATACAAATGTGTGAGGAAAGATTGTTGCGTGTACAGCTCCAAGTGAATTGATAAACTCATATAGATAACTTTTACAACAAAATCGATCACTGCACATATATCTGAAAAATGCCGATCTTCGTATGTAATTAAATCGGGACGATCGTCGTATATATAGCTCTGCCCTTTCCCCTTCTTTTTGTTTACTTAGTGAAAGTAAGGGGACGAAAATAAATTGTTGAGTGAGCGGTCTTCAATTTTGCAGATTCCTCGAGGAAGGCCGTCCATCTCGGTCTTGAGGAACCGTGCACGATTGCGGAGTTCGATGGAAGCGATCTCCACGACCGTGTCTTGTGCGCGAGCGACATTCCGTTTGATGGCCAAGTTCTCGCGACTCACTTAATTGTGAGGGTCCTCCGTAGGCTGCGCCCGTCTCGTATTTAAACAAAGGGCGTGCGGTCTTGGTCTGGAGGAGTCCTTGCGCGGGGCATCGTCAGATTAATCGACTCCACGACCGCGGCTTGTTAGTGTAATACCCGGTTGTAATTCATTCATTATCATTCAGTAATTGTCACTCAGTACACTTCACTCATTAATAATCATTCATCATTCACGTTCATTCATTGTATTCATTATTGGCGTATTCTTTAGCCGTGTATCAATTACCGATCGTCTTTCGCCTCCATTTGAGTGTCGAGACGAGAGTATTATCATTATCAGCGTGATTGGTAGTCTTGTGTTGGAAGTATCATCTTTGGCATGTGTTGGACTTGTTTACTTTCACATACGTATGGTATGTCAGATCATTCATCAATCGTAGCGAGAAAATGGAGTTGTAGGATTTTTTGTCACTTCCAGCAGCGAGTTACGACCGTAACTAATCAGGCATTATGGCCGTAACATGCATTCGTTGGTTTAGGGATGTTTTGGACGAAGGTGAGTTACGGCCGTAAGGATAGGCGGATACGGCCGTAACATGCATTCGTTGTTTTCAGGTCAGCTCGGACGAATAGGACTTACGGCCGTAAGGGTTGCGGCATACGGCCGTAAGTTGAGGCAGGTACGGCCGTACGGCTTGGCCGATTACGGCCATACGATTCGAGCAGGATGCCCAGGCAGTTTCGACGAAGGCTTCATACGCCCGTAAGTTTTGCCGAGCACGGCCGTATCAGTCGAGTTACGTTCGTAAGGCATGTGCGGGTACGGCCGTATGACTGTCGGCAGATTCTTGACGAAGCCGAGTTACGCCCGTACGAGATGGCAGGTTACGGCTGTAAGGCCGTTGACTTGGAAATGTTACGGCCGTATGTAGGCCGAGTTACGGTCGTAACAATGGCATTACTTAAGTACCTGGACGGGTTTTTGAGGTCATTTTTCTCATTTCTTCACTTGAGTTCTGAGAGAGAAGTTCTTGGGAGAGATTTTCTTCTTCACATCACTTTGGTAGGAGTTCTAAACATATATCTTGGATTGGGAAGCTTGGTTAATCGATTTAACATGGATTCACCGGATCAAAGTGTTTGAATCTTCAAAGGTAAATTCTTCAACATCTTGGATTTCGATTTTGAGTTGGGATATGATGTTTTGGATGTGATAATCATGATATATGAAGTGATATACTTGTGATTATGAGTTGTTAAGGATTATCATCGGATTATTTGGGTTTATTCAAGAACACCTTGGATATTGAGTTGGATTTGTTTTTTTTTTCAATTAGACGTTGTTGTAGTCTCGAATTGGGTATTCATTTTAGATTATTGATTGTATTGAAGATGTTTTGTTGAGTTGAAACACTCTTTGGAGGTTTGATATGGATATAATTGAGGTTTATTGTAACCAATCGAAGATTGATTACAACGTGTTTGTTATAATGCCCCAATGCACTTGGATTATTCATATCGACGTTGTGAGTGAGTTGTAATCGTACTTGATATGTATATTGAACGAATTGTGGGTGATTGTGTTATTCAAGGTTGTTCGAGCGACCGACACCTCATTTAGGATGTTTGTTCGTGGACGGACTTTCTTCACCGGTGTTGTGTAAGTTAATTCTTACTCGGTTAAAAGGATACTCATTCCTTTCGTTGTTGTTCATTCATAATCATAACTCATTTATAATGTATTAACCGTATTGAGACTTGTAATTGTCGAATAATCATTTCATTCACGAGGAACGATGGTTCCAAATTATTTTCAATGAGCTACCATTCATTTCATTATTATCTCATCTCGATGAGTCATTCTTGACCCTTGTCGGATTGTTATTCATTATGTTCATTGGTCACTTTTGATCGTGTGACCTTCTGAGTTCATATTGCGTGGCCGGGTAGGGATGTGTGGAATTTTTAGTCGGGCACACGATAGTCATGTGTTGGGTTCACCGACACATTGGACTGTGCACACGGTAATGTACCTCCGTGAGACTAATTAGGTACAAGGGAGGGTGTGTCCGGACACTCGTCTTGTGCACGTGCACATTCCATTACGGGCGTACTATGATGCTCCTCCTCAGCGTAAATTCATAACTAAGAATATTTCATGATTTTGTTTATTCAACTCTTGAGGATTGTTGTTCTGTGTAACTGACCCCGTTGGGGGATATTGTTTTCAGGTCCGGCAAGGCAAAGGCACGGAAGAGCATGTTGACGGAGAGGAGTCCTAATGATACGAGTAGGGGGGGCCAGTCCTTTCAGTCTCTCACGTCTTTCTTCTTTTTATTTCCGCTGCGAACTTCCGGTTGAACGTTCATTTATTTAGGGTTGTATATTTTATCTTCATATAAAATGTACAAGTATCCTGTATTCCTGGGTGTATGGTCTCATTGGAGTATTTGGTAATATAATGTGGCTCGGTACTACAATTATATTATTTAATTCATTAATTTTCATTCGCCTAGTGGGTCCCAGTTGGGGTTCCACGGCACTGTAATAGCCGCCTAGTTTGGGGTGTTACAGTTAGCACTTTTCTACCTCGGATCGGCATGTAAGATGACGATACTCGACTGTATACGTTGTGACGGGGGGAGGGACGCATCGCATTGTCTGGATCCACCATGTTAAGTGATGGACCTTTGAAGGCGGGCGAACGTGTCCACAGATCTGTTTTGGAGGGCCCTTAGGCTACGCCCGCCTCGTATTTAAACGAAGGGCGAGCAATCGTGGCCCGAAGGGACCTTGCACGGGCACAGAGAACGGTTCCATCATCCTCCACAGCCATGTCGACACTCTTCTACCTCGGACCATCATGTCAGATGACGATCATCGACGGTATACGTTGTGTGAGGGGAGGCGGTCGCTTGCCTAGGTTCTTCATGTTGATGACGAACTTTAGAGGGCGAGCGAGTCATCTCCTGATTTGTTTTTGGAGGGTCCTTCGGCTACGCCCGCCTCGTATTTAAATGAATGGCGAGCGATCGAAGCCCAAAGGAACCTTGCATGGACGGATCGTCGGTTTCATCGATTTTCGCAACCATGGCGGCACTTTTCTACCTCGGACCGTCATGTCAGATGACGATCCTCGACGGTATATGTTGTGCTAGGGGAGGCGATCGCTGCCTAGGTCCATCATGTTAAATGACGAACTTTAGAGGGCGAGCGAGTCATCCTCTTTTTCGAAGCGTTTGCTCAGGCAGTAGCCTTTGGTTTGATGAGGCGGGAATCGGGGAGAGACTTCCGAAGTTCCCTCCTCTTGATTGAAGCATGTAGATCCGGTCGCCGAGGTTGATCGAGGGGTCGACTCGTATGAGCTTTCCAGCCTGTTCGCGTTCGACTCTGGCGACCCTGTCGGGAGATCGATGGGGCTCCGGCTAAGCCAATAAACTGTCCAACTTGCCCTCATCGAACAATTTCCAGAGTTGTCTGAGGAGGTCGTGACATTGGTTGGTGTTGTGACCGGGACCCTTGTGGTAAGCACAATATTGATTGTGGTCCAGATGACCGTTGTTCCTTATTGCCTTTGGCTTGTTTAGCGGTTCGCGCCCCTTGATGGCGTAAAAAATGTGGGCCAGAGTTCGGTTGAACTTGTGGAGGAGATGGGCTTCCACATCCTCGAAGGCCTTGAGATCACCGGGTGGCTTGGCGACCGTCTTTTTGGTTTTGACGATCGCCGTCTTTCGGATGGGAGGCGGCGTCCCCTCGCCTAGGCAGAGGGTGAGCAGCTTCTGCCTGGCCAGAAAATCGACGGCCTTAGCGCGGAACATCGCGTAGGTCGGGGGGATGTCCTTGGTGAGGTGCCTAAATATGGGCGAATGACCATAGAATCCCCCCAGGACCGAGTAGAGAGCGAGCTCGTCACTGATGGGCTCGCCGGTGAGGACTATTTCATCCACCCGGTCGATGTAATCTGCGTCGGATTCGTCTTTCCCCTGCCTGATTTTCATCATGCGGTGGGGGCCTTCTGGTCTGGCGACCTTGGCGGCGAAGTATGACGTGAAGTCACTCGCCAGTTTCTCAAAGGAAATGATTGATCGCGGTGGTAGTGAGACGTACCACCTATGGGCCAGCTCGCCAAAGGTTAACGGGAATATTCGGCACTTGGTCACATCTGATGCTCCACACCCGGTCATGTAAATCCGAAACTTGCTTAGGTGAGTCTCGGGGTCCTATCTCCCTTCATATAGAGGTGTTTTGGGAGGAGCGATCATTGGTTGCACGGGGGAAAGCTCGATGTGGACCGCGAGTGGCTCAGTCGGTCCGATGATCTTTCTAGTGGCGCTTGTCCCAGTATCCAAGAGCGCTTTCAACTCGTCGAGCTGACGCTGCATAGCGGCCATCGCCGCGGCCAGGTTGATCGCGGCTAAACGCTCGGAGCGGGAGCCGATGCGATCAAGTACTGACCCCCTGGCTCCGCTATCGATGATTTCCTTGCCGCGTGGCTCGATTCTTTGGCGGATGGGGGCCAAATGGCTGACCTGTAATTGGTTCGGAGTTGGGTAGGCCGAACTCCTTGTGACGGACTCGGATTTCGTCGTCTCGTGGACGGGGCCAGAATTCCCCGATCGCCATGATGGATCGCCTCCTAAGTGGATGAAGACGGAACCGTCCCGCCTTGCGAGAGCCTTTTCTTGCGAATCGGGGCTTTTTGACGATCGCTCGAACTGTAACCCCTTGAACTTCCGTTTGCCCGCGCGGCGGATAGCCGAGGGAGATATAGCGGGCGCTGCGCATGCTCTCCGTCGCTCCCTTAGGATGGCCATAGCCTCCTCTATCTGTTCCGTAGTTTGGAACTGGTCGAGCGAAAGGTTGGGGCCGTCCCTCAGGTGCGGGATCGAGAGTCTCGCGTCGCCGCAGCTACCCTCTGCCGTCGGCTGGGGCTCGGATCGTGCCGGAATATGATGTCCGGAGAATCAGAGAGTGGCTCTCTTCGATGTGGTGGCATATGTCATGATTCTGAAGGTTTTTCTTTGAAGAACAGTGAGTGTTTCTTCAAGTATATGCCCCGGAGAACAGTGAGTGTTCTTCGGGACGGTCGGAATGAAAATGAAGGTTAAGGGCCCATCCTTCTAGCGCTAGTTGTTGTTACCCAAAATATTATCTGGAGATGATATTGCTGGAACGGTCGAGTAACAAACAAATGCGAGAGCACGTCCGTGGGTAAAGTAAATAACACAAGATTTGCCGGGGTTGTTAGTCTCGGTCTTGAATGCTCTCGCGAGATATTATTAATACAAATACTTGGGAGTACAAATATTAATGTTAGAGTAAAATTACAATGAGTGTAAAGACCCTAGTTATCTTAGCTAACGAGTGCTGTAGATTGCCGGAAGTACCAGAGATGATGCTTTGTGAGTTCTTGTAACAATGATGGAGTGCTGTGACGACTGTGAGAAATCGACGGTCTCTCACAGTGTGTATTAGCTGAATGTCTGAGCTTCTGAGCTTGTGAATCTCTTCGAATCTGAACTGTAGGGAGTTCTTGCCTCTGCCGACCGTCTTTTGGTTGAGAGGTACTGAGAGAGAAATCCTGGATAGATTCAAGAGAGAAGTTGAGAGTCTGAATGTCTGAACCTTTCTCCAATTGTTGGAGGTTCTCTATTTATAGGACTGGGAGTCGCTGGGCGATCGTCTTTGCTGTATTATAATAAGCGTGCGATCGTCTTTAGCACATTAGTTGGTCTTCTTAAAATCCGCAGAAGTTGTTGGCTGCCAGAAGTGCGAACCAATGAGAGGCCAACACGCGTCTATGTCGCTGTCCTGGGAGGCCCCACTTAGGACCTTTCGGCGGGTCTGTCGGTAGGTGAGGCCGTCCTTGTCACTGACAGCTACTGATGGGCTGGAGTCAACGATCCATGTTCTGCGGTGCCTTTCGCGGATCTGCACATGGGTCCTTGCTTCGTGATCCAGTCTTCGTAGACTTTGACAGACGATGGCCTTGGTCGGGGTACAGGACGGTCGTCCTTGGTCGGGCACCAGAGTCGATCGCTAGGTGCCAAAAGGCGATCGCCTTGGGATTCGATTGCTAGACACTCGAAGGTGGACTGTTACCTTCGATTTGGCAAGTTTGCCGTAGCTCATTTGGTCGAGAACTCGGTCGCTCGGCCCTTATACCGATCGCCGTCGAGGCGTATAAATCGCCGCACAACAGTGTTAGGACTCCGATTCGAACAATTTATGATGCACTTCCTCTTGAAATAGAACGGTATTAGATGCTTTTGAGGGTTGATGAATTATAAGAAATAAATTAGAGATCGATGATCCCTATTCAAGAAAGAGACTGGTGAACTCTGTCCAAGAAATTCATCACGTTTATTTAAAAAGTAGTGATTATTAGTTTATTTGGTTGATGAACTATGAGAACTAGAACTATGAATTGATCCATCCTACTTCAAGATAAAAACTTGCACCATTAAGTTTAGAAAAATTAATTAATATATGTGGGCAAATACTATTTAAGCATTTGAACTTAGTAATTTTTTCTTATGTCAATTTTTTTCTTTTTGTAAAGACTTTATTTTAAGTGTCATATCACCAATCTCACCTCCAGTCTCCCTATTCATAGAATGGATAGATAACCTCAAAAGCTACGATGAAACTATCTTGAATTTGGATTCACCTACCAACGGTGGTAACACTTTCTTCAACTCCTTACAAAGTACTCATTCCGTCCCACTTCAATAGGCATGTTTTCCTAATCGGGCTGTTCCACACGAATTGGCTTGTATCCTAAAAGAGAAATAATTACCCATTACTAATCACCTCATCATCCACTCACCTTTCTGCACGTATCCCAATATAATTTAAATTCTAAAAGTTTAAACTATCATAACTTGCTCATTTGTTCTCCGATTTTTATACCAACTTAAAGGTCTTGATGTGATCTTTCATTTAAGTTCAAACATCAATATGTTTTTATGCATATATTATGCTCTAGTTTTAAAATAATGAGATTTGCATTAAAATATTAAATAATATACTTTATCTCTACACACGCTCTTCTAAAATCCCGTGACGAAAAGAAATAAGCCTATTGAAGTTGGACGGAGGGAGTACCTTAAGGTTGCGCTCTCTGATGGAAAATTATCATGGGAAAATGAGGGAAAATATAACACTCACCCTTTAAATTTTTCCTTATTTCGCACCTTTTCCCACCTCCTTTTCTATGATGAAGAATTTTACTCCATTGTTGGTGGGATAATATTTTCACTCCATTGTGGGTGAGATAATATTTATGCTTGGAAGATCGACCATGGAAGTAATTTATCTTATCCGGCAGTTGATGGAACATTATCGAGATAAAAAGAAAGATCTACATATAGTTTTTATTGATTTAGAGAAGGCATATGATAAAGTACCAAGAGAAGTACTTTGGTGGGCCTTAGCAAAGAAGGGTGTATCGCGGAAATATATTGACATTATAAAGGACATGTATGAGGGAGATAGTACAAGTGTACGTACTAATGTTGGGAGGACAGAAGAATTCCCTATTACGATTGGGGTGCATCAAGGATCTGCTCTTAGTCCTTTTCTCTTTGCCATAGTCATGGACGAATTGACAAGAGAAATTCAAAATGACGTTCCGTGGTGTATGATGTTTGCAGATGATATTGTGTTGATTGATGAAACGAAGGTTGGAGTGAAACAGAAATTGGAACTTTGGAGGGATACTTTGGAAGCTCGAGGCTTTAGGCTGAGCAGAAGTAAGACTGAATATATGGAGTGTAGGTTTAGCGAAAACAGTGATAGAGATGCGGGGATGATCACATTTGATGGGAAAGTTGTTCATGGATCTACTTTCTTTCGATATATTGGATCTATTATCCAAAAAGATGGAGAGCTAGATGGCGATGTGGCTCACAGAATAAAGACCGGGTGGTTGAAGTGGAAGAGTGCCACAGGAGTTTTATGTGATCCTGACATGCCTCATAGATTAAAGGTTAAATTTTACCACACGGCAATTAGGCTTGCGCTGTTATATGGCACCGAGTGTTGGGCTGTAAAACAGTGTCACGTTCAAGAGATGAATGTGGCGGAGATGCGTATGCTATGATGGATGTGTGGTCATACAAAAAAGGATCGGCTCGGAAATGAGGTGATTAGAGAGAAGGTAAGAGTTGCGGCCATAGAATACAAGATGATGGAGAATCGATTATGATGGTCTGGTCATGTGAGAAGAAGACCTGTTGATGCCCCAGTGAGGAGGCTAGAAAGTTGGGGAACAAGTAATGTTGTGAAAGGTAGAGGAAGACCCAAGAAAACTTGGATAAAGATGATTGAAAATGATATGCGTTTTTTTGGGATTGGAGAAAGTATGACGACAGAGAGGCAATTGTGGCGGGAAAGAATACGGATGGTGGATGGAATCTGATTCTTTTTTTTTTAACATTCATTCTATTTTTTTATTTGCTTTTTTCTACTTTTTTCCCTCTTTTTCTCCTTTTATGTTATTTATGTAACGATCATTGACGGTTTCAAAGCTTGATTCATGTTAGCCGACCCCAAATCATTTTGGGACTAGGGCTTAGATGTTGTTTTTGTTGTTGTTGGAGTGAAAAGGAAGGGGAAGAAAGAGCAAAGGTGGGAAAGGGTAGGAAATAAGGAAAAATTTAAAGGGTGAGTACTCTATTTTTCCTCCTTTTTCCATGATAATTTTTCATCAAAGAGAACGCAACCTAAATACTCCATCCGTCTCACTATGATCGACACGTTTCTTTCAACACGGGATTTAAGACGAAAGTGATTAGTGTGTAAAGTGTATTGTGCGTAGGGATATAATGTGATTTATGTATTTAGGCATGTCTTAAAACTAGAGCATCATAGATGCATAAAAACATACTGATGTCCGATCTTAAATGAAAGATCGTATCAAGACCTTTAATTTGATATAAAAATCAAAAAATCCGAGAACAAACGAGAAAGTTGTGATAATTTAAACTTTTAGAATTTAAATTATATTGATGTGATTTAATTAGGAAAAGTTAAGTGTAATAAGGGATTTCTAATCTTACCATTTAAAAGTTAATTATTTCCCAAAAAGGAAACATGTCAATCTTAGTGAGACGGCCCAATAAGGAAAACATGTTAATTTTATAGTGAGACGGAGGGAGTATAATCTTTACAGTGCATTGCAAATAGCTATAGGCCTCAAGTCTCATTGATGAAACATTCTCCAACTTCGGGAGAAGAATAATATGGTACTGCTAAGATCCTCTTGAAAAAGTGAAGTACAGAGCCAAGATAAATATGCATAGAACATTCCTCTAGAGACATAAAGCCACATTGAGGGATCCCCGTAAGGTGAAATTTTAGAAAATATAAGTGTATATATTGTTGCTACCCAAAATATTATTCGGAGATAGATATTGCTGGAATGGAGGGATAGCAAACAAAGTGCCAGAGCACTTCCATAGATAAAGTAAATAACACAAGATTTGCCGGGGTTATTAGTCCCGGGCTTGAATGCTCTCGCGAGATGTTATTAATACAAATATTCTGGGATACAAGTATTAATGTTAGAACACTATTACAATGAGTGTAATGATTCTAGTTATCTTAGCTAGCGAGCGTGTAGATTGCTGGAAGAACCAGATATGATGCTCTGTGAGTTCTTGTAACAACGTCGATGAGCTGTGACAACCGTGAGAAATCGACAGTCTCTCACGGTGTGCAGCTGTTGTATGCTTGAGCTCTATGGCTTGTAAGTCTCTTCGAATCTGTGCTGTGGAGACTTCTTACCTCTGCCGACCGTCTCCTGGTTGAGAGGTGCTGAGAGAGAAATCCTGAGGTAGATTCGGGAGAGGAAGCCGGGAACACGAAAGTGTGTATGTATTCTTCACGTGGTTGCAACTGAGAGGAACCTTTGTGAATGTTTTTCGGAATGTTTCTTGGAATGATTTTCCAACTGATAGGAATGAATTGCCAACTGAATTTCCAACCTTTTTCCAGTTGCAAGAGGTATTCTATTTATAGGACTCGGTCCTGCTGGGCGATCGCCGATGCTGTATTATAATAAGCGGGCGATCGTCTTTAGCATATGGGTTGGTCCCCTTAAAGTCTGCAGGAGTTGTTGGCAGCCAGCTATGCGGTCCAATGGGAAGTCTGCACGCGTCTGAGTCACTGTCACGGGCGGTCCCACCTTGTACCTTTCGGCGGATCCGTCGGTAGGTGATAAGGTGGTGACAACTGTGGTCAACGATCCATGAAATGCGGGGCCTGTCGCGGATCTACACATGGCACTGCTTTGAGATCCAGTCTTCGTGGTCTTTTATGGACGAAGGTCTCTGTTCGTGGTACAGGATGGTCGTCCTAAGTCGGGCACCAGAGTCAGTCGCTAGGTGCCGAGGGCGATCGCCTTGAGAGTCAATCGCTAGATACTCGAAGGCGGACTGTTGTCTTCGTTTAAACGAGTTCGCCATAGCTTGATTGGTCGTGGACTCGGTTGCTCGGCCTTGCAGTCGATCGCCTGTCGAGGTGAGTAAATCTCGACACAACAATTGCCCCCCAGCTCGCTCCGATGTTGGAAACGTGGGGTGAGGTGTTTCTGCTGGCGATCGCTGAATTTTGATGAGTGACTCTGCATTTTACGGAACTGGCGATCGTCATTGAGTGGTTGGTTTGGATTTGGACGACCTGGTCGGTCGCTAAAATGAGCGGGAAACGGCAGTGGATGCGGAAAAGTCTCTGGGGCACGTGTCGGATTCCTGTTGGGGGAGACCGACGGTTAAGTGTGACCCCTCGTCTGTCGCATCCTTGAAAAGACGCGTCACGGGTTTCAAGGGAGCATTAATTGCGACGGTTGCACTCCAACCCCTGAGATTCTCCTTAATTGCATAGAAGTCCCTGCCATGTCCTATAAAAGGGCGCTGGGTTGCAGTGTTAAGATCCTTACGCGCTTTTACCGGAGAAAAAAGGATTTTGCTGAAGAATATTTTTGAAGATCTGATTGCCGATCGTCGATCGATTCCATCCTTGGTAAGAAAACACTCATTTTCTCCTATTCTCTTCCAAAAATGTCTGGAGTACCTTCTTCACATGAAATGGGCACCTCCTCTGCCGTCGGGACTTCGACTGCCCGGGGAGGATCCTCCGCAGACTTCCATTTAGAGACGTCCGCTGAGGCTATCCGCGCCGGTATTGACCCTGCGGAAGTCGAGGCGCTATTTAATGAGGCCGACGTCGCTAGGGAGGCGGCGGTTGAGCACAGATGCTCGCAGATGGAGAGAGATCTGGTGGTGAGGGCCTACTGGGAGCAACATAGTGCCTTTGGCCATACCTATGTGGCCTTTGCTGAGATTATGGAGAGGTTGGCCGGTCCGTCTCCTAGATTCCATTTCTGGGAGTATTCGATCGCTCATCCTTATCAACCTCCTAAGCGGTCGCTTTTTCGGGCTGCGCAGCGATCTGCATGGTCCCTTGGCCAGATAAGGAGCTCGGCGACCAGGAAGGACCTGGCCGTCTGGAGTACGAGGTTTCATGTCCCTTCAGATGTGGATCTATTTGCGCCGGCTGAGAATGAACAGGCCGATCAGCCTCTGGAGGGCATGGTCACCGTGAACGAAGCAATCATGGAGGCCGGGCTGCGGTTCCCTTTGTCTTTCTCTGTCTCCCATTTGCTGGACGTCTGGAACGTGGCGCCGCTTCAGCTAACGTCGAACGCCTCGCTCCAGATTATCTGTGCCCTTACCTTGTTAGGCGATCACCGACTGTACCGCCATCCCTCGCCATCGGAGATGAACCATTTGTTCAAGCTGACAGTTCAGAAGGGGTCTGTCGGCGGCTATCATATCCAAGGCCGATTCGGTCGGGTGATTCTTGGGGTCCGAACAAGGTGCGAGGCGATTCGGCTAAGTGGTTCTGGGTCGCCGGTGCCTGGAAGGCTTCTGCGAGTGACAACCCCACGGGCGAGCTGAATATTCCCACAGGCTTTCGGGAGAGGAATCCGGGTAAGGGTTCAGACTCTCCCTTTGTTCGGATATGTTCTGAACTGATCTAATTTGGTTTACTTTTTGCAGGTTTCCATATTCCAGCGATCGACGAGCTACCTTTTGATTTTCTGGTCGTCTGGGAGCGGATACGAAGTCTGCCGAACGACGATTTAGACGCTCAGCGGATCAACAAGGAGAGTCGTAGGCTATCTGCTCAGCTATTCCGCTTCCTGAGACATCTTTCGGTCTCAGGTATGAGTTTCTACGTTCTCCATTTGTTGGGCGATCGTCATGTTGGAGGAATATGTCTAACTGTGGTTTGGTTGTTCTTCTTGTAGAGGTCCGCTTTCCTCGTTTCTTGGAGCCTCCACCGGAAATAGCTACTTCGAACCCTGGAGTTTTGGGCCGTCTTCGCCAGAAGAAGTCATCTCGATCTCCTCCTGTGACGTTACCCCTTATCCCGGAGGTGAGGCCTAATGCGGAGGCCGATCATAGCGGAGGAGGAACCTCGGGAGGAGGGGCTCCGGGCGAACCGCAAGCGGAAGAGGTTGGGAGAAACTCCAGTTTCTGCCCCTGCCGGTGGGGTGCTGATCGCCGCGCCTCCGATCACCACTGTCCCTCCGGAGACTGAGCCTACGCTCTCTGCGGCTTTCTTGCGAGAGATGGCGATCGCTGAAGCTGAGACCCCTCGCGGGAAACCCTACTTTGGTCGCGACCCCGAGAGAGCCGAGAGGTAGACTTTGTTTATTTGCTGAATTTCGTCACTTGCGTGGGATATGTGCTAACTCTTGTTGTTTTGATGTAGGATCCGTAGCATTAACCCATCTTATCTGCCGATGGTGCTGGATTTCTTAGCGAGCCGATCTCCTCGCGAGGCTTGTGATATCCCACTATACGTCAACCGGGCCGTTTCCGCTTTGCCGAAGGCCTGGACGATGGATTTGGATGCGATCGCTCGCCAGCGATCCGGGAGTGTGTTGTGTCGAGAATTATACACCTCAACAGGCGATCGGCACAGAGACCGGGGGACCGAGCCAGAGCCAAATAGACCAAGGCAGAATTGGCCGATCTCGGGTCCGAGGTCAAGACCTAGTGCCGAGCGATCGACATCCAAGGCGATCGTCTCTTGGCACTTGGCGATCGACTCTGGTACCCGGCCAATGACGATCACCTCAGGCCACGAAAAGCCAGCATGTCCAGTCGGCGAAGGAAGAAGCTCGAACAGAGTCCCACGTGCAGATCCGGAAAAGGCGCCGCAAGACATGGATCGTTGACCACAGCCTGTCAGCATCTTTTCACCTACCGACAGATCCGCCGAAAGGTACAAGTGGAGCCGCCCGGGACAGCGACTCAGGACGCGTGCTGGCTCCTCATTGGACCGCACAGCTGGCTGCCAGCAGCAGCCGCAGGCTTCAAGGCAGACAGCCCATATGACATAAAGACGATCGCCCCTTATTATATTACATGAAAGGCGATCGCCTGTCAGAAGACAAGGCATCTCAGCTCCTATAAATAGAAGGCTGCCTACACTTGGAAAAGGGTCTGACTCTCGGATTCTCGGCTACACATCCAGTTCAGAAGCTCAACTCATAACTTGGCTTTCTCACTCTTGGCAACAGCTATCTCTCGGCTTCTCTCTCTCAGCACCTCTCAATCCAGAGACGGTCGGCAGAAACGAGAACAAGAAAACACAGAGCTTCGCTCAAGAGCTAGATAAATAGGATCTTTTACACTCATTGTAATTGCATTCTTACATTAATATTTGTACTCATATGTATTCTTATTAATAAAATCTCGCGAGAGCATTCAAGCTCGGGCCTAACAAACCCGGCAAATCTTGTGTTATTTCCATTCCCACGGACGTGCTCTCGCAATTTGCTGTTGCTCGACCATTCCAGCAATATCTATCTTCGGATAATATTTCGGGCAACAACAATTGGCGCTAGAGGAAGGGCATCTTAACCCTCATTTTTTATTCCTACCGTCTCGAAGAACACTCACTGTTCTCCGGGGCATATACTTGAAGTGACACTCACTGCGCTTCAAAGAAAACTTTCAGAATCATGACTTCTGCCTCCACATCAAAGAAAGCCGCTGGCCGATCCGCCGGACGCCTCATTCCGTCTCAATCCGAGCCCCAGCCTATGGCGGAGGGCAGCCGCCGCGGTCCGAAACTCTCGATCTCGCCCCCGAGGGACGGCCCAAGCCTCTCGCTCGATCAGTTCCAAACCGCGGAACAGATCGAAGGAGCCCTGGCCATCCTACGGGACGACGGAGAGCTTTCGACGCGCCGCCTGCTATAACCCCCTCGGTCGTCCGCCGCGTGACCAAACGGAAGTTCAAGGGGCTAATGTCCCAGCGATCGCCAAGAGGCCCCGATTCACAAGAAGAGGCGCTCGCAAGCCGGGGCACCTCTGTTTTCAGCCGCCTAGGTAGCGACCCATCATGGAGACCGGGGCAATTTGGCCCCATTCACGAGACGACGGAGCTCGAGTCCGTCACCAGGAGTTCGGCATATCCGACTCCCAGAAGGCAGGCCAGCCATCTGGCCCCTCCTCGCCAGAGAGCCGAGGTCGGCGACCGCGGAGTCAGGAGATCGGTACACGATCGCCTCGGCTCCTGCTCCAGAAGCCGAACCACGAGCGACCAAGCTACAGCGATGGACGCGATGCAACGCCAGCTCGACGACATGAAGGCGCTCCTAGAATCTGGGGCAGGCGCCAATAATAAGATCGCCAGGCCGAGCGAGCCGCTCGCGGTCCACATCGAGCTCGCTCCCGTGCAACGAAGGATCACCCCTCCGCAAACACCTATGTACGAGGGAAGGTCGGATCCCAATACTCACATGAGCAAATTCCGGATCTACATGACCGGGTGTGGGGCATCAGACGCGACCAGATGCCGAATGTTCCCGCTAACGCTAGGCAACCTAGCCCACAGATGGTACATCTCATTACCGTCGCGATCCGTCAACTTCTTTGATCAGCTGGCGAGCAACTTCACGGCATATTTCGCCGCCAAGGTCGTTCGGCCGGAAGGTCCCATCGCATGATGCAGATCAGGCAAGAGGAAGAAGAGTCCGACGCAGACTACATCGACCGGGTAGATGAGATCATCCTCAATGGCGAGCCCATAAGCGACGAGATCGCCCTATACACGGTCCTTGGGGGATTCCATGGTCTTTCGCCTGTGTTCAGGCATCTAACGAAGGACCTCCCCCCGACCTACGCGATCTTCCGCGCCAAATACGCAGACTTTCTGGCCAGGCAAAGGTTACTTTATAACCTATGAGCAACGCGATAGGTAACCAAACGAAGATCACCAATCTTCCATCCCGATCGCCGTTATCAAGCAGCATCACCAAAACTGGAGGACTCTCTAGCCATCTAGAGTTCATCATCTAACGTGTTTGGATTAAGGCACGAGATCGCCTCCCCCGCACAACGTACACCGTCGAAGGTCGGCATTTAACATGACGATCCGAGGTGGAAGAGTGCCGCCATGGTCCTGGTGGTCGATGGAACCGACTGCTTAGGCCATGCAAGGTTCCTTTGGGCTGAGATCGCTCGCCCTTCGTTTAAATACGAGGTGGGCGTAGTCAAAGGACCCTTCAAGCAAATCAGTGGACACGATCGCCCGCCCTCAAAGGTTCATCATCTAACATGGTGAATCCGGATAATGTGACGCGTCACTACCCCCGTCTCAACATATACCGTCGAGGATTGCCATCTAACATGACGATCCGAGGTAGAAAAGAGCTAACAAGCCGCGGACGTGGAGTCGATTAATCCGACGACGCCCCGCCCAAGGACTTCTCCAGACCAAGATCGCACGCCCTTCGTTTAAATATGAGGCGAGGCGCAGCCTAA
Source organism: Orobanche coerulescens (assembly GCA_033398695.1). Taxonomy (NCBI): domain Eukaryota; kingdom Viridiplantae; phylum Streptophyta; class Magnoliopsida; order Lamiales; family Orobanchaceae; genus Orobanche; species Orobanche coerulescens. The sequence goes on from CM065804.1 coordinate 196,942,666, forward strand.
CGGAGGACCCTCATAATAAAATGAGTCACGAGACAGACAATGTCGCTCGCGCACAAGACATGGTCATGGAGTCGGTCCATCGAACTCCGCGACTGTGCACGGTTCCTCAACGACGAAACTAACAAGTTTCTACGAGGGATCGACAAAATTGTTTATTGCAGGTACAAGACCGAAGATAGCTCGCCAATCGACCAGATTGCCCAACTCTGAAACCATAGTCCGCTCAACGGGTCGCCCATCTTCATCCTACACGATCGCCAGCAAGAACCACCTCACCCCGTGTCTTCAACATCGGAGCAAGCTGGGGGGCAATTGTTGTGTCGAGAATTATACACCTCAACAGGCGATCGACACAGAGACCGGGCGATCGAGCCAGAGCCAAATAGACCAAGGCAGAATTGGCCGATCTCGGATCCCAGGTCAAGACCCAGTGCCGAGAGATCGACATCCAAGGCGATCGTCTCTTGGCACTTGGCGGTCGACTCTGGTACCCGGCCAATGACGATCACCTCAGGCCACGCAAAGCCAGCATGTCCAGTCGGTGAAGGAAGAAGCTCGAACAGAGTCCCACGTGCAGATCCGGAAAAGGCGCCGCAAGACATGGATCGTTGACCACAGCCTGTCAGCATCTTTTCACCTACCGACAGATCCGCCGAAAGATGCAAGTGGGACCGCCCGGGACAGCAACTCAGGACGCTTGCTGGCTCCTCATTGGACCGCACAGCTGGCTGCCAGCAGCAGCCGCAGGCTTCAAGGCAGACAACCCATGTGACATAAAGATGATCGCCCCTTATTATATTACACGAAAGGCGATCGTCCGTCAGAAGACAAGGCATCTCAGCTCCTATAAATAGAAGGCTGCCTACACTTGGAAAATGGTCTGACTCTCGGATTCTCGGCTACACATCCAGTTCAGAAGCTCAACTCATAACTTGGCTTTCTCACTCTTGGCAACAGCTATCTCTCGGCTTTTCTCTCTCTCAGCACCTCTCAATCCAGAGCCGGTCGGCAGAAACGAAAACAAGAACACGCAGAGCTTCGCTCAAGAGCTAGATAAATAGGATCTTTTACACTCATTGTAATTGCATTCTTACATTAATATTTGTACTCATACGTATTCTTATTAATAACATCTCGCGAGAGCATTCAAGCCCGGGCCTAACAAACCCGGAAAATCTTGTGTTATTTCCATTCCCACGGACGTGCACTCGCAATTTGCTGTTGCTCGACCATTCCAGCAATATCTATCTTCGGATAATATTTCGGGCAACAACAGAGTGCAATGCAAGCTGCTTTCGCTCTTTCTCTTCAGGCGGCGACGATGGCTGCCCAGGCTGTGCAGGAGTTCGAGGGGCGTCCTTCCACTACTCGTCTGCAGGCGGACCTCGAGGCTGCTCGGAAAGAGAATGCCGATAGGATTGTGGCAATGGAGAAGGACTCCCTGGATGCAGCTAAGCGGGCGAGTCATGAACTTGAGCTGGCGAGACAGGATGCCGAGCAAGCCCGAGCGACGGTCGACCGATTTCGGGACAGGGTGACAGATGCCCGACGGTTGTAGGCGGTCGCTGAGAAGGAGGCCGATCAACTGAAGGTGACTGTCGCTCGATTGACTAGCGAGCTGGCGGCGTCGAGAGGAGAGACGGCTGCAAGGGAGGCCGAGCTCTAGGGTGCGCAACAGGCGGTTGCGGAGCTGAAAGGGAAGCTAGAGGCGACCGAGGCCAATCCCTTTCTTAATGTGGAGTTCGTCAGTGAGTTTGCCTATTACATGGCGTTCGCTGACTCGCTCCGAGCTGCTAAGAAAGGAGGATTGGAGGTCGGCCCTCTAGCCGAGAACTTCAAGGCGTATGTCTTGGAGCACCCTCTTCACCCTGACTTCTCCATGCCTATCTTGGATCTTGCGGACATCGGCGTAGACCTAAGCTGGTATCCGACTCCGGCGAACCTTGTTCATCCTGATGCTCCGGCGGACGGAGAGGCCACACCGGAGGCTGGCGAAGGATCGCGGGTCGATTCGGAGGTTGAAGGCGAAGGCCAGGCAGGGGCCTGAGGCTCTTCTCTCTTACTGTTTTAGCTTTTTGCCATGTAATTTTGTAGCTTTCTCTTGTAGTACTTAGGCCTTCGGGCGACCGTGTATGTACTTCGATATTTCAAGTAATGAAATGAATGTTTGATTCTCCGATTTTTTACTTGAATGATTGCTTTTCTGAGTCTTTGCATGACTTTGTACAAATGTGTGAGGAGAGATTGTTGCGTGTGTAGCTCTAAGTGAATTGATAAACTCATATAGATAACTTTTACAACAAATTCGATCGCTGCACAAACATCTGAACAATGTCGATCTCCATATGTCGTTGAATAGGGATGATCGTCGTATAAATAGCTCCGCACTCTTCCCCCTTGTTTTTGTTCACTTAGTGAAAGTAAGGGGACGAAAATAAATCGTTGAGTGAGCGGTCTTCAATTTTGTCGAAACCTCGAAAGGCCGTCCATCTCGGTCTTGAGGAGCCGTGCACGATCGCAGAGTTCGATGGACCGATATCCACGATCATGGCTTGTGCGCGAGCGACATTCCGTCTGATGGCTAAGTTCTCGCGACTCACTTAATTGGTAGGGTCCTCCGAAGGCTGCGCCTCGCCTCGTATTTAAACGAAGGGCGTGCGGTCTTGGTCTGGAAGATTCCTTGCATGGGGCAGCGTCGGATGAATCAACTCCACGTCCGCGGCTTGTTAGCTCTGCTTCTACCTCGGCCCGCCATTAAGATGGCGACCCTCGACGGTATACGTTGAGACGGGGGAGGGACGCGTCGCATTGTCCGGGAAGGACCCACCACGTTAAGTGATGGACCTTTGAGGGCGGGCGAACGTGTCCACAGATTAGTTTTGGAGGGCCCTCAGACTACGCCGGCCTCGTATTTAAACGAAGGGCGGGCGATCGTGGCCCAAAGGGACCTTGCATGGGCGCAAAGAACGGTTCCATCGTCCTCCACGACCATGGCGACACTCTTCTACCTCGGACCATCAAGTCAGATGACGATCCTCGATGGTATACGTTGTGTAAGGGTAGGAGATCGCCTGCCTAGGTTCTTCATGTAGATGACGAACTTTAGAGGGCGAGCGAGTAATCCTCTGATTTGCTTTGGAGAGACCTTCGGCTACGCCCGCCTCGTATTTAAAGGAAGGGCGAGCGATCGTAGCCCAAAGGAACCTTGCATGGATGGATCGTCGGTTTAATCGATTTTCGCGACCATGGCGGCACTCTTCTACCATGGACCATCATGTTAGATGACGATCCTTGACGGTATACGTTGTGCTAGGGGAGGCGATCGCTGCCTATGTCCATCATGTCGATGATGAACTTTAGAGGGAGAGCGAATCATCCCCTCCTTCTAGCGCCAATTGTTGCTACCCAAAATATTATTCGGAGATAGATATTGCTGGAATGGATGGATAGCAAACAAAGTGCGAGAGCACTTCCGCAGAGAAAGTAAATAACACAAGATTTGTCGGGGTTGTTAGTCTCGGGATTGAATGCTCTCGCGAGATGTTATTAATACAAATATTATGGGATACAAGTATTAATGTTAGAACACTATTACAATGAGTGTAACGATTCTAGTTATCTTAGCTAGCGAGCATGTAGATTTCCGGAAGAACCAGATATGATGCTCTGTGAGTTCTTGTAACAACGTCGATAAGCTGTGACGACCGTGAGAAATCGACAGTCTCTCACGGTGTGTAGCTGCTGTATGCTTGAGCTCCCTGGCTTGTAAGTCTCTTCGAATATGTGCTGTGGAGACTTCTTACCTCTGCCGACCGTCTCCTGGTTGAGAGGTGCTGAGAGAGAAATCCTGAGGTAGATTCGGGAGAGGAAGCCGGGAACACGAAAGTGTGTATGTATTCTTCACGTGGTTGCAACTGAGAGGAACCTTTGTGATTATTTTTCGGAATGTTTCTTGGAATGATTTTCCAACTGATAGGAATGAATTGCCAACTGAATTTCCAACCTTTTTCCAGTTGCTGGAGGTATTCTATTTATAGGACTGGGTCCTGCTGGGCGATCGCCGATGCTGTATTATAATAAGCGGGCGATCGTCTTTAGCATATGGGTTGGTCCCCTTAAAGTCTGCAGGAGTTGTTGGCAGCCAGCTATGCGGTCCAATGGGAAGTCTTCACGCGTCTGAGTCACTGTCACGGGCGGTCCCACCTTGTACCCTTTGGCGGATCTGTCGGTAGGTGATAAGGTGGTGACAGTTGTGGTCAACGATCCATGAAATGCGGCGCCTGTCGTGGATCTGCACATGGCGCTGCTTTGAGATCCAGTCTTCGTGGTCTTTGACGGACGAAGGTCTCTGTTCGTGGTACAGGACGGTCGTCCTAAGTCAGGCACCAGAGTCGGTCGCTAGGTGCCGAGGGCGATCGCCTTGAGAGTCGATCGCTAGATACTCGAAGGCGGACTGTTGTCTTCGTTTAGGCGAGTTCGCCATAGCTTGATTGGTCGTGGACTCGGTCGCTCGGCCTTGCAGTCGATCGCCTGTCGATGTGAGTAAATCTCGACACAACATATATTTCATCTCATATGTTTCTTTATTTTATTGAAGACCGACTTATTTGAAACACTAGAACAAAAATAAGTATCTAGTACATGATTTTAGTGACATTTAGAGCTTGTTTGGTAGGGATCCCTTATAAAGCAAGGACCCGATATAAATAATATTGATATGTGGGATTACGTATCCCATCTCCTAGGTAAAGTAATACCAGCCACAATTATAGAAGATATTAATTAATTAACTATCAAAGTTTTCATAATTTCATCTTCCTGCAATTATAATTGTTGTTGCAAAGAATCTATACACCTAACAAAACATAGTATTGCTATCTTATACTCCTTCCATCTCATGCTAGATGACCTGTTTCTTTTCGGCAAGGGAATGAAGAAGGGAGTGTTAGGATTTTATGTGTGTGTGATTAGTAATATAATAATAATTTATTTATATCTTATTTTCAAATTGAGTCTTGTATACTAGTTTGTATACTAATTTAGTGTTTAAATTCTTAATTATTTTTCAAAAAGGAAATGGGTCATCTAGAGTGGGACGTCCCAAGGAGGAAAACGAATCATCTAAACTGGGACGGAGGGAGTACAATATTAGACATTTCAGTCATATGTATCAAGTAGGGGTGTGCATTCGGATCAATTCGATCCGATCCGATCCGAAATCGGATTGATCCGAAATTTCGGATCACCTTTTGCTCAATCTGAAATCCGAACCGATCGTTCGGATCGGATTCGGATTAATCCGAATCCAGATCGGATCGGATCGGATTTAATCCGAAAAATTCGAAAATTTTAAAAACTAATAAAAATAATAAAAATCATAATCCAAAAATATAAAAAATTTCATTTATATATATATATATATATTTCGGATGGATCGGATTAATTCGAAAATCCGCGGTTAATCCGATCGATCCGAAGTTTTTTCTGGCGTTTTACCTAAAAATAAAAAAAAATCATTTTTTTATATATTTCGGATCAATCGGATTAATCCGAAAATCCACGGATTTAATCCGATCCGATCCAAAATTTTTGGATCTGTAAAATTCTAATCCGAAATCCGATCCGAAGACATCGGATCGGACTGGTTCAGATCAGATTTTTGGATTTTCGGTTCGGTTTTTCGGATTCGGTTTTTCTGCACACCCCTAGTATCAAGTTTTATCCCATACTTTCAATCAAACGAGCCCTAAATGTTATTATATTCGTACCATGTTTAGGTGTTGCAAAATTTAGTTATATCAAACTGTAGGAGTAATTTCCGAAATATACTCCGGGCCACGGCACAAACCCTCCGGGCCGTGGCACTACGCTTGAAAAGACGTTTTTCCTCACCCGGCAACTGTTTGGCTGCGGCACAGCGAGCCGCGCGGCCGAAGACACTCGATCGGCCGCCACTGTACTCTGGGCCGCGGCCCCTGCCGAGCACGCCCTGCCGGCCCCTGCCGAGCACATCCTGCCGAGACCTTTCGAGACCTGCCGATCACCATGGGCCGTAGCACATCCCTGCCGAGCCGCGGCCCCGTCATTTTGCCTGGCGCGACTGTACTCTGGGCCGCGGCCCTTGCCGGCCGGGCTGCGGCCCCCTGCCGAGTCCTGGGCGCAATTTTGCGCTGTGTGCCGCGGCACACGGGTCAAAACCTGCAAATGGGTACTTTTTATGCTGTTTTTGGATCGGGACTCTCATAACTTCATCCTCCACACTTAAGAACAAGAGAGAGAGATATATATAGAGAGGGAAACAAGAGAGAGAAATACAATTTTTCATTTTCCCGGAGATTTATCGGCCGGATCGTCGTGATCTTTTGACAAGAGCTTGGTAGTTATTGGGCAAATCTTTTCACCGGTATAGATCGAGTTTTTGAGTCCGGAAGTACGGGTATTTCGTTAGCTCTTTGTGTAAGCCATTTACGGTTGTTTTCTTTCTCGATCTTGTTGTTGTTGATTCCAAATACTTGAAGAACATTTATTACCAAGTATTTGACGATTGGTGTATACCCCTAGTTTGTATTAGGGACGATTGTGTATTTGTGTGTATTGGTGATAGTAGATTTAAGCGGCTTCGGTCCCGTGGTTTTTACTCTCATCTTGAGGGGTTTTCCACGCTAAAATTATGTCTCGTTATTTATTGCTTTCGAATATCATTTGTATTAATTTTATCGAGTTGTAATTGTTGCTCTACTCGTCGGTAACCACAAAGTTACGATTGAAGAGTGGGAATTTGTCAAACGAGGTTCCGCTTTATTCGTTGTGACGTGACGTTAGTCGGTATTTTTCCCAACAAAGTGGTATCGGAGCCACAGGATTTGTTATTTCGTGGTGTTTAGTATCTCAATCGTAAGATGGAAGCCAACACGAGTAGAATGGTTAACTTGAACGGTTCAAACTACCACGTATGGAAGGGGAAGATGGAAGACCTTATATACGTGAAGGCTTATTATATGCCGGTTTTTAGCAAAGATAAACCGGAAGGGAAGTCCGATGCGGAGTGGACTATTTTGCATCGCCAAGTTTGCGGATATATTCGACAATGGGTGGATGACAACGTTTTGAACCATATTAGTGGAGAGAAGGATGCTCGAGAGTTATGGCACAAGCTCGAGCAATTGTATGCTCGGAAGACGGGGAATAATAAGTTATTCCTCATTAAACAAATGATGAATTTGAAGTTTCGAGACGGGACTCCTCTATCGGATCATTTAAATACATTCCAAGGCATAATTAATCAACTTGCCGGAATGGGAATTAAATTCGAAGAGGAGGTGCAAGCTTTGTGGTTGTTAGGCACATTGCCGGATTCTTGGGAGACGTTTCGAACGTCGTTGTCTAACTCCGCCCCCGATGGAGTCATTTCGATGGAATTAGCAAAAGGGAACATGTTGAATGAGGAGGTCCGAAGAAAAGCACAAGGACCTTCATCACAGTCGGATGTTCTAGTTACCGAAAGACGGGGGAGAGGTCAAAGTAGAGGTCCGAGTAATAGAGGGCCACAAAGGAGTAGTTCTCGGGGGAAGTATGCCAACATCGAATGTTACCATTGTGGTAAGAAAGGGCATACTAAGAAATTTTGCCGACAATTGAAAAAGGAGAATCGCCAAGGCCGAGAAAATTCACAAAAGAAGGAAAGCGGTAGTAATGATAAAGCCAAATTTAATACTACTACCGAAGAATTCTTTGTTTGTTGTGATTATGATATGGTCAATCTTGCTAGAGATGATTCGAGTTGGGTGGTCGATAGTGGTGTTACGTGTCATGTTACATCACGTAGAGATTTTTATTCCTCTTATACTCCGGGCGACTTTGGTATAGTCAAGATGGGTAACGATGGGTTATCCAAGATTGTTGGAGTGGGAGATGTGCATTTGAGATTCGACACCGGAATGGAACTTGTTTTACGGAATGTAAAACATGTTACGGACATGAGGCTTAATGTTATGTCCGTTGGTTTACTCGATGATGACGGTTATCATAGCGGTTTTGGCAAGGGGTTGTGGAAACTCACTAGAGGTTCCTTGATTGTCGGGAGAGGACAAAAGGAAGGAAAATTGTACGTGACACTTCCAAAGGTCAATACTAATTTCGTGAACACAATCGACAAAAATGACATGGCCGAGCTATGGCATAAGAGGCTCGGTCACATGAGTGAAAAAGGAATGGCGCTATTATCGAAGAAGGAGGCGTTGTCCGGGGTTCACAAGGTACACCTTAAAAGATGCTCTCATTGTCTAGCCGGGAAGCAAATGAGAGTAACCTTTAAGAGTCATACTCTTTCACGGAAGGAAATGTGATTGATCTTGTTTATTCTGATGTTTGTGGTCCTATGAAGACTAGGACGCTTGGTGGTTGCCGATATTTTGTCACATTCATCGACGATCACTCTAGGAAGGTGTTGGCATACACCTTGAAGACCAAAGATCAAGTGTTAGACACTTTCAAGCAATTTCATGCCTCGGTGGAAAGAGAGACCGGGAAGAAGCTAAAGTGTATCCGGACGGACAATGGTGGAGAGTACACCGGACCCTTTGATGAATATTGCCTAGAGCAAGGGATCCGACATCAAAAGACGCCCCCGAAGACTTCGCAACTCAATGGCTTGGCGGAGAGAATGAACCGGACCTTGGTGTAACACCCCCATTCCACTCAGGTATATTACACGCCGTAGACCCTCTCCTCAAGGATCAACCAGGCTGGTGACAACATCGAATATCTAAATAATACCTTTAAGGCTAAAACGACTCAGTAGACCGATTTGGTCTTTCAATAAAAATATACAACTCGATTACAATACTTGCCCACGCAGGGGTCGAATACAACACACTCCCGTACAACGAGGAAAGAATACTGCAGCAGAAATAAAATACAACTAAACCAATATAACATCAAACGGGTCCTCGTGTGATTAGTATCGTTTATCCTTCATGCCGACCCTGTGTTATGCTCCCAAACCTGAATGCAAAAACAGACATCCACCCCCCGAATACTCGGGGGTTAGCAAAACTCCACTGTTTTGCTAGTGCAAGAACAAAGTGCAAATACGAGCCATACAATACAAGTTCCAAGGACAATAATAACCAGGAATCCTCAAAGATCCAAACGTAACGAAAATCACTTCCCGAGGCAAGAGTTTGGGTAAAACATTCTAAAACCAAAAGATCACAAATCAAGGGAAGCAATTTATAAAACAGTTTAAAAATGCCATCAAGAGTTTTAGTAGAAAACAATTTAGGATTACCGAATCCTTGTCTTTCCAAAATCAACAGGGGCCACAACCCAAAGGTTTTGTTTTCGCAAATAGAAAACCAACAGCAATTCACAGGGTTAAAACCCTCGTCACGTGTCCTCGGCGGACATGTAATCAATACAATATAATCGCCCAAGATACGTAAACCTTGGTCACCAAAAATACAACACCAACTCGTGAATTGAGGGCTATACCATTGGATTCCCTTCGTGGCCCCGTCGGACCCTTCCAAGGTGAGCAGGATGTGTTTTCGAAATCATATACACCAACTCGTGAAGTTTTACTCGTGAATCTAGGGCTATACCATTGGACTCCCTCCGTGGCCCCAGCGAACCCTCCCGAGGTGAGCAAATACATTCACCAAACATACACACGCACTCGTGAAGTTTTACTCGTGAATCCAGGGCTATACCATTGGATTCCCTCCGTGGCCCCGTCGAACCCTCCCGAGGTGAGCAAATACATTCACAAAACAAACAACCGCACTCGTGAATCCAGGGCTATACCATTGGAATTCCCTCCGTGGCCCCGTCGGACCCTCCCGAGGTGAGCGAAAATACATGCACACAAATTAGCATATCACACCAAACATATCCAAGAAATCCACCCAAAGGCAACAACGCAAGGCACGACACAATTGTCAAATCACAACGCACCGAAAAGAGAATATATGTATATATATTATCAAAGCACAACAACAACAACAAGCGAATTCACAGGGTTCACGTAACCATCCACAAAACACAACATTCACAAAACTCATGCTTTTTGAGAGAGGGCCTCTAACAAGGCTAACCGAATTCTTGAAAGTTCAATTCAAACGATCAAATAAACACATAGAGACGATCACTAATTATCATATCCATAAAACAAGAATTATATGGACAAGGTACTTGCCTCGAATAAGAACAACGCGGAGAATCAACCGAAGTAGGTTGGCACGAACCGACTACGAACCCGCCGACTCCACCGAATGCTAACCCGCGACAATAAACTACGAACAACAATAGCAACAATGAAAACGAATTCCATAGCACGACCTAAAGTCGTTGAATTGAAGGGACGAACGACACAATTTCAAGGGTTTCCCCCAAAATGGCCAAGAACACAAAAATACGATCACAATGAGAATCAAGGTAAAAAACAATGGAAATCCCACCAAACTATCGAAGGGAAACTCATTGGGACATTTAATCGAACACTCAATGTTCGATAACTCCCAAGAACACTTGAATCACTAATCGAGTTGAACAAACTCGAAATATGGATATACAACCCATAGAACACGATTAATAACATCATACTACACCAACCGATGTATCAAAATCGGACTAGAATCGAAATCAAGAATAAATTCTCCAAAGAGTCAACTTGAAGGAAAATCAAGAAATATACATTGATTCGACGAAGAACACGGATTGGATGATGATATAATAAACAAGAATCTTCCAAAACGTCTTGGAATTGATTAGAATCGGCCAAGAACTCGAACCCTAGCCTCACCCGTCCGACAGCCGCGAAGAGAAGAGAAGAAGGGGAGGAAATGGGGTGAGAAACCCGTCTGTCCCCTTATATACACCAGCGACGCACGACCATAACGCACGACCAAGTGCTCGTGTGTTTGGTCGTGCGCTAGGCCACTGCCCAGCCACTGACACCACGCACGAGCAACGCACACGAGTAGTTGCTCGTGTGTCCTGCTCGTGCATCCCTGGAGCTCACTGCCGAGCGCTGGATAGCGCACGAGCGCCACGCACGACCACGTGCTCGTGTGGCCTGCTCGTGTTATACAATAGGAGGCCAATATCGAGCCCGACACAGCCCCGAAACCCGAACCTGAATATGAATCGAAGATACGGTTACAAAGTACTCACAAATACGAAACCAAGCGCTAAGGGAACACACGATTCCGACCACCCGAAGGCTCGAAATTTGACAACGGAAAATAATTACCCCAAACTTTGAGAAATTACGAAAACGGCCAAAAACGTCCGAAATACACGATACACGATCGAAACACCAAACCAAAGCTCGCAACATGAATAATAACATTAAATGATCTTACGAGAAACTCGAAACAACGATTTGGACGAGATTCGCAAGAATCGAACTCAAGTGCGGAAAAGCCGCTAAAAAGCACGGAACTCAATAAAACGACACCGAAACGAACTCGGATGACAAAAAGTGCAGAATTAATCATTCTCGGAATGACGAAACGGTCATGAGCGAATCGTCAAAATAGACTTTCGCCGAAAAAAAAGAAATTAACGGAAATCGAAATTACCGGTATTACACACTACCTTCCTTAAAAGAAGTTTCGTCCCGAAACTTAAAACAAGTAGAGAGAAGCAATATCCCGCCAGGAAAACTCAACGAGGTACACAAGAAACGCGTAACTTACGCCCATCGGAGAAACGTTATAAGCAACGCAAAGGAATATACGGCGTGAAAACACGCTCCACGACGACTAACACAACGCTACCGGTAGAGACATAATAAAATCAACAAGTGACAAGCGTCATCAAACAGATAGTACAATCAAGTCGATTATCCGAACAATCACAAAATACAACGAACGAAAATCAATATGATTGACCAACCCAACGATACATCAATCAAAACGCGAGCCAATCGCTGAACAAATACGGAATTCCACCGCCCAAGGGTTGGAAGATCGAAAACGAGATTAACTTCCCGAACTTAAGGGAATTAGGAAGGAGTCTGAACGTTCAACAATCACGAGACGAGATCAACAAAAACTGAACAATCAAACGATCGAACCACAACGATCGAGACAACAAAAATCGAACAATCATGTTCGAATCACGAAGAACAATAAAATTCAAACAACAACTCCAAGGTTCACAAGAATCGAACCGAACTCGGAAAAGTCACAGTGATAACCAGATCGACCCAAAACAAGATCACAGCTCGTCCGAACGATGAAACCAAAATATTGAACAAGTTCAAAAAGTTTCAACGAACATGAACGAGTCGATAGAATTGACAAAGAGAAAATGCAGAAGCCAAAAATAATATGGGTATTATATTCGACCTCTTCTAAAAGAAGTATCGTCCCCGAAACTCACAACAACGAAATCAAGGTGACAACACAACAAGCAACCGACAGAAACATCCTTCAAAGGCCTCTCAAAGCCGATTCTGATAACTGTGCTGAAGCGCGGACTCCAAAAGTCTCGGTAGCCAATTCGCAAAACTGAATTCGGTGTCCCTCGAGTCCGCACTTGAAACGCGTTACTGACGAGAAGGACAATTTACACGTGCATGCCCCGACACATCACGGTTGAAACGCCTCGGCTCGGCATACCGAAAATACAAATGCTAGATACAATGGGGCATAACGTCGCAAAACAACATAGCGGAGATGCCAACTCAGCACAACAAAGAATCATAACACATATCATATACAACGATTACCATCGTAAAGTAATACACACACAAACACTACAACAACGACGGTATCGTTCGGCGACCTCAACGGCCCGAACAATAACCAGCACTAAATTACAAACATCATGAAACAATCACACATGTACACAAACGTACAAACCCAAGCTTTAACAGCTCACATAGGTGCGATAACACGCAAGCCACCACGAAATGACAACATTAAAGATCGTCATCACACCTCCCACAAAGGGCTAACAAAACATATGCGTGGCGAACGACTCAACGTTCACACCACCAATTCAATCACAATTCGGAGGGCTACACCCTAACAACAATACCAACATCATACACGCCTTCTCCGACCACAAGCAGGAAATGATGGGTTTTAAAAACGAAAACCACCTTTTGAAAAAAGTTTAGAAACACCAGTTGATCTTGAGTATCATTTTACAAAAAGTTGAACAAACATCATTGTCGAGACTTTGAAAATCATCTTGCGTTTGAACAAAAATGAGGACACTTTTCTTTTAGTGAAAAACTTTCAAAATATTCGACACTCGGGTCTAAGTAAAAGTGTTTCTAAAACAATGAAAATATCTCAAAACATTTTGGTCCTCGAGGTAGAAGAATTTTGAAACAGATAGTTGCGCTAGTATGCGCCTTGAAAATACAATCCATTTAAAAGTACGTCTCGAATTTTATTTTCTAAGATACTCAAGGTTTTCGAAAATCTATTAGGCTATAATGCCTAAAAACTCACATGTAAAAATATTCGCTTACATACAATCATAATACACGCAACAACTCGCTCAAAATCAAGACAACACCTGTCTTTTACCGGAAACAACAGTCAAATATCACAATCAAAAGGACGTAAATAATGACAATACTCCTCATATAAATGAAACATGAGAGTCAAATAACCACATATCAAGAAATCAAAATCCATAAGAGGATTTCGTCAATTAACTCATAATCATACATGTAACTCGCATCAGACGAGGCACAAACAAAAAGAAGGAAGACTTACATCCACAAGTATGATGATCGCCCCATGATACTAATCACGACCAATAAACTCAGACGACGCATCGCGACACGACTCAGTCAGACAAAATCCGACGAGACAAAACTCATCAGACCCTACTTGACCCGACAGCCTAGGTTTCCACAACCTAAATCTCCGATACCATTTATGTAACACCCCCAATCCACTCAGGGATATTACACGCCGTAGACCCTCTCCTCAAGGATCTACCAGGCTGGTGACAACATCGAATATCTAAATAATGCCTTTAAGGCTAAAACGACTCAGTAGACCGGTTTGGTCTTTCAATAAAAATATACAACTCGATCACAATACTTGCCCACGCAGGGGTCGAATACAACACACTCCCGTACAACGGGGAAAGAATACTGCAGTGGAAATAAAATACAACTAAACCAATATAACATCAAACGGGTCCTCGTGTGATTAGTATCGTTCATCTTTCATCATTCTTCGTGTCAACCCTGTGTTATGCTCCCAAACCTGAATGCAAAAACAGACACCCACCCCCCGCATACTCGGGGGTTAGCAAAACTCCACTGTTTTGCTAGTGCAAGAACAAAGTGCAAATACGAGCCATACAATACAAGTTCCAAGGACAATAATAACCAGGAATCCTCAAAGATCCAAACGTAACGAAAATCACTTCCCGAGGCAAGAGTTTGGGTAAAACATTCTAAAACCAAAAGATCACAAATCAATGGAAGCAATTTATAAAACAGTTTAAAAATGCAATCGAGAGTTTTAGTAGAAAATAATTTAGGATTACCGAATCCTTGTCTTTCCAAAATCAACAGGGGTCACAGCCCAAAGGTTTTGTTTTCGCAAATAGAAAACCAACAGCAATTCACAGGGTTAAAACCCACGTCAAGTGTCCTTGGCAGACATAAAATCAATACAATATAATCGCCCAAGATACGTAAACCTTAGTCACCAAAAATACAACACCAACTCGTGAATCCAGGGCTATACCATTGGATTCCCTTCGTGGCCCCGTCGGACCCTCCCAAGGTGAGCAGGATGTGTTTTCGAAATCATATACACCAACTCGTGAAGTTTTACTCGTGAATCTAGGGCTATACCATTGGACTCCCTCCGTGGCCCCAGCGAACACTCCCGAGGTGAGCAAATACATTTACAAAACAAACAACCGCACTCGTGAATCCAGGGCTATACCATTGGAATTCCCTCCGTGGCCCCGTCGGACCCTCCCGAGGTGAGCGAAAATACATGCACACAAATTAGCATATCACACCAAACATATCCAAGAAATCCACCCAAAGGCAACAACGCAAGGCACGACACAATTGTCAAATCACAACGCACGGAAAAGAGAATATATGTATATATATTATCAAAGCACAACAACAACAACAAGCGAATTCACAGGGTTCACGTAACCATCCACAAAACACAACATTCACAAAACTCATGCTTTTTGAGAGAGGGCCTCTAACAAGGCTAACCGAATTCTTGAAAGTTCAATTCAAACGATCAAATAAACACATAGAGACGATCACTAATTATCATATCCATAAAACAAGAATTATATGGACAAGGTACTTGCCTCGAATAAGAACAACGCGGAGAATCGACCGAAGTAGGTTAGCACGAACCGACTACGAACCCGCCGACTCCACCGAACGCTAACCCGCGACAATAAACTACGAACAACAATAGCAACAATGAAAACGAATTCCATAGCACGACCTAAAGTCGTTGAATTGAAGGGACGAACGACACAATTTCAAGGGTTTCCCCCAAAATGGCCAAGAACACAAAAATACGATCACAATGAGAATCAAGGTAAAAAACAATGGAAATCCCACCAAACTATCGAAGGGAAACTCATTGGGACATTTAATCGAACACTCAATGTTCGATAACTCCCAATAACACTTGAATCACTAATCGAGTTGAACAAACTCGAAATATGGATATACAACCCATAGAACACGATTAATAACATCATACTACACCAACCGATGTATCAAAATCGGACTAGAATCGAAATCAAGAATAAATTCTCCAAAGAGTCAACTTGAAGGAAAATCAAGAAATATACATTGATTCGACGAAGAACACGGATTGGATGATGATATAATAAACAAGAATCTTCCAAAACGTCTTGGAATTGATTAGAATCGCCAAGAACTCGAACCCTAGCCTCACCGTCAAAGCGGGCGAAGAGAAGAGAAGAAGGGGAGGAAATGGGGTGAGAAACCCGTCTGTCCCCTTATATACACCAGCGACGCACGACCATAACGCACGACCAAGTGCTCGTGTGTTTGGTCGTGCGCTAGGCCACTGCCCAGCCACTGACACCACGCACGAGCAACGCACACGAGTAGTTGCTCGTGTGTCTACTCGTGCATCCACGGAGCTCACCGCCGAAGCCGGATAGCGCACGAGCGCCACGCACGACCACGTGCTCGTGTGGCCTGCTCGTGTTATACAATAGGAGGCCAATATCGAGCCCGACACAGCCCCGAAACCCGAACCTGAATATGAATCGAAGATACGGTTACGAAGTACTCACAAATACGAGACCAAGCGCTAAGGGAACACACGATTCCGACCACCCGAAGGCTCGAAATTTGACAACGGAAAATAATTACCCCAAACTTTGAGAAATTACGAAAACGGCCAAAAACGTCCGAAATACACGATACACGATCGAAACACCAAACCAAAGCTCGCAACATGAATAATAACATTAAATGATCTTACGAGAAACTCGAAACAACAGTTTCGGACGAGATTCGCAAGAATCGAACTCAAGTGCGGAAAAGCCGCTAAAAAGCACGGAACTCAATAAAACGACACCGAAACGAACTCGGATGACAAAAAGTGCAGAATTAATCATTCTCGGAATGACGAAACGGTCATGAGCGAATCGTCAAAATGGACTTTCGCCGAAAAAAAAAGAAATTAACGGAAATCGAAATTACCGGTATTACACACTACCTTCCTTAAAAGAAGTTTCGTCCCGAAACTTAAAACAAGTAGAGAGAAGCAATATCCCGCCAGGAAAACTCAACGAGGTACACAAGAAACGCGTAACTTACGCCCATCGGAGAAACGTTATAAGCAACGCAAAGGAATATACGGCGTGAAAACACGCTCCACGACGACTAACACAACGCTACCGGTAGAGACATAATAAAATCAACAAGTGACAAGCGTCATCAAATAGATAGTACAATCAAGTCGATTATCCGAACAATCACAAAATACAACGAACGAAAATCAATATGATTGACCAACCCAACGATACATCAATCAAAACGCGAGCCAATCGCTGAACAAATACGGAATTCCACCGCCCAAGGGTTGGAAGATCGAAAACGAGATTAACTTCCCGAACTTAAGGGAATTAGGAAGGAGTCTGAACATTCAACAATCACGAGACGAGATCAACAAAAACTGAACAATCAAACGATCGAACCACAACGATCGAGACAACAAAAATCGAACAATCATGTTCGAATCACGAAGAACAATAAAATTCAAACAACAACTCCAAGGTTCACAAGAATCGAACCGAACTCGGAAAAGTCACAGCGATAACCAGATCGACCCAAAACAAGATCACAGCTCGTCCGAACGATGAAACCAAAATACAGAACAAGTTCAAAAAGTATCAACGAACATGAACGAGTCGATAGAATTGAGAAAGAGAAAATGCAGAAGCCAAAAATAATATGGGTATTATATTCGACCTCTTCTAAAAGAAGTATCGTCCCCGAAACTCACAACAACGAAATCAAGGTGACAACACAACAAGCAACCGACAGAAACATCCTTCAAAGGCCTCTCAAAGCCGATTCTGATAACTGTGCTGAAGCGCGGACTCCAAAAGTCTCGGTAGCCAATTCGCAAAACTGAATTCGGTGTCCCTCGAGTCCGCACTTGAAACGCGTTACTGACGAGAAGGACAATTTACACGTGCATGCCCCGACACATCACGGTTGAAACGCCTCGGCTCGGCATACCGAAAATACAAATGCTAGATACAATGGGGCATAACGTCGCAAAACAACATAGCGGAGATGCCAACTCAGCACAACAAAGAATCATAACACATATCATATACAACGATTACCATCGTAAAGTAATACACACACAAACACTACAGCAACGACGGTATCGTTCGGCGACCTCAACGGCCCGAACAATAACCACCACATAATTACAAACATCATGAAACAATCACACATGTACACAAACGTACAAACCCAAGCTTTAACAGCTCACATAGGTGCGATAACACGCAAGCCACCACGAAATGACAACATTAAAGATCGTCATCACACCTCCCACAAAGGGCTAACAAAACATATGCGTGGCGAACGACTCAACGTTCACACCACCAATTCAATCACAATTCGGAGGGCTACACCCTAACAACAATACCAACATCATACACGCCTTCTCCGACCACAAGCAGGAAATGATGGGATTTAAAAACGAAAACCACCTTTTGAAAAAAGTTTGGAAACACCAGTTGATCTTGAGTATCATTTTACAAAAAGTTGAACAAACATCATTGTCGAGACTTTGAAAATCATCTTGCGTTTGAACAAAAATGAGGACACTTTTCTTTTAGTGAAAAACTTTCAAAATATTCGACACTCGGGTCTAAGTAAAAGTGTTTCTAAAACAATGAAAATATCTCAAAACATTTTGGTCCTCGAGGTAGAAGAATTTTGAAACAGATAGTTGCGCTAGTAGGCGCCTTGAAAATACAATCCATTTAAAAGTACGTCTCGAATTTTATTTTCTAAGATACTCAAGGTTTTCGAAAATCTATTAGACTATAATGCCTAAAAACTCACATGTAAAAATATTCACTTACATACAATCATAATACACGCAACAACTCGCTCAAAATCAAGACAACACCTGTCTTTTACCGGAAACAACAGTCAAATATCACAATCAAAAGGACGTAAATAATGACAATACTCCTCATATAAATAAAACATGAGAGTCAAATGTAATACCCGGTTGTAATTCATTCATTTTCATTCAGTAATTATGAGTCTGTAATTGTCACTCAGTAATTCTCACTCATTAATAATTACTCATCATTCATGAATCACTCATTTGCGTTCAATGTTGGCATGTTGTAATCGTATATCAGTTACCGATCGTCATTTTATCTCCGTTTTTAGATCGAGACGGGAGTATTATCATTTTCATTGTGATTGATAGCCTTGTACTGAGAGTATCATCTTTGGCTCGTGTTAGACTTGTTCACTTTCACATTCGTATGATATGTCGGATCATTCATCAGTCGTAGCGAGGAATCGAAATTATCGGATTGATTCACCTTGGCCAGCATCGAGTTACGGCCGTAAGGTTCTGGGATACGGCCGTAAGTCGTAGGTACGGCCGTAAATTTGGCGATTCTGGCCGTAAGTGGTCCAAAGTTTGCCGGGCATTTTGGCCGAAGGTGAGTTCTGGCCGTAAGGAAGGTGAGATACGGCCGTAAGTGGCGTTCGTAAATTTCGGGTGTTGCCGACCAAGGGTGACTTACGGCCGTAAGGGTTGCGGCATACGGCCGTAAGTCGAGGCAGCTCTGGCCGTAAGGCTTGGTCGGATACGGCCGTCTGCTGCAGGAAGGATGTCGGCCATTTTTGAAGGCGGGTTACGCCCGTAAGGTTGGCGGATACGGCCGTATCATCCGAGTTACGGCCGTAAGGTGTGCGATACGGCCGTAAGGGCTGTCGGCGGGTGTTTTTGACGGCGAGTTACGCCGTAACTAAGGAACAGTTCTGGCCGTAAGTCTGTCGGCGAGCTTTGACGAAGCGAGTTACGGCCGCACGAGTTGGCGATTCTGGCCGTAAGGCCGTTGACTTGTAAAGTTACGGCCGTAAGAGGGCCGAGTTACGGCCGTAACTTCCGGCAGTATTTAATGGCTTGGCCGGGTCATTTCTCCTCATTTCTTCTTTTTTTCCTTCTTCATCCGAGAGAAAGGGTTGAGAGAGAGATTTTATCATCATCAACCACTTGAGTGTGTAATCTTCATCATCTTCATTCCTTTGAGAAGCTTGATACTCGTTTTAACTCGTGTTCTTCGGATCGTAGTGGTTGGATCTTCAAGAGGTAATTTCTTCAACACCTTGGATTTCGATTTTGTGTTGAGTTATGATGTTTTGGACGTTATAATCATGTTATATGAAGGGATATGTATATGATTATGAGTTTGTATAAGGATTCATTGGATTATTGAGAGATTTATTCAAGAACACTTTGAATATCGAGTTGGATTTGGGGATTTCCGATTAATTGTTGTTATAATCACATTTTTGGATATTCATAACGGATTATTGATCGTATTGGAGATGTTTTGTTGTTTTGAAACACTTCTTGGGGATTTGAAGTTGGTATTATTGAGGTTTAGTGGTAATCAATCAAAGTTGGCCTCAAAGTGTTCGATATAATGCCCCAATGAACTTGGTTTAATCGTATCGACGTCTTGAGTTCGTTATATTCGTGTTTAATTCGTTATTGATCGGATTGTTGGCAATTGTATTGAATTAAGGTTGTTCGAGCGACCGGTATCTTGGTTAGGACGTTGTTCGTGGACGGACATTCTTCATCGTTGTTGTGTAAGTTAATTCTTACTCGGTTAAAAGGATATTCATACCTTTTGTTGTTGATTATTCATAATCATAACTCATTCATCATTGTATTAATCATATTAAAACTTGTTATTGTCAATTAATCACTTCAGTCATAAGGAACGACGGTTCCAATCTTTTCGTTGAGCTATCATTCATTTCATTATTACTCTCATCTCGGTGAGTCATTCTTGACTTTGTCATATTATTACTTATTCATTGATATTCATTACGGTCATTCTCGTTCATATGACCTTCTGGGTTCATATTGCGTGGCCGGGTGTGGCTGTGTGGAATTTTTAGTCGGGCACACGATGGTTATTGTATTGGGTTCACCGATACATTAGACCGTGCACACGGGAAAGCGTTACACCGTGAGACTAATTAGGTACACGGACGGGTGTTGTACACTCACACAGAACATTACGGGCGTACTATGGTACTCCTCTTCAGCGTAATTCATAATTAAGGATATTTCATGTAACACCCCCAAATCCTATTGGGTTATTACAGTGCCGTGGACCCCACGCCAGGAGATCCACCAGGCGAACATGACTAAAAATACATTAATTAACACAACAAGGGAAAATCATAGTCCCTACCATGATATCCGACACAATATTCCGATAAGGAATTTTAACGTCAAAAGTAGCCTACATGGCCAAAAAAGAAATACAACAACATCCACGAACATCTGTTCGGGTAATACAACACGACAACACTGACAAGACTGGAGTACACTCCAACCGACTGACCGACAATGATCAACTCGTACTAGTATCGCTTGAATGCCTCGTCACCATCATCATGCCCCTGTGTCTCAACTCTCTCCTCGCAAGCACCTAAAACATGAAAAAAACATGTTCCGCCCCCACGGGGTCAGTCATCCAGATAATGAACATCAAATACATGTATAATATGATATGCATCCAAAGGCAGAATGAAACGGTACAATGATGATAATAATACGAGATGCTCACAAACCAAGGTAAGAATCGAGCATTCGTGAAATACTATGCCCACAGCATACTATTAATACCTGTTCGACAGGTTAGAACATAAGTGCCCGACGGCGAATCAAAATCACAGAATACCACAATGAATGACAAGACATGAACCAAACCAGGACTGAATTAATTATGAATCACAATGCCCGAAGGCTCCAATGAAATTACCAGGACAATAATAAAGGCCTGAAAGTCATTCAGCGGAACAAATATCACAAACACACGAAGTCAAAACATTAAGTCAGAATAATGAGGGCGAAGCCACGGACGCGGCCGTATCACAATGAGGGCGAAGCCACGGCATCCGGCCGTATCACAATTAGGGCGAAGCCACGGCATCGGCCGTATTACAATTAGGGCGAAGCCACGGCATCGGTAGTATCACAATTAGGGCGAAGCCACGGCATCGGTAGTATCACAATTAGGGCGAAGCCACGGCATCGGCCGTATCACAATTAGGGCGAAGCCACGGCATCGGCCGTATCACAATGAATGATAGTGTCTTGCCTTGAGTCGGCCAACACGATGATAGTAACACACGGATAGACACCGTCCTTGTGATCCCAAATTAACACCTCGATTGCCTTAGAACGGCGGTAACAACAATGATGCGGCGGATGATTTAATACCTCGATTGCCTAAAGCGGTCAATCGACAACAATGATACCATAGATGATTGAACACTTGATTTGCACGAGAACGGCAATCGATGACAATGATACGATGAATGAGTGAATACCTCGAATGCCTTAGAAACGTCAATCGAAAACAATGATTAAGTGAAAGATTTAACATTTCGATTTACCAGATAACGGCAAATCGATAACAATGATATGAAGGATGCCTCGGCACCTTTGTCGATTCTGAAGCAGCGAAGATGAGAAATGAGTAAGCCAATGCCTTAAATCGGCTGTCTGCTTTAATGACAATCCGAACAGAATAACAATGATCTCAACGATATCTTAAATTGACATCTATATTAACAACAATCGATACATCGATACCGCGAACCGGCTATCGACAATGACATTAATAATGAGTATCACAATGCCTTGAATCGGCCGTTAACGAACAACAATAACATTTGGCAAAATTGCCGAAAGGTATCGTATCGAACGATCTCTTGATATCAATGAATTCATGAAGAGACTAAGTCTCGGAATGATACAACACATTCATACACATACATGATGACATTAGCTCATTGACCAGTACAAGTATAAAACTTGCCTCAAACCGAAGGCGAGAAGGTACTTCCACGATCAACGTCCTTAATGAAATTACCGGCCGCTTGAACAACCTTAAACAACACAAAAACCAACAATTCTCTTAATACATGAATCAAGCATAATCACAACCAACTCAAAAGTCGATACTACAATACCCGAAACTCGTTGGGGCATTTAAACAAACGCGTTGTAAACAATCTCCAATTGTTTACAACCAAAACTCATTTACAACCGAAACCAACTCCCAATGAATGATTCAAAACCACAAAAACTCATGAATACTATCAATAATCCAATAGGAATACTTAGAACGATATTTCAACAACATTTAGTCGAAAACCCCCAAAATTCCAAAGTCAACCCGTAAGGGTTCTTGAACAATTCCTCAATTATTCACAAATTCCGAAAATTACACCAATGAATCCGTAGAAATACATGTATCCAAGATAGATAATCCATATCTAACATATTCCAACATAATATCGATTTAACACGAAGAGATCGGAGGCAAAACACCCAAGACTCGAAATTCTAGATCCAAGAATCATTACCTTGATTTGGAGTGACGAAACTGATTTAGATGATGATTAATCCAACTTAGAAGGTTGAAGATGATGCTAGATGATTGTAGCTCGAAATTACCTTTCTGAATCGCCCGAGCTCGTCCGAATTGATTGAGAAATGAAGAAATGACGAACGTTGGACCAAAGCATCTATATATCTTGTCCCGATTTAGCGCGCGCTAACTCCCGATGTTAGCGTGCGCTAACGCGTGTACCGGGTAGTCCAAGTACCCCGATGAATCGTTAGCGTGCGCTAAGTACCTTTGGTAGCGTGCGCTAACGGCTGACCTTAGCGTACGTTAACCTTATGTTAGCGTGCGCTACACGATAGTTGATATCCAAATCACGGAGTCCGTAACCTCATCCTGCATTACGGCGCGCTGGCGTGCGCTACTCAAGTCTTAGCGTGCGTTACCGTATAGTTAGCGTCGCTACTTACCACTCGTAGCGTGCGCTACGAGTTTCCCAAATCATCCCGGTACCTTACGGGTATGCGCCTCACTTGCGCTAGCGTGCGCTAATCTTGAATCATTGCGTGCGTTACATGCACCTCATTAGCGCGCTAACTACAATGTGTAGCGTGCGCTACCTCTCAAAGCGAAAATCAAAACATGATGATGATGATGACAATAATCTCGGCTCGATCTCAAACATTGATGATCCCAAAATACGCCGAATGGTGAACATAATCGATCAATATGAATGATGAATGATTATTCTTGAGTGAAAAAAATTACGAGTGACGATTCTTGAATGATAATAAATGAATTCACAACCGGGTATTACATACTCCCCCCCTTAAAAAGAGTTTCGTCCTCGAAACTGAGGGTAAACAACTCGGGATATGAACTATCCATCACGATCTGAAAACAATAACGCCCAAATAGTCCTCGGGACCAAATCAACCGCAAGCCCAAGTCCCCAAGACTTGATGTCTCGAAACACAGTGAACGATTTCTCAAATTATCACGAAATCTCGAGCACAACGTCGAAGGGATGAACTCCCAACAAATGACCCAGATCTCAAGATTCTCGAGTATGATCATAATAAGATAGATCAACAATAAATGATCCACAGTCACGATACATTATCACTGATAGATTAACACAGTCATCCAAAAACGAGGTTACATCTCAAATGTACCCAACATCGATATCCTTCCATATCCTCGATTTCCTCTATCTCAACGATTTAAGGTATATCCGACGATGAACTCGCCGCTAACTAAGACCTCAGAAGGTCACGAGAATGAAAGTGACAAAAATGAATGATGAATGATAAATGACTACAAATCCGACACGGATTTAGAATGACTCACCAAGGTGAATTACTAATGTCATGAGTGATAGTTCCTGAAGTGATTGGAACCGCCGTTCCTCGTGAATTGAATGATTAATCGATAATTATGAGTCCCCATATGATTGATATATATGATGAATGAATTATATGAATGAATGAACGACACTGAAATGAATGATTATACTATTAACGCACAAGAATTAACTTGTTCAAACCGGTGATGAATGTCCTTACCTCTGGCCCTCGAGGCCTGATAGGGTCCCTTGGATGATGCACGGGCTGAAGTAACGAAGTCTCTCGACGCCCTCGAGCTCTCTTGAGATTTACTGGCGCTAGAACCCCTGCAGTATTTCTGCCGGTGTCCCTGCCTCCCACATAGAAAACAAACAATAGCTGGCACCGTGCACCGTGTACTAACGTGACCTGCTGAATCACAGTTAAAGCAAACAACAGTCGAACTCGTCGCCTGAGAAGAAGATGTTGCTCCAGCACGAAGACGACTAGAAGACGACCCCTTGGATGGCGGAGCCCGATGTCCCTCTGAACGAGCCGGCATTCTAGTCCTCTTACCTGAAGAAACTGAAGGATGCTTCTGAGTAAGCTCCTTGATCAAAAGCTCTGCTCCAAGAGCCTTCCCGATGAACTCACTAAGTGAATTACAATTGTGGTTGAACAACTGCATCCTCATCTGCGGATTTAGCCTCTTGCTAAAATACTTAATTTTATCCGCCTCAGTACGGATAATTGACGAAGCAAACTGAAGTAGTCCCTGAAACTTCTCAGCGATGACAATAACACCCTCGTCCCCATCGGGTTCGGGGTTCAAAACATCTGACAACTTAGCTTCACGAAGTGGAGCCGGATAATACCTCTCTAACATGAGAGTCTTGAACTCGCTCCAAATACAATCACGATCGATGGGTTTCACAGAAAGCCACCACGAATAAGCGCCCTTACTCAAGTAATAAGCCGCTACTGCCACTTTACTCTCCTCCGGGCCGAACCATGTCGAAGAGTTTATCAAAATGCTCGAGCGGTGAACAATATCATTGTTCGACGAACCCTCAAAAGTAGGCGGCATCGGCGAGAGATATCGCAAAAAATCTGATTCACTCCTCCAGTCTGTCCATGAAATGACACTGTATCCTGTTGCGGTGGACCACAACCCATCGAGGTCTGCATGGTCTCCACTATCCGCGTCATCCGAGTCATCTGGGCCATCATGCCTGCATAAATATGAATGGATCAACCCGAACACCTTCCGAGTGAGATGCCTCTCGGGTCGACTCCTGACAGGTGAATGATTATCTCTGATGAATGAGTAGCCTCTGTTTGATGAATTAATGATATCCTCGCGTTCGTGTGGGCATGCACACGAGATCCCGGGTTCCGGCCCGCACCGCGGCCTCTTCCCCTGCGTCCTCTGACAGCTCTATCCATACTAAAGTAGGAAAGTCACATGATTATAGATTCCGCATGAATATCGTATTATGATTACGTTACAGAGTGACAACAATGAGCATACACGCTCTAACACAATGAATGCATTAATGATTTAATGAAATGATCGTCGACATTACGTCAGAGTATGATAAGACCGTATGAAACATCAAATGAGGTAACATGATTGCTTGATGAAATTCCTGAAATGATTACCTTGAACAAGTTAACAAGGTTGAAAATTAGATCCTCAAGATCAACAACTGAACCGTGAGATGGAATTTGAATGATTAATGAATTAAGCCGAACAATGAGATTAGTGAATGAGGAATGAATTAAGCGAGCAATGAGATTGGTGAGTGGCGAATTATCTAAACGATGAGATTAATTGAGTGATGAATGAATTAGCTGAACGATGAGGTTAATTGAGTGATGAACGAAGCAACTGAGTAATTGATATTGACTGAATGATGAATGAATTAACTGAGTGATGAATGAGTTAACTGAGTAATGACTTAACTGGGTAATGATATTGACTGAGTGATGAATGAATTATCTGAGTGATGAATTGACTGCGTAATGATATTGACTGAGTAATGAATGAATTAACATAATCGACAAGATCAGCATGATGATTGAGGATTATTAACCGATGAATGAGTTGATCCTTAATGCTTACACAAGCCACACGTGTCCCAAAACAATTAGTCATGAATCAATCATAACACTAATATCACATATAGGTTTCAACAAGGCACGAACAATTAATGACATGATGAATGTATGAACATAAAGAGAATCGGGTCCTTACACAGGTCATACGAAGCTTCGAGGTCTCGCGATACTAGTCTTCACTGACGACGACTCGATGAATGAATGACTCGTGCAGTCGTACTAATATTACGACTCACAAAACCTGACTGACTAGATTGTCATAACCTGACAATCCCACTACTACCGCGTCGGTAGGACCACATAACTCACATCTCAGGGTATTTCACAACCCAAAGCGCTCTGATACCATTTCTGTAACACCCCCAAATCCTATTGGGTTATTACAGTGCCGTGGACCCCACGCCAGGAGATCCACCAGGCGAACATGACTAAAAATACATTAATTAACACAACAAGGGAAAATCATAGTCCCTACCATGATATCCGACACAATATTCCGATAAGGAATTTTAACGTCAAAAGTAGCCTACATGGCCAAAAAAGAAATACAACAACATCCACGAACATCTGTTCGGGTAATACAACACGACAACACTGACAAGACTGGAGTACACTCCAACCGACTGACCGACAATGATCAACTCGTACTAGTATCGCTTGAATGCCTCGTCACCATCATCATGCCCCTGTGTCTCAACTCTCTCCTCGCAAGCACCTAAAACATGAAAAAAACATGTTCCGCCAAAGTCGATCATCCAGGATAATGAACATCAAATACATGTATAACATGATATGCATCCAAAGGCAGAATGAAACGGTACGATGATGATCATAAAACGAGATGCTCACAAACCAAGGTAAGAATCGAGCATTCGTGAAATACTATTCCCACAAGATACTATTAATACTGTTCGACAGGTTAGAACATAAGTGCCCGACGGCGAATCAAAATCACAGAATACCACAATGAATGACAAGACATGAACCAAACCAGGATGAATTAATTATGAATCACAATGCCGAAGGCTCCAATGAAATTACGGGACAATAATAAAGGCACGAAAGTCATTCAATGGAACAAATATCACAAACACTGAAGTCAAAGCATTTAAGTCAGAATAATGAGGGCGAAGCCACGGACGCGGCCGTATCACAATGAGGGCGAAGCCACGGCATCGGCCGTATCACAATTAGGGCGAAGCCACGGCATCGGCCGTATTACAATTAGGGCGAAGCCACGGCATCGGTAGTATCACAATTAGGGCGAAGCCACGGCATCGGCCGTATCACAATTAGGGGCGAAGCCACGGCATCGGCCGTATCACAATTAGGGCGAAGCCACGGCATCGGCCGTATCACAATGAATGATAGTGTCCGCCTTGAGTCGGCCAACACGATGATAGTAACACACGGATAGACACCGTCCTTGTGATCCCAAATTAACACCTCGATTGCCTTAGAACGGCCAATGACAATGATGCAATGGATGATTTAATACCTCGATTGCCTAAAGCGGTCAATCGACAACAATGATACCATAGATGATTGAACACTTGATTTGCACGAGAACGGCCAATCGATGACAATGATACGATGAATGAGTGAATACCTCGATTGCCTTAGAAAGGTCAATCGATAACAATGATTTAGTGAATGATTGAACATTTCGATTTACGAGAACGGCAATTCGATAACAATGATATGAAGGATGCCTCGGCACCTTTAATCGATTCAAGCGGCGAAGATGAGAAATGAGTAAGCGAATGCCTTAAATCGGCACATGCGATTTTAATGACAATCCGAACAGGAATAACAATGATCTCAACGATATCTTAAATTGACATCTATATTAACAACAATCGATACATCGATACCGCGAACCGGCTATCGACAATGACATTAATAATGAGTATCACAATGCCTTGAATCGGCCGTTAACGAACAACAATAACATTTGGCAAAATTGCGAAAGGTATCGTATCGAGCGATCTCTTGATATCAATGAATTCATGAAGAGACTAAGTCTCGGAATGATACAACACATTCATACACATACATGATGACATTAGCTCATTGACCGGACAAGTATAAAACTTGCCTCAAACAAGGCGAGAAGGTACTTCCACGATCAACGTCCTTAATGAAATTACGGCCGCTTGAACAACCTTAAACAACACAAAAACCAACAATTCTCTTAATACATGAATCAAGCATAATCACAACCAACTCAAAAGTCGATACTACAATACACGAAACTCGTTGGGGCATTTAAACAAACGCGTTGTAAACAATCTCCAATTGTTTACAACCAAAACTCATTTACAACCGAAACCAACTCCCAATGAATGATTCAAAACCACAAAAACTCATGAATACTATCAATAATCCAATAGGAATACTTAGAACGATATTTCAACAACATTTAGTCGAAAACCCCAAAATTCCAAAGTCAACCCGTAAGGGTTCTTGAACAATTCCTCAATTATTCACAAATTCGAAAATTACACCAATGAATCCGTAGAAATACATGTATCCAAGATAGATAATCCATATCTAACATATTCCAACATAATATCGATTTAACACGAAGAGATCGGAGGCAAAACACCCAAGACTCGAAATTAGATCCAAGAATCATTACCTTGATTTGGGTGACGAAACTGATTTAGATGATGATTAATCCAACTTAGAAGGTTGAAGATGATGCTAGATGATTGTAGCTCGAAATTACCTTTACGAATCGCCCGAGCTCGTCGAATTGATTGAGAAATGAAGAAATGACGAACGTTGGACCAAAGCATCCTATATATCATGTCCCGATTTAGCGCGCTAACTCACGATGTTAGCGTGCGCTAACGCTGCAGGTAGTCGGTACCCCACTGAATCGTTAGCGTGCGCTAAGTACCTTTGGTAGCGTGCGCTAACGGCTGACCTTAGCGTCGTTAACCTTATGTTAGCGTGCGCTACACGATAGTTGATATCCAAATCCTGGAGTCGAGAACCTCATCCTGCATTGCAGCGCGCTGGCGTGCGCTACTCGAAGTCTTAGCGTGCGTTACCCGCATAGTTAGCGTACGCTACTTACCACTCGTAGCGTGCGCTCACGAGTTTCCCAATCAGCCCGGTACCTTACGGGTACTGCGCCTCACTTGCGCTAGCGTGCGCTAGTACTGAATCATTGCGTGCGTTACATGCACCTCATTAGCGCGCGCTAACTACAATGTGTAGCGTGCGCTACCTCTCAAACTGAAAATCAAAACATGATGATGATGATGACAATAATCTCGGCTCGATCTCAAACAGTGATGATCCCAAAATACGCCGAATGGTGAACATAATTGACTGAATATGAATGATGAATGATTATTACTGAGTGAAAAAAAATTCTGAGTGACAGTTACTGAATGATAATAAATGAATTCACAACCGGGTATTACATTTCATAACTCAGTTAATTCATGATTGTGTAATTTCAACCCCTGAGGATTGTTGTTCTGTATAACTGACCCCGTTTGGGGATATTGTTTTTCAGGTCATGGCAAGGCAAAGGCGTAGGGAGAGCACGATGACGGCGGGGAGTCCCAGCGATACTAGAAGGGGCCCCAGTCTTTTCAGTCATTTATTCGGTCACTTATGTTTTCTTTATTTATTCCGCTGCAGTCATTCCTTTCGAATACTCATTTCATTCAGTGTCGTGTATTTTATCGTCACATGAGATACACATGTATTCTATTATCCTGGGTGTGTTGTATGAAACTCCTACTCGGAGTAATTGATGTTATAATGTGGTTCGGTACTACATTTACCCTGTGTAATTCATCCTTTTCATTACTTTGGTGGGTCCCAGTCGGGGTCCACGGCCGTAATATCCGCCTAGTTTGGGGTGTTACGAGTTGGTATCGGAGCGAGGTAATGAATACTACCCTCCAACACATGTCACGTTAGAAATCATCCTCCAAGGACAAGTATCATTGGACTTTCGCGTCACGTGTGACTGTGCAATCTTAGAGCAATCAGACCAAGAAGCGTAAGATTTCTAATGCCATGGTATAATTTCGGCATTAATCATTCATTCATAATTCATCGATTAACAATCCTCAATCATCATTGTCACTTTGATCGGGACGGTCGAGTCAACTCATTAATCACTCAATTCATTTCATTATTCAGTTGTTGATTAGGAAGATCAAATCATTAATCTTGTTAACTCATTCAAGATAATCATTTCAGTAACTTCATCAGATAATCATGTCACGTCAATTAATCATTCATGTAATCGCTGTATTAGAGCGTGTATGCTCATTTTCATCATTTCATAATATAATCATAACGTGATATTCATGCGGGAAATATAATCATCATGTGACTTTCCTACTTCGGTATGGAAAGAGGCGCGAGAAGGGCGAGGAGGACGAGGCGTGGAGCGGGCCGAATCCGAGAACTCGTGGGAACACACGTCAAATGCCGGGAATAATGCTAACTCATCGAGCGATGTGTGCCACTCATTCACTGGGCGCGATCATTCACTATCGGGAGTCGTACAGGACACGGCTCGATCGAGAGGGTGTCCGGGTTGACCACTCGCATTTATGCAGGGCATGATGGCCCAAATGACCGAGATGGCTCGGTTGATGGAGACGATGCATAACTCCACTACTCGGAATCAACGAGGCCCCTCCGCCGCCACCTCGAGGCAAGAGAGGAATGTGAGCAATATCATCGGCGACATCTCTCGCGGAGGCCACCGACTTTCGAGGGCTCAAATGCAGCGTGAGATATTATTCATTGGCTCGAACATTTCGAAGTTGTTTGCTATGGTGGAGTGTCGGAAGGACACAAAGTTTGTTGCGGCTTACTACAGGTAAGAGCGCTCATTCTTGGTGGTTGTCGTTGAAGCCCACCGAAGGATCTTGTACATGGGATCGGTTCAAAACTCTCATGATGGAGAGGTATTATCCGGCCCCACTCGGAGAGGCCAAGGCATCGAGTTACTCACTCCCGACCCCTCATCAGACGAGGATGTTCTCGCCATTGCCGAGAAATTTCAGGAACTTCTTCCGTTCGCCTCATCTATCATTCATTCCGAGGCGGATAAGATTAAGTATTTCAGCAAGAGGCTGAAACCCCGTATGAGACTTCAGTTGCTCAATCATAATTGCACCACGTTGGCTGAATTCATTGAGAAAGCTCTCACTATGAGCTTCTTGCTAAAGAGATTGCTAAGCAGCAACCTTCGTCTGCTAGCAAGAAATCGAAGAATCGTAACCAGTCTGAAGGCGGTCAGACAACCTTCAAGAAACCCCGGGCGGGCTCTGCTTTTTCTGAACAACCTCCTGTGTCGTCTAGACCCGCGGAATCTCAGTCTCGAGCGGCCGGTTCGGCCATCACCTGTTTTAATCGTGGGGAGCTTGGTCACCTCGGTACCAAGTGTCCTCGGCAGGACTATCACTGTCATAATTGTGGGATTGCGGGCATAAGGCCCGTTTTTGCCGTAGGGACTCCAAACCTACTCGAGCGTCATCTCAAGCCCCGGCGATCGGCCGTTGAGTCGGGCCGCTCAATCGGCGTCGTTTAAAGCAGCGGGAGCGACTAAGGGTGGAGCTATAGCGGCAGACGGGAGCGTCGGTCTGGGACTAGCAAGCCCGGTTTATGAGATGAAGAAGGCTGATGATCCGAGGCCGAATGATCTCGGGTACACTCGATATTCTATCTCAACTTTGTGTGTACCCTTTTTGATCTTGGTGCATCGCATTCATTCATTTCCGAGTCATGTTTGAGTAGACTACGTGCGGGTAGTGCTACTAGTTGTGAGCCTTATGTCATCGGCTGCACGATGGTAGACGAATTATCGATGTCGTGAGATTGAATTGTCAGATTCAATTTCATGGTCGTGTATGGCGTGAGACCTAATCGTGGTAGATTTGCCGAGGGCGGCGTCATCTTGGGTATTGATTGGATGGATCGTCATGATGCCATCATTAGTGTCCAAAGCGTATGGTCACTATCATTTGAACGATGGGGTTGAATGTGTGTTTCGGGGAGGTAATCCCATTTTACAGTAAGGTCATTAATTTGATGAAAGCGGTAAGGTTACTCAATCGGGGATGTGTCGGTTATTGGTGCTATATGGCCAAACCGAGAAGTCATCGGTAATGTTAACGGATATTCGGTGGTGAGGAATATGCGATGTTTTCCAGACGAGTTACTGGTTTGCCTCCACGAGAGGATGTGGAATTCACGATTGAGTTGGAGCACAGTCGTCCCCGATATCGAAGGCACCGTCGGATGGCCCGACCAAATGCGGGAATTAAAGAACCAACTTGAGGAATTGTTCGAGAAGGGTTATATCCGGAAGAGTGCGTCTCCGTGGGAGCACCCGTGTTGTTTGTCAAGAAGAAAGATGGCTCATTTCGTTTGTGCATCGATTATCGGGAGTTGAGCAGTGTGATCAAGAATAAGTATCCCTTACCCGTATTGATGATCTTTTAGATCAACTTGAGGAGCTTCGGTATTTTCCAAGATCGACTTAAGGTCCGGATATCATCGATTGCGGATTCGAGAGTCGGACATCGCGAGGACGGCGTTTGAACACGCTATGGCCATTATGAGTTTGTGGTTATGCCGTTCGGATTGACTAATGCACTGCGGTGTTCATGGAGTTAATGAATCGGGTTTTCATCGACTTTTTGGATCGGTTTGTTGTTGTCTTCATCGATGACATTTTGATTTATTCTCGTGACCGGGAGGAACACGAGTTTCATCTTCATCAAGTGCTCGGCGTGTTGAGACGCGAACAACTTTATGGGAAGTTCTCCAAATGTGAGTTACGGATGTCCGAAGTGACTTTTCTCGGACATGTAATTTCATCGAGACGAGTTCGTGTCGACCCTCGAGAAGACGGAGGCTATTCGAGATTGGTTACCTCAGAAGAATGTTAAGGAAATCCGGAGTTTCCTCGGATTAGCGAGTTATTATCGGCGATTTGTGGAAGGATTTTCCAAAATTGCTCAACCATTGACGAACCTTTTGCGAAAGGATAAGAAATACACGTGGTCCGACGCGTGTCGCAGAGTTTTGAGGAACTCAAGAGCCGGTTAATGACGGCTGTACTTTCCTTGCCGCGAGGGACGGAGGGATTTGTGGTTTATAGTGATGCGTCGGGCGGGTCTCGGATGTGTGCTCATGCGAACGGAAAGGTTATTGCTTATGCTTCACGGCAATTGAGACCTTACGAGGTTAATTATCCGACCCACGACACGGAGCTAGCGGTAGTGGTGTTCGCTTTGAAAATATGGCGTCATTATCTTTACGGCGTTACATCGAGATATTCACCGATCATAAGAGTTTAAAGTATATATTTACTCGAAGGAGTTAAATATGCGGCAGAGGCAGTGGTTAGAATTAATCAAAGATTACGATATCGAGATCCTTTACCACCGGGCAAGGCGACGTTGTCGCCGACGCCTTGAGTCGCAAGTCCGTTCGGGAAGCAGATGCTTGCTCGTCTAACGATTCGAAGGAACTTGGCGGGAATTCCTTAGACCCGAGATCGAGGTGCAGCCGGCGAGTTCGAGACGGCTTTGTATGTTAGAGATTTCATCGTCACTCGAGGAGGTAATCGGAGAGAACCGAGTTCGGACCCTTCATTGTTGCGCATCCGTGAGGATGTGGCTCGAGGAAAGCCCACGGATTCGTGGTCCACGAGGATGGACTTTTGAGATTTAAGAATCGGTTGTGCGTCCGTGAATGACGAGTTGAAAAACTCGATTTTGAGAGAAGCTCATGCTACCCCTTATTACATTCATCCGGGGTCCACAAGATGTACAAGGACTTGAAAGCGAATTCTTGGTGGAGTAATATGAAGCGAGAAGTCGCGAGAATTTGTTTCGAGATGCTTAACTGTCAACGAGTTAAGATTGAACATCGGCGGCCGGCGGGTATCTTTGAAACCTCTCCTATTAGGAGTGGAAGTGGGAAGACATTTCTATGGACTTCATCACGAGTTTGCTTGAAGCCAGTCGTCGTGGCATGAATACGATCAGGTGATTGTGGACCGCTTAACTAAATCGGCTCATTTCCTTGAGATCAAGGATACGTGGGGTCTGAGAGGCGGCTCGATTGTTCATCAAAGAGATAGTCGACTTCATGGTACTCCTAAGAGTATCGTTTCGATCGTGACGGACGATTTGTGTCTCATTTTTGAAATCGATTCATCGTCTTATGGGAACTCGGCTCAATCTCGATGCCGCTTTTCATCCTCGGTCAACGGGCAATCGAGAGAGAGGACTATTCGGACATTAGAGGACATGTTGAGGGCATGCGTCCTCGATTGGAAGGACGATTGGGAAGCCCAACTACCATTGATCGAGTTCACGTATAATAATAGTGGCATGCTTCCATTAAGATGGCACCTTACGAGGCCTTGTACGGTCGTCGTTGTCGGTCTCCTTTGTGTTGGGATGACTTGTCGAATCAATCGGCACCGAGCCCGATATGCTTATAGCCGCCCGAGAGAAGGTAGCTTTAATCAGGAGTCGTATGTTGATAGCTCGAGTCGGTAAATCTATGCGGATAATCGTCGCCGACCACTAGAGTTCGAGACGAGCGACCACGTTTTGGTCAAGGTATCCCAGTCGAGGTATTTTCCGTTTTGGGAAGAGGAAAGTTGAGTCCGAGATTCATTGGACCGTTTGAGATTTTGGATCGAGTGGGCGAGTTAGCTTATCGATTGGCTTTACCTCCGGCGTTGAGCCGAATTCATAATGTATTTCATGTCTCTCGATTGCGGAAGTATGTTGCCGACCGAGTCACATACTCCGGTTCGACGAATCGAGATCGCCGACGATCATTCATATGAGGAACGTCCTATTCGAGTTTTAGAGCGGCGAATCAAACAGTTGAGGAATAAGGCGATTCCTTTGGTTAAAATTCGGTGGTCTAGACACGGAGTCGAAGAGGCCACTTGGGAAACCGAAGAGAGTATGCGGGAGAGTCATCCCGAGTTGTTTGACCCTTAGTTTGGGACGAAACTATTTTAAGGGGGAGTATGTAATACCGGTTGCAATTCATTCATTTTCATTCGGTAATTATCGATCTGTAATTGTCACTCGGTAATTCTCACTCATTAATAATCACTCATCATTCATGAATCACTCATTTGCGTTCAATGTTGGCATGTTGTAATCGTATATCGATTCCGATCGTCATTTTATCTCCGTTTTTAGATCGAGGCGGAGTATTATCATTTTCATTGTGATTGATAGCCTTATCGAGAGTATCATCTTTGGCTCGTGTTAGACTTGTTCACTTTCACATTCGTATGATATGTCGGATCATTCATCGATCGTAGCGAGGAATCGGAATTATCGGATTGATTCACCTTGGCGGCCATCGAGTTACGGCCGTAAGGTTAGGATACGGCCGTAAGTCGGTAGATGCGGCGTAAGGCTGGCGATTCTGGCCGTAAGTGGTCCAAAGGTGCCGGGCATTTTGGCGAAGGTGAGTTCTGGCCGTAAGGAAGGTGAGATACGGCCGTAAGTGGCGTTCGTAAATTTCGGGTGTTGCCGACCAAGGGTGACTTACGGCCGTAAGGGTTGCGGCATCTGGCCGTAAGTCGGCGAGTCTGGCCGTAAGGCTTGGCGGATCTGGCCGTCTGGCTGCGAGAAGGATGTCGGCCATTTTTGAAGGCGGGTTACGCCGTAAGGTTGGCCGGATACGGCCGTATCATCCGAGTTACGGCCGTAAGGTGTCCGCATCTGGCCGTAAAGTGTCGGCGGGTGTTTTTGAAGGCGAGTTACGCCGTAACTAAGGAGCAGTTCTGGCCGTAAGTCTGTCGGCGAGCTTTAGGGCGAAGCCGATTACGGCCGTCTGAGTTGGCGATTCTGGCCGTAAGGCCGTTGACTTGTAAAGTTACGGCCGTAAGAGGGCCGAGTTCTGGCCGTAACTCCAGCGATATTTAATGGCTTGGCGGTCATTTCTCCTCATTTCTTCTTTTTTCCTTCTTCATCCGAGAGAAAGGGTTGAGAGAGATTTTATCATCATCAACCACTTGAGTGTGTAATCTTCATCATCTTCATTCCTTTGAGAAGCTTGGATACTCGTTTTAACTCGTGTTCTTCGGATCGTAGTGGTTGGATCTTCAAGAGGTAATTTCTTCAACACCTTGGATTTCGATTTTGTGTTGAGTTATGATGTTTTGGACGTTATAATCATGTTATATGAAGGGATATGTATATGATTATGAGTTTGTATAAGGATTCATTGGATTATTGAGAGATTTATTCAAGAACACTTTGAATATCGAGTTGGATTTGGGGATTTCCGATTAATTGTTGTTATAATCACGTTTTTGGATATTCATAACGGATTATTGATCGTATTGGAGATGTTTTGTTGTTTTGAAACACTTCTTGGGGATTTGAAGTTGGTATTATTGAGGTTTAGTGGTAATCAATCAAAGTTGGCCTCAAAGTGTTCGATATAATGCCCCAATGAACTTGGTTTAATCGTATCGACGTCTTGAGTTCGTTATATTCGTGTTTAATTCGTTATTGATCGGATTGTTGGCAATTGTATTGAATTAAGGTTGTTCGAGCGATCGGTATCTTGGTTAGGACGTTGTTCGTGGACGGACATTCTTCATCATTGTTGTGTAAGTTAATTCTTACTCGGTTAAAAGGATATTCATACCTTTTGTTGTTGATTATTCATAATCATAACTCATTCATCATTGTATTAATCATATTAAAACTTGTTATTGTCAATTAATCACTTGATCATAAGGAGCAGCGGTTCCAATCTTTTCGTTGAGCTATCATTCATTTCATTATTACTCTCATCTCGGTGAGTCATTCTTGACTTTGTCGATTATTACTTATTCATTGATATTCATTACGGTCATTCGTTCATATGACCTTAAGGTTCATATTGCGTGGCGGGTGTGGTAATGTGGAATTTTTAGTCGGGCACACGATGGTTATTGTATTGGGTTCACCGATACATTAGGCCGTGCACACGGGAAGCGTTACACCGTGAGACTAATTAGGTACACGGACGGGTGTTGTACACTCACGAGAACATTACGGGCGTACTATGGTACTCCTCTTCGTAATTCATAATTAAGGATATTTCATAACTCGGTTAATTCATGATTGTGTAATTTCAACCCCGAGGATTGTTGTTCAGTATAAGCGGCCCGTTTGGGGATATTGTTTTTAGTCATGGCAAGGCAAAGCGCGGAGAGCACGATGACGGCGGGAGTCAGCGATACTAGAAGGGCCCAGTCTTTTGATCATTTATTCGGTCACTTATGTTTTCTTTATTTATTCCATTGCGATCATTCCTTTCGAATACTCATTTCATTCAGTGTCGTGTATTTTATCGTCACATGAGAAACACATGTATTCTATTATCCTGGGTGTGTTGTATGAAACTCCTACTCGGAGTAATTGATGTTATAATGTGGTTCGGTACTACATTTACCCTGTGTAATTCATCTTTTTTCATTCGCCTGGTGGGTCCCAGTCGGGGGTCCACGGCACTGTAATATCCGCCTAGTTTGGGGTGTTATATCAAATAACCACATATCAAGAAATCAAAATCCATAAGAGGATTTCGTCAATTAACTCATAATCATACATGTAACTCGCATCAGACGAGGCACAAACAAAAAGAAGGGAGACTTACATCCACAAGTATGATGATCGCCCCATGATACTAATCACGACCAATAAACTCAGACGACGCATCGCGACACGACTCAGTCAGACAAAATCCGACGAGACAAAACTCATCAGACCCTACTTGACCCGACAGCCTAGGTTTCCACAACCTAAATCTCCGATACCATTTATGTAACACCCCCAATCCACTCAGGGATATTACACGCCGTAGACCCTCTCCTCAAGGATCTACCAGGCTGGTGACAACATCGAATATCTAAATAATGCCTTTAAGGCTAAAACGACTCAGTATACCGGTTTGGTCTTTCAATAAAAATATATAACTCGATCACAATACTTGCCCACGCAGGGGTCGAATACAACACACTCCCGTACAACGGGGAAAGAATACTGCAGTGGAAATAAAATACAACTAAACCAATATAACATCAAACGGGTCCTCGTGTGATTAGTATCGTTCATCTTTCATCATTCTTCGTGCCAACCCTGTGTTATGCTCCCAAACCTGAATGCAAAAACAGACACCCACCCCCCGAATACTCGGGGGTTAGCAAAACTCCACTGTTTTGCTAGTGCAAGAACAAAGTGCAAATACGAGCCATACAATACAAGTTCCAAGGACAATAATAACTAGGAATCCTCAAAGATCCAAACGTAACGAAAATCACTTCCCGAGGCAAGAGTTTGGGTAAAACATTCTAAAACCAAAAGATCACAAATCAAGGGAAGCAATTTATAAAACAGTTTAAAAATGCAATCGAGAGTTTTAGTAGAAAATAATTTAGGATTACCGAATCCTTGTCTTTCCAAAATCAACAGGGGTCACAGCCCAAAGGTTTTGTTTTCGCAAATAGAAAACCAACAGCAATTCACAGGGTTAAAACCCACGTCACGTGTCCTTGGCAGACATAAAATCAATACAATATAATCGCCCAAGATACGTAAACCTTGGTCACCAAAAATACAACACCAACTCGTGAATCCAGGGCTATACCATTGGATTCCCTTCGTGGCCCCGTCGGACCCTCCCAAGGTGAGCAGGATGCATTTTCGAAATCATATACACCAACTCGTGAAGTTTTACTCGTGAATCTAGGGCTATACCATTGGACTCCCTCCGTGGCCCCGTCGAACCCTCCCGAGGTGAGCAAATACATTCACCAAACATACACACGTACTCGTGAAGTTTTACTCGTGAATCCAGGGCTATACCATTGGATTCCCTCCGTGGCCCCGTCGAACCCTCCCGAGGTGAGCAAATACATTCACAAAACAAACAACCGCACTCGTGAATCCAGGGCTATACCATTGGAATTCCCTCCGTGGCCCCGTCGGACCCTCCCGAGGTGAGCGAAAATACATGCACACAAATTAGCATATCACACCAAACATATCCAAGAAATCCACCCAAAGGCAACAACGCAAGGCACGACACAATTGTCAAATCACAACGCACCGAAAAGAGAATATATGTATATATATATTATCAAAGCACAACAACAACAAGCGAATTCACAGGGTTCACGTAACCATCCACAAAACACAACATTCACAAAACTCATGCGTTTTAAAGGAGGCCTTTAACAAGGCTAACCGAATTCTTGAAAGTTCAATTCAAATGATCAAATAAACACATAGAGACGATCACTAATTATCATATCCATAAAACAAGAATTATATGGACAAGGTACTTGCCTCGAATAAGAACAACACGGAGAATCGACCGAATTAGGTTGGCACGAACCGACTACGAACCCGCCGACTCCACCGAATGCTAACCCGCGACAATAAACTACGAACAACAATAGCAACAATGAAACCGAATTCCATAGCACTGTAATACCCCGATTTTTCGGATATATTTTTCGTTTATATGTTGGATATCGTTGATGGATATTTATGCTTGAGAACGTTGTGAACGTTTGATAATGTTATTGAATGCGTATATGTATTCATTGTGCCGTATGTTCGATTTGTATGTCGAGATATTGGTTGAGGATAGTTGAATATGGCTAGGCACAGCAACGATAGCGCACGCTATAAGTGTTTCATTAGCGCACGTTACGAAGTATTGATAGCGTATGCTAAGAGGTTCGGTTACGTACGCTAAGGAGGACCCCTAACGTACGTAACGACTTGCTGGGTTAGTTTCGGAAGGTGGCCGACAGGTAGGCCCAGGTTGATTTTTATATTCAGTTAGCGCACGCTAACGCATGTTGGTTAGCGCACGCTAACACCAGATCGCCAATAATGGAATCTTAGCTTTGGCGGTGGACCGGCCATGTTCGACGCGTGTCCAGATAAGGTCAACGAGTGTTTGTCGTGTAGAGCTAGCGCACGCTAAAACCGTATGATTAGCGCATGCTAATTCCAGATCGGGCAGAGGGAATCTTGTCCTTGTCAGATGCTGTCGGCATGTGGGGGCACGAGTGGTAGGTGAACACTGTAGCAAGTCAACTTCGGGTAGCGCACGCTAAGAGCAAGGACTTGCGTACGCTAAGCGAGGATGTTTCGTGCGTTAATGCATGGGCATTACGTCGTAAGCTAGTTCTGAAGCAAGGCGGTAGCCTGCAGGCTGCGATAGCGCACGCTAACAAAGTCCGTTAGCGCACGCTAAAGTCAGAGCGCACGCTAAACATGAGATGTTAGCGCACGCTAATAATGTTTATTATAAAAGGTGACAGACGGGTATTGTGAAGCATTTCGTCCATTCTTCTTCCTTGATCGGAGAGAGAGTTGAGAGTTATTTGGGATTCCCAAACCTTTGTATAATGATAAGCTTTAACAACATTAGATTGAGAGCTTGGATTCAAGCCTTGTTCTTCAAGTTGTTCATGATTCTTTGGATGGAGTTCTAGTGTTCTTCTTTTTGGTTCGTCTAAACCAGGTAATCTTCATACTCCTTTGTTAATGGTTCGTTTTTCTTGGATGATTACATGTGAGGAACATGTTGGATAATCATATAACGATGTTATATGGGATTTTATGGATTTTGATAAGAACTTCGAATGTTTCTTCATATTATTAAAGATGATGATTCGTTTAAATCGTTTTGAGATGGATTTCTGGATCATAATACGAGGTTGAATTTCAGATTGTGCATGTTATGATCCTTGTTACCGAGTTGGTCCGATTATTGACATGATTATTGTTCTAGGGTGATTAATCAATAGGTATAACTGTTGTGCTTCGTTGGAAGACCGTAGATTCGTTCCAGTCGGGGCTGAAGAGCTCGTAGACAAGGACAATGAGTTCGGTGTTGGTTTTATCATGTTGGTATCCAGGCAAGTGTTTACTTGTTCGGTTGTAATGTTTTGATGAGTAATTCCATTTACATTTCATAAGTATTTTATGTTGTATTGCATATTGACGAATGTTCAGTGATGTTCTAAAAGGATTAGAATGCACAGTTGATGATTGTTGAGATACTTGGACAATCTTGGGAAGATTGCAGTAATCGGATATTGTTGATGTCATTTTGGATATTCTTGGTCTGTGGTATACATTTCGGAAGGAAGTCCGGGTAGAGGTATGCTTTATGGTAATCGTACATAGAGGATATGTACGAGAAAGTATTCGGTATTGAGGTATTATACGGTATTGTTGTGATAGTGGGATTTTTATGGTATTATCATGATATTGGGATTTTGACGAGAATCGTTGGATTACCGGAAGTGGTAAGGTTATCGTTGAGGTTATTATTCTCATGATGCATGGCATGTGAATATTTATGTTTATGTATTTGTGGTTATTTGTCGGGCATTATTGCTGACCCCGTTGTGGGACTTGTTTTTCAGGTATTGAGGACTTTGATGGTTGCGGTCGTGAGGCGAGGATTCCGGACGATACTGGCTATGGCATACTGTTGGGGAATCGTGTATTTTGTTGTGTATATCATTATTGATGTATATGTATCTTGGACTGTGTTTTTATCCGCTGCGTGAGTTCTTTCAAATGGCTTTCGCCTTTTTGCCAACTGAGTTTGATTTCGAAAACCGATTCCCTTAACC
Organism: Orobanche coerulescens; assembly: GCA_033398695.1. Lineage (NCBI taxonomy): Eukaryota > Viridiplantae > Streptophyta > Magnoliopsida > Lamiales > Orobanchaceae > Orobanche > Orobanche coerulescens. Next base: position 196,984,957 of record CM065804.1, read on the forward strand.
GAGTTTTTGGCCTTGTTTGTCTTGACGGTAGTTGGTGTTTTCAAATGATTTTGTGATTTTTGGAAAATACTACCGTCATCGGCCTTCTTGTCGTTTTTTTTAAATGGTTTTTAGCCTGGTGGGTTCCGGCGCGGGGCCCACGGCGTGTAATACTCCCGTATGGTTTTGGGGGTGTTACAAATATGGTATCGGAGCCCAAGGTTTTGTGATAACCGGGCATGTGTGTTATGTGGCTCTACCGGTGTGGTAGTAGCGTGATGTTTGTGATGTTTTGGAACTGTGTGATTTTTGAGTACTGTCGTGGTGATGTGTGGGTTTGGGGATTGTTGGTGTTCCCGAGACCGACGAGGCAGGGAGTGAACGCCGGTGCCGTGGTCATGTGCAAGGTGCGGCTCCAATCGGGAAGTGAACGCCGGTGCGAGGCACGTGCAATGTGCGGCTTTCGATGTGGAGTGGAACGCCGGTGATACGTGCATGTGACAAGGAGCGGCTCATGCGCTTTAGGTGAGGAGACACAACGTCACAGATCCCACAAAACTAGACAGTGCTCTAAACTTGGTGTGGTCTTGGCGGAGACCAATCGTTTTCAAATTGTGATTATTCCTGTTTTGGCATTCTTGTTGTGTCGAGATTTTTGAAATGGTGCCATATGCTAGTATCACGGGAGATCTTCGTCTTCACTGACATGTAAGTATATTATTCGGTATTTATTTGGTTTCCTTGGTGATTTGGAATTTTTATGTTGAGATGTTTGTACAGAGATTGCAAGTTTCGAGGACGAAACTTATTTTTAAGGGGGGTAGAGTGTAATACCCCGATTTTTCGGATATATTTTTCGTTGATATGTTGGATATCGTTGATGGATATTTATGCTTGAGAACGTTGTGAACGTTTGATAATGTTATTGAATGCGTATATGTATTCATTGTGCCGTATGTTCGATTTGTATGTCGAGATATTGGTTGAGGATAGTTGAATATGGCTAGGCACAGCAACGATAGCGCACGCTATAAGTGTTTCATTAGCGCACGCTACTGGGTACAGGTAGCGCACGCTACGAAGTATTGATAGCGTACGCTAAGAGGTTCAGTTACGTACGCTAAGGAGGACCCCTAACGTACGTAACGACTTGCTGGGTTAGTTTCGGAAGGTGGCCGACAGGTAGGCCCAGGTTGATTTTTATATTCAGTTAGCGCACGCTAACGCATGTTAGTTAGCGCATGCTAACACCAGATCACCAATAATGGAATCTTAGCTTTCGGCGGGTGGACCCGGCCATGTTCGACGCGTGTCCAGATAAGGTCAACGAGTGTTTGTCGTGTAGAGCTAGCGCACGCTAAAACCGTATGATTAGCGTGTAATACCCCGATTTTTCGGATATATTTTTCGTTGATATGTTGGATATCGTTGATGGATATTTATGCTTGAGAACGTTGTGAACGTTTGATAATGTTATTGAATGCGTATATGTATTCATTGTGCCGTATGTTCGATTTGTATGTCGAGATATTGGTTGAGGATAGTTGAATATGGCTAGGCACAGCAACGATAGCGCACGCTATAAGTGTTTCATTAGCGCACGCCATCGAGTGCAGTGGCGCACGCTACGAAGTATTGATAGCGTACGCTAAGAGATTCGATTACGCACGCTAAGGAGGACCCCTAACGCACGTAACGACTTGCTGGGTTAGTTTCGGAAGGTGGCCGCGGGTAGGCCGAGTTGATTTTTATATTGATTAGCGCACGCTAACGCATGTTGGTTAGCGCACGCTAACACGGTCGCCAATAATGGAATCTTAGCTTTGGCGGGTGGACCGGCCATGTTCGACGCGTGTCGAGATAAGGTCAACGAGTGTTTGTCGTGTAGAGCTAGCGCACGCTAAACCGTATGATTAGCGCATGCTAATTCCAGATCGGGCGAGAGGAATCTTGTCCTTGTCGAGATCTTTGTCGGCATGTGGGGGCACGAGTGGTAGGTGAACACCGTAGCAAGTCAACTTCGGGTAGCGCACGCTAAGAGCAAGGACTTGCGTCGCTAGGCAGATGTTTTACGACGTTAATGCATGGGCATTACGTCGTAAGCTAATTCTGAAGCAAGGCGGTAGCCTGCGGATGCGATAGCGCACGCTAACAAAGTCGATTAAGCGCACGCTAGTTTGTAGCGCACGCTAAACATGAGATGTTAGCGCACGCTAATAATGTTTATTATAAAAGGTGAATGACGGGTATTGTGAAGCATTTCGTCCATTCTTCTTCCTTGATCGGGAGAGAGAGAGTTGAGAGTTATTTGGGATTCCCAAACCTTTGTATAATGATAAGCTTTAACAACATTAGATTGAGAGCTTGGATTCAAGCCTTGTTCTTCAAGTTGTTCATGATTCTTTGGATGGAGTTCTAGTGTTCTTCTTTTTGGTTCGTCTAAACCGGGTAATCTTCATACTCCTTTGTTAATGGTTCGTTTTCTTGGATGATTACATGTGAGGAACATGTTGGATAATCATATAACGATGTTATATGGGATTTTATGGATTTTGATAAGAACTTGAATGTTTCTTCATATTATTAAAGATGATGATTCGTTTAAATCGTTTTGAGATGGATTTACGGATCATAATACGAGGTTGAATTCAGTTGTGCATGTTATGATCCTTGTTACCGAGTTGGTCCGATTATTGACATGATTATTGTTCTAGGGTGATTAATCAATAGGTATAAGCTGTGCTTCGTTGGAAGACCGTAGATCGTTCGATCGGTGAAGAGCTCGTAGACGAGGACGATGAGTTCGGTGTTGGTTTTATCATGTTGGTATCCAGGCAAGTGTTTACTTGTTCGGTTGTAATGTTTTGATGAGTAATTCCATTTACATTTCATAAGTATTTTATGTTGTATTGCATATTGACGAATGTTCAGTGATGTTCTAAAAGGATTAGAATGCACAGTTGATGATTGTTGAGATACTTGGACAATCTTGGGAAGATTGCAGTAATCGGATATTGTTGATGTCATTTAGGATATTCTTGGTCTGTGGTATACATTTCGGAAGGAAGTCCGGGTAGAGGTATGTTTTATGGTAATCGTACATAGAGGATATGTACGAGAAAGTATTCGGTATTGAGGTATTATACGGTATTGTTGTGATAGTGGGATTTTTATGGTATTATCGTGATATTGGGATTTTGACGAGAATCGTTGGATTACCGGAAGTGATAAGGTTATCGTTGAGGTTATTATTCTCATGATGCATGGCATGTGAATATTTATGTTTATGTACTTGTGGTTATTTGTCGGGCATTATTGCTGACCCCGTTGTGGGACTTGTTTTTCAGGTATTGAGGACTTTGATGGTTGCGGTCGTGAGGCGAGGATTCCGGACAATACTGGCTATGGCATACTGTTGGGGAATCGTGTATTTTGTTGTGTATATCATTATTGATGTATATGTATCTTGGACTGTGTTTTTATCCGCTGCGTGAGTTCTTTCAAATGGCTTTCGCCTTTTTGCCAACTGAGTTTGATTTCGAAAACCGATTCCCTTAACCGAGTTTTTGGCCTTGTTTGTCTTGACGGTAGTTGGTGTTTTCAAATGATTTTGTGATTTTTGGAAAATACTACCGTCATCGGCCTTCTTGTCGTTTTTTTTAAATGGTTTTTAGCCTGGTGGGTTCCGGCGCGGGGCCCACGGCGTGTAATACTCCCGTATGGTTTTGGGGGTGTTACAAGCACGACCTAAAGTCGTTGAATTGAAGGGACGAACGACACAATTTCAAGGGTTTCCCCCAAAATGGCCAAGAACACAAAAATACGATCACAATGAGAATCAAGGTAAAAAACAATAGAAATCCCACCAAACTATCGAAGGGAAACTCATTGGGACATTTAATCGAACACTCAATGTTCGATAACTCCCAAGAACACTTGAATCACTAATCGAGTTGAACAAACTCGAAATATGGATATACAACCCATAGAACACGATTAATAACATCATACTACACCAACCGATGTATCAAAATCGGATTAGAATCGAAATCAAGAATAAATTCTCCAAAGAGTCAACTTGAAGGAAAATCAAGAAATATACATTGATTCGACGAAGAACACGGATTGGATGATGATATAATAAACAAGAATCTTCCAAAACGTCTTGGAATTGATTAGAATCGGCCAAGAACTCGAACCCTAGCCTCACCCGTCTGACAGCCGCGAAGAGAAGAGAAGAAGGGGAGGAAATAGGGTGAGAAACCCGTCTGTCCCCTTATATACACCAGCGACGCACGACCATAACGCACGACCAAGTGCTCGTGTGTTTGGTCGTGCGCTAGGCCACTGCCCAGCCACTGACACCACGCACGAGCAACGCGCACGAGTAGTTGCTCGTGTGTCCTGCTCGTGCGTCCCTGGAGCTCACTGTCGAGCGCTGGATAGCGCACGAGCGCCACGCATGACCACGTGCTTGTGTGATACAATAGGAGGCCAATATCGAGCCCGACCCCCGAAACCCGAACCTGAATATGAATAGAAGATACGGTTACGAAGTACTTGCA